>PVHT020000141.1:22683458-22883390 GCA_004024745.2 Catagonus wagneri
CTGGGCTTTTCTCTTTCTCCCTTATCTGGGTTAGAGTTTTCTGTCTTTTCATTTTTATAGGTTTTTGGTGTGGTGACCTTTTTGCCAACAATAGAGTGGTAGCCTCTCTTAGTTCTTGCGTTTGCCTCCCCTGTGACTAAAGCTGGTATGGAGGGGGCTTGCTGTAGGCTTCCCCATGGGAGGGAGTGGTGCCTGCCCACTGGTAGGTGGGGTTGATTCCTCTCCCTCTGATGGGTGGGGTTTTGTCTCTGGATGAGATTAGAGGCTGGCTGTGTGCCTGAGGGGTCTTTAGGCAGCCTGTTTAGTGATGGGTGGGGCTGTGATCCCACCTAGATTGTTGTTTGGCCTGGGGCTTCTCAGCGCTGATGGGAGGGACCAGATTTTCCCAGAAATGGCCACCTCCAGAGAAATGCAGGCTGATGAATGTTCCTGAGAGCTTCACCTCCAATGCCCTTCCCCCACAACAAGGTACAGTCACCCCTGTTTTCCCAGGAGGTCCTCCAGGAATTGCAGTAAGGTTCCACCCGGATTCCTATGGAGACTGCTTTGCCCTGGGACCCAGTGCACGTGAAAGTCTGTGTGTGCCTTTCAAGAATGGGGTCTCTGTTTCCCCCAGTCCTGTGGAGCTCCTGCACACAAGCCCCTCCGGCCTTCAATGCCAGATGCTCCATGGGCTCTTTCTCCCTGTGCCCGATCCCCAGGCGTGGGGTTTTGACATGGGGCTCAGAACTCTCAGTCCTGTAGCTGAGTCTCTGTGATGCAGTTACTTTCCAGTCTGTGGGGCTTCCCACCCAGGAGGTATGGGGTTGCTTCTATCGCGTAATCACCCCTCCTACCTCTTGATGTGGTCTCCTCTTTGTCTTCTGGAGCAGAATATCTTTTTTGGAAGTTTACAGTCCAGTTGGTTGAAGGCTTTTCGGCATTTGGTTGTAGTTTTGTTGTTTTTCGGGAGAGAAGTTGAGCTCCAGTCCTTCTATTCTGCCATCTTAATCCAATCTCCGGTGGATCCTTTTTTAAATGTTAAATGAATTTATTTTTTCCATTATAGCTGGTTTACAGTGTTCTGTCAATTTTCTACAGTACAGCAGGTGACTTAGTCACACATACGTATATACATTCTTGCAATGGTGCATCTTTAACCCACTGAGCGGGGCCAGGGATCGAACCCACGTCCTCGGGGATACTAGTTGGATTCGTTACTGCTGAGCCACAATGGGAACTCCCTCTTCCTTCACAGACTCTCAAGAGGCCCCACCCTGTTCCCAAGCTGAATAGAGGCGACAGGAAGGCTGAGAGCCATGGTCCATGTGGGGACTGGCTTTATGACCACAGCCCCCATGGATCTATCCAGAGATTTTCTCAAGCCTTTTCTTTCTTTCTTTTTTTTTGATCATGTTCCTGAGGCATGTGGAAGTTCCCAGGCCAGGGATCAAACCACACCACAGCAGTGACCATGCCAGGTCCTTAACCACTAGGCCACCAGGGAACTCTTCCTTGAAGCTGCAAGAACTCATAACTGTCAAAGAAGTGAGTCATGCTTATAGATAGTTACATCTTAAAACATTCAGAATAATAGGTTCATTCAAAAGCTGTTGCCTGACTCTTGGCCTCATCTACTGTGAGAACGAAGACCATTCTCAGCAGTCAGACTGTTGACCTTCCAGAAAATGTCACCATCACTCTGTTTATGATATTCGTAGCATTCATGATAAACATAGTTCTCATGGTCCAACGTTCTCTCTCAGTCTTCATCCCACCTCAGCCATTTACTCCAATATCCTCATTCTTGATATCTAAAAAACCGTGAAACGGGAGTTCCCATCGTGGCTCAGTGGTTAACAAACCTGCCTAGCATCTATGAGGATGCAGGTTCGATCCCTGACCTCGCTCAGTGGGTTAAGGATCCAGCGTTGCCGTGAGCTGTGGTGTAGGTCGCAGACGCAGTTCGGATCTGGCGTTGCTGTGGCTGTGGTGTAGGCCGGCAGCTGTAGCTCCGACTGGACCCCTAGCCTGGGAACCTCCATATGCTGTGGGTGCGGCCCTGAAAAGACCGACATAAATAAATAAATAAATAAGTAAGTAAGTAAATAAAAATTAAAAACACTTATATGGAGTCTCTGCCCTGGTGCAGCAACCTGGGTCACTGCAGAGGCTTGAGATAGATCCCCGACCCAGCGCAGCGGGTTAACTGTGGGTTAAAGAATCTGCCATTACTGCAGCAGCAACTCAGATTCAGTTCCTGGCCCAGGAAATTCCATATGCCACAGGTGCAGCAGTTAAAAAATTAAAAAATAAAAGAATGAAAATAAAACCCCCTGATAACCTTTCCATAATCTCTTCATTTTATGAGTCATGCCTTAATCGCTACCACACAGGACTGTCCCAGTGTGGTAGCCCCCCAACCCCTTCTTGCAATCTCCCCATCTCGTTTGATGGAAACTCTAACCTTATCATTTCTCAGGCAAAACCACAATTGAACTTTGATTTCTCTCACTATGTGTCCCGTCCACCAGAAAAATCTGAGGGCTCTGCCTTCAAAGTAAGGTATGTTCAAGGACTAAGCAACAAAAAATAAAACCAACCGTTTGAACATTAAAAACAAACAATTAAGCAAAAAACAAACCAAAAAACAAAACCTGTTACCCGGAATCTGTAGGACTGGTATATTTTACGCCAAAAAAAAAAAAAAATTAGAAAAGATAAATTTGCAGGAGTTCCCTGGCAGCCTAGTAGTTAAGTGCCTGGCATTGTCACTGCCGTGGCTCTGATCACTGCTGTGGCACTGGTTGGAACCCTGGCCTCGGAACTGAGATCCCACATTAAGCCACTTCATGCCACAGCAAAAAAAAAATTAATTAATAAGTAAGTAAATATATTTTTTAAATTTGTTGGCATACTATTCAATGAAAAGACTTTATGAGTCCCAGGAGCTTAGAAGAAAAAAGTCAAGATATAAACTCAAATGGCACCTGATTGTGACCAAAGTAACGTCACATGCATGGACCCTCTGACCCATCCCCTGAGGAAGGCAGGACACCTGTGTGCTCGTGAGGCCATGCATCTTTCACTGGAGGCTCAGGATTCAATGGATTATTTTCCGGCCTTAGCCTTTAATTTTTTTTCCTTACTTAACATTTCTTCAGCCCTTATTAAGTGCCAGGTTCAGTGTCAGGAGCTATGGATAGAGGAATGAAAGCTGGCCACTGTCCCTGAGAAAACCACACAGGGTTGCAGAGAGATATAAGAAAAAGGATTATTAAAATGGGCATCCATAAATCAACTATACTTTAATAATAAATAAATAAAAAATAAAAATTTTCAAACACTAAAAAAAAAAATTTTAAAGAGAAAAAATAAAATGTGCACCAGGACTAGAAAGGAGGTGAGTTTAGAAGGTCCTGTGAGGGCAGAAAAAGGGTACGCATCCCACTTGATTAAAGAAACACACACGCGCACACACACACCACGTGCACAAGCACACACGTGCACATGCACCCTCCCTGCTCAGAAACTGCAAGTCACACTTAGGGTAGGACTAGCTGTCTGAGCCCTTTGACTCTACCCTCGGTTTTGAGACAGAGCTCAGAAGAATCACTGCAGCTGCCTTTCACATTTTTCTGCCCCTTTTGTTTCTCAGAAACAAGAGCCTTTCACAGTCAAGACACAGCAGGAGACATTCAGCCTGTCCCGGCCGATTTATTTCTCCTCAGACTAAATCAAGGCATTGGTTCATTATATGTTTAAACGTTAATGAATGCATGAAGGAAAGGTTAACGCTGGTAGGCACAGCTGGTCCAGGCTCTGCCCTCTGAAGGGGTGAAGCCAGCCCTCGGCTGGGGAAGGAGCACCCAGGAGCCAGTCCAGCACAGGGAGGTCCCCGGTGGGAGTGAAGCCCTTTCCTCCAGGAGCTCTTATTAAATCACCTTAGCATTAACTGAAGGCCAGACACTAACACACAGGGGCCAGAAGGGATTAACCTGTCTGCAACAGAACACCGAAGTCTTCTTTGGGCAGGAAGTTCTTTTTTTGTTTTCTCTTTTGCCATTTTAGAGCCACACCCGCGGCATATGGAGGTTCCCAGGCTAGGGGTCTAACAGGAGCTGTGGCTGCCGGCCTTCGCCACAGCCACAGCAACGCGGGATCTGAGCCGCGTCTGCAACCTACACCACAGCTCACGGCAACGCCGGATCCTTAACCCACTGAACGAGGCCAGGGATCGAACCCACAACTTCATGGTTCCTAGTTGGATTCGTTAACCACTGAGCCACAATGGGAACTCCGCAAATTTTATTTTATTTTATTTTTGTCCTTTTAGGGCTGCATCTGCGGCACGTGGAGATTCCCAGGCTAGGGGTCCAATAGGAGCTACAGCCGCCGGCCCACACCACAGCCACAGAAACACAGGATCCGAGCTGTGTCTGGGCAGGAAGTTTTGATAGGAGTTAGGAAAGGTTTTTTTTGTCTTTTTTTCTGTCTTTCTTGCCTTTTCTAGGGCCGCACCTGCGGCATATGGAGGTTCCCAGGCTAGGGGTCTAACAGGAGCCATAGCTGCCGGCCTTCGCCACAGCCACAGCAACGCGGGATCCAAGCCACATCTGCAACTTACACCACAGCTCATGGCAACACCGGATCCCTAACCCACTGAGCAAGGCCAGGGATCGAACATACAACCTCATGGTTCCTAGTCGGATTTGTCAACCACTGAGCCACAACGGGAACTCCAGGAAAGGTTTTTAAGACTAGGAAGCTGTTGGGCAGTAAGAGCAGAATGGAACAGAGACGGAGAGGGAGTTAGGGCTGGTGGGTTAGGCCAGGGTGTTTTCTTGCCAGCCTACATTAGAACTCAGTGTGGCCGATGGTGTGTGGACCCAGCGGCCAGACTGTCTGGGTCCTGGATCTGACCCTTAATAGCTGTAAGACCTTGTGCAAGCTATTGAACCTCTCTCGCCTCAGTTTCCTCATCTGTATAATGGGGATGATCATTATGATAATCAACTTCACAGGGCTGTTGGGAGGGTTAGATGAGTTAATGGTTGGAAAGTGCTTAGAAAAGGTCTTGGCACATAGGACACAGTCAGTGAATACCTGATGTTGTAGTTGTCACTGGACAGTATATATTCTAAGGATCCACAGAATTAAAATGGAGGAAATAAAGGAAAAATTTTCTTCGGTCATGATCTTGTGCCAAAGCACGCTATATTGTGCTTTCTAATTTACACAAAAGTATACAATTATTTTACATTTATAATTACCAAAATACAATTTTATAAATTTTTCACTTAAAAACAAATCATCTTGGAGTTCCCATTGTGACTCAGCTGTAACGAACCCGACTAGTATCCATGAGGTTATGGTTTTGATCCCTGGCCTTGCTCAGTGGGTTAAGGATCCAGCGTTGCTGTGAGATGCAGTGTAGGTTGCAGATGCGGCTTGGATCCCATATTGCTGTGGCTGTGGTGTAGGCTGGCAGCTGTAGCTCCGATTTGACCCCTAGCCTGGGAATTTCCATATGCTACAGGTGTGGCCATAAAAAAGATTTTTTTTTAAAAAGCATCTTCCCATCTGTCGTCTCCTTACATTTTCTGACTGATAAAATAGTGCAGCTTGTGCTCGCAGAATTAATTGAGATATGGCACATAAAGTGCTCTGCCAATGTTATCTGTTACAATTTGATGCCATTCCTTGGTACCTAGCACATGCTCATTCAATATTTGTTGAATGAATGAATAAATACTATCCTCATGAGAGCCCTTTGGCTTTATTATCTTCATTTTTTAAAGATAAACGGAAGTTGAGAGAAACTCAATAGTTTTTGCAAGGACAGTCAGCTAGTTAGGGAAAGAGTCTAGGCTCCAATTCTACTTCTCTTTCCTAGATAACAAGGCCGACTCCTAAACCAGGGCTTGGCGGCCGTTTGCTAAGGTTATTACCTGGCGGCTTTGCACTCTGAACACCAAAGCTCAATCCATTCTGAGAAGTAACTGGTGTGGCCATGCTAGCTGACTAGAGCATTTCCTGCTGGGCTGCGCTATGTTCCCTGACGTCTTTCCTGGGCTCAGACACCGTCAGAATATTAGAAGGAACACCGTGTCTCAGGGCTTTTCAAAGTCATTACCGGCAGCCTTCTTAGATCATCTTGGGAAAAACAGAAACAAAAAACGGCTCCAGATACCAGACTGATGCTTAAAACTCCAAATGTAACATTTCACGTTAAGCGTAACTTACCACAATTTCAGAACAAATTCGGGTTTAACTTTCAAAGCATTGAACATCGTGATTAATTTATTTCACTCTGGGTTCATGTGTACTTTAATACGGAGCCCATTCATGGGTCATACACCATCGGAAATCAGCAGGACTTCCTGCTGTTAGGCCGGCGGGGATGGGTAGCGGCCCCCCAAATGGCAAAGCGACCCCTCATTTCAAACAGACCCCATGAGGAACGGACAATCCTGTGCAGGAAAAGAGGCCACCAGCCCCACCCGTGCCAACTGACAATCGAAGTCACACCTACCCGGAAAGCCCCCAAACGCCTACCCCCGACCAGTCACCTAGGGACACGGTGGTCCCTTGCCTAATTTGGCAGAGGCACTACCCGGATCCAGACCCAGAACCATCAAGGCTTAAAAACCCCCGCGCTCCCCAACCCGGGCGCGACTTCCCTGACTCCATGCCGGAGAGTCACGGAACCTCGCCCGGGAGCCAAATTCTCCAATAAATCATGATCGCCGCCTTTTGCATGTATCCCCTGCTCGTTTCTTTCTCCCCTCTTTCCGTGCTAAACCAATTTCTTACACCTGCTCCTCCAGCCAGCCTCACTCTGACTAGGATCCCTTCATGTGCCTTAGGAAGCGCCCTGTGGGCTGGGGTCCCATGAGAGGCCCCTGGAGCCTTGGCCCTATAAAAAATGTTTGCAGGAGATTCTTGCAAAAAGAACCCCATCATAGCAACTTTCATATCTGAAACTGACAGACAGGCTTTCAGATAGATACTTGAAAAAAAAAAAAAAGGATTTTCTAAAATGAGTTTCTCTGATAGCTCACCTAGAGAGCGGCAGCATTTGAGGATGAAAACTAAGACTCTATAATTGAATGTCTTTGAAGTTGCTGTAACAGGCTTAGAACTTACTGAGACAGGTGCAGTGTCTTTGAATTGAACCAAATTCCAAATGAAGGCTGAAGTGGAGAGAAATCATTGAACTTGAAAACTAAAGGAGAACGTAGAGATAATCTTGTCCAACCCCTCCACTTTCCAGATGAAGCTGCTAATCAGCAGGGAGGTGAAAAGACTGACCCAAGGTCACCCGGCCGCTTTGTCAGAGCTTTCATCTCTCCAGGAGCAGTGCCCCAACCAGTGTGACTAAGGACTGTGTCAGCTGTGTACAAAGCCCTGGGCAAATAGTGCTCCCTGTGCCCAGAGCCAAGGCAGTACTGCTGTAGTGTGGGGAACCGTCTTCCACGCAGCAAATGAAGGCTTCATCGCCCCCGTTTGGATGAATCAGGCCCTTTGACGATTTGGAAAATGGCAGCAGAGCACCATGCCAGGAATAGCTCGAGGCTGCTTATCCTCTAAATTTTGAATTTGCAAAAAATAAAAATAAAAATATCAAAACTCCAAGAACAGGGGGTCCTGGTGTGGCTCAGCGGTTAGCAAAGCCAACTAGCATCCATGAGGATGCGGGTTCGATCCCTGGCTCCGCTCAGTGGGTTAAGGATCCGGCGTTGCCACGAGCTGTGGTGTAGGTTGCAGACGCGGCTCGGATCCTGTGTTGCTGTGGCTGTGGCGAAGGCCGGCAGCTACAGCTCCTGTTAGACCCCTAGCCTGGGAACCTCCATATGCCACAGATGCAGCCCTAAAAAAAAAAAAAAAAGATAAAAACTCTAAGAACAGCTCAAGGTTGCCTATGCTCTGACTAGCACCCATGAGGACACAGGTTTGACCCCTGGCCTCGCTCAGTAGGTTAAGAATCTGGCATTGCTGTGAACTGTGGTGTAGTTCACAGATGCAGCTCGGATCTGGCATTGCTGTGGCTGTGGCGTAGGCCGTCAGCTGTAGCTCTGATTCAAACCCTAGCCTGGGAATCTCCATATACCATGGATGCAGCCCGAAGGAAAAAAAAAAAAAAAACTCCACAAACAATAATCTAGAAGCAGTAAGCATACAGTTGTACCCTTGATAATAGACTGCACCTTACCCATCTTGAGGTAAAAGGCCTTTTTAGTGTTGGGAAGGCTTAGGACTCTCCAGTGTCCTCTCCCCTGGTCCCCAGAAGGCCACCAGAGCAATGACAGCCACCATGGGGTTCTGGGAAACTAAAAGAACAACACTCAGGAGAAGCCCCTTGGCTCTGAGTCTGGAAAAATGTGGGAAGGGACAGAAGAACAAATTCCTACATCAACCTGTTTTTTAATTTGGCGAAGGCCAGGGTGCCAGACACTGGGAACTTCGCGCAGGGCTCTGCCTTGGCTCATTGGAACGACCAGTGTGCTCTGCTCCCCGTGCTGGGACCTGAATCAGCTCTTGCTCTTGCTGAGCCTCGGGTTTCCCGTCTTTCGTGTCCAGGAGTCTTTATCATCTTCCCGTTGCCCTATAAATGACAATAAAATGAGACCCAATGTTTTATCATCTCTACTCCATCCTTGTCACACACAAGATATGTGCATTCCTCCAAAGGCCCGGAGAAAACCGTGACCACTCGCATACCATTCTCATTAAAAAAAAAACATGGATTAGGAGTTCCCGTTGTGGTGCAGAGGAAACGAATCCATTAGGACACGGGTTCGATCCCTGGCCTAGCTCAGTGGGTTAAGGATCCGGCGTTGCCGTGAGCTGTGGTGTAGGTTGCAGATGCGGCTCCGATCCCGTGTTGCTGTGGCTGTGATGTTGGCCGGTGGCCACAGTTCTGATTAGACCCCTAGCCTGGGAACCTCTATATGTCGCGATTGTGGCCCTAAAAAGACAAAAAGACCAAAAAAAAAAAAAAAAGGAGCTGTGAGACCTTGGGAAATGTCTGAACTGAACCCAGCATGTGGTAAACATGCCACCGACTGTTGTTACTTGTCTCCCTGGTGCCCAGAACCCAGGCGAGTGTGAATGGCAAACTGAGTACCATGCTGGCCATTTGTGAGTGTGTATTATTTGAACCCTGGAGGAGGAGATCCATGTATGATGATCTGGCAAGTACAACTGAAGGATGTTATCTCACCAAGTCAGAAAAATTTTAAACATACACAAGACTTGAGAGAATATAATAAACCCCGTGAACCCAGAGCCCAGCTTCAACAACCGGTGACTCATGGCCACACTTTTTGTATCGCTATCTTGCCTGCCCGCCCCCCTCAAAACACACAGGATTATTTCAAAACCAATCTCAGATTTTAAAAAAGCAATATTATGGGAGTGCGGTGGGTTAATGATCTGGCTTGTCTCTGTGGTTTTGCCAGCTCGATCCCCGTCCCAGCACAGTGGGTTAAGGATCCCTGGTACAGGAACTTCCGTATGCTGCATGTGCAGCTGAAAAAGCAAAAGCAAAAACAATTGTTGTGCTTTTTGCTCTTAAAGGAGCCTTCAGGAAGGAAACACACAATCATATTCTCCTCAGTATGACTTCTGGCTGTGACCTTGATGAGTGCAGAGGGGGAGGCTGAAGAGAGGCCAAGAGTCAAGGGCAACAGGGGTCCAGGCTGTGACCCAGAAGGTGCATCTCCAGCCAGCTCCCTTCGTCCCCTCTTAATCGTCTTTGAGCCATCCCAAAATAGTCCACTGCAAAGATCAAGTAATGGTGGTCTTTTCCCAATGCAGAGAAAAAAAAAAGTTTACGGATGGAATTCTCCACTAAAAGTTCTCCTCTCATGTATTTTCTTTAAACCCATGGTCTCTGCGTGGGTCACTGCAGCTGAGTGCTGGTGACAGCACAGGCCAGGGAGGGAGGGAGTGGGGGAGTGAGCAAGTGAATCGATGAATGAAGGAAGGAATAAATACTAAAAAGATCAGTGGGAACCCTGGGCAGCTGACAAGTGTGACCTGACAGCTTCCTGTTGCTGTGATTTTATGCTGTGCAGTATAATACTTGTCTGCTCGTACAACTAACTGTTCCTGCTTCATGTGATGAGACGCCGAGTAACAGCAGCTATTCTGTCCTCTAAATAGCACTGGGGTGAGGGGCTGGGAGGTGGTGGCTACTCTCCCTCTGAGGTTCCAGACCCCAAGGGTCAACACACACACACACACGGGGTGAACAGAAACAGCAGGCTTTCTGATTCCTTTCTGGGGAGACCCAGAAACAAAGCAAGACACTAATCCTCATTTTAAAAATTCTCCAGAATAATTTCTCATTGAGCTTAAGGCCCAAGACAAGTGTCAAAGCTGGAAATCACAGCCACTTCGGTGCTCCCGGCTTCCTGCTTCGTAGGCAGATACAGCTCACACAGCCCCCTGAAGCCTGAATCCCCGGCTGAACAAAACCCTCCCCAGCTTTGCCCTGCTCGCCGCTCTTCTGTCACAATTTGAGGGAAACTGCCGGGTGTAAGGGTATAAGGAAGGAAAAGGGTCTTGAAAGGCAGTTAGGTGATAACCTCTATGACAAAAGAATCTGAAAAAGAATGAATGTGTGTAGCTGGATAACCGAGTCACTTTATTGTACAGTAGAAATTATGACAACACCGTACATCAACTATACATCATTAAAAGTGGGGAAAAAGGGGGGGGGCATTAAGGGGGCCGCCTGCCCGGAGTTCAGGAGTCACTCTCCTTTCTGTGACCACCTGCCAGAGCTGTGAGTCCTCTTCCCCTCGTGCCTGCACCCTGGCCGCCCTTGGTTCCCGCTGCCTGCCCAGCACTCGAAGCCCCAAGCTCTGCACCGCAAAACACAACTGACCCATGACCCGGGCTTAGGAAGCAGGCAGGAGAAGTCTGATAAAATACATATTTATTAGAAATCTTTCAGCAGCATCATTTCCATTTTCTTTTTAAATCAAAGTACATTTCAAAGTAGTAACAGTAGGCACTCAAAATATGCACAAAAATATTCTGAGAACTTGGGAATAAAATAATCAGTAGTACATGTCTCATTCATCCATCCATCCATCCATCTATCCATCCATCCATTGTTTTCAAAACGTGCAACGTGAGCACAGAGAGCTGGGAAGGCTCCTTAGCATGAAACTGTGTATTCCCGCCACGGTTCCTGCCACGGAGACCAGAGCCACTCTTTTAAGTGGATGGCTGGCTGGGCTCTGTGGTACATTCTCCTACAAATGTACGATTTAGCCAAAGGACCTAAAAAAGGCTCAGTGAGAACAGTTTCCCTTTCTATTCATGTTCAACTATTTAATGAAATAAATAGTCATTATAAGGACATTTTCATTCACGGAAACACAAACCCAGCTGAGGCTTTGCTTCGCTGGTATTTGTTGGGCACCTTCCTTAAGGAAGACACAGGTTTGCTTTTAGTAATTCAGCTCCTGAGCTCCAGGTGCCAGGGCAGGTGACCACCCGAGATGCCAGGCCAGGGTGTCCATCACCCCCTGGGCCATCAAATGAAAGAGTTCATTAGATACACACTCTGCGGGACACTTACACTTAATGGCATGGGGTTTGCTGACATTAACATAATAATGTTGACTGGGCAGCTAGTGAGAGAACACAAAGGAATCCGTGTTAGGCAACACAAACAGGTAGAAGGGTGGAACTGAATGGCTTTTTCTACGTTCTGTTATCTGCATCTCTATCTATACGCTCATCATCGGGTTACAAGGAATACCGACGTTAAGTGCTGATGTGTGAAAATGGATTCCCTTCCTTGATAATGCTATGGGGACTAAGAGTGGTGCCTCTTCTTTTGACGTGGCCAAACGCCCCCAAGTCAATTCCTTTTGTCAGTGGATCCCTGAATGTAATGATCACCGACCAGTTCAGCAGGTACTTTCATTAGCAAATTTAATGACGTGATAATCTTTCCAAAATTTACAAATGTACAATATATTTATAGCATTACCTTCAGATAGCTTCAGTGCAAAGATATACATATAGTACATTGTGATCATTATTTGCAAAAATATGAGATGGTATGAGTAAGAAAGACACCTGAGGCATTATTGCCACAGACACTTCCAACTACAGATGTACGGGGGAAAATATATCTTTTTTATAAAGTACGGAATGTAAATTTTTCTCATCTGTTTGTAAAAAATATATGTGCAAAAATGTGTTTCTAATTATTCCCTAAAGAGCTGGCACAGCTACGCCTCAGAGTCTTCTCTAACAAGATTTGCCGTGTCTTTAAATGTGTCTTCTGTTGCATTGTAGGTTGGAGTTGGGCCTTTTTTCTGAGTAATCTTCGCAGGGGGAGAAGGTGATGGAGGGGGGGTCACGGCAGCACCGACCTTTGGCTCCTTCTCCGTCTAAGACCACAAAGAAACAGGAATCAGTCATTCATTCCCCAACAGAATAGGAAACGATTTTGGGCATGAAATCTTGGCCAGTTTGCTCAGAATAATCTGGGTGTGGGCCTGATTTAGCAAATTATGGTTAAGAGAGAATGCCTGGGCTGAGAAAAATTGTTCAGAATTACCTCGGCATAGACTGGATTTTCAAAGTTGGTACTTGGTTTCGGCTTTCGTTTGAAGATATTCCATCTTGTCGCCTAAACGCAAAAGGGGAAACAGAAAACCTTCAGTAATTGGAATTTCTTTGTGGGTTTCTCTCCCACCCACCGCACCCCCTGCCCCCTGGGTTTTTAAATTTCTTTTCACGAAGGAAAAAGCAATTTGGGACCTGGGACCATGTGATCCGGCCCAGGCAGTAAATTGTTCAATTCTTCCTTGGATGACCCCTGAACGGGCATTGAAACTCATTGGGCTTTTTTCATTCGGTATTTTCAAAACCCTTCTTTGGTTTGAAATATATACTTTACAGAATCTGTGCCCAGAGTAGCTAGAAGCTTTGACGTTAGTTGTTAAAAAAACTATATGAGATGGCATGAGTGAAAGTGACACACGGGCATTGTTTCTACAGACACTTCCAAATATAGGGCCATGGAAGAAAATATGTATTTTTAATGAAGTACCGAATGGTTTCTATTTGAAGTACTGAATTTAATGAAGTACTGAATTTTTCTCATTTCTTCCTGTAATCATCATAGCAATGATAACTAAAACAGTTAACATTAATTGAGTGCTTACTATGTGTCGCTGACTATTCTAAGAGTGTACAAGTTTCTATTCGATTTTCCCAAAGACTCTGTGAGGCATGGGCTCTAATTATCTCTATATTACAGATGAGGAAAGAGAGATCGTTTAACTGGATGGAGTGTAAGTAGAGGATCAAGCCACGCCTCTAGGGTACAGAGGCTCCCAAACTGAAGAACCCAAAGAGGAAGTCACCCTAGACTGCATTGGGTGGGCCCTGTCTTGTTGAAAAGTTGCCCAGGGTAGCAGTGCTTCCCACAGCTCTGGCTGCCAGATGTAAGGAGAGAAGGAAACAGCCTCCTCTGGTGGGTAGTGAAGGTAGCCCATGTGTTCTATGGAGTGTTCTTGCTCCATGAAAATGTGTCATGTGAAGGAGCAAGAGCATGGGACTACAGGAGAGGTAGACGAGGCCATTCACTTTCACCCTCGTTGAAGCGAGCACCTGCTCTGCACGTGGCCGCCACCAAGGGGGAGATGAAGACAATCCGGTCAGAGGTCTGCCTCTGGAAACTCACCCTTCAATGGGGAAGGCCAAACTCATTGCCTTGGTGTGGAATGGCTCCTTGGAGTTGAGTAATTACTAACGAGAGGAGTGGTGGTGATTTTCACCGTTGTCTCCTTGGGAAAGCCAATGAGACTTTGAAAAATGACAGAACTGAGCTACAGGCGTTCAGGGTCTTTGAGTCCTTCAAGCAGATTTACCAATGAAAACGAAACCGGTGAGCCTCTCTGGCACATTAATGTCAACTTGGAGTGATCCTACAAGGGCTTCTATGGCTTTAAGCTGTTATCTCAGTGTCCGGGAGGCAATGAACATAGGAAAACCCTGCACAAATCATGAAGGATGGATCTTAAAGGGTAGAGGGTCTCAGCCTCAACTGATTAGAAAAGGTAAGGAGAGGAGTTCCTGTCACGGCTCAGTGGTTAATGAACCCGACTAGCATCATGAGGATGCAGGTTCGATCTCTGGCCTCACTCAGTGGGTTAAGGATCTGGCGTTGCCGTGAGCTGTGGTGTAGGTTGCAGATGCGGCTCGGATCCCGCATTGCTGTGGCTGTGGCTGTGGCTGTAGGCCGGCTCCCGGGAACCGCCATATGCCAAGACTGCGGCCCTAGAAAAGGCAAAAAGACAATAAATAAATAAATAAATGTATAGGATAGTTTTGTACCACAAAGAACTGTCCCATGCTAAGAGTGCCCCCCCCCAAATAAGAAACATTAAGGACTCTAGAGGTAAAATAAGACTAGAGGTAAAATAATTTGCCCAGAATCAAACAGCTATATCTTAGATAGCTTCCTATGTGTCTACTAAAACTAATGATAACACTATCCATTAATGCAGTTTTTTTGTTTTTTTCAAACAATTCCCTATTTTTTTTCCTTTTTCCCCCCATTGCTTAATGAATTTTATTACAATCATAGGTGTACAAAAATCATCACAAGTCAGTTTGATAGCATTTGCGTCCCAAACCCTCAGTGCATCCCCCCACCCCCCAGATTGTCTTATTTGGAAACCACAGGTTTTCCAAAGTCTGTGAGCCACTGTCTGTTCTGCAAAGAAGTTCACTGTGTCTTTTCAGTTTCCACACGTAAGCGGCAGCACTGGGTGTTGCTGTCTAACTGTCTGACTGGTTTCACTTCGCATGAGAATTTCTAGGTCCATCCACGTTGCTACAATAATGCAAAGTTTTGTATCAGTTTTATTTACTGAATTTCTCTCTGTAGACCACATGGTCTCCAAATTTCAAAGGGCCTACAGAGAAGCTCCATCTGGAGTTTTTTTCCTTTTAATTTCTGGTATTAAATACTGTGCCCGGGACACTGAGGGCACTAATGTTAACTGGACAGTTAGCTGGGCGGTGAACGGACAGATGGATAGAGGAAGAGAGTGTAAATTAGTGCCATCTAGTGGTGAACATAGATTACACAGTAGAGCTAAAAGCAACATACATTAAGGAAACAGAGATGTACACTACAGAAAAATTACACTGCACAAGAAAGGAAAGGATCTTCTATATGTGTCCTTAACAAAGTGAGGTTTTGTTCATCCTAAGTCATTATCTCAAATTAAATGCCTCCAATTTGAGGAGGCTGGATCCAGAAGTCTGTTGCCCTTTTCTGCTTGGATTCCCAAGGAAGGAATATCATTCCTATCTCAATGTCAGAATGTAGCTTTACTTTTTCAACTTGTAAGTTGCAGATGTGGCTTAGTTCTAGGCTGTGGCTCGGATATGATCCTTCGCCTGGGAGCTCCATATGCCTTGGGGCAGCCCAAAATACATAATATATATATGTATATCTATATCTCTTTATTAACTGCGTACACCTCTTGAGATCTGTGAGCCTATCAGGGTCTCTCTGGTTTGCCTAGGGTTAATAAACCCAGACCTTCCCAAATCCTGTACCATTTTACCGATCGATCACTCTTACCTGAGTTTCATCAGCACTTGGGGAAGCCGGCTTTGTGTCTGGAGCTAATTCATCAGGATTTACAGGACTTCCATAGTTTTTGTTATACAAATTCCCAGATTCAGATACCTGTGTTCATAGTGAAGGCCATTATTTAGTTTTGAAATAACAGTTGCTGTGAAGAGTCTTATCAACTCTCTGTTTACCCCCTTGCTCCCCACAGACAAGGTCAGGCTCCATTTTTATTACATGAGACTGACCCTATAGTCCAGGAAAAAAAAAAAAAAACACCATTCCCATCTCCCCAAAATCAGGAGCATTAACTACTAAGTTATCTATCTCACGCCTACATCTTGGGGACAAAGGCACCCATCATTGGTCACACTCTCATTTAGTAATAGCAACTTCCGCTGTGTTCTCCATGACTCCCACTGCTGACCATATTTTTGGATCAAGGATACTCTGGTTGTACACTGACAGCCAAAGCCTAAAAGAACAGGATGAATTATTCCCCCAATCACTAGTGAACTGAAAGTTTTATCTTTGGATATTAAGAATGAAATGATTAATGTCAGGGGACTGCTTAAAAGAGGTTGATTTCTTTTAAAGGTTTAATTATGGTTGATCTACAATGTTCTGTCAATTTCTGTTATACCCAAAGTGACCCAGTTATTTATTTATTTATATATACACATTCTTTTTCTCATGTTATCTTCTGTCATGTTCTATCACAGGTGATTAGGTATAGTATCCTGTGCTATACAGCAGGACCTCGTTCCTTATCCATTTGAAACAAGAGACATAACAGAATTAATAGATATTTTCTGTAACATTCATGTGACTCCAAGGTTCCCTCTGAAAGAGCAAATTACTGCGGATATATAATTAATCAATTACAGAGTAGAAATCTGCCCCTTTTCCCATATTTTTACATTCACCACTTTATTTCTTCTCAAACTTGAAAATGTATTTGTAAACATAGCCTCATTTCAAGAGAAAATAGCAAAAATCTATTTTTATCATGATTTAAGTTTTGCTGTCTATTAAAGGATCAGAAAAAATGCTTTCAAGATTCAAATTTGGCTGATCTTGAGCAAGCTATCCACAAAAGAAATATTTCTAACTTAAATGTACTTTCTAACTTAAAATGTACCAACTGTATAGCATAGGGAACTATACCCAGCCTCCTGGGATAGACTATGATGGAAAAGAATAAAAAAGAATAATAAAAGAACGTACATATGCTGTATAGCAGAAATTGGCACAACACTGTAAATCAACTATTCTTTCATAAAAAAAAAACTCATTATAAAGCTATAGTAAAATAAAATAAAATGTACCATATCCTGTGGGTTCAAAAGAAGTTCAGGTGTTAAAAATGAAACTGTATCTCACCCTAGTTTTGACAAAGAAAAGACAGGCTGACAGTTGACAGACACTGGAAGTGGTGTTGCGGCTAATGATCCAGACCTAATGAAGAGTTCGGTCCCTTCATCCTTGTTTTTCCTCTTAAAAGATGAGTGAATAATAAGGCTGAACAACAGACACTGTGCTTCCTTCCACTGAGGGAAGGTCGGGAGGACCCCGAAGACACATTATTCCAAAGAACAAGATCCAGCATCAGTAGCCCCTGAGAGGAAGGGCTGTGCTTTCTCACCGGGGTTGTTGTTGGCTGAGCCATTTTGATGGTACCATCTCTGGAGGTGTACATGGGGTTTTCAAATATTATGGGCGGCTTTTCCAAGTCCATGGCAAAATGTTCACTCTGATGGAGAAGAGAAAAAAAAAAAAAAAACGGATTGTACCATGTCGATCTGGTTCACAGGGGAAGAGGCAGTCCTTACTCCTGGAGGCATGCTAGGTGCTATGCTTACCCCCCTCCCCTCCAAAAAATTGGAAAAAAAAAATCCAGCAGAGACACAAGAACTCCACAGGTCAAACCATTATGTAAAGTAGTTTAAATGCATCAACTCATATAAGCTCAAGAAAATGAAACCACTCTTCTCTATGGCCCCTTAAGACAAATAACACACTTAAGGGTTTGGTACGGACACAGAGGGAAGGATAGGTGGGTGGAGAGGAACAAAGAGAAGAGAAAGATGGGGAAAGAAGAAAGAATGAATAATATTGTACTTTCCTCCCAAGGCAAGATGAAAGCCTGAGGGGGAAGGCAGAATACTGCAAAGGACCTCCAAACTCTGTAGAAACTGGGGTAGATACCAGGCCACTCGTAAAGTATTTGGTTCTCACGGGAGGTATAATTTGACAGATGAGGATGGAGAGGGCAAAGGAGATCAAGCTCCATGCCTGTTTAGAAGGTGGCAGAGTTGTGATTTGAACCAGTCACTAACTCTAAAACCACTGTTTATCCCAACATTATACGCTGGTGGGAAAATATGAGAATAGCAAACACATATTTCCCTACCTCTTCATTTAAACATACAAAAAGCCATCAGATAAAAACAGAACATCATGGTCCCTCTCCCGTTTCCCAAAAAACATAGTCTGTTTAAGATTCCAGTTAAGGAGTTCCCTTGTGGCTCACTGGGTTAAGGATCTGGTTTTGTCACTGTCGTGGCTTCCTGCTGTGCTTTGTGTTCAGTCCCTGGCCTGGGAACTTCCACATGCCATGTACACAGCCAAAAAAAAAAAAAAAGGATTCCAGCTAAACTCAAAGCTGTTTATGATTCCAATTTAATAGTGTAACTTAGATCAGGATTAAATTTCAATTTGATCACTAACGTTTTTAGACAATCAATCTAAAAGTTTCCTAACTTTGTATAATGAAGACTTTATTCTGAGTGGCATACTATATTTTTTCTAGGTTAATTTAAAGTATTTCTTTAATAAAACAGTAAAAATGATAACCTTCTGATAGTCATTTTGAAACCACACTCACCATCGCCATTGATCTGTCAATAGCTGATTCAGGCCCAAAACCAGATACTCCAATATCCACGTTAACATCCTCTCCGGATCTGAAGGTCACCCCGTTTCCATTTTCCGAGGATTTGGTAAGATTTCTTAAACTGAAAAGAAGTCATCAAAACACTGTCTTATTATTTGTTTTAAAACAATTGTGATAGCTAGCTAAGGTTCCCTTAGCGACCTGGAAGTGTTAAAGCACATTCCTGAATGCTTAAATTGAAGACAGGGCCAGTTGGATACTTGCAGAAAAAAAGCCCAGTCCATCACACAGCCAGCGCTGTCCTCCAGTCTAACCTCGACGCC
Source organism: Catagonus wagneri (assembly GCA_004024745.2). NCBI lineage: Eukaryota > Metazoa > Chordata > Mammalia > Artiodactyla > Tayassuidae > Catagonus > Catagonus wagneri. The sequence goes on from PVHT020000141.1 coordinate 22,702,285, forward strand.
CACCAGTAAGCACAACCATTTAGACTCTAAAGCGTGATTTGCACTCAGGCTGAGAAGCAGTAGATTAAGACATTGTAAATTGAAATTCAGCATTTTTGTTTCTGCCAAATAGGTGAAGAGTATAGGATGTTTTTTAACTTAAGAAAAAAAAAAAAAAAACTAAGCTATTCACATGGTTACAGATCACACAGACTTCTAGAATCAGTATGCCACATAATGAAACTGACCTTGACAGCATGGGCAGAGAAAACGAAATGGAGCCGGTTTTCCTATATCGGAAAAATCCTAATGCCACTAATCCTCCAATTATGATGATCAGGATGAGCGTCAACAGCACGGCCATTGCTGTCATCAAAGAGAAGGAGCAGTAAGTATATGACCATGAGGAGAAGGAAAAGAGCCAGCAGACTTAGACATAGAGACTAGGGGCTAGAACCATTCATTCTTCAGAGACTGAAGGATATAGACAGCACTCAGTTTAGGGACCATGAGGCATTCCCAGGTCCCTTATATTCTTAAAACTTACTCGTTCCTGGAGGAATGCCTTTTGAAAGCCCTATTTCACAATATTCTCCCGTGTAGCCACTTGGACACCTGAAAGTAAAAGAAGAATCATTCATGGGCTGTTGCCTTCTTGGAATGTATGGAATTCCTCCTTGGAGAGTAAGACTGGAAACCTTCATGGCGTTCTTTCCTTCAACATGCTTTTATTAACTATCAGCTGCTTCACGGTAAGGGCTTTCTCACTGATTCTCTTCTTCCCCAATCTTGAGTCCTGTCACTCTGCTCCTCAAGAGCATCTTCTACTGAGGCAGCTCTCCACCATCACAGTTGTAATTAGCAATACGAGGTGAGGAGGAAAACGGGGTTGTCATTTCTCTAATCCCTTGCTCTCCCAAGCATGGCCCACAATTCTGTGGTATCTCCCCGGAGCTTGCTAGAAATGCAGAATCCCTGCCAATGAAATGGGCATTTTTCCAGAACCCCAGGTAATTCTAATGCACAGTTTGAGACAGTCTGCCTTAATTCTCTGTAGACTCTCCCACTGGAGGAAAAACTGGTTAAGACATGAGAATTTGCCAACTGGCAAGGTTCTTGCACTTGTTTTTCTGGTTATTTTAAGGTCTCAAATTCTACCCAGAAGATGCAAGGCCCACAGCTCGGACCTCAACATTCAGACTTACTTGCATTTGGGGAGGTCATTCTTATCAAAATAGCAGTTTCCTTCATTCATACATCTGCATGGAGGGGGCATGGTGACAGGACTTTCGATGGCTGTAGAAAAGAAAGCCATGCATGTGTTAGTGGGCCACACCAAGCAGAGCACCCCACTCTGCAAACCCGCTTCTGCCCAGGGCTGGACGGGGGCAGGGGGAGTTACTCAGTCTCCCTATCAAAGTGTTATCTTCCCCATAAGTCAGGTGAATTTTCTTATCAAGGAGGTCTTAGGGAGTAATGTACATTTGGTTTAAAAAGATGGGCATTTTATAACATCCTCCCACCAAACAAAACAAAAGGAAACAAAAAACCCAGTGGAGAGATGTTAGACTCTACACAGTAATAGTTAAAAAGAACTTTGTGATAAAGGCGTCTCTTAGGATATTCACATTTTCATTGAAGTTCTCTGAATCATTCACTGTGAACCCCAGTCAAAATCAAGAATTCAATTTAGAAGCACCCAAAACTTCCACTAAAGGGTCCAAAGCATCAGCAATCCATTGATCAATAAATCGACACATAGGTACAAACAAATAGATGCCTGATAGACAGCTGGTTGGAGATCTCATGTTTTAAGTCTTTCAAAATTGTCCTTGCAAAGTACTGTAACCTTGCCAATACTTCCCCAGCAGCAGTGGAATGAGTTGGGATAGGGGAAGGGAAGGGCGCAGTTTTTTCTTCCTGAGTTCATTCTCTAAAACCTGGCAAATTTTCAACCTGGCGGGAAGTGTCAACAGGTGGTGCCTTGTTTAACCGCTTGCTCCCCCTGGTGGTAGGAGGTGGTTATGCCTCTTCGTTTCCCCATCAGCTGCAACAGGCCCAAGGATATGAGCCATAAAATGGCCCTCTAGCCAACTGCAGTGTTTCTTTAACATGCTTATCAAGCATCGGATACTAGTTCCAGGCACTAGTTATTCCCTATGGCTTATTAACGCCTTAATTTAAAGACCAACTAAAGAAAGGTCTTGCCAAGAATAAATCATCTACAGCATTTGGGACAGGAACCACTGCTTACTTATTACAGCTCCCATTTCCCAACAGCATAAGGCACATTTTAAAATGTGTCCCCTTGTCAGTTGTCAGAACTTGGAAATGAGCACGTGGGAAGGCCAGTGATCTCCTCTAGGCCTCCTCCATGCACTGTAGAAACCCCCACCCTTATAAGAATCTGGTTCTCCTCCTTGAGTTAGTGACCTCTCGTTAAGGTTGAATAGATTCTGGGGTGACTGGAATCCAGTACAGGGTGGAGAGAGGAGGAAGAGGCCCCAGAGAAAACTCACTTTTCAACATGTCTTTTCAAGACAACACAAGAGTCGGTTTGGCAGGTTTTGGCAAACGATTCTCAGAAATCATCAGAACACAAGTTCTGTTTGGCCCCTTAAGTCCCAATCAGCTCTGTTCACATTTCCCACATCTCCCATCCGTCGTTCTAGCCACCCCCCTCCCGCCATACTGTACTGCAAAGTACCAGTACACAGGGATTCTTCAGGGTCCTGAAAAGGTGAAGCGCAGGTAAGGGAACCTACTGAAGAAAGCAAGGTGTTCTCCCAGGCACCTGCTGCCCAGGCAGTGTCCCTACCTGCATCACACTCCGTGATGCTCCCTGCTATAAATTTGGAGCCCTGGGGACAGGCACAGGTGTATCCTTCGGGTTTCAGAAGGCACAGGTGGCTGCAGACCGTTTTACAGCGGTTGGGCACTGGAAAGCAGATGAGAATGGTGGTTAATGTCTGAGGAGGGAGTGAGTACCCCAGTCAAGGACATGCCCATCCACTGAGTTACAGCCAGGTGACATCAGAGCCCAGGCAGCATCCTGGCTACTCGCCCTCATTTACACGGCCATCCCCTGCCACCCCACCAAAGTCCCTCCCCATGCCCTCCACCCCACTTCTGTACCACTCACATCTGGTGTCACATCTCCTATATGGCCCTGGCAGGTTTGGAAGGTAGGTGTCTGTCTGGTTCACTACATGGCCTCAAAAACTAATCAGTGCTAAGCCCCTTGAGATATTTCAAAAGGTCAGTAAGACCCCCTTATCCTATCAAGATTTGTCACCACCCAGATTTGAAAAGCTCATAATGTGTAGTCCAGGCAGCGCCTACATTGGATGGGATTTCTACTCCATCCTCAAAGGAGACCTTTCTTCTGGGCTTCAGTTTCATTATTTGCCAGGTTACGTTTGATTACCAGAATTATCTGGAAGCTATTCACAATTATCAATGTCCTAGCACAGAAATTCAGATTTAATTCAGGTCTGGGATGGAGCTCAAGTATTACTGTTAAAAGCTCCTCAGGTAATTCTAGAGTATTCTGAATTCTAGCTTAGCATATATTATGACTAATCCAAAGACTGGATGGTCTAAAATTCCTTCTCAGACTAACACTCTGTAACTCTGATTCCCTGTCACACAAAAATGTGACCATAGACAAGGCATGGCTAATGAAATAATAAGGTATATCTCAAAAGCTTCACTCAAAATCTGTCCCATCACCATTTCTTCGGCGGTCTAGAGCAGAGCTTTCAAATTTTAAGGGCATACACATAACCTGGGGAATCTGGTTCATAAGGGCTGGGGTGGAGCCTGAGGGCCTGCTTTTCTAACCAGCTCTCCTATCGTATCAAAGCTAGGGTCCTGGCCCACACTTGGAGTAGAGTGGGGATTCTCAAAATGTAGTTCCCAAACCAGCAACATCACATCATCTGGGAACTTGTCAGAAATGCAAATTCTTAGGCCACCTCAGGCATACTATGTCAGAAACCCCACAGGTGTGAGGCCCAGCAATCGGTGGTGTTCACCAAGCTCTCAAGATGTCTCTGATGGGTGCTAAAATTTAAGTTATTAGTCTGCAATAAATGCTTCTCAGCTGGGCTGGGTCTCTGGCCTGCACAGCAATCAGCACCTTCCAAAGGTGACTCGGGGCGTCAGCTGGCAGAGATGCTTTTCAGGAAGAGTCTCCAGATTTTCCTCTGCCTGACTCCTAGGCTGTCCTCTCAACAGAGGTCGCAGGGGGCTCCCGGGTATACTGGACTCTCCCCTCCGGCCTTTGAAAGTCTCTGCCAAGCATGAGAGCTGCAGGAGCATTTAGGATACAAGAGCTATTACGTCAGTGGGGTCTGGAGAGGGTCTAGAGAAGGGCGATCGCTACCAGCGACACTAGGAGGCCAATTCCTAGAAAAGGCATTTGCCGCCAGTGTCGCCTGGGAGGCTCCGTTCTGAGTTGCAGTTTGTCAAGGCTGATTCAGGCTCACGGAGAATCAGAGAACTCAGGGGGACCTCAGGCTCCACACTGGTTTCACCTACAGGGATTGGAAGGGAGGTGACTTGTCAAGGGCCCCACAGCCATAGAATTCAATCTGGAACTAGGTAAACTGACAACTGGCCCAGGACAGAAAGACGCTGAGCTCTGCACTGAAAGGAACTGAGTGTCTGGGTTTAAAACTCATTCCTTGGTTGTGTGACTTATTAACACTTTCTTCTCCTCCGTTTCCTTATTTGTGAGATTAGAATAAAACCTCTTTGTAAGTTTTGGAGAAGATGAATTGGAGTAGCAGATGTCTGGGTAAATGCTGAAGAAAGATTCTGACATACAGAACTTAGTAAAATTCTATTTCCTTTCCTCTCTTCAAAAACGTCCTTTCCCTTTCACATTACTCCACACAGTGGTGGAGGGTGAACAGAGGTAACCTGAGGAAGTAAGACCCAAAACTAAGAAAATGAGAAAGATGCGAGGATGGAGAAAAGCATCCTCTAAGCTTTAGGCTAAAGCTCACGTAGCTCAGGATAGCCTGACTAGCCTGACCTCACAAGAGTGGGGAAGACCTCTGATGTCAATGAAACTTATTATGGGACTTGTCAACCCAACCCTCATTCAGCAAGCTGTCTGATGCCTATTGGATTCTGTGGCCTAGAAGTATATAGACACAGCTCCAGGCAACCACAAAGACTATAGTGTTTTTAATTCACGTTCGCTGGTGGTGGGCATCATTTCATTTGACTTCCAGCTTTAACCTCCTTTGGTCACACAGACACACAGACACACACAGACACACACACACACACACACACGCGCACCTTCCAAGGCACCAAAAGATTAGCCTGTTATTATCCACTACCATTTTCCAAAAAAGTTAATATATATATAGCCATTAACTTGAAATAAGATTGGTAACTACCTGACTGATTGTATCTCCGTTGATGGAAGATTCGAACTTGAGTGAGCCACGGGTTCACTATCAGCAATTTCTCTTTCTGGTCTCGCTCAAACTTGTCTTGGACCCATATTTCTCCCTTATCCTTAGACATCCAGTATAACTGGCTCTCAAAGATGTCCAGACTGTAAGGGTTCATTGCTGCTCACCCACAGGGGAAAAGCAAAACAAAACAAGGTTATTATGAAGAAGATACCCTGCCCCACTTCTATGTTCAGAAGTCAAACTGCTTGAATCAACCCCTAAATGCAATACCTTAAAATTCCAGCAACATTTAGGCAGACTCTCTGTACACCTGACCATGAAAGTGTGCTGTGCTAGATCAAGGCGACAGAAGCTAAAGTAGATTAACGCCTCCAGGCTGACTCCAATTATAAGGGCTCACTCAATTTCAAGTTGCTGATTTTATTTTATTTTTAGAAAACAATCTGTATGGCAGAGATTCTTTTCTTTGAACATAAGATATACCACTTATCCTCATAATGCTGGATTGTTTTGCTTCTCTAGAGTCTAGATAAGCAAACAAAATGCTTCTCTCTGAGTTATTTCCAGTTGCACATAAAAAGCAATCAATCTAGCACATTAAAAACTAATGCATCTAGAAGTGGTTGGACATGGATTACCACTGGAACACACGATCACCACCTCTATAAGTCAACCTAACAGGAAACTTGGTTATTTGTTATCTGCTGCTGAGAGCAGAAATTGACAGAACGTCGTAAACTAACTATAATAGAAAAAAACAAAGATCTTAAATTAAAAAAATCTGCTGCTGAGAGCAGTTTTTTAAATTCTATAAAGAGGACAAAATGGACTTAATTACTGCTAAAAGGTTCACTTGCATTTAAAATCAGCAGCTGGGAGCTGAGCAGAGTGGTATCTAAGACACTATATAAACTATGTCCTAAGATTAGGGATCCTTCTTGAGAAAATGAGCAAAGAGACAGGAAGTACATTAAATATTTAATAAATGAAGTTTCTCACCTGCAGTTACAACAACTTTTCTATCAGTTCCATCGTATTTAATGGTTTCAATGACACCCTCCTTGAGGTCACTCCAGTAGATCCTGTCATCGTTCACATAATCTATAGAAAGGCCAGTTGGCCAACCAAGGTCCTCCTGAACCAGGACTTTCCGGTGCTGCCCATCCATCCAAGCATTCTCGATTTTAGGTTCTTGGCCCCAGTCAGTCCAGTACATCAACCTGTAACAGAAGGTTTCCTCATAGCAGAATCTCACCTAGTGGAAAAATCAACTGGATTTCATAGAGGACTGGGTCCTAAATGATGCTGATGCTATTTTTAAACTTTACACAAGACAGGGAGGGAAAGAGGAGAGCTGGTGCATCTGTGACTTTTCCATCCTGAAAGCGACACTTCCCCAGCAGAAACTGGCCAGCCCTGTCCAAGGATATATATTCAGATACTTTAAAATACATAATCACACTGTGACTAAGCAGTAACGAACCCAACTAGTATCCACGAGGACACGGGTTCAATCCGTGGCCTTGCTCAGTGGTTTAAGGATCTGGCATTGCTGTGGCTGTGGCGCAGGTCAACAGCTGTAGCTCTGATTTGACCCCTAGCCTGGGAACCTCTATATGCCGTGGGTGCGGCCCTAGCCAAAAAAAAAAATACACACACACACACACACACACACATATACATATACATATACATATATATACATATATATTTACAAAAGCTGTTCATTCTTCAAAAAATATTTATTGAATACTCACTGTGAGAGAAGAAGGCACTATCCTGTGTTTAGAATGTATCAGAGAACAAAAACCTCGCTCAGTGGGTTGGGGATCCGGCGTTGCTGTGAGCTGTGGTGTAGGTTGCAGACTCAGCTCAGATCCTGAGTTGCTGTGGCTGTGGCATAGGCTGGTGGCTACAGTTCCATTTAGACCCCTAGCCTGGGAACCTCTATATGCCATGGATGCAGCCCTAAAAAGACAAAAAGACAAAAAAGTATATATATTTAAAAAAAATTTAATGTTAGCAAACTAAGTTTCCCGAGACAAACTTAAAGTTCTGTGAAGTTCATCCAATAAGCATACAGACCATATTTAGCCTATCAGCCACCACTCTGCAGTCTAAACCAATCATCAGGTGTAGACCAATCCTTAAATTCTATTAAGGAATTTTAGACAAAATGGAACGTGGAAAAAGTGAGGCCAGAGGCCTTCTCCTTACACAGTGTCCATCTTCTGAAGCCGGTTTGGTCCTGAGTGATCTTTAGGGCATACTATAATTCTTGAAAATTGTCATAGGTACCACTCTAAGAAGTCCAAGGACAATTTCAGTCCAATTAAGAAAAAGTAATTGAAGATATAATTTTTTTGAGAATTCAGTGGGAAATATCTAGCATATTAAGGATTCCTTCAAGTACTTACCCAAGTTTGGGATTCACAACTATTGCTGCTGGTTGATCCAGTAGAGTGGTAATCAGCCACTTTCTGTACCTTCCATCAAGTTCAGCCACCTCGATCCGTTGAGTCTTAGCATCTGACCAGTAAATATGCCTGAATTTAGAGAGACAAACAACTGAAAAGTCTATTCTGAATACTTTTGGTGAAGAAGTTTGATGATGAGAACATTCAGTTTACAAGTACTGGCCAGCAAGACACCAGCGATGACAGCACAGCCTCCCTTGCTCTTCAGCCAAGGGGACAACCTTGGAAGGTGACAAGTGGTGGAGTGTGGGGTGAAGGGGTCATTCAGCCAAAGCAGCTGAATCAGCCAGGACTGGTAATGACAGTGAATCTTACACCTTGCATCTCTAATTGACATGAGACACATGCTTCCAAGAAGAAGTCACAAGGCACTGCAGAGCTGGCCCTTTCATTCTGACAGCCTGTGTGTCTGCTCCCTCCTCAGCCAAGAGGAATCTGGCTCACCTCCAAGGATGAGTGGAAAGACTCATTTAAAGGGACAAACTCAACAAGGCCATCCTGCCCTTGCTTATTCCACCCTTGAGGCTTCAGGTATCAGCAGAAAGAGTTCCAGCCATTTCTTAAATTCTCATTAAGGCTGAGAAGTAAAAACAAGAAAGATCTGCCATGGCCTGGCTGTTTTTTAGAAAGAAGCACTGAAGCCTAGAGTTTCCAGTTCCTGACTCTCTGAGGTCTTGTTTCCCGACAGAAGTTGCCAAGATGAGTCTCCTGTCGTCCTGCAGACGCAGTCAGACCTACCCACTGAACTTCTGCAGAGATGCTCCAGTGTTCCAGGAGCACTAGACATGTACATGAAAAAGTGAAGATTAACTTATACTGCAAACAACTCTCTGTCCTCCCAGAGGGCAGCAAACATTTTCCATTATTAGCTCATTTTCAAAGACATAAGGGGATTCTATGACTATTTGAGTTCTGATTCTAATGTAATCACTTTCCCATAAATGTCATCCCAACACAAAGCTCTTCCTTGAAGAAGCAGCTAATTCTTCCACATTAGTTTGGCGGTTATGCATCAATCTGATGACAGATTTACATAAGGATCTTATTTAGGCATCATCCAAAGTGTCTGGGCTCTGGCCCCTGGACTTGTAGAAGGTCTAAAACAGAAGACCAGATTATCACACTAAGTGAAATAAGTCAGAAAGGGAAGACAAATACCAAATGATATCACTTATATGTGGAATCTAAAATATGACACAGATGAACCTATCCACAAAACAAAAACAGACTTGCAGACATAGAGAACAGCCTTGTGGTTGCCAAGGGCGAGCAGGGAAGAAAGTGGGATGGCCTGGGAGTTTGGGGGTTAGTAGATGCAAACTATTACATTTAGAATGTATAAGCAGTGAGGTCCTACTGCACAGCACAGGGAACTGTATCCAATCTCTGGGGATAGAACATGAGGAAAGAAGAATAGGAATGTATGCATGACTAGGTCACTTTCCTGTCCAGCAGATATTGGCACAACATTGTGAATCACCTATATTTTAATAAAAATACAAATAAAAGAGCAGATCAAAACTGACATAATTATGAACTCAAAGCCAAAGATTAAGCAAGAAAGTCAAATTTCCAATCTGTTGGAACAACATAGCCTGCTAAAAATATGATACGGATTGTTGCTCCTCAAAATAATTACCATAGAGAAAAATGTTTCATTTCAATCGCTTTGCTGGGAGAATGTAAGGCTGCCCCATTTTTTCAAAAAATGAACACTGCAGCCATACTGAAAGTTCCTTTTGGAATCCCTAACTCTATTGGCTCTCCTTGAGCTAATATAAAATTTTGACCTTGGTGCTTTCCCAAAATTTTTGTGGCACATATAGACTACAGGAAAATGATAAAGTTTATATGACACACTGGATAAGCAGAGGTAGTTGCTGGGGATGGAGCAAGCCCAGGCCATCACCCAGTTGCACCCACAGCTGAGGCTACCTTTAATCTAGGCCAGTTTGGCTCATGTGTCATGGTGAGTAGTGGGGCACTCTGACTAGGAAAACAAAACAGCCAGGAAGGGAATGAAGCCAAACTTACCTTCCGGAGTTCCCATTGTGGCGTAGTGGAAATGAAGCCGACTAGGAACCATAACGGTTGTGAGTTTGATCCCTGGCCATGCTCAGTGGGTTAAGGATCCAGCATTGCCGTGAGCTGTGGTGTAGGTCACAGGTGCAGCTTGGATCCCGCGTTGCTGTGGCTGTGGCGTAGGCCGGCAGCTGTATTTCCGATTGGACCCCTAGCCTGGGAACCTCCATATACTGCGGGTGTGGCCCTAAAAAAGCAAAAATAAATAAATAAATAAACTTACCTTCCAACCCAGTCCACTGCTATTCCATCTGGCTGTACTATGTATTTCAGACCCAGGTTAATTTCCTTCACAGGATTATTGCTGCCAGATTCAAAGTTGGGGATGTAGGCACGTTTGATGGCACCAAAATTAGAGCGGTACCCTAGCACGGTGTAATACACAATACCTGCAGAGGCAGGACACATAGGTCAGTTTCAAGTTACAATCATCAAGTAAGGGAGCACATGGGGTCTAACCAGGTGAGGTACCGTTCACTTATTGACATCTCTACCTGTTCAGTGTTCTTATAATAGAAGTAATTCAATTAAACCAATATGATCAAATTCAAAAGCTATCACACTTGAGATACCAGCTACAAACACTTCAACTGAAGGTTTATCTGTGGGGTTTTTTGGTCTTTATAGGGCCGCACCCATGGCATATGGAAGTTCTCAGGCTAGGGGTTGAATCAGAGCTGCGGCTGTTGGCCTACACTACAGCCACAGCAACTCAGGATCTGAGCCGCATCTGTGACTTACACGACATCTCACAGCAATGTCGGATCCTTAACACACCACGCGAGGCCAGGGATCAAACCTGCATCCTCATGGATACTAGTTGGGTTTGTTGCTACTGAGCCACAATGGGAACTCAACTGATAATTTATTAATAATGACCTAGTAGTTCATTAAAATCTATTTCAGCCAAAAGTCTATTTACCCCCATTAGGGTCATGTTCTAGTTTCTCAAACAGAATGTATAGATCATGTGGGAGGACCATACTGGCAATAAAGGAGATGTATAGATGAGAAGTCCTATTCCATGTATAGACTCAAGAATACTGAACAGCAGGCATTTTTAAAAAACATAGGAAAATGTGACTTTCAAGGCACATACTTTCCTAGGTATGAACCAGTCTTGAAAAGTTTATTGTACTGTATAACTAAGTGTGAAAATACAACAATGATAAATCTTACACAGCTAGTTTGCAAAGCATTTTCACATCTATTATCTTTAGGACTACTCTCAGAGGGAGGCAAGCAGAACAAGATGACTGGTCTTATTTTACAGATAAGAAATGGAAATCCAGAGAACTGTCACCACTATTTAAGGCCATAAAGCTAGTAGATGAGGGAGACAGGCATAGAACACAAATTTTCCTGCCCAATTACCATCTCCCAGATGCCATAAGAGTCATGAGAGACTCCATCATTAGCATTAGTCATTTTTTTCCTTCATCAGACACCCACCACATACACTGTACTAGATGATGGGTCAGATGCTATGAATGTAGAGACAAATTCAATTCAATTTCTGTTTCAAAAGAACACATGTTTAAGGTGTAGGGAGAAAAACAGGTGGACAGACTAGCTATGCATCAATGTGACATGCGCTTCAGTAGAAGCATGCCTCTCAAGGAATTGTGTCAGGATGGATTATAGAAGATATCAGCAAGGAGGTGACTTCTGAACTGGGTCTTTGAAGTTTGAATAGAAACTTTCCAAGGGTGCAATAATGGCAAAGAACAGAATTGGCAAGAGCGAAGACAAGAGAGAGCAAACAGAGGGATGTGAAGTGATCCTGAAAAGATGACCCCGGAGATGGGAGGTCAGGTGGGAAATGTTGACTGGAACACTTGGCCATGCTAAATTGTCTGGAGCACTCTGGCCGGGAGAAGCGCCTTCTCCCACTCAGGCAACGAAATTCACTCATTCAAAATAAATTCTCCAAAGTGCAACTTCCTATAATTCAATGTGTTCAACTGACACGGGTGACAGATACCAAAGCTGATACTCACTGAGGCCTGTGCCCTCTGGATCCCAATCATAATCAAGAGCCTGAATGCGTTCCTGGTCTTCAAGGTAATCTGAGAACTTCTCAGCTGAGAGATTATATTTTCGGATGCGCACGTTTTCAGGCAGTAGCAGCAAAGGCGGGTTACCTGTAAACAAATAAGGGGCTGTTTAATCTGTCTGAATTCTTTCTGAACTTTGATTTATAGTAGCAGGATATAAAATGGCAGGTATCCTCCCTGCCCTTTAAAAACAAAACAAAAAATAAACAAAAACCTAGGAATCTGTCTCAGCTAATCAATAGAACTGACCATCCAACTAGGTTGTGACTGTGGACATTCTACACTGCAGGCAGAAAGCTAACACTTCTGTTAGGGATATTGTCAGTTCTTTGTCTTCATTGGGCAATGGTTTAAAGCAAGCTAAAACAGAGACCCCTAGATACCTCCTTTTTCACTGTTTTTTTTTAATTATTATTATTATTCTTTGCTCACTGACTACAGACATTGTCTCACAGAAGAAATACAGTATGTAAAGTCTAAAAAAGTTTTCTTGGAAGTCCTCATTCCTTATTCTTTGCTGACAGATTTCAATGATTCTTTTAGCAGGTAATCAGCTCCATGACCCAATTTAGCTTCTAGCTAATGACACAAAACAACTGGTCCTTGGTTTAAAAAAAATTTTTTTTTTTTACTTGAAGTAACTTGGTAATTCATTTTAAGATGGATTGTCTAAGGAGCTTGGATTAAGATGGCGGAATAAAAGGACTGGAGCTCAACTTCTCTCCCGAAAAACAGCAAAAATACAAACAAATGCCGAGCAACCTTCAACCAAATGGACTGTAAACTTCCAAAAAAGATACTCTGCTCCAGAAGACAAAGAGAAGACCACATCAAGAGGTAGGAGGGGCAATTACGCGATAGGAGCAACCCCATACCTCCCGGGTGGGAAGGCCCACAGACTGGAAAGTAACTGCATCACAGAGACTCAGCTACAGGACTGAGAGTTCTGAGCCCCACGTCAAAACCCCACGTCTGGGGATCGGGCACAGGGAGAAAGAGCCCCCGGAGCATCTGGCATTGAAGGCCAGTGGGGCTTGTGTGCACGAGCTCCACGGGACTGGGGGAAACAGAGACCCTATCCTTGAAAAGCACACACAGACTTTCACGTGCACTGGGTCCCAGGGCAAAGCAGTCTCCATAGGAATCTGGGTGGAACCTGACTGCAATTCCTGGAGGATCTCCTGGGAAAACAGGGGTGACTGTGCCTTGTTGTGGGGGAAGGGCATTGGAGGCAAAGCCTGCATTTCTCTGGAGGTGGCCATTTCTGGGAAAACCTGGTCCCTCCCATCAGCGCTGAGAAGCCCTGGGCCAAACAACAATTCAGGTGGGATTTCAGCCCCACCCATCAGTAAACAGGCTGCCTAAAGACCCCCTCAGGCACACAGCCAGCCTCTAATCTCATCCAGAAACAAAGCCCCACCCATCAGAGGGAGAGGAATCAACCACACCCACCAGTGAGCAGGCATCAGTCCCTCCCATCAGGAAGCCTACAGCAAGCTCCCTCCATACCAACTTTAGCCACAGGGGAGGCAAACACCTGAACTAAGAGAGGCTACAACTCTATTGTTGGCAAAAAGGTCACCACACCAAAAACCTACAAAAATTAAAAGACAGAAAACTCTAACTCAGATAAGGGAGAAAGAGAAAAGCCCAGAAAAACAGCTCAGTGATGAAGAGATTATCAGCCTCTCAGAAAAGACTTTAGACTGTTGATGCTGAAGATGATGCAAGGCATTGGAAATAGACTGGAGGCAAAGATCGATCATTTACAGGAAACACTGAGCAAAGAAATACAAGCTGTAAAAATTAAACAAGAAGAGATGCAAAATACAATCACTGAAATAAAAAATTCATTAGAAGCAGCCAACAGTAGAATACGGGAGGCAGAAGAACGAATCAGTGAGGTGGAGGACAGATTGGTAGAAATCACTAATGCAGAAGAGAAAAGAGATAAAAGATTGAAAGGAAATGAGCAGAGTCTCAGAGAACTCTGGGATAATGTTAAACGCACCAACATCTGTATTATAGGGGTGCCAGAGGGAGAAGAGACAGAGAAGGGGACAGAAATATTCGAGGAGATTACAGCTGAAAACTTTCCTAATATGGGGAAGGACCCACTCACTCAAATCCAGGAAGCGCAACGAGTACCATATAAAATAAACCCAAGGAGGAACACCCCGAGACACATATTAATCAAAATGACCAAATTTAAAGACAAAAAGAAAATATTGAAAGCAGCTAGGGAAAAGAAACAAATGACATACAAGGGAACCCCAATAAGGTTATTAGCAGATTTTTCAGCTGAAACCCTGCAGGCAAGAAGGGAGTGGCATGATATACTAAATGTGATGAAAGGGAAAAACTTCCAACCAAGATTACTTTATCCAGCAAGGCTCTCATTCAGATTTGAAGGAGAGATCAAAAGCTTTACAGATAAACAAAAGCTAAGAGAGTTCTGCAACACTAAACCAGCTTTACAACAAATCCTAAAGGAACTTCTCTAGGCAGAAAATAAAAGGCCACAACCGGAAATAAGATGGATTGTCTAGAAGTATTTTAATTTAATCTACTTGCATAATGGAAATATTCTAACTTAATTGAGTCATCTCTAGTTTTAATTTTCTGCTTAATTACCACACCAACTGTTCAAATGTCTTTACCTTAGTTTTTCTTCCATGTCACAAATGTTTGGAGGGTAAAATATTCAGGTATTATTAGTCTAATGTGTGCTTTAAAAGCCCATTTGTATGAAGAAATTGAACAGCCATTTTACCCTTAATTTGCAAAATACAATGCTACTTTTTAATCAAGTCCTCAAATTCAATTACAAATGAGTTTGTAATTCAAATCTTTAAGATCATGGAGACTTATACCCCTTAACTGAGATATGCTGATTTAGATCAAGCCCCTGAAATTTGTAAAACATCTGACTTTCTCTTTTGTCATTACTATCTAGTATTTGTCACTGCTTTCACTCAGGCCTGATTCTCAGATACTGGCGTTAGCCTAAATTGTACAGCTAATGACTGAAGCCTGAGCCAGACCCTTCCTGTTTGTGATCAGTAGTCCATGAAAAAAAGATTTGCCAACAGTATGTCCCTGATTTGCTTCAACTGAATGTGACCCACAGAATGGAATATTTTTTGTGACCCATTGTGGATTATTTGGCCTCAAACCCTGATCTTAGTGAAGTGGAAGCTTTGTGGATGACCACCCTACAGGCAAGATTTTATTGTGTGAATCATCCAAAGATTGACTGTCATCTTGTCTTTTTTTTTTTTTTTTTTTTTTGCTTTTTAGGGCCACACCCACAGCATATGGAGGTTTCCAGGCTAGGGGTCAAATCGGACCTGCAGCTGCCGGCCTGCACCACAGCCACAGCAATGCTGGATCTGGGCCTGCTACCTACACCACAGCTCACAGCAATACTAGATCCTTAACCCACTGAGCAAGGCCAGGGATTGAACTGCGACTTCATGGATGCTAGTCAGTTTCCACTGAGCCACGATGGGAACTCCTTCTTGTCCACTTTTTGAAGTTTTTATCCAGATGGACAAGAGGCTAGATCCAGAATAAAAAGTAACACCTGACTCTTGTTCTAACGCCTATGTATTTGTTGAGGTGGGGGGGTAGTTATTGTTTTTACCTGGCAGGGGAGAAGAGAGAAGAGGGTGGGTAAGTGTTAGAAGTAGCTGGCGAATTACTGAAAATAAGACACAGACTTATTTCCTGGGATTGTACTCATCTGCACTGATTTTTCCAAAAGTGGGTCAACCCCGGTATAAACCCATCGTACCTTCAGCTGCGCACCGTTCTCCATAGAGGTCACTCATGGACCTGAAGCCTTCGGCGCAGGTACACTCGTAACTTCCTTTAGTATTATGGCAGTTCTGGGGGCAAACCCCAAATTGCTCACATTCATTGATGTCTGTAGGCAAAATAAAACCAAGTATTATGCAACATCTGCTCCTACCCACTCCTTAGAGATCTTGCTTCTGTTTAAATCCACATTCACGCGCCATAAAAATGAGAAGAGTGCAGATGAAAATAAGCAGTGATAACATCTGTGGAAGGCTGGCTAAGTTTCAGATACTGTTTCACATGCTTTTCATGTTTTGTCCTCATTTAATCTTCCAAAAAGACTCTCTGAGGTATGGACTACTATTGAACCCAAAGTTCCAAAGACCAGATTTACACTGAAGCCATCTGACTACTCTGTACAGCAACAGAGCAAGATTTTCCCTCTCGGCAAGCAGCTGTTCTGCTGTCGGCGTTTGGTACCACTCCCCTCCTGCCAACTAGCTTCGGAAAGGGGAGTCATCGATTTGGCATTTTCAATTGAGTTCTTAAACTCAGCCCCCAAAAGAACTATTCCCATCATCTGAAGGTGGCACATTCTGAGATAGAAACAGTCCACTTAAATGATCAAAGATATCTAAAATCGTACTTGATATTTACTACCTTGGTAAGTTACCTTAGGACTGCATTCCATGGAACTCATTTACATCTGACATAGGGGAGTGTGTAATAAATATGTGTTGTTTGAAGAAAGGTAAGAGTTGTATTTGCTAAGAAGAAATTTTGATCTCACACACTGAAACATTAAGGAGCCATCATCACTCAGGCTTTCATTAATTGCATCAATTTCATAGACATTACTGAAGATGAGCTATTGCTCAGTGTTCTGCTAGATAAGATCATGTGGGGGAAATAAAGCAATTTAAAATCCTTGAATATTTTAATGAACTAGAACCATAAATTTATCCCCATTAAGGGAATTAAACCATATTTAATAAAAAGTACAAGGTTCTCCTAACATGAATTGGGGAAAATATACTCTACCTTCACAGGAGTTTCTGTCCGAACTACCGGCCTTGAACCCAGGTCTACAGGAGCAGATGAATCCTCCTCCAGTTAATTGAGTACAATTGTGTTCACACAGATTTTCAGCACATGATCTTTCTTTTCCTGTATCTGAAAAAGAAAATCCCAGCATTACAATTGGGCAGTATAAAGCAGATGAGCCACAAATAAACAGCCCAGGGTATATCAGAGAAACACCTACTGATAGCCAATTACAGGACATCTTGAAATAACCCCTTTCCTTAAGTCTTTGCAGGGGATCAGAGACCTCTGCATAATGTTATCTGGTAAATGGCCTGAATATCATTTGTACAAATATAATCTTCCCATTATATTCAGCACTGCCAGGCTCATCCTCAGAATATCCAGTTCTGGACAGAATCACAAAGCCAGGGTCTCTTTACAACTCTCTTTACTCCTCTCCATCATCTTTATTCCATATATATATGGATTGTATATGTAAATAATTTTATAAATATAAATAGTATATACATCTCCTATTATATATGTGATATGTGTGTGTATACACACACATAAATAAAAGACACAGACACAGGTATCTCCTGGCTCAATTCCTTTAAATAAAAACAGATTTATAACTGTCTTCTACAGTAGGCAATGAAGTGAACTTAGCCAGTTCTCTTAACAATGCCATACTGCTAAATAATTCTGTTCAGATTTTCTATTTTTTGAGGCAGTTTCAGCTTTTTGTGTATAAGAATTTGTCCATTTCGACTACGTTGTCTAATGTGCTGGCATAAAGTTTCTCACAAATTATTTCTCTATTACCTCATAAATTTCTGTAAGGTTGGTAGTGATGGCTCTTCTACATTGCTCAATAAATGTGACCTACTCTTATTAACATGAATAGCCTTGAGCCAGTCACATAACCTCTCTGGAACTGCAGGTACATCATTAGGCTCAGGTACATCATTAGGCTCTGTAATCTCCTCCCAGCTCTAAAATCTATAATGTGATTATGGAATTCCAGGAGGTAAAAATTTCTGGACCAAGAGCTCCCTTGAATCAGTTACTCTTGTGAAGCAAGAGCAAGAGCAGAAACCATATAATCATTACATGATTCATCCTCAAATGTAAAGACTTTCCTGTAACTTCTTTCATTTGAAAATAATCACCACTTTAATTCATAATGCAACAGATGTCCCCCATCCCAGATATACAATACTCTATTTAAGAGGTAAACATTCTATTTTTATTTTATGAAGAAGAAATAAGAACTACCATGCAGAAAAATAGTGAGTCAATCTATCTTTATAATTACAACCTGAGGCCAACCTCTTTTCTTTATACCTCTACACACTAGAAAAATGATAATATCTTTCATTCCTGATTTTAAAATATGTTTTAAAAACAAAATGTATGCCACAACACCTCAGTAATCCTGTTTAAAAGAAAGGGGGGAGGAAGAGAAGGAGAAAGGGGAAAGAAAAGCAAGAGATTAACAGAACCCAAGAACTGGTATTTTAAATGAGAATTCTAGGTCTCAGTCAAATTAGTAACCCACTTGAGTAAGAGTGAATTCCATACTGTATATCTACTTAACATCTGAAAATAAATACTGCTATCTATTTCCTTTAAATAAACCCTGCTTTTAATTCAATGCCATTTGAATTATAAGTACTGTGGTCAGTTTTAAGCTTTTTAATTGGCACAGGCAACCAAAAGGGAAAATGTGTTTGACCCAAGCCTAACTGGGAAATATTCCAAAGTCCTGGAATCATTCACATATCAGTCTCTAGGCATCAAAACCAGTTCAGTTTTGCAAATCTCATCATGTTTATGCTTCTTAAATATTTAATTGTCACATTATTATGTCAA
This sequence comes from Catagonus wagneri, assembly GCA_004024745.2. NCBI lineage: Eukaryota > Metazoa > Chordata > Mammalia > Artiodactyla > Tayassuidae > Catagonus > Catagonus wagneri. Next base: position 22,721,017 of record PVHT020000141.1, read on the forward strand.
AAACTCCAATCCCCCCATGAGAAAGTACATGAAACAAATGGGAAATCAACTCAATATGGCTCCTTCATAATTCATACAGGAAAAAAGCTGCCAAAGAACCCTGAGATGCCTCAGAAAAAAAGCAATTAAAGCCCCCAAAATTGAAAGCACGTGGAGCTAAGGTGACTAAGTCCAGACTCCAGGGTTTGAAGAACTCCATCCTTTTTTTTTTTTTTGTCTTTTTTAGGGCTGCATCCATGGTATATAGAGGTTCCCAGGGTAGGGGTCTAATTGGAGCTGTAGCCGCCGGCCTACGCCACAGCCACAGCAATCCAAGCCACATCTGCAACCTACACCATGGCTCAGGGCAATGCCGGATCGTTAACCCACTGAGCGATGCCAGGGATCGAACCTGCAACCTCATGGTTCCTAGTCAGATTCGTTTCCACTGCGCCACAGGAAAAAAGACTGGAACTCATTGTTCTTTTTTTTTTTTTTTTTAAATGAAGAAGCCAAGACCTGGCGAGGTCAGAGTGTGCTCAGAGGGGCACAGCTAGTGGCCAGCCTGTGTCACAGGACTATTCCAATCCTAACTCTGCCACTCTGTGTGACTTCAAGCAACTGACTTAAGGTCTCTGAGCTTAATTATATAGACAGACATAAGAGCAGTCATCCCCTGGAGCTTTTAGGGAATGGATTATGAAAACACTTCAGAAGTGATATATAAAGGACTACCAAAATGCAATTTATGTTGAGTAGATCAGAGTTCAAATCCTGACTCAATTTCTAAACGGCAGGAAGACCTGGCCAATTTGTTTAATCCCTAAATCCTCACTTGTTTCAGAGAGAAACAGACAATATCTAACTCATACGATTGTTACAGGGATGAAATGAGATAATCCATGTAGTGTTTAGCACAATACCTGGTACAGGATAAATGTTCAATAACAGGGAGCTATGGGCTTGAGTGCAATTCAAAGCACAACGTGTATATTCAAGAGAAACATGGTTATTGTCTACTTTATGTTATTGCACTCTTTCATTAGGTTAACCGGAGTTACTGCAATGAAGTATAAAAATAACCATCTACTTACTGCATCCTGTTTCATCAAAATGGTCCCCGCAGTCATCGACATCATCACACACCAGGTGCTGTGAAATGCAACGTCCACTGCTACACTTAAATTCACCTTCTGTGCAAGGTCTGGGAGTCGATACTGGACCTATAATTTAAGGACAGGTTAAAGTCAAAACTTTTCCTTCTGTGAAACAAGATGCTTCCTTCTGTGGCAGAGACAGTACTTCTCACAAATAAGCCCATGCTTCCCTACAATTCCTGGTCTCCCCTGCAGTTAAGCTGATGCCACGTGTCCAGTTCTGGCCAGTGGGCTATGAGTTGGAGCTGACATATGTCGCTTTGGGGTTGAACCAATCAAAGCCCATGCAGCCCCCTGCTACAGCAACCTAGGAACCATGTGTATCAGGGGGTCTCGCCACAGAATGGAGGTGGGCTGTGCTGCTTGCAGTGGTCTTTACATGAATGAGAAACCAGCCTTTGTATGTCACACTACTAAGAGTTTGGGATTTGTTGGTCGAGGCAGCTAGGATTAAGCACCCAGAATAACACCCAAGTAGGGCACTTCCATTATAAAGACCTAAATTATTTAGCATGGTCTTCCGTCAGAAGGCAGGCAACCAGGACAGTGATGCCTAAAGAGGAAGGATGGAGACCCATGTTAGGCAAAGGCAAAGCATTTGTAAGGCTGTCACCTTGGAAAAACCCAGAAGGCAGACCACATGCTTATTGAACTTGTCAAATGGGCAAAGAGATTAGAAAATGGAATGTTACTAATGTGCATGGGTGGGCATTACCTGAGTTGGGCAAGGTGGTATAATAAAGAGTTAAGCTCGGGGAAGAACTGGTTGACTTACAAGCAGAAATGAAAGAAAAGTCCAGAAACTATCATTTGGGGAAAGCCTGCTGCAGTTAGATCCCAAAGAGTATGAAGTTTCAAAAGACTTTGAGACACAAAGGCCCAGTAAAATCTCTTAGTTGAATTAAATGATTGCTCATCTAATTTTTGGCCTGAATAGAGCTGACAAAGTTGAGACAAAGGTGTATGAGGGAAACAGAGGAAAGAAATGGGGCAGATCCAAGAACTTATCTATAATCAAACAAACAAACCAAAACCAAAACCAAAAATAAGCCAAAACACTAAGTTATTAGAACTAACTGTAAACAAGTTAGTTTAGAACTAACTGTAAACAAGTAGATCAAAAGCCTTCTCAGTTTCTTTTTTTTATTAAAATCATTTTAATGAAATCATTAAAATCATTTCAATGATTTTCTATTTTTTTCCATTATAGCTGGCTTACAGAGTCCTGTCAGTTTTGTACTGTACAGCAAGGTGACCCAGGCACACATACATACATACATTCTTTTTTCTAAGAATCAAATAAACCTAAATGCTGTAACTGAGACTTAAAAAACCCCCAACCTCCTGCAAGCAGGGAGTGACTGGGAACCTGCACCACCCTTCTTCCCTCTTCATTTGAAATAGACAAGGAAACACTCCCAAAGAGGAGGGGCAGAGACAACGAGGACAATGGGTGTAGATGCTCCCCTAAGAGCAGAGTCTTGACCACATCAGTGAATTGCCTGCGGTCCCCACCATAAGGGCCTTCATGAGTCTGCACAGGTAACCCTGTACTCTCCAGGCTGGTGTGCTTTGGAGAGACAGAGGACCACTAATAACAACACTGCCAATCAAGAGAAATAGATCAGGGAAATAGATCAAGAGAAATAGATAGAGGGTGAACAGGAGTCACCCTCGCCCAGGGGCATTTCAGAATTGCTCCAGAATGATGACTACAACCAGTTCCACATTCTTTCTTTCCCAGTGGGAATGCTTTATTTCCATTATGCTTCCCTTGTTCTGCCACTAACCTGTTTGGGGCAGGGCACACAAAAAAAACTGTAGTCTATTTATTTATGGGTCTCCAGATCAAAAGGAACCCCACCTGGAATGGTTGGAATGCCTAGTGCCTGTCACCTGGAGCTCCTGGATTTCCAGTTGTGCCCCCTGGGGAGCGGTTAGCTGTGCTCTATGCATGGGAAGAAAAGTGTACAGGGACTTGTAGTGACACCAGGGTTAATCGTGGTAGAAACAATTAGTGTCAACTATCCATGCACTTCCCTCCATTTCCCAGTCTCTCCTGCAGTTAACTGGGGCCACGTGACTAGTTCCAACCAACTGGGGTGATACCTGCCACTTCCAGGCCCAGGAAATTAGGAAACTGTGTCACCTCCATTTCTCCCTTCTCCTGCCTCAGCCACCTTGAGGGCAAGTGTTCCAGACGGCATAATTACAGGACGAAGGGGCCTTCATGACCTTCATCAAACTTTGCTTGGGTGAAAAATATCCCTCTGCCATTTTAAGTGATTGGGGTGTTGCGGTTTGCCTACTGTGATGGCTAGCAATGATTTTTCTAACATCTCGCTCCTGGGAAGAATACCAGTTTACTACACCTGTCCCCACTCTCGATTGGACCATAGGCTGCAAATGTCTGGCTCCAGTGAAAAATGGCATGATTAATAGGGGGCATGGAAAGAGAAGAGGGGAAGGGGTAAACCTGCTCAAATTGTTCAAAAAGGTTTTATTTCTGGGTTTTCTGTGTTTTGTGCTATGTTTCAAACATATTAACACTGTTATAGCCACAGGTTCAACTCTGCCCCAAGAAAGGGAGGCAGAGGGCACAAACTTGAACATGGCAGTCATGTCCAAGTCCCCCCGACATCCAGTCCCCTGGATGGCCATCTGGAAGACAGCAGACGGGAAGCTTTCTACAGCAAAGTGTTCTAAGGCCACATCAATACAAAGGATAGAAAACAGAAAAGTATTAAGATAAATGTTCCTAGGTAATATTCTTTTAGGAAATAAGCCAGAGGAATGAGTCAGAGGAAATAATTTTCCTGATTTTTTTTCCTAGGTAAATTAAATTGCCCAGAAAATTAATCAGCTCTCTCCTTCACTGGCTAGATTTAAAATATTCTTAAAATGGAAAAGCCTAGATTTTTTTCAATACCTGAAACATTAAGTGCAGCCAGTTAGAAACATATCTCTTAAAATAATCTATCATTTTCCTCTGCTGGAAAATGCATTTTCACTGTAAAGAAGGACATTAGATAAGGTGTGTGAACCCAGTGCTGGCTTACTTAACATGATCTTCTCAGTAGGGCCCCGAGAAATTCCCATCCCTTCCCAGATTAACAATTAGAAACTCTAGGCTGAAGAGTAACCAGACCTCATCTTTGAAAAGAGATAAACCATTGCTTTGTGAAGTGTGACTCAACAACTATTTAGTATTCATTTTCATTTTCTCAAGGAACCTGCCAACATCAGATTCAGATGAAATAGGAAGAAATGGGGAAGGGCTGGCTGCACCTGAGTAATGCATATGTTTCCAGGGTCTTGCCAACTATTATGTCAGCAGAAATCTGCAGTCAGAGCTGCAGCTCAAGCCTCTACGAAACGAAATTGAAATCCATTTTGCAAACTGCAGACCGTTTGGGGCCCTTATTTTTCCCTTCTGCCCTTTTGCTTTTTAGGGCTGCACCACAGCATATGGAGATTCCCAGGCCAGAGGTCTAATCGGAGCTGTAGCTGCCAGCTTATGCCACAGCCACAGCAATGCCAGATCTGAGCCACGTCTGTGACCTACATCACAGCTCACAGCAACGCAAGATCCTTAACCAACGGAGCGAGGCCAGGGATCGAACCTGCAACCTCATGGTTCCTAGTCGGATTTGTTTCCGCTGCACCATGACGGGAAACTCTTCCCTTTTGACATTTACTTACAGTTCTCCTTTTTCTCGTCACTTCCATCTCCACAGTCATCCTCATGGTTGCATAGCTCATGACGATAAACACAGCGATTATTGTCACACCGGAAGCGACTTGATGAATTACAGGTAATATTCACTAAAACACAAGATGGAAAAAACAGGTTAAGAGTGGAACACAAGCATCAATATCGAAAACGCTCCTGTGCCAGTGCCAGGCATGCTTGACTCATCCCTTCATTGGCTCAGTCAACAAATACATCTTGAGTATCTAGTTGACACCCCAGCGCTGTGCTGGGCATCAGATTCAGCTTTGTCCTCAGGCAACTTTTATTCTAGCAGAGAAACATTTTACAAACTAAGCGTTCAACTACAACTGCGATAAGAGCCATGAAGGAAGGATGCTATGAAAGCATTAACTGGGGGGAATCTGATATAGAGCTGGGGGATGGGTCAGAATAGGGGTCACATGACAAGATTCTGAGTCAGAAAGGAGCATAGCAGGCATCTGGGCTTCTGGACCCAAATAAAAGTTCTCTGCGACTGGATCACGGAGTTAGGAGGACAATGGTGGCCAGGAGGCTGGAGAGGGAGGCAGGACCACAGGTGAGCTTGTATCCTAAGAGCCAGGGGCCACTGATTGTCCCTCTGACTGGAACTGTCATTGAACCTCCAGAGCACAAAGTCTTTCCATTGAAGTTTACACCATGATGGACTTTCCTGAATCCCCTCATCTATTGCATTTAAAGTTATCTTAACATCAAACTCTAACGAAGTCTATGATCCAGAGTTAGACCTCTGACCGATACCTGTGCCTCCGGGAGGAACCTACAGGTAGAACCGGGGTCTCCTGTTTGGTGCATGTATGAATGTACCAGGAATTCAGTAAACTCAACACACGTGTGCCTTCCTCTTTCCATGGAGGACTTGGGATGTTTGATTTTCCTTCTGCCTTAGTACCACACCCAGGGAACAAGAGGAGAGACTCGCGTGGAGGTTGGGGGAAAAAAAATCAACTCCAAGAGCTGGTTCTTAGAAGTGTTGTTAATAGAATCTTGCAAGAGTTACTGGCTGTGAAAGGCAAATGCAACATTATAAAACAGTGTTGGTCACTTGTTCATGTGGCTATGTCTCTGCCTCTCCAAAGTTTAATTTTAGTGACTATGAGCATTTTAGAGGGAAGCAGCTTTCTGAGGACTTCTTTATCATCAAGTTAAACCAAGAAAAAAAAAAATAGGAAACATGATTAGTTCCTTATAAGAAAAGATATGGCAAGGAAAATGTTGGGGTCTCTGAAGGGAAGGAGGAGCACTCTATTGTTTGCTAGAGTCAAACCTCTGAGCTAAAAGTGAATAGTGATGAATCTAGGAAACTGAATGGAAGGGATGATGGGAACCTGAGAAGCAAACTGCAGCTAAGTCAGACTAGGAGTTCCAGCGGGGATGTTCCTGGACTTGCCTTCTCCTGAACTGAGTTACATGAAGCTCTTAGACTTTAGCTCGACTCAGAATTATTATTAGGGCCGCACTGGTGGCATATGGAAGTTCCCAGGGGTCCTACACCACAGCCACAGCAACACAGGATCCGAGCTGCATCTCTGACCTACACCACAGCTCAGGGCAACGCCAGATCCTCAACCCATTGAGCGAGGCCAGGGATCAAACCCGCATCCTCATGGATAGTTGGGTTCATTACTGCTGAGCCACGAGAAGAATCCCCTTGCCTCAGAATTATTAATGCTCCTTAATGCAGAGATTATCAGGCCTCACTGCCAGAGATTCAGATCAGGGAGATGTGGGGTGGGCCCATGAGTGTGTGTTTCTAACACGTCCCCAGGTGATACTGACTCTCCTAGCACAGAGTTAACACTTGGAGAACTAATTCCCCAGAGTCTCTCCAATGACTCAAAACATGGAACAAAATGATCAAACTCTATTTTCATTTGGTTGGTTAAAATCAGTAGTTCCAGGAGTTCCCGTCAAGGCGCAGCAGAAGTGAATCTGACTAGTATCCATGAGGATGAAGGTTTAATCCCTGGCCTCACTTAATGTGTTAAGCATCCGGCGTTGCCATGAGCTGTGGTGTAGGTCGCAGATGGGGTTTGGATCTGGTATTACTGTGGTGGAGGCCAGCGGCTACAGCTCCCACTCAAGTCTAACCTGGGAACCTCCATATGCAGAGGGTGTGGCCCTAAAAAAGACCGGGAAAAAAAAAAATCAGTAGTTCCCAACCAGGAGCTTTTTCATCATACGTTTTGCCTAGGCCCAGTCCTTGGACATTCTGGTTCATTAGGTCTAAGCCCGGGGCCAGAGCCTACGCTTTTGAACTCTCTCACTCCCCAAGTGATTCTGATGGGTACCCCAAACTGAGAATCACCGGTTTAAGAAATAAATATGCATCATACAATGGAAAGGAATAAGACGGGCTTGACTTATGACATAAAGCGAAGTGACTCGAAGGTTTAACTAGTCTTCAAATTTCCAGGGGGCTGGCAGAAGTACTCTGAGGGGCACGAAAGTGGGATGGAGCAGGACAGATACACAGCCCCTCCCCGACTCTGACCTCAACCACAACACATCTGCCTCTATGCACTTCCGATCCCCACACTGATGCAGACCGTGAGTCCAGCACTCAGAGCTTATACCACTGCCCCCCTAGATCACAGGCTTCACAGGAGAGACGCGGACAGCACCACCCCGGTTCTCTGTCACTTACAGCACAGATGAAGTTCTTCATCAGAACCATCGCCACAGTCGTTATCGCCATCACATTTCCAAGCGGGTTGGATACAAAGATGATTTTTACATTCGAACAGAGTAGCTGGGCAGTAAGCACCATTGGGAAAGCGAGTGGCTGTTGGTAGGGAGGAGACATAAATTATTAGAAAGAGATACGTTTTGGAAGGTTAGTCTGCTGTTTCTCCTTTAGCTCTTCCCACTATATCCTGTTCTTCCTAACTCAACCAGATATGCTGCGGCCTTAAACTGGCTGAAATTCTGGAGTTCCCGTCGTGGCTCAGTGGTTAACGAATCCAACTAGGAACCATGAGGTTGCAGGTTCGATCCCTGGCCTTGCTCAGTGGGTTAAGGATCCGGCGTTGCCGTGAGCTGTGGTGTAGGTTGCAGACGCGGCTCGGATCCCGCGTTGCTGTGGCTGTGGCGAAGGCCGACGGCTACAGCTCCTGTTAGACCCCTAGCCTGGGAACTTCCATATGCTGCGGGTACGGCCCTACATAAGGCAAAAAGACAACAAACAAACAAAAAAATTCTGATGGGATGTTTCTTGAGGACAGTTGTCCAAGCCCAGTATTCGATGACATGAGTCATTCTGTAGACAGCACTGGACTTCTCCAGAGCCAAGTGCAACCCTTCTGCAGTGTCAGCATGGCTTTTCCTAACACCCATTTATACAGTCTCTTGGAAACCAGGTTTTAAGATGTGGCAACCATACCATCAACAATCTCCCTCTTGGATGGTCATCAGCAGTTAATAATTATTCACTGATTCAAAAAAAAAAAGCCAAAATGCAAATGACCATATTGGCTTTACATTTTTAATTTTATGTGCCATTATTCAATTCAGAAAATGTCTAATGCTCTAACTTCAATATGTTCGTCTATCTGTTCATTCATTGACTTGAAAAGTTTTTATCCAATTTACAATTTGAATATTTGCTAAAAGAAGTACTTTCATTAGCACAGACCCCTAATATAGTCTCCGTTTGAAATATTAACAAAATGAATTTGAATGTCTACTGTGAAATTTCTGAGCATGGGGACTCAGACCCCAGGCAAACTGATAATTACCAAAATCTACTAAATAGAAAATACCTATGCCCTTTTCATTTAAGAAGCGGTGACTGACGGGAGAGTTTGGGTCTAAACTGCCATATCCATGCATTTCAGACAAACGGTCTAGGAACTTACGACAAATGGCTTCATCCGAGGCGTCGCGACAGTCGGCAAACCCATCGCATTTCATTTGGTCAGGAATGCAGTGTCCACTGCTACACTGGAAATATCCAGGGTGGCAGGTCATCACCTCTGGAGAGAAAAGACTCTGTCATTCCCAGGTTCTAGCGGTAAGGAGTCCATCACATTCCTATCCATACCCAGTGACCGGCTCACGGCAAACCCACGCTTGTGGTTAGGGAGTGAATAATATCTCAGAAGTTACACCTTTCCCAGAGGTGGAGGTACCACTCTCTCCTCTATTAAATAATCTCTAGCTCTTAAGCTTTTCCTCAAAAAGTTGCAATGCCCAATTTGTTAATTTTTTTTATTTGCTTTTTGTTTTTGTTTTTGGCTTTTTACGGCCTCACCCCAGCATAGCGAAATTCCTAGGCTAGGGCTCAAATCGGAGCTACAGCTGCTGGCCTATGCCACAGCCACAGCAACGCGGCATCCTTAACCCAGAGTGACAGGGATGAAATCTACATCCTCATGGATACTAGTTGGATTCGTTACTGCTGAGCCACAATGGGAACTCTCAGCTTTTAATGTTTTTAATGCTGATTTTTCTCAGACGCTTAATCAGTAAAAAGCTATAAAAATTACTTGGGGGTTATGATTCCTATTCTCACGCTCTGACCTCTCCACTAGGCAGCTACAGTAGGATATCTCTTAGATCCACTTTCTAGGGAATAGTATGCCCATGTAGATTCTAGGTCTGCTCCTAGAAAACGTTTAAATTAAAATGAGATTTTAAAAACTCTCTTATGAAGTTCCCTGGTGATTAAGCAGGTTAAGGATCCAGTGTTGTCACTGCAGCGGCTCAGGTCACTGCTGTGGCGCAGTTTTGATTCCTGGCCTGGGAACTTCTGCAGGCTGTGAACACAGCCAAAAGAAAAAACCCTTACAATTTTCCCTTATTATTATTGATCTAGAGTGCCGCAAGTTAAAAGTAAAGCACAGGGGAGTTCTCGTCATGGCGCAGTGGCAACAAGTCCGACTAGGAACCATGAGGGTGCAGGTTCGATCCCTGGCCTCATTCAGTGAATTAAGGATCCAGCATTGCCATTAGCTGTGGTGTAGGTCACAGACGTGGCTCGGATCTGGCGTTGCTGTGGCTGCGGCATAGGCTGGCAACTGTAGCTCCGATTCAACACATAGCCTGGGAACCTCCATATGCCGTGGTGCGGCTCTAAAGAGCCAAAAAAAAAAAAAAAGATAGATATGCTTTGTTAGGTGTTTACTTAATTGTGATTTCATTCCTGTACCTTCCTCATATGTTATACTGAATCCAGGATGCATTTTTTTTAATAAAGCTCAGAAAATATGGAGCAAAAGGTACTGCAATGCTAAGGTTTATACATTACATAAATTACACAAAAAATCATTTCACTCTAAAAAACCTTATAAGCACTCATTTTAAGTCCCTAGTTCTGCCCAATATGCTCACCCTAGGACAAAATTCTATGGAAATAACTATGACAGTTACCGCAGTCCCGCTCATCTGAGTTGTCACCACAGTCATTGTTTTGGTCACAGATCCATCGAGAAGGAATGCAGGTCTGATCGTCACATCGAAACTCGCTCTCTGAGCACTGCCGGGGAACTGAAAAGAAAAGCCACACAGGCCATCAGACGGCACCAGGTGTCGCACCCAGGGGACAGGTTTGTGAATTTGCCCAAGCACCCTCAGTGCCCAAAAGCTTTCCTGTGTCCCAAGTCCCAGACTGTCCAGTCCCAGGATTTCCACCTCCACTGTGAGTCTGTAAAGAATGGCCTCTGTCAAAAGGTTTGTCGAAAGGTGATTCAATCTTAAGATAATTTTTGATTTCCTGAAATTCCAGATAACGTCCTATAAGATTCAACATGAACCTTCTTATAAATATTAAAATGCCAACTGGATTGCCCTTTGGCGTAATTGATAATTTTAGTCAATTGATAATTGCAGGTGTAATCAACACCCTCTCTCAACTGCCTATGGCAAACAGTGATCGCTTCTTACTTCTAAAAGGTGATTAAAGATTGCAAGTATTTCATGTTAGTTCATCTGAAATCAACATATATCATGAGGCAGTGACATCTAGTTTGACGAGATACAGACCTTTGCCTTCCCTTCCTGGACCTCCCTGTCCAGGTAGTCACTGGGAGAGAGGGACTAAAACCTGACCTGCCATCTAATCACTAGGTGTCTGGAAACAGTCAGCTATTCCAGGAAGGATCACAATCCAAAATCCAAAGTTCTCTTTCCTCGGCTATTAAGGCCACTTGGGGGGGTGGGCAAGAGCTCAAGAAGCTCTTGAGTCAGCATCTTTCCTCCTCGTACTTCTCTTGGTCCTGATTTTCTATTGCTATTCTATTTATCTTGTTATATTTGTCCTTTATTGTAAGTCACTTCAAATTTTTCTTGGAAAAAAAAAAGTTGGGTGTAAATAAATTGAATGCACAATTTACTTGGGTAAATAGTGTCCTCTCCAAGCTTGATTTTAAGCAGCTTAGAAGGAGCTGAAGAAGTAGAAATGTGCCAGTCAGTAGGAAGCAAGAATCTGTAGGCATCCTATCCTGTGAGAGATGTTGAGTTACACAGAGAGTTGAATTACAAAGAGCCGACATCAGCACCGCAGACGGGGGACCCTGAACACTCACCACAGTTTTGCTCATCAGAGTTATCTCCGCAGTCATTGCGACCATCACACCTCCAGCGAAGAGGGATGCAGCGGTGATTCGTACAGCGAAATTCTCCCGAAGGCTTGCACGTCAATGACTCTGCAAAGCACAGCCATTGCAAATACCTCAGAAGCTAAAGGTCCAGAGATGCCAAAACAGTACTGGCTTTCTGGTGAGATGGTCTGAGAATCACGCTACCATATTCCCCCAGCTCCCAGAAAGAGGGACGCCAGCAACATTTGCCGTCAATATTGTTTGCTAGGCTAAAGTGCTTATCCTATTGCTTGAAACTAGATGCATTCTCATTTGCAGAAACTGTTCACAAAATGAATTGGTCTCTGGCTTGCAATGCGCAACAAAGGCCTGTAACTGAAAATTAAGCGATGCCACCAGCAACACACGCCCCTCATATTGTCCTTAGTTGATCAGATTCAGTGTTGTTATTAAAATAATCCAGCATTTCCCTTACTGCTCTGTTCCCCCTAGACCTAAGGCACACACTCAGGTACATTTTGTTTTCAGGCTGGAATAAATGCCTAATCTTGGTAAATTCCATTAATTCACCTGGCCTTTTGTCCATAAATTCTTTCCTCCATGCCAGACATAGAGGATATTGAAAGTTAGAGAGACGTTCAGAGTATGATTTTGAAAGATCCTTCCTAAAATCTTTTTTCTGCTCCCTTTCCATCAATTTTATTCAATCTATAAGATTAGACAAACAGTTTAAATTTGTCAAGTGTAAGTAAGAATTTCACATAAGTTCCTAATATTTTTATAATGCTTTCCCCAATTATAGTGCACTTTGGAACAGATTTCATTTGAGATGATATTAAACTCCCCCAATAAGCCTGTAAATTGTTAAAGAGACGTAACATGTTATTAGAGGCAAAAGAAAGGTGATATGGGAAATCCACTCTCATCTCCTGACATGATTTTGGCCCCTCCCCGCCTCCCCGCAGCTCCTCCTACCACAGTTCTGCTCATCACTGTTGTCCCTGCAGTCATCAAAACCATTGCACACAGCCCACTTTGGGATGCAGCGGTAGTTTGTTTTACAGTCGAATTCTGTGTAGTTGTCGCAGCGATAGGCAGGGCCCACTGAAAAGAGAAGGAGGAATAGAGTCAGAATGGAAGTCTCACTCCTGCCAAGAAAGCAAAGAAACCTTCCCATCGTCCGATTTAGGATGTGGTGCTACCAGAGTGACCAGGCTACCACCTAAACAGACTCTGGCAATGGCATCCAACTCAGAACAGAAACAGGGTCCTGAGTTTTCTCACCATTTCCTTACCATGCACTTATGAAAGCCGTCTAACTCTGGGGAAGTGGAAGTGCAGGAGGGAGCAAGAATTGGGTTGGAAGTGAAAAAAAAAAAGAAAGAAGAAGAACTGGGGTTGAGGTGTCAGCTCTGCCACTAAGCAAAAATGTGACCGGGCATTTCCTATGAGGCCCGGGTTCCTCACCTGCAAAATGAGGACTGGCAACACACACCTTGCCTACGTCACCCAAAGAGAAAGAGCTATCTATACATACACAGTCTTAAGTTCTCGTGATCAAATTCGTAGACAAACACCCTGTGTTCGAAGAGCAGGAATCAGCCACTCCCAAGCCAGGGGTGTAGTTCAAACTGCAAGCCATGCACTCAGCTCTGCTTAGCTTCCCTCAGTGCTGGGGAGAACCAGGAGGGAGCCTCCGTCCCTGGGGCTGGAGCAGCAGCACACACCCTCTTGTCCACACAGGGGTTCCCCTTCTTCCCTCTCCCGGACAGACCAGGCCCCCGGCCTGGGAACTTACTGCACTCCTGGAGGGGCTCGTCTGAGTAGTCTCCACAGTCATTGTCTACATCACACTTCCAGCTCTGAGGGATGCAGTGGCCACTGGCACACTTGAAATAGCCTGGAAGGCAGGTCCTCTTGGCACAGTGGGAGCTGTCTTCATCCGAGTTATCTCCGCAGTCGTTCACGGAGTCGCACTGCCAGGACTCTGGGATGCAGCGCTTGTTGGCACACTGCCACTCATTGGACTCACAGCGGTGCTGCTCTGTAAGTGCGAGCGTTTGGTTATCGGCCTGGGAGGGTCAGAAGCTCCTAATTTACATTCACAGAGCCTGGAGAACTCAATACTGGTTTCTTATATCCTTATGTCCTAATGCACTTATTATTAACCAGTACCTCTACACAAGCGGTTAGTCCATGGACAATTACTGCCCGCTTCCGTGAATTTTCTTACATTTATAGTTGTACGATGATCATCACAACCGAATTTTATAGCATTTCCATCCCAAACCCCCAGGGCATCCCCCACCCCCAAACCTGTCTCATTTGGAAACCGTAAGTTTTCCAAAGCCTGTGAGTCAGTATTTGTTCTGCAAAGAAGACCGTTGGGTTCTTTTTTTAGATTCTACATGTAAGTGATAGCATTTGATGTTGGTGTCTCACCGTCTGACTGACTTCACTTAGCAGGATAACTGCTAGGTCCCTCCATGTTGCTGAAATGCTGTTATTTCTTTTCCTTTAATGGCTGAGTAATATTCCATTGTGTATATGTGCCACATCTTCTTTATCCACTCCTTTTTCTTTCATACAGATTTGGGAGATAAAAACTGAATCACTGATGGCCTACTAAATTCACCTCTCCCTGTACATGTTGCCCTGATGGAAAATGATTTTCAAGGTATGCGTTTGTTGCTGTTGCTGATAGTTGTTTTTGGTTTGGAGGGTTGTATTTTGGTTTTCAGTTGAGGTGGGGAGGTGTCTTTTTTAAATGGAAACATAAGAGCTGGCTCCAAATGTGGGAATTCCTCATTTTGCCCTCAATGTCAGCTTGCAAAGAGGAGTCATAGTAAATAAATATCAAAATACTTACCATTTACTTCAACCATTTGCCTTGGAGATACCTTAGAATGTTTTTTTAACTTTATTCATTTATTTATTTTTTTTTTGCCTTTTGTCGTTTTAGGGCCGCACCCACAGCATGTGGAGGTTCTCAGGCTAGGGGTTGAATCAGAACTGTAGCCACCGGCCTACACCGCAGCCACAGCAACGCAGGATCCGAGCCGCGTCTGCGACCTACACCACAGCTCACGGCAACACCGGATCCTTAACCCACTGAGCAAGGCCAGGGATCGAACCCGCAACCTCATGGCTACTGGTCAGATTCGTTAACCATTGCACCAAGACGGGAACTCCTTTTTTAACTTTATAAAACCAGATATAGGATGGACTCTGTTTTTTTCCTATTATTTTTAACCAGTTTTTGGCTTATGGTATTCAGGAAATTTGCACAGAACCATGATTATACATGATCAAGTAAATGTAGAAGTGCGTGAAGAAGGTAGAAAGCGATTCAACACACCACAAAGAACAGCGTCCTCGTCAGACCCATCGGGGCAGTCCTGGCGCGCATTGCATATGACGTTGGAGCTGGTGCAGTTGCCGTCCCTGCACTGGAACTGTCCCAACCGGCAGAAGCGCTGCGGGCAAGTGACGGGTTCATCAGAACCATCCAAGCAGTCTCTCTGCCCGTCACATTTCCACCAGATAGGAATACACCTGCAGAGAAAACAGAGCACCGCTCTTAGCAAAGCACCAGGCAACGACTAACTATCCAGACAGAAGGCAAAGTGATATGCGTGAGCGCTCGTGGCCCAAGAAGAGAATCAATTAAACCTCGGTTACCATGGCATATTTTCAAAGAAAACCTAACTAGATGAGATAGAATAGGTATTCTAAGACCCAATACATGCTGATAACGTGCTTTGAGGATGATGATTAAATTCCTGCCACAACACACAGTGGAGTGCATGTTCTGGTAATAGGGGTTGGTTGGGACTGTCAGCCAGAGTGATATAAGACATTTGGGTACTGGCTGGGAAGCTGGACAGCACTAATATTTGTTGGGAGCTTATGTCATGATAGTTGTGTGCTAGATACCTTATTCAGTCATCAAAATAATCTGCCATTCTATCTTAGATGCTATGAGTTACATTAACACCTTTCCTTGACCTCACTTTCTGACTCAGAATCCCTGAGCCTGTGGCCAGGGAAATAATCTGTGGCCATGTTTTATGACTAATACAAATAATCAAAAAGGAATTTATATGTATGACCCTGGATCCTCTGGTATCTTAACTAAGGAGCTAGGCCAGTATACGAAGATGGAGAAGTTCTATCATTCTTGAGGGGAATTTTTTAGTGTACATATGTACATTATAGACCCTGAAACTTAGGACAATAGAAATAAAAACCTTTGCTTCCTTTCTATAGGTATAAAAACTTGCATGCATGGACATAACCATTTGGTTAACAAATTCCTTCTATTCATGGAAGAAATTACCTGATGTCAGAGAGAGTTGGATGGTTATAGACAGTCTTGGTCCATCCCAAACGAACCACATTAATTAGCCAAAGTCTTGGTTTGTTAGAAAACTCCCATCCCCTAGAGCTTTGAGGTTCACTGTGTGTCCAAGGGCTGGAGAGGCAGTGGGGAGGGGGAGGAGAGAGGCTTACATTTCATTGTTGGCGCACAGGAACTGGGTGCTAGAGCACATGGGCAGGCACTGGGTGATGTCACCATGCTGGATGGTATAGAAGTTATCTGGACACTCGCAAGTGAATCCATTGCCTCCGGCTTTGATGAGGCAGAGATGAGAGCAGCCACCATTGTTGGTACCGCAGGGATTACTCACTAGTGAAAGGAGGAAAACACATGTTCATTCACTTAAAAAGAGTATCGAGCACAGATGAGTTGATGACCCACCTCCTCAAAATCTCTTAAGTAAACCTCTAAGTAAAAAAAAACATGATTTTTCCAAAAGTTCGTAAGTAAGACGTACGGGAAAGCTGTATTAACAAAAACAAAGTTGTGTTGCCATGAGAAGTGAGGCATACTTGCTGGTGCTGGGCCAGCAAAGATGTGTCTCTCAAAGTTCTTGGAGAACAGGTGGGAAACTTAGCTTACATCTGCGTGCCCAGAACCTAAGTTGAAGTTTTCATTTTCAGCAGATGCTATCTTCTCTCTTTCTAAAGATATAGGCAACAGAAGTACGGCCAAGAATCAGGTGGATGGATAAACTGAGCAACTAATTTTCGGGGCCCCCACTCAGAGGTAAAAGTGAATTTAAACTTCTGCTAACTAATATGACAAAGATTAAACTTCCAGAAAAAAAAATGCCAATTCTCATTTTTCCTAACTTCTAAGTTTATTGTATGTTTTAGCAAGACACCACCACAAAGTAGGCCCACAAAATCCACTGTATCCCCAAAGAATATTCTAGAAACTTGGCTAGCTCTCAAATGCAAAGACATTTAATAAATGATGTTTTATCACTACTATAACTTTCTTTTAAACATTTCTTTTGGATCAACTATTTCAATAGATTGATCTGGGTAAAGAAATGATTATTATAACTACATCTATATAATTATAATATATCGCTTAAGTCTGATAATTTATTGTGGATACTTATTGTGGTTACATAGAATATGTCCTTATTTTTCAAAGTATTCAGGGCTGAAATGTCAAGGCAACATAACAGCTGCTGATTCTTCTCAAAAAGAAAACCCAAGCTGATATTTAAGAATAGCGCAGGTGTTATGAAAGAGAACTATAAGCAGCCTTTCCCAGGAGTGGAGGAATAAACTCTCAGGATATTTCCATCTTTAAACTCTCAGCATTTGTTTCTAGAGAAAACATTAACACTCATGTTAACACCATTTTTTTGGTCTAAATCATGATATTTATGCTTAAAAAAAAAACAATGGTATGCATGAGGCCCTAAAGCAACTCTGCAAAACTTCTGCATCGCCTACTCACCAAGTTGCTGCCTACAGGGATGATATACACGGATGTCAAACGGTCTGTGTGTTGTGTTCACAAGCACCTCCCTATTTGACCCATTGTATTTGTCTCCCTTTTCAACCGTCTTGGTATTCCAATCAGTCCAATAAACGCTGTCTTCAAAAATGGTAATAGCAAAGGGGTGAGACAGTGTCCCGGTCTCGTATACCGTGTGCCGATGGGAACCCTCCAAATCTGAGTACCTGGGGTTGAAGGAAAGAAGAGTCACTCAGGGAAGATAACACCTCTCCTCTAATGACCTTAACGAGAGAGAGGAGTTGAAAAACCAGTGAATAAAGTTCCACCTTCAAGAGGTAACTGAAGTTCAGATCCTACTCAAAACTTCTATTCAATTAAAGCAAAAGCTAAACTTAAAGGAGATTTGGACTGAACAAGAGATGCAAAAGTGGCAAAAGCAATGCCTTAAAAATAGGAATAGCCAGGAGTTGAAATCCCTGTAATTCCCTGTATCTTTAACTGTAGTGGCCTAGCAGTTAAAGATAATTGTCATTGCCATGGCTCAGGTCACTGCTAAGGTGTGAGTTTGATCCCTGGACTAGGAACTATGATATGCCACATATCATAGTTTATGGTTACTAAAAAAAGGCATAGAAAAACTTTCTTGACCTCTATGGATAAGACTGCAGATAACTGACTTTCTCTTTCAGTTCTTGCATGATCTCTCATACGTTTAGAAAGCTTAAACACTTTTAAGAATAATTTTTGGTCAAGTGTATAACCATAGGCACAGCTAGACAAATTTGTCAGCACATCCCAACAGAGACAAGAAATGGATTGGATGCTCTATATTGTTTTACATGGTCTATGAACTCTATTTCTGAACACAGGTATTGCTATTCCTTTAAAAGCTAATCGAGTCAACATGGTTATATGAACACTGAAGGTTCATTCATTTCCACAGCCTAGGGCAGGATATTATGATTTGACTTTTGGACTTTTATCTTTTGCCTAAATTTAGGAATCCTGCTACACAAATAATCTCTATCACATTATATTTTAAAAATGAACAAAATACTAAGTAGTTAGAAAATTCCTTTTTGCCTCTAGCTACCTATGTGTAAGCTGTTCATTTCCATTGAACCTACTAAGCTTTCAAGACCTAAAGACAACAAAAATCCAACAAGAAAGCTGTTGATCCTTCTACTAGTTCAGAATGTATTTTGTTTTATGGAAAGCTAATCTCTGTGTTATTCCTTCAAAGAGAGAATACTAGGAATTCCCACTGTGGTACAGTAGGTTAAGACTGCAGTGGCTCAGGCTCTCAAGTTTGATCCCCGGCCTGACAGAGGGGTTTAAAGGATCTGGATTTCCTGCAGCTACAGCATAGCTGACAGATGCAGCTCGGATTTGATCCCTGGCCCAGGAACTTCCATATGCCACAGATACAGCCATAAAAAGAGAGAGAATGAGAGAACACATATATAGTGGGAACGGGCCGAGGGTGTAACCATCTGTGTATTACATTAAAATGGTACAAATAAACTGGAAGAAATACTCTTACTCTTATCTCTACCCTGAGTGAGTTAGTACCTGCTGTGGTAAAGTCTGCAAAGACAAAGTTAAAGGTTGCCTTAGTATATCAAATGAACCAGGGAAAAGAAAATATTCCTAAAGCCATCAGCATCATAGGTCAAAATCCTCATAATCTTATAATAATCCTTATAATTTTCCAAACTCTCCTTTCCTACTTACCCTAAATATATTTTAAATTGGATCATGAGGAGTTCCTGTTGTGGCACAGCAGAAATGAACCCAGCTAGGAACCATGTTTCAGGTTCGATCCCTGGCCTCGCTCAGTGGGTCAAGGATCTGGTGTTGGTGTGGTGTTGGTTGCAGATGCAGCTCGGATCCCACTGTGGCTGTGGCGAAGGCCGGCAGCTGTAGCTCCGCTTAGACCTCTAGCCTGGGAACCTCCAAAAGCCGCGGGTGTGGCCCTAAAAGAAAAAAATAAATAAAATTGGATCATGAGGTAGTTCCAAGGAAAGAGATACTGAGGATTAGCAGAGGCGGATGGCACAGTCTATGAAAACAATCTAGTTTCCTCTGCTTCATGATAGGAGTGGCAAAGAGGCTTCATCACATGTGTCAACTTAGGAGGATTCTGGGAAAATATCCCAATCCAACAAAATAGAATTCTGAGATTGATTACCTATGCCTGCCACTAGGATTGAAGGAGAAAGGACTAGCACGTGTGCCAGGCACGCTGTGGCCATGTTCCCAAGAGAACATGGGATTAGAGAACTTCAAAATTGTCAAAATAAATTTAACAGAATGACATAATCTAAAATAGTTCTAGTTAAGTAGTCACAATTCCATGGTTTTGAATGCAACAGGCTGTATATATGTGTACTAGCTCATAAATACCCAGAAGTCTAACTAGAAATCTACCATAGTCTAACTAGGTCATATATAGGATTCTCCTAAAATAAATGCTTGCTAATCGTTTGTATTATTTGAACAGCATTTTTCACTGAAAATTATTTGAATAATTTTTTCCACATACTCAAATCATATATTTTTGAGGGAAGGGCAAAGAAAAGGAATACGGACATTAAAATGAGTTGAATAACTAAGCTGACTACCATAGGGGAGAGGTGACTAGCTCCTTTTTTTAGGAGTAGGAGAAGTAATAGCACCAAGACCAAAACCTGACCTATAGGACTTACTCTTTCTGCTGTGCCATATTACAGAGTTCAGGGAACTGCCTATAGACACTTTAGTTAGAAGTGACCTCAGAATGGCTTTCCATAAACAGGCTAGTTAGAAGATGCCCGGTAATAAACCACTAGCAACACAAGTTCTGGTGTCTGGAATAAACAGTTACCCAGTCTGCCTTATTCTTTTCTATGTACATACTCAATGTAACCCAGGTGGGCATCCGTCCAATAGAGCAGATCGTTGGTGTAATCAATGGTGATGCCGTTGGGCCACTTTATCTTGCTAGAGATAATCAGTGACTTATTCTTCCCGTCCATGCCTACTCTCCCAATGTATGCTCGGTCAGCCCAGTCTGCCCAGTAGACGTATCTGTTGGAGCAAACACAAAGGGTCAGTGCCTGAAACAAAAAGATCTCAGTAGCAAAGACATAGCCCTTCTCCAGTGATAGAAACAGCATTTATATCGTATAGAGCCTTTCAGAACGGAAAGAGAACTAACAGAAAATAATCTAAAAGGGGATGATGTACAGGAAATGCTCAGGAATGAACGTGAGTAACTGGGATTTGGATTTGACGTGCAAAGTCAAATTGTTTTATTTTAATTTACTCATAATTTAATTGCATGCAGCCAAGCCAAAGTTATGTGACTTGAAAAGCGAAAAGAAAATTTCTTTCTACCATGGAAAGAAAATACAATAGCTGATGAATATCATTTAAACAAGCCATGCTTCTACCCATTACACTAAGTCATTTACCAGGTAGGAAAAGCAGAAGACAAATTCCAGCAAGATACTGGCCTTGAGATCACTATGTGAACAGCCTTTTTGATAACAGAGGTGGAATAAGTGCATGAAAGAAGAGCCCAAGATTACAGGGAGACAATACCCATATCGAGGGTGAAGGACAATTCCTCTGGGCTTATCAAAGCAGAAGGTGTTGTTGGCATCCACACAGTGCTCGGCTAGCTTGCGGCGGTATCGACCGTTGAGGTCAGAGACAGAGAGGCAGTTCAGGTAGGAATCCACCCAATAGAGCTTTCTGAAAATGAAGAACCCAGGAGTTACAGCCATTTTACTTGTGGAACAGTACACAATAAGCCACCCAATTTCCTATCTTTTCCCCCAGATAAACAAGGGAAATGGGAAAACCAGTTAATCTTCTTTCAATGAGGCAACAAAAAATGCAACAACGTGTGCTTCACTCCCCTCTGTAAGGTGATGTCATAGGGAATCCTGGGGCCACATTTTATACAAGATTCCGGATTTACTCGCTTCATGCAGCAAAAGGTCCCTTTTACAGAGCATGTTCCAGGCTTTAGAAGAGCAGGGAAATCAGGAGTGAGAGCAGTGAGTGTCATGAATTACAGCTTAAATAGTGGAGTCAAGGAAACTTAAACAGTGGAGTCAAGTCAGCTTGACTAAGTGTATCACTGAGACTGCACATGGCATCCTAACGATAAAAAGAATTCCCATCATGGCTCAGCGGTAATGAACCCAACTAGTATCCATGAGGGTGCAGGTTCAATCCCTGGCCTTGCTCAGTGGATTAAGGATCCAGCGTTGGCAGAAGCTACAGCTCCAATTTGACCCCTAGCCTGGGAACTTTTCCATATGCTGCGGGTACAGTCGCCCCACCCCACCAAAAAAAGAGCCCTGACCCACTAGACTGGCAAAATGAGTTTCTTACCGTTTCAAGTTTTACTTAAAAAGCTTTAGAAACTTCAAAAAAATACATTTATTTTCTATAAAGCTGGGGTTCTCAATCTGGGGTCCTTAACCTGACATCAGGGCTCTGGGAGATCTGTGTAGCCTCTAAAACTGATGCAAAATTGTATGAGCATAAGTGAATGTATGAAGTGCTTTTTTTATCCAACAAGGGTCCATGTGTTGGTTTCACCAGAAGTCTGAAAGTACATTTTTTTTCCTTTCCTTCTTTCTTTCCTTTCTTTCTTTCCTTCCTTTCTTTCTTTGCAGGTCTGGGCTTACGATAGACATAACATTTGCAGCCTAAGACCCTGCAACTTCATGTCAACCATAAAATCATTGACTCTGTGCCAAGTATCTGATAGATTCAATGTTCAATAGAAATGTTAAGAACTGTGGTTAAGCTGGTATAGCATTAATTAAAACATCACTGTGGACCTTGAAGATGCTCAGAGTTTCCAGTTAGCCATTCTCTATTAGCCCAGTAGCCTGGGTTGGGAAGGACTAGCCTTGTAAGAAAGCCTATGAACTCCAGGACATCAGGGATTGTGTCTGTCTCGTTTACCTCTAGACCCCAGGCATGCAGGAGGTGCTCAGGAAGCAGCTTTAAATGACTGAGCATGCCCTTGACATCATCACCAGTTAACTGAATGGCCTGTAATGTAAAGTCCCTCCCCATGAAACCCATACCACCAATTCTTAAAAATCACTAGACCTTAGGTTCTTCGGTATCTCGTTTGATTATAAGGTACACAACAGAAAAAAAAAACAAAAACAAAAAACAGAAGCATTAAAATGTATCCACCTCTTACCCCAAATTGAAAAGGGCAATTCCCTATTAAGATGAAATATGGTAGGCAAGGACAAAAAACTACTTTTGAACTTTTAAAAAGCTCCTCAGCATTTTCTTACCTGGTAACCCAGTCGACAGCCAGACTTTCTGTACCTGGTATGTTGTACTTTAGGACTGTCTCCCTGTTTGTCTTATTCACAAACATTCTCTCAATGACTTTATTCTCTATATCAAGCCAGTACAATCTGTTTTCTATTCGGTCAAAATCCAATGCTACAGCATTGCCCAGTCCTTGTAAAATAAGGGAGTAAATGTGGCCATCTAAGGTCAGATTTCTCAAATAGTAACGGTTGCTAAAAATGAGGTAGGGCTCAATGTTGGTGGTCTGCCGGCAGCTCCTTCCATCAGGCTCACGGATGTAGCCTGGGGCACACTTGCAGATATAAGAGCCCAGTACATTCTCACACTTCTGGCTACAGACGGAGGGTGTCTCCTTGCATTCATCAATATCAACACAAGTCCGCTTGTCAGGCAACAGCTTGTAACCAGGGTTACAAGAACAATAGAAGCTGGTTAAGGTATCTGTGCAGTTTTGGTCGCAGCCACTGAGTAAAGGGTTGTTGCACTCATTAACGCCTGTAGGTAAAAGACAACCATTAGAGAACCTAAAATGTCAGCAATGGATCCACTATCATGGTCCAGAGTCAACCTTCCCACCAGACAGACTCAATTCTGAATGAATCATGTTAAAAGAAAGCCAAGAAGGGATTTCTAAAGGTAAAGTCAAAAAGACTTTATTCGAAAGTCATTCTTACTCAACTTCTTCCCAACTTGAACCTTAGTAGTTTTAACAACTAATACAAACAACAAGTGTGACTTCTAATACTATACCTGCCAATCTTCTTTTACCAAACATTTAAAAGTAAAACAGCAGGAGAGAGGAGAAAGAAAAGCAAAAGACAATCTAAATGTCCAGATGAATGAATAAAGAAGACGCAGTGTGTTAGTGTGTGTGTGTGTATTCACTGAAATGCTACTCAAGAATGAAATAAAGGTCCAATATGGATGGACCTACTAAGTGGATCCTCATACTAAGTGAGGCAAGTCAGAAAGACAATATGATACCATATAATATCACATATGATATCACATGTATGTGGAATCTAAAATATGACACAAATATGACTGCAAAACAGAAGGAGACTCATAGACACAGAGAACAGACCTGTGGCTGCCCAGGGGAAAGGCAGTGGGGGAGGGATGAATTGGGAGTCTGGGATTAACAGATGCAAACTATCATATGTAGAATGGATAAACAACAAGCTCCTACTGTATAGTATAGGGAACTATATCCAATATCCTGTGATAAACCATAATGATAAAGAGTATACACACATATATATGTGTGTGTACAACTGAATCTGCTATACAGCAGAAATTAACACAATGTTGTATATTAACTACACTTCAGTAAAATAACCTTTTTTATAAAAGGGCCCACATAGTGGTTTCTTGTCGGCAAGGGAGTGGGGGGGGGCAGGAAACAGTGCTCTGATTGGTGGCCTCTTCTATTTCAGTGTCATGGTGATTCACATCACAGCCAGTTTGGGTCACTGAATGTGGAGCTGGGGAGAGAGGCACACACCTGACTGACTCTCACAAATGGCATGAGTCACCCAGCACCCCAGAGGGGACCTCTAGCTGGTCCTGTGACACACGGCCATGCTCACCCAAAAACACATCTATACAGCGGGAAGAACATTTTCCCAGGAATTTCATATTTTGTAATTTCTAGACTTGTTCACTTGTGAGGGTCAGCAGAGGGTTAATACTCTCCCCTTTAGTCACTTGAGGGCAAGGCTGAGGAATCCCAGCAAAGGGACAGTTCAGGCAACAAGTCATGGCAAGAGTTCAAAGAGAAGCAACATTTGTCTGCTGTGAAGAGACTGATGGCCTGAATCTGCTTATCTCCTAATTTGGATGAATTAGTCCAAAAAATATTTGTGTCTAATCCTATGTATCAAGAAAGCCTTTCTTAAAAAAAAATAAAAACATTGATAAAGAAAAAAAAAAGCGTTTCTTTTTGATAGGCAAGCAATAGTGATTTTCTGGCAATGTTCTACTTAGAGGGCCAACTGGAAAGTCTTGATAAGTCATAAAAGATTGACAATCCACATTCAATTCTCTCTGGTTTCCTTTTCCCCAGTCTTCTGTTACACTCACCGCATCTTTCCTCATCGCTGTTGTCTGAACAGTCAGCTTGGCGATTGCAGACTTTCACCATCTCGATGCAGCTCCCACTGTTACACCTGAACTGATGAGGAGGACATGTGGTTTCTTCCTTGTGGCACAGGTGCTCCAGCTCATCAGAATCGTCTCCACAGTCATTTTCCCCATCACAGACATAGCCCTTGTAAATGCAGATCCCGTTCTGACAAGTAAACTGGTTTTCATCACAGACAGGGTACGCACAGTCCCTCTCATCGCTGTAGTCACCACAATCATTGCGCCGGTCACACCTGTGTTATAAGACCCAGTACCACTTTTGAAGAGGCTTTTTTCAGCTTGTTTCCGGCAGTTAAATTCAGAATATTTCAGATGAAAATACAGTTCCCCAACATATCGCCAAACAAACGAAGTGTGTGTGTCTTTTGGATGCAGCATGTGCCCTCAGCTGGCCTCACCTGCCTCTCACTGCTGTCTCGTTTAACAATGAGCCTCGGTGCCCGTGATGTGATTTATCATCACGCTCGCACTGTTATTTTAAGTATAGCAGAGAGAGAAGAGAAGGAAGTATTCCTTGTTCTCAGGCCTCTACTCCAAATGGAAAACTAGGAGGGTCAGCTGCCTTAAGAATTTTCTCATAACAGAGTTCCCTGTGTGGCTCAGTGGTTAACGAATCTGACTAGGAACCATGAGGTTGTGGGTTTGATCCCTGGCCTTGCTCAGTGGGTTAAGGACCCGGCGTTGCCGTGAGCTGTGGTGTAGGTTGTAGACGCGGCTCGGATCCCGCGTTGCTGTGGCTGTGGCGAAGGCCGGCGGCTACAGCTCCTGTTAGACCCCTAGCCTGGGAACCTCCATATGCCGAGGGTGCGGCTCTAGATAAACGCAAACAGACAAAAAAAAAAGAATTTTCTTATAACAAGCCCACTTCATTCATCTCTCTGGCCCTCTGTACAAGGTCACATTATAACCTACATAAAAATATTTAAAATTATATTTAATGAGCACATTGGTATATAGGAAGATATATTAATATTATTTACTAATAATAAACTTTCTTTGACCTAACTTTTTTTTTCTTTGGATTTTAAAAGAAATCCAAATCCAAATCTCCAATTCACCTGAAAGAGTTGGGGATGCACAGTCCATTACGACAACTGAAATCCGTTGCAGAACAGTTTCTCCTGGTGCAATTCTGTTGCTCATCATAGGCATCAGGGCAATCCACGTCGCCATCACAAACCCAAGATTGAGGAATGCACTTTCTGGGTGAAGGCACACTATTTACACAGAGAAACTCAGAACTGGAGCAGCTTTGATTCTCTGAAATCAAAGCACGTGAGAATCAGAAACCATATGAGAGCTCATACTAGCAGTCAAATTTATCCTGAACCATTATTTATCGTGCTTTTTTGTTACATAACAGCCTAAGGGTTGAGGGAGAGAGAATTAGGAGACAAATCACACTATTAAAATAATAGATCATGGGAGTTCCTGTCATGGCGCAGTGGTTAACAAATCTGACTAGGAACCATGAGGTTGCGGGTTCGATCCCCGGCCTTGCTCAGTGAGTTAACAATCCGGCGTTGCCGTGAGCTATGGTGTGGGTCGCAGACGCGGCTCGGATCCCGTGTTGCTGTGGCTGTGGCGAAGGCCGGCAGCTACAGCTCCTGTTAGACCCCTAGCCTGGGAACCTCCATATGCCATGGGTGCAGCCCTAGATAAGGCAAAAAAACAAACAAACAAAAATAGATCATGGAGTCCTCCTCATGGCTCAGTGGTTAATGAATCTGACTAGCAACCACAGGTTCAATCCCTGGCCTTGCTCAGTGGGTTAAGGATCTGGCGTTGCCATGAGCTATGGTGTAGGTCGCAGACTTTGCTCGGATCTTGCATTGCTGTGGCTGTGGCGTAGGCCAGCAGCTACAGCTCTGATATGACCCTTAGCCTAGGAATATCCATATACCACAGGTATAGCCCTAAAAAAGCAAAAAAAAAAAAAAAAATACAATAATAGATCATAATAAAAATACCTCCAAAATTTTGATTTTAGCTGCTTTGGATCTTCAGAAGTAAAAAATAAAGATAATAAAACACCTCACTTAGCTTTCCATAAAATTAACGTAAGATCTTATTTTTCCCTTAGGGCTGCACAAAACTACTTTCATTTTATTAATTTGATGCCAAAAATCCCATACATTTGGTAACATTTTTTAGTTTACAATGTATAATCACACAAATCTAATTTGAGATGGGCATTTTTATGCCAGTTCTACAAAGAAAATTAAAGCTCACAGTGGTTGGCCAGATGGCTCAAAGTCATAGTATTTTCTTAAAAGCTATGGCTTCTTTCCTAGGTATGTAGGAGAAGCATATGTCAATAAGCATTGTCAGAAACTTATATCTTATTCTTCAGGCTTTAATAATTACAGATTTTTTATCTAATCTCATTGTCGGTGAATGGGAGAAAAAAGGAAGGAGGGGTCTTGGTGAGAGGATATGGGAGCAAAGCACAAGCTACAGTCCCTATTTGTGCAGCTGCCAACCACCCATCTCACAGACCATATGTGCAACAAGACTGTCACCAAAGTCATGGACATATGAGGTTAACAATCAAATGCATGGAGTCATTGTTTTTAATGTTCTACCATTGAAAGACACTCTTAGAAGACACCTTAACTAAGAGCTCTATGTTCCATTGGTAATGGAAAATGGTGTTCCATAGTCTGTTAGCTTCAAAGGAATGAGTCTCTCCCTCCTCCCTTCTCCAAATAACAGCTCTAAGGTAATAAATAAAAATGGAGGCAAAGTTAATTGCTACACTATTATAGCTGCTCTTAAGAATGGCCAACTGAGTCCTTTATCTGTTCTAGAAATGTAGGACATTACTTCCACTACTTACATGCAACAGAAAGAAACATTAAAATCATTTTTCATCATTTTAAAGTGTTTAAGGGGATGATCTCAAACATTCCTGAGTGCAGAAATGTACCATGTTATCTGTGTGCATTCAGTTAGAGGAACCTATCTGATAACCGTACTCTCCAAAGACACAAAGATAAATCCACTGCGTTTTCCTGTAATGTGACTCTGCAGAGGAATTAACTGGTTTCACTTACGACAGTGGTGTCTTTCGTCCTCATCACTCATGTCCCCACAGTCATTATCGCCATCACAGACCCACTCCATCTCAATGCACCTGTTATTGTCACACTTGAATTCATCACTTGAGCAGGTTGACGGAGCGTACACTGAAAAAAAGATAAAAACTCCTCTTGATTAGAAGTGGTTTGCAGTCCAGAAATCTGAAGAAGCCTAGTACAGCGTGGACTGTGTAGAACACCAATTAAAATTCTTTAATCATATCCCCACAAAACAAACAAACAAAAATCATATCCCCACTTGTCCCTAGTCAACTAATCAAATTACAATATGCCCACAATCCCAGAGATTAATAAAAAGACAGAGTTCCCGTTGTGGATCAGCAGTAATGAACCCGACTAGTATCCATGAAGATGCAGATTCTATCCCTGGCCTTGCTCAGGGGGCTGAGGATCCGACGTTGTCATCAGCTGTGGTGCAGGTCGCAGACTTGGCTCAGATATGGTGTGGCTGTGGTGTAGGTTGGCAGCTACAGCTCCGATTCTACCACTAGCTGGGAAACTTCCATTTGCAGCAGGTGCAATGCTAAAAAGAAAGAAAATATTCTGAATCAAAGTGGCCCTGTGAGTAAAGAATCCAGCACTGTCACTGCAGCAGCTTGGGCTCAATGCCTGGCCCAGGAATTTCCACATGCTATGGACATAGCCAAAAAAAAAAAAAAAAAGTCTTAATCTAGCTGCAAAACTAGGCCAATGTTTTAAAGAAAACAGCCCTCCAAGAAAAAGTTTTACCTGCAGTGATATTTATAACAAAGGCAAAAAATAAAGTAAACTAAATGCTTAAAACAGAGGCAGTTAAGGAAATATCATGCAGCCATTAAAAAGGAAACAGTGGCTAGCAAACTTTCTCTTAACCAGACAGTATATATTTTAGGCTTACAGGCCATATGTTCTCTGTTGCACCTACTTGACACTGCCATTGTAGCACAAAAGCAGCCATGGCCAGGCTGTGGCTGCATTCTAATTTAACTTTATGTATAAAGACAGGCAGCTAGCCCATGGTCATAGTTTGCTGACCCCTAGACAGCAATATGATTTACTGACAGACAAAAAAAACAGTGTAGAAGACTGTATCTTTATATTTTTACAGTAGAAAAAAAATGTGTGCCTCTCTCCCCATGGATTTGATTATTTCAGTCACTTTTGGATCCTCCCACAGTCACAGGGGTCAGAACTCAGTCAACATCAGAAATTCCAATTAACTGAGTTCTGCAAGCCAGGAAGGTATTAGGTGCATCACCAACACAATCTCTTTTCATCCCCATCAATCAGCAACCTCCATATCCTCATCAGCAGCCCACCCAGTGCCGGGCATGAACAGGTTTTTAATGAATGTCTGCTGAAGCGTTTCATCATGTCAGCTGAGAGGAGGAACAGTGAGTGTAAACATTCTGCAGCCAGAACCCCAAGTTCAATTTGAGATAGTTGGAAGACGGCCTCCAAGCTGCATTTGCATGCTTTTCATGCTTGCTTCGTCTCTTACCACAAGTAGCAGGTTCATCAGAGCCGTCATCACAGTCTCTTTCTTTATCACAATACCATAAGTTAGGAATACAGGAGCCAGATGTGCAGTGGAACTCACTGTTCTTACACGTTGGAGAGACTGTGGTGGGGGAGAAGACAGAACCTTGAGAAACATGTTCCTAACCACCTGCACCCCTGACCTGACCAAGAGGAAGACTGAGGCCTGGAAAATGTATAGGTTTTCCATCAGGAGGGAAATGTACTGGGGATCAATACTACTCCAGTTTCCCAGAAATTTTTTCTGAATTCCAAAAATCCCAAAAGAAATACCAAAAGACCAGAGTTCCTGTTGTGGTGCAGCAGAAACAAATCCGACTAGTAACCGTGAGGTTGCAGGTTCGATCGCGGGCCTCATCACTCAGTGGGTTAAGGATCCGGCATTGCCACGAACTGTGGTATAGGTCACAGATACAGCTTGGATTTGGTGTTGCTGTGACTGTGGTGTGGTCTGGCAGCTATAGCTCCGATTGGACCCCTAGCCTGGGAACTTCCATATGCTGTGGGCTGGGCCCTAAAAAGCAAAAAAAAAAAAAAAAAAAAAAAAAAAAAAAAAAAAAAAAAAAAAAAGGAAATACCAGAACACATAAAATTACAAATTACATGTAAAAGAAGACTCAATTCTAGTTTTTCTGCCGTAACAGAAAATAATAAATTCTATTTAAAAAGCAAAACCAACAATATGACCAAATCTGAGTTAACCATCTAGTCATGTTAGACCATGATTTTAGAATGTCCAAAAGGTTTTGCTCCTATTCATTCTTGCAATTTGAGTAAATGACTCTGCCTCCTGCATGTGAACATTGATTCTTCTCACATAAACCAGGTAGTTCTGATCTTGTAGATTCGTGTTTTGTAGATTTTCTGCTGCTTCTTTCTACAATTTGTTTACAATTGCCTCCCGCTCTTCGATTATAGCCTGGTCTGGCAATAATTACTAAATTGTCATCTATTTACACCCACGGTCTCAAAGTTCTCAAGCTTAAGGGCTTTTAATTTGAGCTATAAGTACAGGAAACTATTTGATAGAACTAAATTGCTAAATATAAAATAAAGATTTCTGAAAGACAATCATAATGAAAAAGAAAATTTCAGTTACTAATGGCTGCTATACATGTATCGAGAGCAAATGTAAGGGCTTAATGTGCAAATTCTGACTGGAGTTCCTAAAGACAAAAGGCCTTCAATTGTAGAAGGTTAAACATCAGAGCTGGTCTCTGGAAGAAATATCTGGAGTCAGGCATCCAGCCAGTGAACAAAGAAAAGGGACTTCTTATGCCCCTCCAGTCACATCTGAAGGTAACTGCCTCCTGCATCTACTTACAAGGTTAAATTGAAATTAGCCCAAACATCCAGGCCATGTTTCTTTGTATTAGCTCAAGACATGTATCACTTGAACCACAGAAAGAGAAGCAGGTTTATGTTACCACAGAAAATGGGATTTTCATCACTCATGTCCCCGCAGTCATTGTCTCCATCACACAAGAAAAGACGAGGAATACAAAGATGTGAATTCGCACATTTTATGTAGTCAGGCAGGCAAGTGCGCTGAGCTTGAAAAAGACAAAGAGATAAACATTGGAAACACGTCCACCACATACAACCATTTTAACAGATTTATTGCAGATGCAAACCAGTTTGAGCCTAAATTGTCTGTTTTCGCTATTTAATAGCATCAGCAAGACTCCCCACTCTTGGTTAAATAAAGTAAGCCATATTCACACAACAAGGTAGGTAATATGCAGCTGTAAAAAGGAATGAAGAAGAGCTTTGTATATTGATAAGGAATGATGGTATGACCTCTGGGATATATTAACACTAAGAAAAGTAGAACACATAAAATTACAAGAAACACATAAAATTACAAGAAAAATGATAATATGAGGGTATATGCGTGTCTAGCAAGAGAGAAATGCTTACATTAAAAACCACAACAATGAAGGGTCCCGACTGCGGTGCGAGAGGATCGGTGGCATCTCTAAAGCACCAGGATGCAGGTTCGATCCCCAGTATGTGAAAGGGTGATTAAGCAAATATGTTGTAGGCTTGCTTTCTTTTTTTTTTAGAAAATGAAGCATTCTGGCCGACTTCTAAATCCAGTAATTAGATCCATCTTCACTTAAAGTTTAACAGTCAAGCATTATGTGCTTCATGTGATAAAACAGGAAATATACAGCTCACCTATGCAGGGTTCTTGCCCAAAGAACTAAGTATGATGTAATCAAATCTCTAGATTCAATGTGTAGACCTTGTCTGAATCCTAATTTGAACAGAGCAGCTGTTGACATTTTGGGCATAAGTGATAAATTTGAATACGGACTGAGTACTCAAGGATATTAATAAGTATTGTTGATTTTAACATAATATTGGCACGATAGTTGCTTTCTAAGAAGTCTTTATCAGTAATATGTACATCTGGGAGTTGTACCTTTTTTTACTCAGAAAAAAAGGTTTGGTGAGATAGTTGAAAGAGATGGGTCACGTTGATTTTTTTAAAAAACACACCAAAATATTTATTGTGTTACTACCTACAAAATTGCTGAGCATGGATTCATAAATTTAGGTGAATGATTCAAATATTAGGTAGAGTTATTTTTTAAGAATAACTTGTTAAATGTATTAAAATGAAATTTATGCTTCAGATGAATACTGTGAGTCTTCTCTCAGAAATTCATTGTCTTTATATAAAAATTTTATCTCACATACTCTAAGACTTCAAGACTCCAAAGCACAATAGATATGGAAAGTAAACTTACCACAATTTTTCTCATCTGAAGTATTGTTATCATTGCAGTGGTCTATACCATCGCACACCAACTGAAGAGGGAGGCATTTTCCATTATTGCAACTAAATTCTGTGGTTTGGTTACAAGTCCTGAATCGGCACCCTGACTCATCACTGTAGTCACCACAGTCATTGTAGTGATCACAGCGAAAATGATTCTGGATACATTGCCCATTGGCACAGGTGAAGCTTGTGGGAGGGCAGGTGTGATATGCTAGGAGGAGAAGGAAAGAAAACATTGCAGAAGCTTCTGGTTTAAAGTACAGTCTCATTCCCTAATAGGAAACAGTAAAGTAAAATAAAACACTATAGGTTTACCTTCCAAGGCAAAAACAGCTGCAAAACCACAGCATGCAAAGTAAGATAATACTTGAAATTAGTTAGATTAAGCAAATATGTTGACACCTTTTTTTTTAAGCAAATGGCAAACTCACTCCATTTCTCTACCATCTCAATTTATGTCTGTCTCAGTCACATTAAGGCATGCCAACAACGATTTCTTTGCAGAAATTGTAGCCCCTACACAGACTAGAAAGAGGGAACTAACTTCAGAAGTATTGAATTAATTAATTATCCTTCTTCTATGAAAATTATTAAAACAATCTATCTGAAAATTAATAATCACCTATTTGAGCACTTAGTCCCATGCTAAGTCACCAAGCCCCATGCTGTCTGATTTTTATGTATGGTTTCTCTTACTCCTCACAGGAATCCTAGAAATAGCACCATTTAACGGATGAGATGCCTGAGGCTCAGAGAGGCTAAGTTAACTTTCCCAGGGTCACACAGACTGTAAATGGGATCTAGTACCTTTACTCTTAACCACTACAAAGTGCTTCCTAACAAAGCATCATACACTACTCTACCGCATATGTATTAGCTTATGTGTGATTTGCAATCTAGATTTTCAGAGTAGTTCTTTTTGTTCAGTTACAAAAAGACCAAACACTTGGTACATCATTATTAGTTCCAAAAAAAAAAAAACCAACCCTCCAAGAGTCCAACTCACCACACAGAGTTTCCAGCTCATCACTGCTATCACCACAGTCATCGATGATATTACATTTCAAGGCATCCAAGATGCAGTGCCCACTAAGGCAGGTGAACTGGGAACTATTACACCTTTTACCATCATCCACGATGCAGTACTTATCGTTGTTGGTCAGGTACCAGCGGCCCTCATGTGGACACTTGCACTCAGGACCATTTGGACCTGAAAAAAAGCCCAGAAAAAGCAAAAGGTTTGTATGTCAAACATTCATATTTTCGGAGTTTCCTTTGGGGCACAGTGGTTAACGAATCTGACTAAGAACCATGAGGTTGCAGGTTCGATCCCTGGCCTTGCTCAGTGGGCTAACGATCCGGCATTGCTGTGAGCTGTGGTGTAGGTCACAGACGCGGCTTGGATCTGGTGTTGCTGTGGCTGTGGCGAAGGCCGGCAGCTATAGCTCCGATTAGTACCCTAGTCTGGGAACCTCCATATGCCACAGGTGTGGCCCTAAAAAGCAAAAACAAACAAACAAACAAACAAAAAAAAAAACGTATTTTCTTCTCCAGAATAACACTGGCAGCAACTTCCATATTAATCGTGCTATCAGACAAGCCATGGGAACTCTGTTCTGAGTCATTTTCCATCAATAAAAACAATCACCAGAGTTCCCTGGTAGCCTTACAGTTAAGTATCTGGCATTGTCACTGATGTGGCTTGGGTCACTGCTGTGGTGTGGGTTTGTTCCCTGGCCTGGGAACTTCCCCATGACACAAGGGAAGCCTCTCTCTCTCTCTCTCTCTCTTTTTTTTTTTCAATTACCATTATTTTATGGCCACACCTGAGGCATATGGAAGTTCCCAGATCCTTTAACCACTGCAATGACCAGGCGTTGATCCCATACCTCCACAGGAACTTGAGCCACCGCACCACAGAGGGAACGCCTAAATAACTATCTCTTTTCTTCACTGAAAGATTAGCAATGGTTCTCTCTTCCAAGCAGTATCTAAAAAGCAATAGTATCAAAAGGCACTAACTGGAGCACCCATTATGGCTCAGCAGGTTAAGGACCCAACAATGTCTCTGTGAGGATCCAGGTTCCATCTGTAGCCTCGTTCAGGGAGTTAAGCATCCAGCAACAAGATGCAGTGAAGGTCGCAGATGTAGCTTAGATTCAGCATTGCTGTGGCTGTGGTACAGGCCTCGGCTCTGGCTCTGATCCAGCCCCTGGCCTAGGAACTTCCATATGCCATGTGTGCAGCCATAAAAAAGAGGAAAAAAAAGGCAAATCTTCCTATGAATCTGTAGTTCTCTATAAAACACACTTCTAAAGCACACATCACTTGGAAAATATCATCAGAAGTATTTCAAATGATATATAGTACCTCCTTTTATAAGAAACATAAGTTAATTGATGAAATTTCTATTCAAGACATGAGATGCAGCAGCCAAACCCCCATCTTTCTTTCAACTTCTATCAAGCTTGAATTTAAAATGTCTCTATAAGAACGCTCCCTATAGAATAGAAAAGAAACCATTCCAGAGTTCCTGTTATGGCTCAACAGTAACGAACCCAACTAGGATCCATGAGGACACAGGTTCAATCCCTGGCCTCATTCAGTGGGTGAAGGATCCGACATTGCCATGAACTGTAGTGTAGGTCACAGATGTGGCTTAGATTTGGTGTTGCTGTGGCTGTGGTGTAGGCTGGCAGCTGCTGCTCCGATTTGACCCCTAGGCTGGGAACATCCATATGCTGCAGGTGTGGCCCCAAAAAGAAAACAAAACAAAACAACAACAACAAAGAAACCTTTCAAAAATCTTCCTCTCAACATGCAAACGCTATTTTGTAAATTACTTTGAAATCAAGGAGAATTTTTTTTCTCCCATTAGAACTGAATATTCCCTTCAGCCTTTCGACTCATTGTCGTTATTATTCTATCTTCAGGCCAACGTCTTACCTGGTGCACAAACATGGCTGCAGCCTCCATTAAACTGACCGCAAGGATTATGACACCGCTGTTGGTTCTTCACAACTGCACGAATGCCCTTAGGCTGGAAGGGAAGAGCCGTGGTCAAGGCAGTCAGATCTGACCCATCATACTTGTTAGCGCGGTAAATTTTTTCTGTGAGCCAGTCAGTCCAGTAAATATACTGGCCATAAACAGTCAAGCCAAAAGGAGCATTGGCTTTGCTGACAATGACCTCCCGCTCCAGGCCTGTTACAGTGCTGCGCTCAATCTTCTGCCTAAAATGAAGATTAAAAAAAAAAAAAAAAAATGCTGGAATCCAGAAAGACTAAGTTCCTTAGCTGGCACCTAATGCCTGGGCCCAATCGTGGCTTTACACAAGACCCCACCGTCGTTTTCAAGTGGAACATATGGCACCAAGAAATATTTCTTCTGGTTATAGAAGTAAATCTGCTTGTCAAATAATGGCCCATATAAGTCATTGAAAATTACATACTAATATAACCCACAACTTATCCTACAAAAGGAACCAGGCTGACATTTAAACAGGAGAGTATTATGAAATTATAAGAAAAGAAAAGTTGATTCCTGACAGGTAGACACCAGACATAATAAAAAAAATCATCTCAACTTTTCAACCATTCGGATGACTGGAATGTGAGTAATTTGCTTAGAGAGTTTACATATAAAATTAATAAGCTGACAAGAGTTTATAAGGAAAACACTAGGAAACTGACTAAGAAGCTGGCATAAGAAGAAAGCATTTTTTGAGAAGACGACCAAAAGACAAAAACTAAAGGAAAATGTTTTTACATGACCTTGAATGCTAAAGCCCAGAGAAAACTTACTACCAGTGTGCATTTAAATACATTCATATTTTATGGTAGTTACATGGGGCCCATGTATAAATTGAGTGTCACATTTGTAATTACACTTAATCCATCTAGCAATTCATCTTTCGAGCCCTTCCATTCACAGTTATTCAGTCTCATGATACAGATCAGTTTTCACAGGAACATTCACCAAGCTAGAACATAGTTCCTAAAACTGACTCTACATCTTGACCACACCTATCAAGCATATTATATTTTCATCGAATCACTCGTGGGAGGAAGGAAATTTTCTCATCCACATCCCCAGGAATAACCGAAGATACGTACAAATTAGCATCTGCCCAGTAGAGAAGCTCTTCTTCATAGTCCAGAGTGAGCCCATTGGGCCAAACCAGGCCACTGCTCACAATGGATTCCCGGAAGTTTCCCGCCAGTGTGGCTCTCTCAATTTTGGCATTAGTACTCCAGTCAGTCCAATACATGTACCTAGCGATCCAAAAGGAGTTATAATTCACCACAAGGAAACTCACTTAAGAAAGATGGCAGCATTCATTAACTGCAAATTGACATTAACATAGCAAATGAAACCCTACCCCATTCCCACCCATGGTGATTGGCTGCCAATCTTCCTAGCATCAACAGGAGTTCCTTCCCAGGTAGAGTCACTCATGCTCTTTCACCCTTGAATCCATAGCTATAGACCACAAAACATTGGCTCTCTATGAGCAGAAAATAATTTTAGACCCCACTCCTCCAAAAATAAGCAGACCGTGTCATACCCTTGGCAAGGATCTAACACAATTGCTCTTGGCTTTGTAACTCGGGCTACCACAGTGCGCCTAGATCCATCCATGTTCATGGACTGAATCGTCTGGTTGTTGTAGTCACTGTAATAAATTCTTCTTCCAATCCAGTCAAAGGCAATGCCATCGAGATTCCCTAAGTCTGGACATACACCAACAAACACATAAAAAGACGTTAGAGTCTCAACATTCATTTTAGAAGCCCTGAGACATCATGTATGTTGATCCCATTGAGTAGCTTATTCTAAGATAAGCTACACTTTTTGAGTGCACTTACTTGAAATAACAACAGTGGTAGAACTGCTCCGTGAATTCAGGTCGACATAGGAAATCTGGCCTTTTCCAGGTGCTAAAAGTTGTGTGAGGTAGATTCTATTATCTATGCTGTCATAGTCTACAGCCACAGGAGTTCTTCCCACTCTTATTGCTGAGAAAGGTACGTTATAGTCCTTAGGGTCAAAGTGTAAGCTCCTCACGGAACCACCCCCGGCATAGATAAGAAAATCTTCTCGAGAAATAGTACAGCTCTTGCCATCACCTTGCAGGACCCCAAAGGCACAGCCACATTTTGGGGTGCGCAGTTCTGGTAGAGCAAAGCAGAAATGGGTGCACCCTCCATTATTTTCCAAGCAAGGATTGTAGTTGACCTCTGCTGGTGACCGGGGCTGGACTTGCTTGTCAAAGATGGTCACATCTCTTAGCCAATTGATATTGTCCCTTATCACTGTGGGTGGATCTGTTTTAGATGGTTCTTTGCTAGCTTGCAAGATTGCTTTTAGATCCCTGTCTACCCATATGATGGAGTTTCCAAATACAGTGATGGCATAAGGAGTTGGATAAGAACTGCCAAAACGAATCACTTCCGAGTCCCCTCCATGAATGCTGACCCTTGCAATTAAATCTATAGAGTCATCAACCCAATAAATGTAGCCACTGTTAAGATCCAATGCCAAGCCCCGTGGTGCAGCAACAACCTCTGAGACAAGCACAGTTCGATTGGTACAGTCAAGAAAGGAACGTTCGATCTTTGGGGTTTGCCCACTGTCAGACCAAAAGAGGTATCTGTTCTTGGGGTCTACAACAATATCCCTGGGCATATCCACTGTGGTTTTAAGGAGAACACGGCGGTGGGTGGTATTGATCCTTAAAATTTCAATCAGTGTCTCAGATACGAAGGCGTTGATGAAATAAAGATTTCCTGCAGAAAAAGGAAAGAACATGCTGATGAATGGAAAACTAAGAAGAAAGAAAATATACCTTTTGTAAGATAGAGGTTTGGGTCAGTATATGCTGTCTTTTCTAGGAGTATAAATAAATATCTCAGTTTAGACTTAAAAAAATAAATATTTTACTTTTAGGAACTAAATAGATTGTTCCCACAAATTTAAGGAGAATGTACCTCTCTTCAGCTTCTAAAGTAGATTAGAATTCATGGCAAGCATCATAACCCACTTTCTACTGAAAGATGTATTTTACAGAATGTCCTTCCACTTCTAAATGAATGTTTATCACTCATATCATTGGAGACTCTATATTTCCATTATCTTGGCCTACCTTCTACTCCAACTTGATGAAAGGAACAATGAGAGAGAGCCAGTAATATCAGGGATGTTATCTATGTCATCAAACACCCTTTGTGTTTAGCAGTAACGTGAGATCTTAGTCTTTCTAATTAGCATAGATGCTTTTAGCCCATGGACCTTATAAAGTCACCAGAACAAAAGTCCATTTGCCTTTACGCATTATAAAACAACATAAACGCTAGAATAAAAAGATCATGGTGTTAAAACACTAAAATGAATGGAACGGGATCCCAGACTGACTCCATGTAGTCTGAAGTCTGTTGTACCGAGCCTAAGGCACATCCACTCTGTTCCTATGTCTGACAAGCAGCTCTAGATAAATTAAGCCAATATGCAATACATTACTGGTCTACTACCCTTTTCATTATCTATCTCTAATTGCAATATATGTATATACCAATCCTTTAATTGGCAAACTTTTTCTATAAAGGGCCAGAGAGTTTAATACTTTAGACTTTGCAGAGCATACAGTTTCTTTCACAAGTACTTGACTCTGCCATTGTAACATGAAAGCAACCGTAGACAATACATATATGAATGGCAATAGCCATGTTTCAGCAAAACTTTACTTGCAAAACAGGCAGTGGGCTGCATTTGGGCCAGAGGCCATAGACTGTTGACCCCTATTTTATCAACAACCTCGGAAATAATGTATTAAATCTGTGATCAGGAATAGAATTTAGGAACCACATTAAAGCCTTATATATACATACTACCAGCCTTACATATACATATAATGGGATTAGTGTTATAGAAGTTATAAAATATTTAATACATTTGTAAAAAAAAGGAGTGGTAATGCAAAATTAAGTACTTGAATCAATAGAACTAAGTTAATGTAATATTGAGTCAAGCATTTCAATATAACCATAATAAAGCAAGTACCTAATGATTAAAAGGCTTTTCAAGCATTAACATGAAGAAGCAATTAGGAACCTGCTCAGCTTTAAAATAAATGAATGCCATTTCATAGTTTACATTATACTTCGATATCCCTTTCTCTTCAAAAATTCAAATATTTCAAATTTAGAAATTACATGCTAATCTCAGTGTAAATTAAACAAACCCACATAATTTACTGTCTCCAACCAGTTCGCCTACAGTTCTGAACAGAAGAAAATGAGATAATCTACAATGAATCTTTCAACTTACCATTAACACACAAGTTTATTCTAAAAGCACAGTTCAATTTGCCTTAAATAATTTCAATATAATCTAAAAA
This sequence comes from Catagonus wagneri, assembly GCA_004024745.2. NCBI lineage: Eukaryota > Metazoa > Chordata > Mammalia > Artiodactyla > Tayassuidae > Catagonus > Catagonus wagneri. Next base: position 22,760,552 of record PVHT020000141.1, read on the forward strand.
ACAGATCTTTCACACATGTGTTAGGCTAAACTTCTAGCGTAAATAAGACAAAAGAGATGCAAACATAAAGGCTTTTCACTAAAATCAGTGTATAGCTTACCCACCTGCTACCCAGTCCACTGCAATACCCCGGACTCCATTTTTCCCTATCCCTTCTGTAGTGATGTTTGTAAAACCAGACCCATCTATTTTAATTCTACGGATAGCATTATCAGATTGCACATATCCGTTATAATCAGACCAATAAATGAAGCCTGAAGACACGTCCACATCCACATGCAGGGTATTTTGTCCTGGAACATTTAAGAAAATATCATTAAACAATGCTCTAGCTTGAACTAGAACCGACTTCTTCTCAAACTTCGCCCCCTCCTCCATACTGACCACGCCCCCACTATGAAATAAAACTGTTTGTTACCCAGTTGTTTTTTAGGGATGCACCCGCATCATATGCAAGTTCCCAGGCTAGGGAACTTCTAAATAATCTCTAGATCACAATACTAATTTAAAGGGGGCAAATTAAAAGTCGGATTATCTCAGAAAAAGAAAAACCTATTTATTTATTTAATTTTTTTTTCGCTTTTTTCTTTTTGTTAGGGCCACACCTGCAGCACATTGAAGTTCCCAGGCTAGGGGTCAAATTGGAACTGCAGCTGCCGGTCTGCACCAGAGCCACTGCAATGTCGGATCCTTAACTTACTGAGTGAGGCCAGGAATAAAACCTGCGTCCTCACGGATGCTAGTCAGATTTGTTTCCACTGAGCCATGACAGGAATTCTTGTAATGAGCATACCTACCCTCCAGACTTTAAGTTTCTAAAAACTGCTTCCTACAATAAAGAGCACTGGCTCCTGGGAGAAATGGCTAATTATAGGTTTGGGAAGGGAAGGCACAAGGTGACCCTAGAACATATTTATTACACCAAGAAGCAAAGAGGCACACAAACACTAATAGGATGATGTCAAAAGAATACAGGAAGGTCACTGCAGCACTGTTCACAACACCCAAGACATGGAACCAACCGAAATGTCTAGCGATAGAAGAATGGATAAAAAAGATGTGGTACAGGAGTTCCCTTTGTGGCTGTGGTTAACGAATCCGACTAGGAACCATGAGGTTGCGGGTTCGATCCCCGGCCTTGCTCAGTGGGTTAAGGATCTGGCGTTGCCGTGAGCTGTGGTGAAGGTTGCAGACGCGGCTCGGATCCCACGATGCTGTGGTTGTGGTGAAGGCGGGCGGCTACAGCTCCTGTTAGACCCCTAGCCTGGGAACCTCCATATGCCGCGGGTGCGGCTCTACATAAAGGCAAAAAGACAAAAAAAAAAAAAAAAAGATGTGGTACATATACCTACAATGAATATTACTCAGATAAGTCATGAGGTCATGTGAATATGGTTATCAAGCAGGGTAAACAAGTTGCCTTATGTGTTCCATCCAAACACAGAGAAGTGCTTTTAGGCACCAACACAGCACCAGACGGAGTCCGATATCACTTGTATTGAATATAGCATACCTTGGATTTCCACTGGCACCATAGCTTCTGAATGATCTGACAAATTCAAGCTATAGCCTCTGATTGCAGTCAGCATGGAAACAACAATGAAAGAGTCATGTGGAGAGCAGGTCCGATTATCAGGATTGAGTTTAAATCCGGTTTCACAGGCACACATGAACAGTCTTCCTGGTACAGGCAGGCAAATCTGCTGACAGGCATTTATGTTGTTGCTACAGCCGTTTGAGGATTCGGAGCCTAAATGAAATCAAAATTAGTTTGTAACTTTTTACCCCAGCTACTTGCCACTCCAAGTCACCAAAGTCACTACAAAAATTAATAACTGAATATGGCATCTGAGTTAACCTAAAAACAATTTTGGAAGGCTTATACAGCTAACATGTAAACGTTTAAAACAGGACTACAACTATAGAATAGTTATATAATTAACATATATAATTATATTTAATATCGTTTATATTTAATATAGCTAATAAACATATAATCACATAGTTTATATATGATAATACCGAATGAAGCATCAGCTGCTTTTCTTCCACACATCATGAAAGAACTAGAGGAATTACAGAGGTCAGTCTACAAATTCTAAAATTGCTTTTTTTGGGGGGGCCCTCTTGACCCATATAATGGCATTTTTAATTAAATCAGTTTTAATTACATAATTACCAATGTGATAGATATTTGATGTTTTCTTTTTTAAGGGCTGCGCCCCCAGCATATGGAAATTCCCAGGCTACGGGTCCAATCAGAGCTTCAGCTGCTGGCCTACACCACAGCCACAGCAAAGCGGTATCTGAACCACATCTGCAACCTACACCACAGCTTACAGCAACCTGTAGCAACGCCGGATTCTTTACCAACTAAATTGAGGTAATGGATTGAACCTTCATCCTCAGTTGGATTTTTAACTCACTGAGCCACAACGGGAACTCCAATGGGCATTTGAAAGTTTTGGGGTTTTTTTTCCATTTTTTAAGGACTCGCGTGCCAGATACAGAGGTTCCCAGGCTAGGGGGTCTCATTGGAGCTACAGCTGTCAGCCTAAACCACAGCCACAGTAATATGGGATCCAAGCCGCATCTATGACCTACACCGCATCTCACAGCAAAGCTGGATCCTTAACCCACTCAGTGAGGCCAGGTATCAAACCTACGTTTTTTTTCACATGCAATAAAAAAAAAAAAATCTCTAGATCACAATACTAATTTAAAGGGGGCAAATCAAAAGTTAGATTATCTCTGAAAAAGATCGATTTAAAAAGGCAACATCTAAGAGTATTTAAAATGTAAAACTGGTAACCTTTTTATTATTAATTATTTATTATTAGCTATTATATTATTGGTTATTATTTATAAGTTATTTTGGGGTAACTTCAATTTGCAAGCATGTGTACATACATGGGCTTGTGTGGACACAGAGGTGTGTATACCTTGTATACCCATGAATGTGTATGTTTCAGTGACAAATACTCACCATGTCTTCGATAAATTCGAAGGGCCTTCAGATTTGGGAGGTTATCTCTCAAGACTACTTTGTTAGCCCCAGTTGCCTTGTCAACCCGCGCAACGACCTGCTGTTCCTCATCAGCATAATAAAGGTAGGGGCCATAGACAGCAATTCCCCGGGGGAAGGAAAGACGGTTTACCAGGATCATTCGACCTGTACCATCCACATTTCCTCTTTCAATCTAAAAAATGAGAAATTCCATTATTGACTGATTCATGGTGAAATGAGAGAAATGTTTAAATCTACTAGTCTCAACAATAACGTCTCACATGTATGTTCTTTACAAGGATGTTTCATATCTATTTCTGACTACCTGTATCTGATAGTCATATCTATAATGAATGGTAGATCAGACAAATGTCCTTGTGCCCATTTCACTGATATTGAACCTCAAGTCCAAGTAAGTCAATTAACATTCTTCAGATGGTATGGTGAAGAAACGGGGACCAGTTTTTGCATGTGATATTCCTGTCAAGGATACACATTAATGTCCAACTCTGTGCTAACTGGCCCTGCGTTTAAGGTTGTCACTGACAATTTCTGCAATGGAGACAGGAAATGGGCTCACACACAAAGAAGACAGCAAGGAGGCACTCTGTTCTATCAGCACAGTAACAAGCCTTAGTCAAAAGGACTCTGGTGAACTAGAAAAGATCTCAAGAATGAAGTTTCTAATCGGAAATGACAAGTTGTCTGTTCTGGAGAAAAACAAAATGTAAACATAGTTGGTTTGAGTTCATTCCAGAAACTTGTCTCAAGTGCCACCTCTGGGTCAGGATATGAGCTGAGTGCTGGCAAGCCAAATTGGGTCTGGCTCCCTGCCTCTTTGGACAAGGGAACTCAGCAGTTACAAGAGCAGGTTATGACCTAGCAACTGACAGAGGTTCCAGAAAGGTAGAGCACAGGGAAAATAGCTCTGAGTGGAGCTGCTGAGGCAGTGACCAGGACCAGACAAGCTGACCATGCTGGGTTCAAGCGTTTGCAGCTACTTATCAGGGCCAGGGTTCCAGGGTGAGCATGTTCCTTGTGGTTTTAAGAAGATGACATGCCTCCATCATGAAAGCAGGTTCATCAATGAAGGTCATGCTCTAGTCAAGGCTAGAGAGAAGTGACTCAGCACGGAGGAGGTAGCAGAAAAGGGTTGGACCTGGGAGAAGAGGCATGGGACGAATTACCGGGATTTTGCAATGATTGAATAAGGATGTGGTTATTAGAGTGAAGGAGAAATACGAGGGTTCTAGCTTAGGAGAAAAGATGGAGAATCATAATACCAACCAGCTCTCAGATTCAGGAAGGGAGAGCAGATGCGGGAAGGGGAGGGGGCTGCTGAGTCCTGCTAATATATGCTGAGTCCTAGGATATGCTAATTTGTATGCAGAAATCCTGCCACGTGGGAAGAGCTTCCTCACCATCGCATACATTCAAAGTCTGCAAAGTGTTTTCATACCCATCATCACTTCTTTTGCACCACTATTAAGGGCATATTAGGAGTAACATGTGTACTCAATGAACTATAATAAACTAAAAACCAAACCTACTGGACAATTTTACAGAGCGAATCCATGTCAAAGAGAGAAATGGAACTATTTTGTCTAGAAGAAAAAGAAAGGATGAGGGGGAAATGTAGCAAACATCCTGTAAAGAGTCAAGCACATAGTATCAAGAACCGGAATTCAGGGGAAGGGCAATAAAACACTGGTACAAGTGGCCAAGTGGGAGCCACTGCCAGACAACTCAGATCAGTGTCAGCGATGCAAGCTCAGCCGCAAAGATCAAGAGATTAAAAGGGTGCTCATACCACTCTCGTGTTTCTGACTGTCCAGTAGAGTTTCTGCTCCTCAATATCGAGGGTGATAAATCCCACATTTTCAAGGCGGTCAGTAAAAAGATTTTTTCGAGATGTGCCATCCATATTCGCACTAGCGATCTTGGAAGGAATGCGACCCTCGATTCCTAGGTCTGACCAGTACAGTTTCCTACAACCATGAAAAACAAAGACATTGAATAAAACAAGTGTTTCTCATTACACATTTACATGCAAAAATGTGTTTGTCTTCAAGATGCACACCACTCAATGGAGGAAGTGTGAAATGTCAATATCAATACCTTGTTACCCCCAGTGTAACTCTGAAATTCTTTGCTTCAACCAAATTCTTTCATCTCATCCCTGCTCCTATTTTATTTCTTCTACTGAACCTGTTCTTTGCCCTTAAAATTTGTCTGAGCTCTCAAGCCTTTCGTCCCTCTATGCCTGGACATCGTGCCATTTTAACCATTTTAACAATACTCGTACTTATTCTCTTGATCCCCAGTTGTGCTTACCTTCCTAAGTGCTAACCCTGCGTTCCTGTCATTATCTTCTTTCTCCTCTTTCATTCCAGGCTATGAAAAGTTTTCTGGACAAATTGTGAATTCCGAATTCACTAAAAATTTAAGCTACCTAACCTTAGCTGAAGAACTCTCATCTCGGGCTGAACATTTTCTTCCTGCCCCCTGAGCCTTTCCACTCTAAACCTGACCAATCTTTCTAAAATAGTGATTAGGTTCTATTACTCCCTTCCTCCAAATTCCCAGCCAGCTCCCTATTGCTCATGCAAAATTCCTTAACATTAAAGTCTCTCCTTGATTTGTCCCCAAATGATTTTAGCTGCTGTTATCTTCGATCTGGTCAACTGCCCCCTATTCTAAAAGTCTCCAGTTCCAGTCCTCTACACAATCATGCTAAATATCACCATGTTCCGGACCTTCACTGTTCTTTGGCTTCAAGTACCACCTCCCATCAGCAACTCATTCTCCACCCACCGAAAGCTTTCTCATCCTTCAAGGTCTATTTCAAGTGTTTATCCACTCCCTTAAAGCTTTCAACTTTCATTCAAAGTCCAAATTGGATTTTTATTACTGTTCAGTCTTATTTTTAAATGCCTGAAATTCTTGCTTGTTTGGAATTTTAAGTTCAGTGTTGTTGATTTAAAAAAAAAAACAAAATAACAAAACAGAACAAAGCAAGAGTGGTACTGTATATATGACAGAGTGCTCTTTATGAATGAACACTCACCCATTGACAGGATCAACAGTTATACTAACTGGCACACCAGCTCCAAGAGGTGTCCCATCATTTATAATCAGTGTTTTTCTATATCTAACATTGCCCCGGAGTGTCAAAACCTATACGAGGGGAAAACAAAGAAAGTTAAGATGAAGGAGAACTTAAATAACACAACAAATTCAAAGCATGGTTAGGGATGAATGAGAGGGTTCGTATGAGATTAAGATAGTCCCCAATTGCATTTCAGGGCTAGGAGGAAATCATTCCAGTAGAAAATGGGAGTAAGAAAATGCAAACAACTCTCAAATTTCTATTTTCAATTCACCAAAAATTTCAGAAGACTTGTACAGAAAAAAGATTATAAATGAGTGAACACAGAGAATCATTGCCTGAGTGAAACTACAAAAATCCCTTCAGGAAAAGATAAGAAAATCCTGGAAGATAAATGGGAACCCATGCGATTCAGATCTCCAGCAATTCAGTGACAGGACCATAGCATTCAGCGACCCATCACTGCAAACAGAAGTGATCCAACAGTCGGAGATTAAGGAACCCTGTGCCAACTAAACAGCCTGAGTGCAAATTCTGACCCTGCCAGATTTGACTATATGACTGGAGACTAGTAAATTCACCCCTCTGAACTTTATCAGTAGAATGTAGATAATGGCCCCTTCTGCATAGAGCTCACAGGAATATGAGATAATACATATAAACTATCTCAGGTATTTCCTTATTCAATATGTGCTTCCTTTTAAAAATTAGTCTATTTATTGGGACCTCACTAGGTAGCAGGCATTTTACGAAACATTATCAGATTTAATCCTCACAGTGATTCTGTGAGACAGATGGCATTATTATATACATATAAGGCCATGAAAAAGAGGCTTGGAGAGGTTTTGTGGCCTTCCCAAAGCTTATTGCCAGCATTGTTATAACCACTTCTGAAACATCAGAGAGATGTGGACTACAGGACTAGAAGCAATTTCCTTTGGAAACAAGGCTATTTTCGTAGGCACCTGAGACAGTCCAAGATGAGAATGACTTGTGAGAAATAAGAAAATGCCTCTTGATTTGCATGAAGGCTTTTCTATAAAACTACATTTCAGTACAAACTGTTTCTATCTCTCCCTTTCCCTCTCTCTCTTTCTGCTGCATAGTTCTTTTCTCTCCTACTTGGACTAAAATAATTTTTCTCTTTTCAATTTGCCTCTTTCTGCTACAAATTTCTCTCCTTTTCCTAAAGATGTCTTTGGTTCAAAGGAAGTTTCTCTCCTTGTGTTTTGGACAATCTGGAGCTCTCTCATACAGGACCATTTCTGTAGGTTTCCCTATTCAGCTACAATGTTGCTTTTAGTGGATGGGCACACAGCTACCCCTAGTGGAAAAGTTGGAATGTCAAATACTCATGCTGGAAGAGTATGGGTAAAAAGTGAACACTATTTCTTTCTGTTTTATCAACCATTCACCTGGAAGCGTCACAACTGATATCACCAAAAAAAAAACACTAAAGGAACAATTCACCTTTACTAATATTCTAAATATATTGATGATGGAAACAGGGCTCTGTATTCACAGGATATATTTTACTTAGGGAACTATTAACCCCATTTTACACATAAGGAGGCATAGGTTCAGAAGTGATGATAACTTATTCAAGGTCAAATAGCCTGCGATTAGTAACCACAAAATGTATTTTCATGTCTCAGGGTCTTTATTCAAGTGTTTTAATTTCCCTACCTCTTCATTAGGCAGAAAGACTGGTCATCCTTTAAGACTTAACTCCGAGGGTAAGCCTTTCCCCACACACTTACCCCTGTCCTCGATAAAACACACTTTATACAAACTTATATTGGAGCAAAGGTATATATTTATGTGTACAGTCTCAGATGTGTGAGCTACTTGAAAGCAGAAAACAATGTCTGGTTCACCTTTGACCATCCAGGACTAACCATGGCATGGATCCAGAGAAAGCAGTTCCTACTATTTGTTGAATGAATGCATAAATGAGCAAGCAAGCCAGACTCAAAGCCAGGACTCCAGAGCAAGTTCTCTCTCCTCTGGGCCTCACAGCACTGGGGGCATAATTATCCATTTCCATGGTTAAAGTGGCCTCACCCATATACACACACTCAATTCTTTCAACTGGTGCTTTTTCATTGTACCTAACACTGATGGAAGAGACATGTGCCCTGCTGTTAGCAAACTGTCAGTCCAAAAGGAAAGACTCCATTTACAAAGCAAGAGAGCAAGAGATGGAGCAGAAGCATTTTAATCACCATTTGGAATGAAGACATTTTTGTACTGAGTGGACTCTGGAGAAATGGGAGCTTGGTGTTAAAGGTCTGGGGCAGCAGATATTGCCTATGTCTCAATGGCCCATGATGTATTTAGTTGAGGTCGTGCAAAATACATTCTGTCACTTTCAAAGCCAGGCTGGATTGCTGGACTTGCGGTTTACAACAAAATTAGGCCCCCACCCCCCACTCCCAGCCACCCAGAATCAAGGCAGTGAAGTTGACTGTTTAAGCCAATTTCTTAGCTTCTGTGGGTTTCAGGTTCTATCCAACAAGAGCATGAACCAGATGAGCCTCCAAGGTTCCCTCCAAGGTTCCCCCATTCTGCCTTGCTTGAGATTAGCCTTAGTGCCTGCTGTGAATGTCCCCATGGGAAAGATTGAATGGGATGACGTTTGCAGAAGATCTTTGAAAACTGTAAAGTACTGTTCTGACTACCCAACTCTTCCTAGCAAATCTGCTCTAATGTAGTCGTTTGGCTGCAGTGTCCACATCTCTAGCATCCGTCTTTCTGAATGTCCCCAAAGAGAATCAAATTACTCACTGATGCCTCCTCCTGCACAGGGGATGGTCACCCGACTGTCACTCTCACTCAATACCACCCCTTTTGCATTAGGAATTCTCACTCTCAAAATTACTCTGATATTAATAATCCCTTACATGTTTTAACCTTGTCCCAGAATGGAACAAACCAAGACTAGTCAAGTTACCTCTGATTTGCTTCATGTGATTTCATACCTGTGCCCATATAGAATTTCTTATGGGAATTAGAGTAAAAAGAACACTTGTCTCAAAAAGAAAGCATCAAAGGAATTAGATTCAAGTTTCTACTTTGTTTCACTGTTGGAGTCATAGAAAGATTTCCTTCTCAGAACAGAGATAACCTACACAAATTTGGTTTAGAACTGAAATAGCATTGAATACTTGATGAGAAAAGATAGTGAAAATTCCCTGCCTATTATAAGCTTCCCTTTGTATTGAATTCCTTACAAAATGTTTCATTTATCTTTGGTTTTTTGGTTGCACACTGGGGAAGTTCCTGGGCCAGGGACTGAACCCCTGACACAGAAGTGACAATGCCAGATCCTCAAGCCACTGAACTACCAGGAAACTCCCTCTAAAATCTTGCTTTCTTCTTTTTTTTTTTTTCCTTTTAGGCCCATTCCTGTGGCACATGGAAGTTCCCAGGCTAGGGGTTGAATGGGAGCTGCAGCTGCTGGTCTGCCCCACAGCCACAGCAACGCCAGATCCAAGCCACATCTACAGCCTTAGCCACAGCTTGTGGCAATGCTAGATCCTTAACCCACTGAAGGAGGCTATGGATTGAATCTTCATGGGTACTAGTCTTAACCACTTAACCGCAGTGGTTTAACCGCAGAGTCACAATGGGAACTCTAAATCTTTTTATATGAACCAGTTACTACTGATACTTAGGAGGAAAGAAAATGGAGGAGTAGAAAGTTCCAATAACTTATTTTTAAGTTTCTCCTTGGCTTCAGAAACTTGGTTAACGGTTAATACTAATATCTCCATCCCTTTTGCTTCCTATGACAGCATTTCCTGAGAATAGATTTTACATGAATTGGAAACCAGTGTTTGTGTAAATATTATCATCGAATTATTACCTTAATCGACCGACTTTCTCTATGGGTATAATAAAGGTTTCTTGATAGCCAGTCCACGGCCAGGGTCGTAGCAGACCCTAACTTTGTTAGAGGATCAAACGAGGTCTTGCTGGTGCCATCTGTCTTCACTTTATAAATTTCACCCTGGGAAGAAAGACAGGGAGTGGTGAGCTGGTTCAAGGGCACAGCTTCTTCATGAAAGCACTTTCTTCAAGCCAGCTGCTGTGTTTCTCTAACCTGCGTCACATATGGAAGCAAGGCAGTTCCAAGCATCACTGGGTGGGCTCACTGTGTGTAATGCTAATGCCAGCAGCACTTTGAAAACACTGATTTTTGAGTGTATCATAGGAATACACATGGATTACCATGCAGGCTTCCTCTGACATTAGCTATAGAAACTATCAAAGGCCAAAAAGAGTTCTAAAAATAACCCAAGTCACAAGTGGGAATGAGAAGACAAGGAGTTTGTTTTACATAGAGGTGACGAGCATCAAACAAAGATCTTCCCTCTCCCCCTAAATTGTATATTCTTTGCCCCTTCCCTCTCCTCACAGGTTTCTACCCTCAAGGGTGAGCACAGAGGTTTGGTGGAAAGGGAATTGGGAGGTGGGTTCTTTTGAACCTGAGGCGAAGTTTTTTTAATCCGCTGAACCCCAGCATATGGAAGTTCCCATAGGCCAGGGACTGAGTTCAAGCCACAATTATGGCAACACAGGATCCTTTAACCCACTGTGCCAGGCCAGGGACTGGACCTGCACCTCCACAGTGACCCAAGCCACTGAAGTCGGATTCTTATCCCACTGTGCCAGAGTGGGAACTCCCTGAGGCAAAGATTCTGACTGAAGGCCACAGCGGCCACATCAAATGCTTTCCTGGAATTCCCTTGGCTATCCCCTCCTTTTGGTCTTTTTCTTAATGGCCGCTCCCACGGCACATGGAGGTTCCAAGGCTAGGGGTCAAATCGGAGTTGTAGCTACTGGCCTCACACCACAGCAATAGCAACACAGGATCCGAGCCACATTTCTGACCTACACCACAGCTCACGGCAATGCTGGATCCTTAGCCCACTGAGGCTGGGGATCAAACCTGCATCCTCATGGATGCTAGTCAGATTTGTTTCTGTTGAGCCATGACAGGTACTCCCTGCTTTTGGTCTTGATGATCATTTTTCTGTTAGTCTAATATCTTCCGTAAGCTTAAAGCTCAAGAAAGCTTGATTACTGCTTCTCCTTGGCGTGTATTCTGCAGCTGTAGGCAGCTAGTTCAGTGTGGGGAGAACGATAGTCACTTAACAGATGCTAAATGAATACATATATGCAGTAGCTTAAATGTGCTTATTATTGGATCTTTGCTCCAGCCAACTTGGACATCCCTCAATGAGTTAAAAAATGTTTAGTGGTAAATTAATTTGTGTCTGGGCCATCCACCCATCCTGCCCCAGCAAAAATGCAAGAAGGCTTCAGTGAAGGTAGGCTCTTCAAGAACAAGTTATAAACTTTGAATGCTTTTTGAAACTTACTGGATAATCAACATAATAGATGCATTGCTCTGGGTAATCAACTGCAATATCATAGCCACTCTCCATCCCTGATATGGGCACCATAGCATTGTTGGTCTTCACCTCAGGATTAAGGGAGATTCCAAAGATTGTAGTGCGTCTTACAACTATTAGGAACGCGTCATCATCTGTGAAAAGAACAGAATGTCCGTCAAAATTAAGGTGGTGTTACCATCTGATGGAATAAGATGTGATTGCAATAACTCTAATGCACAATAGCTATTTCATGAGACAATCCAGAGCCTTCCATTGGGTCTCAGTGGATTACTGGGTCAACTCCACATACAGCACTTCTGAAATTACTAAAGGCACATAAGCATTTAACCTAACACTTCTAAATTCCTTACTCACACTGTTAAGCTGTCCATGTCTGCTAAGAGTCACAGCCAAGTTCTTCCATTTCTATGTGCATAATTACTCGGAAAAGAGTTGGATTTTGCCCAAAAATGAGAAAAAAAAATTTCTATATTTCTTGTTGAATGGCAAGTATATTCAGAAACTTTATGTTCAGAAAATTTTTTAAAAATGACAATTGCTGTCTCTTGTTTATCGGAGACTTCAATTACTAAGTAAATACAATTTACAATCCCACCAATTGTTACTGGACTAATGCCTATCTTCCACATTAGATTTTAGCTCACAAAGCCCAGTGACCCTGTGTCACTATTATATCTCCAGAGCTTGTCCCATCATGGTTCTCTAATAAATATTTGCTTGCTAACTGAAGGACCCCATAAATAAATACATGGATGGATGCATAGTAAACATGTAAAGAATGTTTTCTAAACTTGAAAAGTATTGGTTCATTGCAACTTAAATATCTTCATATCTTATTTAAGGTATGAAGTCGTGTAAGTTCTTTAATAGATAGATCCTTTTTCAAAGACTGTCTGGAATTCCCGTCATGGCGTAGCGGAAAGGAATCCAACTAGGAATCATGAGGTTGTGGGTTCAACACCTGGCCTGGTTCACTGCGTTAAGGTGAGCGTTGCCATGAGCTGTGGTGCAGGTTGAAGACAGGGATCGGATTCTGCATTGCTGTGGCTCTGGTGTAGGCCAGCAGCTGCAGCTCCGATTGGACTCGTAGCCCGGGAACCTCCATATGCTGCAGGCACGGCCCTAAAAAGCAAAAGAATAGGAAAATCTCATCTTAACTGTAGTCCCATTATCAAAAAAAAAAAAAAATGTGAAAAGAAACTTTGGAATGTGAGTTTACGTGTTATGAAGATACCTATAAAATATATACCAAGACAAAATATAAAATGATCACTGCATAATCCTCATGGATTAAAAATTGTATCTTCATTATTTTGGTAATCTGGGAAGGATTATGTTGACTCTTTTCTTTACTTACTTTCACATCTGATTCAGTTTTCCTCATTCCTGGCATTTCTATTAACTGAGAAATGACTTAGCATTTACTAACCTAGTACAAACCTAAAATAAAATTTGCTACTATTCACGCTTAATACTTTACAAAATGCTACAATATGTAGCATTTAGACTTTTACAATAACCCTGCAGGAGTTCCTATCGTGGCTCAGTGGTTAACGAATCCGACTAGGAACCATGAGGTTGCGGGTTCGATCCCTGGCCTTGCAGCTCCTGTTAGACCCCTAACCTGGGAACCTCCATATGCCACAGATGTGGCCCTAGATAAGGCAAAAAAAAAAAAAAAAAAAACCTGCAAAGGTGGACACCTAAGTGACTTCAGCAAGAAACAATGCAATGAGATTAACTCACCAGCCTTGCCTCACTCAGGTTCTCCATGTCGCCATTCTTCTGAACAATGGCAATAGCCATAATAATCTCCCCCATTTATTGAGAATATGTGCCGTGCAATATGCATTAAATATTATTTTGATTTCTCTCCCTGACATAGCCCTGTTAGATAGTTACTCTGATAAGGCACGAAGATCTAATAAGTCCCACAGCAAGTTTGCTTGAACTCCAAAACGTATGTCCTAATGTTCTACTCTGCAAAAAATACAAGCTGAGTACTACGCACTGAATATCAAATTATGACTCAATTCCTTTGATTTAACTAAGTTCTATTATGAGTTTCAGATGTACTTGAAATTATATTGAGATGATATTTAATGATTTATTAATTATATGTTATAAATGTTCAGTGGTTCAGGAGAAACAAGAAATACTTTCCCTGGGGAACTTGTAAATTTTACTTACTCAAAACCTGATTCTGCTCCTTTTAAGGGGTCATTTTCATTTTGCTTAATTGGAAGAGTTGTCAACTAAAGCACAGTTTAAGGCCTAAAAAAGTACATTTCTCAACCATCAAACAGGAGCTTTCCTGATTCCTCCAATAAGCTCTTCCCTCAAGCAACACCCAGCTCTACTTCTTCGGCCATCACCCCTCCCTAGGGATGTGTCTCAAGACATCCATCTAATGATCTCTGTGGATGTGTTTGAGAGGGTTTACCACCAATGAACATTTGCGGCAACAGACCAGAGGAACATCATTTAATGCTAACCACTGAGACAACAGGTGCCATAGAAGGGTGCAGGAAAAGTGCTCTATGGGAAAGAAAAAGGGATTTTATGACTATACACACCGATAAGAGAATAATCGGGTGGAAAACACAAGAATGGAGACTTGGGGGGGGGGGATATTTGAGGATTCATCATTCACTCCACATTTGCTGAGTGCCACTGTGTACAGCCATAGGCAGTAAGCATAGGTATACATCACGGAATCAAGTAGAGAACCGATCCTCAAGGATCTCAGAGTCTAGAGGCCCAAACATGGACCAGCACAGCAGCACCCTGGGCTGGCTGGAAAGCAGTTCAGGAGGTCTCAGTCTTTTGAAATGAGGAACGTCTCTTCATTTTTATTTTTCATGCCATGACCCCATTAAGATTAGTGTTAGCTGAATAAGGAAGAGAAGAGACAAGAGCCAGGAATGGGAAAGTTAGGTTGTCATTAACAAACAGGCGACATTAACAGGACTCCCAAGCCTAGGTCTTGCCAAAGTCAGACCTTGTACAACTCTTTTTTGGACTTGCAGTTGTTTATTTTAGGGTTTGTGCTTGGCAATGTGGGGAACATATTTTCTAAACAGTAAAAAGCTAGTTCATACAGAGAGAAAGCTCTCAAGTTCTGTAACATCAGATTAGGAAAAACTGGAAACATCCCATATCCAAAAATTCGAAATATCCCCCTTCCCAACTATAAGCACTGCTGGCACTTGTATATCTTGCCTCCAGACATTTTTAATGCGTGATTTTACATAGTGAAAAAGCAGATATTGGCTTCGTAAAATCATATTTTTTTAAGGGCCACACTCGTGGCATATGGAAGTTCCCAGGGTTGCGGTTGAATCGGAGCTGCAGGATCCAAGCCGCATCTGCAGCCTTCACCACAGCTCACGGCAGCGTTGCATTCTTAACCCAGTGAGCGGATCCAGGGATCGAACCCACATTTTCATGGATATAGTAGGGTTCTTAACCAGCTGAGCCATAAAGGGAACTTCTAAAATCACAATATTATCGCATAAGCTCTATTCTAGACACCCAGCAAGCAAAATTTGAGGCGATTAACATTTAAGTCAAGTTAAATGTTTTCATCTACAATATACATATATTGACCCTCAGTTACCCAAACTGCTACTCAGAAGTCAGCTGGGAAGTTCCACCTACATAAAGTCAGCCCACGGAAAAACCACTAGTGGACCCATTTCTGAAACAACAAAAGGTACTATTTAGAAATAAGACTTATCAAAATCACCATCAGATAGTAATATAGATTACCACAATCCTCAATGCAGAGCTCAACAATCTTTGTGTAGTGAAAGAATGCTTTGTATCCAGAATGTCTATAGCCCAGTCTAATCTCCTGCTGAAAGACTCTGAGGACACACTAAATTAAATAATGTCAACAAGGATTAGGTGCATAATCAGTCTCTGAAGAAAAATGGCAAAGGCCAATCCTTCTATGAGCATTACCGATAATTAAAACCTTTCATCACAAAAGTATCATTGCAAAATATTATATGCTGATGGAATTTGATTTTCAGTAAGTTTATACCTGCATAGTTAAATCATTAGCCAGTTAATTTTAAGTTGTCTATAGCCATTTTAATAAGCATCAAAACACATTTACTCCTCTTCACTGAGAAATGAATACTTCTAAACTCAAGACAAATGAAATCACCTTGTGTACTATTTGTTCCTCCTTTCTTGCTTCCTAAAGTACTTAGCATAATCCTCCACATACCCTTCAACCAACTAAGATGAAGAAGAAATCACTCAAATAATTTCTTAAAAATATTTCATATAGAGAAAACTTCCATTGTTAAAGCACAATATAGTAATAGTAAAGATACTGAACCTGGAGTCAGAAGACCTAGACTAGGACACTCACTATTAAGCTTTGGTTGTGAGAAATAAAAATGAGATAAGGAATCTAAAAATTCTATCCACAAATGTTTACTTCTAAATGCAGAATTTGGAATTCCCCATTATCATAGCTTGTCAACTATAACTGGGTAAGAGAAAATGTGAGCGGAAAGATTGCTGAATCATGTGCAGGCTCGATTAACTCACCCCATATAACACACGCTGCAGCTATACCTGCTGAATCAGAGGGAACACAGCACATACTCTACCAAACTGCTTTGCATAAACAACAGCAAGCTCGACCTTCAGGGCACACTTAATGGACATACTGTACCTTTGACACAAGTCACAGAATCTTGAGAGAGACTCCACCCTGAAGGACAAGCACAGGAGTAAAGCCTCATTGAGGAAAGCAAGCATAGATGGCTGCACCGGGCTATGGTACATGGATTTCTGGCTGTAATAGAAAGAGAAAAGAAAAAATCATTAGTGAGTAGAAAACTGCCCACAATTAAGGTACACAGAATGAATGGATAAAGAAGATGTGGTACACACACACACACACACACACACACACACACACACACAAGCGAAGCCTCCATTTGCAACATAAATGGACCTGGAAGGTATTATGATAAGTGAAATAAGTCAGAAAAAGACAAAAACTATATAATCTCCTAAGTGAAATTAAAAAAAAAAAGCAGCAAACAGACTGTGGTTATCAGAAGCAGAGAATGTGGGGTGGCAAAATGTGCAAAGATGTGTGAACTCCAGGTTTTAATACTAAATAAGTCTGGAAGTTCCCTTGTGGCACAGCAGGTTAAGGATCCAGCTTGGCCGCAACAGTGGCGCAGGCCACAAATGCAGCACAGGTTCGATCCCTAACCCAGAACTTCCACGTGCCATGGGAAGGAAAGTCTTGGAGATGTGATGTACAGCATAGTGACTAAAGAGGTGACTGTAGTTTGGAGTTCCCATCATGGGTCAGTGGTTAACGAATCCCAGTAGGAAACATGAGGTTGCGGGTTCGATCCCTGACCTCACTCAGTGGATTGGGGATCTGGCATTGCTGTGAGCTGTGGTGTAGGTCATTGACGTGGCTTGGATCCCGCGTTGCTGTGGCTGTGGCGTAGGCCGGCAGCTACGGCTCTGATTAGACCCCTAGCCTGGGATCCTCCATATGCTGCGGGTGCGGCCCCGGAGAAGACCGAAAAAAAAAAAAAAAAAGGAGATGACTGTAGTTAAAAGTTCTTGCTGTACACTCACAAACTTATTGTGATGGATGTTCACTAAACTTCCTGTGGTGATCATTTTCATACATTTTACGTCTAACACTAATACATTGTTATGTGTCAATTATATCTCAAATAATAAGTAAAATTTTAAATATGCACAGTCATTTTTATTGTCCTCCCAGAAGCCCCCAACACTTGTAGACACAAGTACATTGTTACGGTAGCTGGTTTGTTTTTTGCCCTAAACTGCTTTACCCTTCTCCGACATCATTCATAAAAAAAAAAAAAAAAAAAACATAAAATTCCTAAGAGGCATAAGAGGGAGGATTGACTAGCCCAAGGTCACAGTCTATAAACTAATTACAAACAAACAGCCACCATTCAGTACTAGAAATTTGATGATAAATAAGATGTGTCTCCTTGGCTGATCCAAAAGAGATCTTCTTACATTAAATGAAAACAAGTGGTGTTGACGTTTGACATTTACCCACTCTTGTCCAAGTTTGGGTTAGATAATAATCTTTTTCTTTTTCTATGAATGATATCCTTGTGTGTCTCTGCTCCTTGAAATAAAAGGAGCCTGTGTGCACCCTGTGATTATAGGATGGTCTGTAGATCTTATGTATTCTTATTACATATACCTTGTCCTTAATCCATCCATTCACTCAAAAACATGTCACTCTATATAAAACATTCTAAGCACTGGGGATACTTCAGGCAGATATTCTAACAAAAGGAAATGGAACTCAACTCAAATTGTGATTTCAAAATGTGAGCGTAAAGAGCAAAAGAATTATGCTGGGGGAGCCATTTTAGACTGGGTGGTCAAGGGCCACCATGGAGCAATGGAGAGAATTCTGAATTAACACTGAATTCTCTCAGGCAGCAATCTGGAGGAGGGACGATCCTGGGAAGAGGTAAGAGCCAGTACAGATGTTCCGACAGGGAAGTGGCATCAGATTTCTTCTGGCTAGCATGCACGAGGACCCAGGTTCCATCCCTGGCCTCGATCAGTGGGTTAAGGATCCAGCGTGCCATAAGCTGTGGTGTAGGTCGCAGATGAGGCTCGATCCTGCGTTGCTGTGGCTGTGGTGTAGGTCAGCAGCTCCAGCTCCGAGTCAGCCCCTAGCCTGGGAACCTCCACATGCCATGGGTATGGCCCTAAAAAAGCAAAACAATAAAAAATTTAAAAATAAATTTTAAAAAGTCATAGAAATGTCAAGACTCGCATGGTTTACTAAAGAAGAAAAGCAGATGTGCTGGCCAAAACAAATGCATCGGAAACATTACACTTTTAGGATTTCCCACAATCAATGTTTTCCAAGCTATACCCAGGCAGGATTCTCTGTCACTTACCACTTGGTTGTCTTGCAGGATGAACGGCAACGATTCCAAGGGGCTGGCGAGCAGACAGGACCACTGACTGGTTCCTCCCATGCCATTTGTTGGCTTTCAGAACATCCTGAGAATTGCGGTCACTCCAGTAGATGGAATCTTCAAAGACAGTCATGGCAAAGGGGTGCCACACACCCTGGGAAGCAGAAGAGAAGGATGAGACCTCGCCCAGGAATACAAACCAAGACAAACACAACAGAAAAGGATATCTACCCAAGAGGATGTTTTCCTTTAGCATTTAATTTTAAAATGACTTGGAAAAGTCATTGTTCAAGAGACAGAAAAAAATATACTTTGTGACCTGTATCCCACTTATCCAAATACTTGATGTACATCTACCTGTATAATTTAGCCTGAATTCTCACTCTGGTAATTACACTGGGCATCAATCCATTGTATAAACAAAAGCAAAACTGTCATATAAGTCAGTAAGGTGACTTATGTAGATCACCTAGTCACAGGTTCCTTATCCCCTGCTCCCAAATCCTGGTCCCCACCCCATTATCACCACTCCTTATCCGGTACCATTTCTGTCACCTTCTTCTGCCATTCCCTGATCACATAAAAGTGATATAATTTAGCTGCCTATTTCCTGAAGATGGGGAGATCTCCCAGGGCCCCATCAAGTCAAAGAACTGTAATCAATGATAACTTTAAACAGAAGTCTTTGGTTAAAATACATATTTTCTGATTTTCCCATTTAACTTGTGAAAAAAATTCATAAGAATTTCCTGAATACAAATATGCTTATTTCCACGCTCACTAAGCAAACTTCTGGTTATTATGTATGTTCCCAATATAAAATACACAACAGGCTATGATCTAATTGAGGAACCTACATATAATTAAATCATTATTTATACCTACTCATGGAAGCAACAGATTAATTAGTGTCCACAGATGAAGTAATTCACGATTGATCAATCCTGAATTGATATCTGACCATGAACTAGAATATTTATTTTCTGTCAGTAATAAAAGATGGATTGGACCTCATTCCTGCTGCTATTTCCTGGATGGACCCTGTAATGTCCGTGACACAATAATTAACTTCCTAGTTTTTTTCTCCCTCTATCTGCGTCCTACCAAGTCATTCTTGTGGTTTTAGTTTGATTTCCTCACTACCAACTTACCACATCACTGGCTATCACCTGCTTCCGATTGCTTCCATCATATTTACAAAAATGTATGTAGTCAAGATAGCCATCCATGAAATAGAGCAGTCTGGTGGGGTAGTCAATAGTTAAGCCGTTGGGCCAGAAAATCTTCTGCTGGACAATGATAGTGCGCATCTTCCCATCCATGCTGGCTCGCTCAATGCAAGGGTGACCGCCGCGGTTAGACCAAAATATCACACGGTCACTGAGAAAAGAAACTAGTTACCAACTGCACAGGACATATTTCAATACGGAAAATAACTGCCATTTTCTTTTTTTTTTTTTTTTTGTCTTTTTGACTTATCTAGGGCTACACCCAAGGCATATGGAGGTTCCCAGGCTAGGGGTCTAATCAGAGCTGTAGCCGCCGGCCTTCGCCACAGCCACAGCAATGCGGGATCCGAGCCGCGTCTGCGACCTACACCACAGCTCATGGCAACACCGGATCCTTAACCCACTGAGTGAGGCCAGGGATTGAACTCGCAACCTCATGGTTCCTAGTCGGATTTGTTAACCACTGAGCCACGACGGGAACTCCTGTCATTTTTTTTTAAGAAATAAAACATCATGTTTATGCTCTGCTTAAAATAAATCTATCTCCAGCTCAGAATATATGCACAGAGCTGACTATTTCCTCTGAGAGTAAAACTGTACTTATAATGCAATCGCAAGCCATCTGGGTGTTTTTATAGTGTTCATAAAATACAGTACATTGTGACACTGAAATGTCTGAATGCTGATTCATGTTTCTGTACAATCCACAAATAGCTGATCAAGAAAAATCCGTCTGTCCCTGTTTTATCTATCCTGTCATTTTTAAGATAAGGCACTCTAATAAATTGAGACTCATCATAAGTTTCACTGGTGTGTAATACTTCACAATATCTAAGAATCTGCATTACTTCCTAGATTAAGAAAAAAGACAGAAAGACTATTCAAATAAAGGAAGGATAGCAACGACCAGTTGTGCAGTTACCATTTCTTTAGAGATGTATAAACAAGGGATCATTCTGTGATATAGTTGTGACTGCTATTTTTCCCAATGTAAAGCCAGCACCATTAAAAAAAAAAAAAAAATTCTTACTCAACTCTGGGATCTAATACTATTCCTCTCGGACTTGTTACATTTTCACGCAACAGCACGGTCCTGAGGGTTCCATCCAGTTTAGAGACCTCGATGGTTTCCAGAGCAAAATCTGCCCAGTAAAGATTGCGTCCTACCCAATCCACTGCGATACTTTCTGTCATGATGGAACCACTGTTAAAGACCTAAAGACAAAGGTGAAGAGAAAGTGAATTCTTAAGGGAATAAATGAATGCAAACACGGAAATTATATGAATATACAGAACAAGGCATCTAACTTGTCCTATGATTGCTTGTGAAAATGGTCTTCCCATGTAGAAACATTAGGACTTTCCAGATTTTGTAAAATTGAATACCGTATGGTCGGATTAAAGTGTAGTTTTGGTTTCAACTAAACAAAAGCTGCAACCATTTATTAAGCTGGTGGCCCTATGGAACTTTGAATATTGTAAGAAAAGAAAAACTTTTATTGATCGTTAACAATTACAAAGATCTAAGGGGCAGAGGAAACATAACCATCAAAAATCAATAAACTCTGGAGTTCCCTTCATGCCTCAGGGGTTAACGAATCCGACTAAGAAACATGAGGTTGCGGGTTCGATCCCTGACCTTGCTCAGTGGGTTAGGGATCCAGCGTTGCCGTGAGCTGTGGTGAAGGTTGTAGACGCGGCTCAGATCCTTCGTTGCTGTGGCTGTGGCGAAGGCCAGCAGCTACAGTTCCTGTTAGACCCCTAGCCTGGGAACCTCCATATGCTGCGGGTGCAGCTCTACATAAAAAGGCAAAAAGACCCCCCCCCCCAAAAATCAAGAAACTCTTGGAGATCAATCAAGAAACATAACTGAACTGAAGTTGCCGCTGTGGCTTAGCAGTATCGAAACTAGAACAGGATCCATGAGGACGCAGTTCAATTCCTGGCCTCGTTCAATGAGTTAAGAATCCGGCATGGCTGTGGCCTATTGTGTACATCACAGCCATGGCTTGGATCCCATGTTGCTGTGGCTGTGGCTTAGGCCAGCAGCTGCAGCTCCAATCTGACCTTTAGCCCGGAAACTTCCATATGCCACATGTGCAGTCCTAAAAAGACAAAAAAAGAAACATAACTAAAGAGATGAAAAGTATTTTCCTTGTCACTCTAGGAAAGAGAGTTGGTCTACAACTAGAAAAAAAAAAATTGCAAAAGGGACTTCAAAGACTTGTAGGGTCTCTGCATAATGTAACCTGGGATTCAGGGGCATGGATCTCCCTTCACAGCCTGTTGACTAGGAGGTGAGAGCCCTGGTGGGTGAGACCTTTTTCTCACTGGGGAGTAACAGCAAATAGACCAAGGGGGCGGGGGAGAGATCTAGTCAGGCCAAACGTCAGTAAAAATGTACTTACTGGTTTTCTGTCTGTTCCATTTTGAAAGGCACTGAAGATTTTACCCAGAGTTCTGTCAGACCAAAAGATACGACCACTGACTGAATCGAAATCAACAGCCACAATGTGAGAGCCATCCTGGATAAGCGCACGCAGAGAGTCCGCCCTTTTGGTGATGTTGTCAGCAATAAGCTGGTTCTGATTTGCCACAACTAACAGCAGACTTTCAGAGGCTGTCCAAGAAGAAAATGCAAAATTGTCAACACTTCTGGGAGATAAAAAACCAATTAAAATCTGATGTGATACCTTTGGTAGCAGACAGACATGTCATTCCAACCCAGAGTAATGGGAAAAGCAAACAAAAATCCCCATAAGAATGATGTGACCCTGATAGTTAGTTGAAAGGTTTTTGAACTTTCTTCCTTGAGTTACACTTCAATGTCTGTCTAAATGTCAACCTGGAGTGAACTATACTTGCACCCTTCCTGTTACTTAATCACGAGTGACCACGTGATTAAGTTCTGACCCCCAAAAATGTAAGTGGGGGGAGTTCCCATTGTAGCTCATGGGTAACAAACCAGACTAGTACACATGCGGATTGCAGGGGTTCATTCCCTGGCCTTGCTCAGTGAGTTAAGGATCCAGTGGTGCCATGAGCTATGGTGTAGGTTACATTGCTGCAAGCTACAGCACAGGTTGGAGATGCAGCTCGGATCCTTTGTTGCTGTGGCTGTGGCGTAGGCAGGCAGCTGTAGCTCTAATTCGACCCCTAGCCTGAGAACTTCCACGTGTCACGGGTTGTGGCCCCAAAAATCCAAAAAAAAAAAAAGTGATCAGAAATGATGTGAAGCTATTTGTCCCATTTCTACTTTCTGAGAGAAGGCAAAGACTGTAGCAACAGCATTGGATCCCTCTATGGAAGCCACGCTGTGAAGGTGACTGACCAGCTTTACCCCCTGAATTGTCTACCGTCCAGACTCCTACGTAGAAAAGAAAGAAACTGCCTATTATGCTTCTGCTTTAGCATTCTGTATTTACTCACTTTTAAAGCAGCCAGAGCAATACCTTAACACCAATACTAATACTTTCATGAAGAAGAAACTGAACTAATACTGGTTGCATTGAATTCACTGAAGATGGTGAAATCTGCAAAATGCGACATTTCATCTTAAGCTCCGGAGTGTGCTTGTTAAACTGGAAGGATTTACTTCACTTTTAGTACCTATAGCTTTGCAGGTCCTCTGGTCAGCTTCTAATCTGTATTCCGTATCACACCAGCAACGGAAAGAACCTCTCGTGTTGTAACAGTGCTGGCTACAAAAGCCAGGAATACGACATTCATCTATGTCTACACACGTCTTAGAATCATTGGCAAGCCGGTATCCCGATGGACATTCGCATTGAGCCCCAAAGGGTCCTTGAATACACAGGTGAGTACAACCACCATTGGAATCTAAGCAGTTTTCTTGGTCTAGAATAAAAATAAAGAATCACAAAAGAGAAAAGTTAGGAATCTTTGCTTCTTCGGTTCACTCTGTTGTATTAAGTGGCATACAGTCTCGGGCGTCCTTCACACAATACCACCCGGATGAGCAACCCTGGCTGGTTGTTCAGTGCTCTGATTTGCCTTAGGATCTGTTTTTCACATCCACTACACAACTTTCTTCACTACAGCCCTCTTTTATAACTCCACTTAACAACTTGGGAGAATAATGCTGATGTCAAGAAACAATACAATTGTCATTAACAAATCATCCAAAGAGACCTAAATTACTTCGCAGTTGCTTCTTGTCATTCTTCTACCTACACAGAAATGGGAGATAAGCCTTGGACATTGAAGAGCAAGGGCTGGAAAGTCTATGAAAGGGAAAGGCAACTGGAAGATTCAAGGGCACAGATGCCGTAACTTGCTGTCATCCCTACTTTTAGGGCTAAAACATTAATTCCAGAAGCACCCAAAGATAGTTCAGATGCCTCAGGTAGATACCTGAGGATGCAAATGCCCTCTATTTCCATGTGTAACTAATTTAATTGTAAGAGCCATGATATGAAACATGCACTAGGAGGGGAAGTAAGTCAAAAGGACTAGAGGAGCTCCCGTCGTGGCTCAGTGGTTAACGAATCCAACTAGGAACCATGAGGTTGCGGGTTCAATCCCTGGCCTTGCTCAGTGAGTTAAGGACCCGGCGCTGCCGTGAGCTGTGGTGTAGGTTGCAGACACGGCTCGGATCTCGCGTTGCTGTGGCTGTGGCAAAGGCTGGCAGCTACAGCTTCGTTGGACCCCTAGCCTGGGAACTTCCATATGCCGCAGGTGCGGCCCTAGATAAGGCAAAAAGACAAAAAAAAAAAAAAGAATAGGACATTTTCAGCACAAACAATGCATATAAAATCGTATGAATCTAACATACTTTGCAATCATACCTGGCTGGGGTTCATCTAAGAATGAGCATTGATTAAAGAGGAATGAGAAAGAAAGGACAGTAATTAGGATGACATGCCAATCACAGGATTTTAATCATAGCAAACACAAATCCCTGGATTTCATCTGTTTTGTGGCAAGTTCTGATCGAAATTAGAAAATATTAAAGTTAGAAAAAAAACTTACGAGCACATTATCAACAGAATCAGATTTAATTTGACGATCTAAAGAAATGAAAACACAGGACCAGGTGCAAAGGATTTAATGAGAAATATTATCCAGTGATTTATAGGAATTCCATGATGGCTAGCCCTGTGCAGATCTGAAGTCTGAGAGGAACCGAAATCCCTTCCCCCCAAAAGCTGCACGGTGACTGTGAAAATGATGGTACCCAGCAGACCACGGCTCAGAATGAGTTCATGGCCGGGAAACTTACTGCAAAGTGGGGACTCATCTGTCCCACGGGGGCAGTCAGAGCGGCCATCACACACTTTACTCAGATTCACACAGATGCTATAGCCAGGGCACTGCCATTGCCAACTGCGGCACAGAAAGGGCTGAGTAGGGCAGTCCTTCTCATCACTCATATCCCTGCAGTCATTGTCCCCATCACAGAGCCAGTCTCTGAAGATGCAGTTTCCATTAGCACAGAGGAAACGAGAGGGAGGGCAGGTTCGGGGGGGACAGCCACTGTGCTCATCGGAACCATTGAGGCAGTCTGGGTGCCCATCGCACTCCCAGTCATCCGGAATGCAGATGCCATCTTCTTTGCACTGAAATTCATCTCGGTGGCACATCCCAGGAGGCCTGGTTGCTAAAAGAACAACATTGGGGAAATGGGTTTGAGAATGCCATTCATAAGCACTTGCACAGAACTCTTAGATTTAGAGCAAACAGTAGGCTTATAATAATGACTATGACAAATCTATTTGTGTGTGTGTGTGTGTGTGTGTGTGTGTGTGTGTGTGTGTGTTTGCCTTTCCTAGGGCCACACCCGCGGCATACCGAGGGTCCCAGGCTAGGGGTCTAACAGGAGCTGTAGCCGCTGGCATTCGCCACAGCCACAGCAACGCGGGATCCGAGCCGTGTCTGCAACCTACACCACAGCTCACGGCAATGCCATATCCTTAACCCACTGAGCAAGGCCAGGAATCAAACCCGCAATCTCATGGTTCCTAGTCGGATTCGTTAACCACTGAGCCATGATGGGAACTCCCAAATCTACTATTAAAATCAAATATTATTAGAGGAAGTTCCGGTCATGGTTCAGCAGGTTTATCCACAGATTTATGCACTTTTTTTCCAACTGGAGAGGAGAATTGATAGAAATTTACTTTTTTATGATCCAAAATACCATGATTCAAACAAATGACCACCTTGCCTCATTTAATACAAAAATTGGGCAATTAAGTCTGGATGGCCACAGGGGAGAGGGAGGAGTGGGATGGACAGAGAGTTTGGGGTTAGTAGATGCAAACTATCCCATTTAGAATAGGTAAGCAGTGGGATCCAGAATAGCACAGGGAGCTATATCCAATCTCTTGAGATAGACCACAATGGAAGATAATATAAGAAAGGGCATGTCTATATATGACTGTACAGCAGAAAAAAATTTTTTTAAAAAAATCTTGTCCAAGTTCCCTTTATGGCTCAGCAGTTAACAAACCCAGCTAGTATCCATGCAGACTCCGGTTCAGTTCCTGGCCTTGCTCAGTGAGTTACCAAAATCTTGCTCTCTTATCAAAATCTCAGGACAAAGACCATGCATAACATCTCAGCAGATAAGAAATGATTTGCTTCATTTGACCTCCCTATTGAATAAACCATTAAATATCTTTACATATGATAAACCTTGAAAATTGGAAACCCAGTAAATTGGGATGTCCTAGAAAAAAAAAGAAATATCTAGAGTTCCCTAGTGGCTCAACAGGATAGGGATCCAGCATTGTCATTGCTGTGTCACGGCTTCAATCCCTGGCCCCAGAACTTTCACATGCCACAGGTGCGGCAAAAATAAATAAACAATCCCTAAGAAATATTTAATCTACTAAAGAGACAATTTGAAATTACCCGTGATTGTAACCACTCGAGTCACAAATTCCAAGCCACTATTTGGTAACACTGAATCAATTGTATGTTCAGGTCTGCGTTCCTTTGATAATGATCTGTAATTCAGGTTGCCTTCCTGAGTCTGAGTTAACGTGTGCTGATCTCAATGGTGACAAACATGAAGTGATCTTATCATCTGAAACGTGCTGGGAATATGGTACTTACGACAATCTAACTCATCTGATCGGTCAGCACAGTCAGAAACACCATCACAATGATATGTGTTGCTAATACATTTACCATCGCTGGCACATTTAAATTGAGAATCAGTGCAATTTATTACTAAAAAATGAGAGAGAAAAGCATTAGAAATTAGCTCAAGAAGAAAAATGACTGAACTTTGAGATTTTTTCTAAAAACCATAAATAAAAATAAAAAGCCCAGATATCTAAGCAACCTAAATGTCCACAATGCATAAAGAATATTACTCAGCCATAAAAAAGACCAGAGTGTTGCCCTTTGGATGACTTGGAGGATATCACACTTAATGAAATAAGTCAGGAAAAGCAAAACAAATACTATATAAATACCACTTATTGTAGAATCTAAAAAATAAAACAAAATAATGAAAATAACAAAAAGAAGCTGACTCACAGATATAAAGAACAAACTAGTGGTTACCAGTGGGGAGAGCATGGGGGGAAGGGCAAGACAGGGAGAAGTTACAAGGATATATTCCACAACATAGGGAGTATAGCCAATATTCACAATTATAAATGGAGTGTAATCTTAAATTGTGAATCATAATGTTGTACACCTGAAACATATAATATGGGAAATCAGCTATACCCCAATAGATTACTGCAATTAAAAATCTGAAAAATATGGAGTTCCCATTGTGGTTCAGCGGTTAACAAACGATAAATAAAGACAATAAATAAATAAATCTGAAAAATAAAGCAATGTACTTACTACAAGCATTCTCATCAGACCCATCAGTGCAGTCCTTATCCCCATCACAGACAAAAACTAGGTCAATGCATCGATGATTAGGGCAATGAAATTGAGTAGGTAAGCATGTCTCTTCAATATCTAATGCCATCCGAAAACAAAACCAAATAACAGTTTATTTCTTGTTCAATGTACTGTAAAATGCTAAGGAAATGCATAAGTTATCTCGTCTGTATGTGTGTTCCAGAGTGCCTAAGTCAGCCCCGCAAGAGCTCCATCAGAACAATTTTTGAAAATAGGAACAAAAAGATTATAGAGCAGAAGCAGAAAATGTGATTACACCTTGAAAAAAACACAGACCATACTCAGAAATGGAACATCATGGCCTGGGACTGGACCAGACTTCAGGAATACAATAGTAAGTTCAAGACCATACACCAAAGCTAAGCAATGGAGCCCAGCAAGGCAGCACAGTCCGAACGACCCTAAAACCTAGACACAACCATGTAGAGACAGATCGTGGAGACTGGATTTAATCTAAAATCTAGGCAGAACAATTCTAAACACCAGGGTCTTAGTGGATGAAGAGTTAGAGCCTTAGAGTCAGATGGGCTGCCTACCCACTCACAATATTAAATGATATGATAGAAACAGTCTCATAGAAAGGAAAAGCTAGAAGAGGTTGTAAAGCTCATCTTCTCCCAAAGGAAAATGGCTTGCCTAATCACACAACCAAGACAGAACTTAGTCCAGAGGACTTTGTTCCACTTCAGCTATTATCTCAGATGTGAGAACAAACAACCTAAAGGAATCAGAACTGGCAAAGATGAAAAGCAGATGGGTAAGATTAATGAAGTTTAGATGTTCTGTGCCTCTGTTTCACTGCCTTTTTGCCTTGTGTCAAAGGAAAAGAAAAACCAATAGCCCAATCTCTGGATGTGTTCATATGATTTAGAAAGAAAAATTGTTGTAAATATCTGAATAGTTAGTTGAAGGATTTTTTTTCCAGTTTCTATTGGATGTTAAACATAAGACAGTCCTTGTTTTGCTTCCCTAGAAAATAATCAGGAAGACTTCCCAAGTCTTTGCTCCTACAGCCTATTGATACAAGGATTGCCGGATGGAAGTGGCTAAGATATCATAAAATTTAAGTGAGCCTAAATGAAAGTGTGCAAGGTCTATCGAATGTGCAAATCTATTTACTAGCCTGACCAACCCAGAGAAATCAGTTCAAAACTTACCGCATCTCTTTTCATCAGATCCATCCCCACAATCATTATCTGTGTCACACAACCAGTTCTTTGGGATACATATGTGATTATCACAGGTGAAGTAGCCTTCACTACAGGAAGTTTGGGCTTGGGAAGAACAGTTCTGCTCATCACTGCCATCCACGCAGTCGTTGTGGTTGTCACAGCGCCAGTATGAGGGAATACACTCTCCTCCCCCGTGGCCACATGCAAATGATGAAAGTACACAGGAAGTATCTACGAGAAAAACAAACTGGTCCTGAACACTTTTACGTTTTTATGGCCTTTTAAATGGGATCTTGCCTTGCAAAAAATCCCAATCCTCCTTTATTAATGGTGGCATTATACAAAATGTGCCAGTCGTCATCATCATCATTGGCAACATTTACTTGGCAATTATCATATGCCAGGCAATTTTAGTATTTACATATTTTTTTCCTCTCTTACTCCTGTGAGAGAATAACTGTGAGGTACCTACAATTATCTGCACTGTACAGATAAGGAAACTGAGGCTTTGAGAGGCTTAGGAACCTGCCCAAGACTAAAGCTCTGGTGAGCCCATCCTTTACCTCTAAGCTATACTTTCTCCATACAGGTCAACTGAAAATTACAAATTTCATATAACATTCATGTAAAACTATGTACTTTTAAAAATAGAAAGATAATACATAAAATGAAAGAAATTGCAAAAAATGTACAAATGAACCCTTTCATTTTCAAATGTCACTCTTCTATTAATGTCTCCTTGATAACAATTTCTGAGATTTCATCTGTCCTCTTTGTTTTTGTCTTTTGCAATAGCATTTATTATAAACCAGATTACTGTTGAAAGAATAACCACCATTTCACCCATAATTCTGTTTACACAAATAGGGAGCGGGGGTGGGAAGAGAGGAATACAGGACATGAGATTTTCAAAAACTGTTATTGCAAGCACTGTGATATTCTCTCCCATACTAAAGATTAAATCCAGTTTGTTTTGATTTGA
Organism: Catagonus wagneri; assembly: GCA_004024745.2. Taxonomy (NCBI): domain Eukaryota; kingdom Metazoa; phylum Chordata; class Mammalia; order Artiodactyla; family Tayassuidae; genus Catagonus; species Catagonus wagneri. Next base: position 22,790,335 of record PVHT020000141.1, read on the forward strand.
CTTTTTGAGGAGACTGACAAGATGCAGTGACACTGCACTGGTCTAAACAACCAATGTCAGGAAGAAATTTTATGGAAGCTAGTCCAAATCAATGCTAGGAGTCATCTGTAACATTGCCTCTGAATAATATTTTCTGTCTAGCTTCCCCAAAGCCTTTGGAGCACACATGAAAAATCTGAAGGAGCTATTTTTTCCTGTAGAGATAACCCAAGCCTTTATTTTTTTTAAAGGCCCACCTATCTCTGTTCTGTTCATCCCAGGAGGCTCTCCAAGGTATAAGCCACTTACTAAATGTGCCACACTGAATCTCGTCACTGTTATCAAGACAGTCATCAACTCCATCACAGCGGTACTGAAGGGGTACACATCTGCCATTGCTACAGGGGAAGGAAAAGGCGCCACACTGCTCCATGGGTGGCTCACGGGATGAGTCATTCACGCAGTTCAAGAGATCGGAAGCCAGCCGCATTCCATAGGGGCACCCACAGACCCGTGAGTTGGGCACCGGGAAGCAGAAGTGGCTACAGCCGCCATTCGGATTGGTGGGTCGATCACAGGCATTAGACCCTGAAAAAACAGGGCCCCGAGATAATGAGTGAAGCACGTTTCTTTTAGGTAGATCACAGGAACTGCCGTATTAAACACACACACCCCAAAAAAAGAATGTGGCAGTATCACTCACCAACTTGGATGCTGGCTTCAAATACTTTCACACGCATTACATTACCGACGCCATTTTGGAGAACTGTCATGTCTCCTCCATCTGTTTTCCTGACTCGAACAACAGTCCGCTGTCTCCGGTCAGTATAATATACATAACCTAAGAAGAAACAGGGTGATTAGTATTTTCATCACAGCTCTCTTGGGTAAAGGCAGTATGTTTGTAACACTTCTTCCAAAAGTGTGAAGAATCTTCCATAATTATTTTCCATGACTTGTTACTCTTTAGAAATGAGTCATACACACACACACACACTCTCTCTCTCTCACAGCAATGCCAGATCCTTAACCCAATGAGCAAGGGATCGAACCCACATCCACATGGATACTAGTTGGGTTTGTAACCTACTGAGTCACAATGGCAACACCAAGAAGCCTATATTTTTAATAATACTAGAGTTCAGATTCAGGCAAGAATGTATGGAATACTGTGATGGCATCTAATAGCAACTGGGGCTTCCACGGGTAAAAATAAAAATAAATCTCAAGATTCTTTTATAGAGCATTAGATGATGCTTCAAAAGACATTCTTTCTCAGCTAAAGCACTAACCTTCTGAGTAGTCTTAGACAAATGTGGGAACTTATTTTCTAGTAAACACTAAAAGGTTCATGGAGTTCCCAACATGGAGCAGCAGAAACGAATCCGACTAGGAACCATGAGGATGAGGGTTTGATCCTTGCACTTGTGTGTGTGTGTGTGCATGTGCGCGCGTATATATATATGACTTTGCTGTATACCCGAAATTGTAAATCAACTATACAGCAATAAAAAATAAATAAATAAAACTACCCATAGAAGAGTTCCTATCTCTAAAACATGGTAATGCTCCATGAAGCTGAAAATAAAATATAGAGGCAATGCAAGATTCTAGTTTAGTATTCCCTAAATAAAAATTCCAATATCCAGAAAATGACTAAAATATCACAAGTTTTATCAATAAACCAGTTTTCTTTATCTATGGTCTAATCAATGAGTTAGTCATTATGTACACTAATCTAGACTGACTGTCAGTCTCAGTCCTACCACTCAGGGTAGGACTATAAGATAAGGAATTCAATAAGCCTTCAAGTCCTGTGTGGTATGCGGTCAAGCAGATCTTGCCTTTCATTAAAAACAATTTCCTTGGTGTTATGAAATAAAAGAACTTTCCATAAAGAAGTTCACAAAGAAGGACAGTGTTGGAAGAATTATTATATTATTATTATTATCATTATTATTGGAATGTTGTGTTATTTGCATGGGTAAGCACTCAAATTTTATCCATACTGATGAAAACTGAAACTGCATTTTTACTCAAGCCGGAAATATTCCAACAAAAAGTAGAGAAATTCTTAAAATGTTCCTAGGTGACAGCAAATAGGATATGTTTGACATCACTGGTAAAAAGGGAAAGAATGCACTCGGTGGAGGAATGAGTATTTATAATTGACTCATCAACGATCAAGAGCATTTTTTAAATATTTTTAAATACCACGCACTCCTCCACAGATAAATCAGACAGCAGGGTGGCCTCTGCAATATATTTATTCGCTATTCATTCCTCACTATATATGTGTGAGAAAGTCTTTGAATTATAGTCAGTTTTTTTATTTGTTTGGTTTTGATAGGTTGCTTTTTCGTTTATGCTTTTTAGTGTCTGGGTTTTTTTTAAAGCACCATGCTAATTATTCAGAGCAGAAAGTTTCAACCAGGGACACAGCTAGCATATGCATAGGCCCTTTGGTCAATCACAAAATTGACAAGACTAATTACGGTTTGTCAAACAGAACCAGTGCAGATTTTAGTTTCTCCTCACCCTTTTGTCCTAGCACAAGCTATACAATCATTCACATTCATAGTCTGTTTTCTAGACTAACCAAACATCTGGGGCCGAGATAGATTCTTATTCCCAGCAATAGCACAGCACACCTACACTCACAAGAGAGGAGGTGGGAGAAAGAAAACAGATACATTGGTGTGATCATTGTCGCTGTAGTCGCCCAGAATTCCATAGTCCCATCAATCTTTACTAGTAGCCTTCACATTATTTGAAAAGGTTGATGAAAAGACATTTTTTATCCTTCATAAGCCATATGCCAATATTTCTATATAATAAATATAATAGCAATTACCCAGTTGATAACTATGGGTAATAGTTTTCCCACAAGGGTTCTGAAGAGGTTCTCACAAACATCAGAGATCGATGAAATGCTTCCGTAATTACTATAAACAGCTCTTACTGTTTTGTTTTATTCATGAAAAGAAAGATGTTAGTAATTTACTATTTCTTTGTGGGATGTTTACATAACTATATAAAGTGTAATCCTCAAAGTGCAATACCCATATAAATCGTCAATATTATTATCTAAAAATGTCTCCAGCGTTCTAAAAGTTAAATATTCAGTCAACAAATCAAATGTTTTATTTATACATAAGAGTATCATTTCAATGGTTTGCATTCTAAAGCGACCATCTTTTCTGGAACTGTGAGATTGCCAAATGAGGATGAGTTTTACACAATTTGCACAGTATAAATTTGAAGTAAAACACACTTCTGCTTCAAACATACCTCCAAAAACGGCAAGTCCAAATGGATGTGTCATCATCTGTAAATAGTTTAGGTTTCTTCTATCTGAACCATCAAGGGTAGTGTGCTGAATTTTATCAAAAAAGGCATCTACCCAATACAATCGGGAAGAACTAAAATAATAAAACACTTGGTTATCAATTATCCAGAAACTGGCAAAGCACACTTCACACTACGGGCATTCAAAAACAGCTGACACATTTACTAAGAAAAGTGTCATAGTTTTATGCCCCCCAGAAAGATAAAGCAACTTTCATGAAGTGATTTTCAACTGTCTCGAAAAACTTGAAATGTTATTCTCGAGTTAGTGACTTTATTTTTCTACTTATTAAATCCATAAGTTAGAATTAATATTGGTAGTACCCTATGTTTTACAGATTAAACATGTTTCTTCCTTTTTTCTCTCCTATCAACTGGTTTTGTATTTCATGTCTGTAAGCTTGTTTACCCCATTACCTTTCCCTATATTCCTTGATAGATCAATTTCAAAAATTCTCCCACGGTGCATAGAGGCATATATTTGTTGATACTGAAATTGGCCTCTGTAAAAATTGCACGTGACCTATACAAGTTCCTGCTTTACCTATTTTTACCTTTTTTTGGCTGCAGTAAGCAGCAGCTTGAGATCCAGGCCATAGCAGTGAAAGTGCCAAGTCCTATCCATAAGACCACCACAGAATTCTCTCCCTATTCTACTTTTAGTGAGATTTGAGTCTTGCCCCTCCACATCGACCTTCCACAAGGTCCTATCATTCTGCCCCCTCTAGAAATTTCCACAGAATATTCGTTAATGCCTTTTCACAGCCACAACCATAGCATGAGAGTTCCCAGGTAAGGGACTGACTTCCAGTCACCGCTGCAACCTACATTGCAGCTGCAGCAGTGCCAGATCCTTTCACCCACTGAGCCACAGCAAGAACTCCCACATTTGTTTTCGTCCCAGAAGAAGCTGGCCAAGTAGGTATATGTCTTCCACAGGAATTGAGAACTCAGCAATGTGGGATGACTCCTACTTACGTCCAATCAATGGCCAACCCATTGGGCCATCCAAGAGTAGTGTTTACTATAGGCAACATGTGAGATCCATCACTCCACGCTCTCAGAATTTTAGCAGGACGGAGCCAATCAGTGAAGAATATATACCTAGAAAAGGAGGGACCAACTAGACTTAGATTTAACCCAAACACAGATTCTCCAGGGACTTGCGGCAACTAACTTCCTTTTTGGTATGCCATTGGATTTGTATAGAAAAATATATAGAAAATTCTAATAAAATGCGCATCCAGAGCAGAGAACCACTGCACTGGGCTTGAGGACTTAAAACTATTGTCACCAAGCAGATTCTTTTTCAAAGATGCAATTCAGGTTAAGTTTTAAATACTACGTGTTCTCGAAATAGAATAACAAACCGACGAGCAAGAAAACACATTTGAATCTCTCTTTCTGGATTAAACATCCAGGATCCACTAGGTCACTAGCCACTGTCGCAAGGAATTAAATTTGCAGGAAAGCATTTCATCCCTGATGAAAAATGCATCCAAATCAAAAAGTAACTCAATCCAACCCAAGATATCGGTTCTTTTTTTATTCTGAGTGGCAAAAAGATTAAGTGTAGGAAAAAAAGCTTTTCTCTTCCACATGCGTCTTAAAAACTAAAGTTGGTCTTTTGCAAGGGGTAACTTTCTGAAATGGGACTTGTTTTAAACAAGTTTTAAATGGCGAACTCATTAGGAAAGAAATTTAACAGTTTTTCAAAACCAAAGATTTAGCCTAAGTTCTTTTTATCAACTGTTTAACCCTCTTTGGGCAATAAAATTTCTTATCAATAATACCATCAATTTTAAAATATGTTAGACACAGAGGCTTTGTGGTCAGACAGGAATTTGCATAGTAACTGTTGTTTCGTAGCTGTGGGCAAGTTACTTTATCTCTCTGAGCCTCACGTTCTTTATCTCCAAAATAGGTATTGTACATACCTCACCCACAAACTAGCTTTTGGATTAGATGAAATTACGTGCTGAGTAAAATGCTTACTATGTACCCTCAATAAGACTTTAGCGAATTACCAGTCATCTTATAAAAATTATTTAAAATTATACTGGCTCAGACATACATTAGCTATCAAATGCTTTTAAATAAGAACTAAAAGGCATGGTGTATGAGTTCCCCCTGTGGCCCAGTGGGTTAAGAATCTGACTGCAGCAGCTCGGGTGGCTGCTGAGGTATGGGTTCGATCCCTGGCCCAGCACATTGGGTTAAAATTCCAGCACTGCCACAGCCCATAACTTCCATAGGCCATTAAAAAGAAAAATGTGGCCATAAAAAATTAAAAAAATAAAAGACATGGCATGAACTGTTCTGTCTTTCATAAAATGGTTAAACATGAAAATCTGTGTGCTGAAAGATTTTTTATTGTGAAAACTACTGAATGTCCGTGCAAGTTTTGGTAAGCTTTATATCAATTCATTAAAGCAGGGAAAGAATTTGACCCTCTCCTGAGGGTCAAAAATACTGCTACATATCCCTTTCTTCTCCACTGAATCTGTTCATATTATTTAGTCCTCAGCAACTCTGAAAAAAAAAAAAATCATACTTCAGTGAAGACTGGGAAATCCAAAATTTAGGATAAAGTTTTTTGAAGGAAATAAAGTCATCGATTTATCATATGCTGAAGGGATATGATTGAAGGTGATTTCAATACATTTCTTGTATTTACTGAATTCGCCAAGTCACTTTGCAATGACACACAGCATCAAGTTCTTAGGGAAACATGAACACACTTACCCAACAATAGGATGAACTACGATTGATCGTGGGTTATTTAAATTCTGAATTAGTGTGCGTCTCGATTTATCGGCTAGCCTTATGACACTGACACTCCTATAAGAAGCGTCTGTCCAATAGAGGTTCCTTGAAATCCAGTCAAAACTTAAACTTTCAACACTTGGCACCCTGTTAGCTGTGATAATTTCTCTTCCTGTAAATTAAAATATGGACATGGTTTAAAGTAAGAATATTTTATACAAACACAGCACATTTAGATTTGTGTGAGGATATTTCAGTAAGGTGGAATGCTTTTTTAAAATAAAGCAACTAAACTGCAAAACAACAACACAAGATAAATCTAAAATCTATCCATTCCTCAAAGTTTGAATCTCAAAGATTAGATATGATTCTGATAAACAGGACCAGGAGTGGCATGGCCTGGATTTACTCCCTGTTCAAGCTTCCAGAAAAGAAAATCTGAACAACAGATACCTGAGTTCACATACTCACAATCATCACCCACAGACAGTGATGATAAGCTGACACCACCAGGTACGACTGGGGGTGTCTGCAAGGTATTCTCGCCCGACCTTATATCAACAGGCTTTCACAGCCACACAGTTGCCAAGTATGGAAAAGACCAACAACCAGAAAGGAAATCAAAACTAGACATGGGAGAAAAAAGACCACTTTCTTCTTTGTAGATTATTTTATGCCTTTCCCTTCCTTTTTTCTTTTACTTTTTTTTTTTACATTTACTAAAGAAAATGTGAATCAGAGTAAACAATAACAATTCTTTCTTCCGAATGAAGAAAAAGAATCCTAGGGCTTTTTCTGATCATATTTAGCAAATTGTAAGAAGAAAATCTTCTATGGAAACATAGAGGAAACATAATATTGCTAATAGTATAAATAATGATAGTTTATACTGAGCACTTAACCTGATCTTGGAACTCGCCCAAGGATTTACATTAGCACATCCATCCTCACAACAGCGCAACAGCCTAAATTATTCCTATCCTTCCTATTTTGTGTATGAGCAAACCAAGTCATAGAAAAGTGAAGCATGTTGAAAGAAATGTGGAAACTGTCTTCAAGATATCTATAATGAAGTGGGACAGGTAGAGGGAGGCAACTATATCAAGAAGGAAAAAATAAAAGGGTAATGAGTGCTGTGATGGGGGTATCAACAGGATGGTATGGAGCTTGGGAAAGTGCAAATCTCGAGAGGTTTTCCAAGGGAAGGGGTGAATGAGGGGCTCTAGGAAAGCAAACACTTGGAAGGGCAAGGGAGAGAGATGGACGATTTCACACATTTAGGAGTGTAGCTGGAAGTTAATAATCTAATGACGGAGGATAAAAGGAAGGGAGAGATCGGATGAGCAACAGATTTGGGGGTGATGGGAGCGGCAGGAAGAAGTGAGTGGTCATGCTCTTCCCCTAAAGGCAGGAGGTCTGGAGAAGTGGAATAAAGGTAAACATGCAGACATACTGGCGTTGAGGTGGTGGTGGAATATCTAGGTGAGACATCCCAAAGGTATTTGGCCCTATGGGTCTGAATCCCAGAGAGACAATTTGGATGGAAACTTAAAAAAAACTTTTTTTGGCTGCCCCAGGGCATATGGATTTCCTGGGCCAGGGATCAGATCGGAGCCACTTCTGCAATGCTAGATCCTTGACCCATTGTGTGGGGCCAGGGATCGAACCTGCATCCCAGTGCTCCAGAGACACGGCTGATCTCACTGTGCCACAGCAGGAACTCCCGATTGGAAACTTTTATCATCACCTGCAAGAATCCTTCCCTGACCTTTCCCTCCTTCCCCAGGCTAGGGGAGAAAACATCAGGAATAAGACTCCCTCCGTGTATTTATAATTACTATGTAGATGGCACCCAAAGACATAGATGGTACAAAATTATGCAGAGGATGGAGCAATAGTTAACTCCAAGAAAAAAAAAAAGAAAAATTTGTTCAAGAAACATCACCACCAAATACTACTTAACGTAGCATCAAGTTTTTAGGGGAAATGGGGCGGGGGGGAGAGTCGGTGGAGCGGGGATCTACATAAGTGGAAATAAATGTCTAAACAGAATAATAAACCTGAAGCTATTCCTTTAGCTCTAACCTCTGTGCTCTGTTGCCTGTGCTTAGTCATGCTGGGTCTGCAGCTTTTGTAAAGGAATGTTGCCTACAGCCTGAAATATACAGGAAAGCCCATTCTCAAGGCTATAACACTCTTCCATTCACATAGAGGAGTATAACATTTGTCTTGCTGGAAGTTCTAGGAACACTGTGACTAGTCCTGCATGGACAGATGCAAGAACAAAGGATTTCAGCACCAAGAAATGTGCAACAACTACCCATACCCCCTCCACTTTTAGTGTGAAAGAAGCCTGAATTCAAACTCAGGTAAGATGGTTCTTTGGGATACTAGTCCACCATTTTTTCAGTCGGCTAGCTTTCCCTTTCATTTATCGCAGTGAGTTGTGGTGTATGTTGCAGACGCAGCTTGGATCTTGATGTGGCTGTGGCATAGTCTGGCAGCTGCAGCTCCAACTCAACCCCTAGTCTGGGAATTTCCATATGCCGCAGATGTGGCCCTAAAAAAAAAAAATGTCGCTATCCTTGCCCTAACATCTCATCTCTAGATTCACTGGCCTGTCCTGTGATGAGCAGTATGAGCTTGGACTCAGTAACAATATAAGCAAAGTGGAGACAAATAATAGGACAAACAGGTAAAAGGATGGTAAGCAATTATCTCTATCCAGAAGGTCTGAGCTGGAGGCAGAGTAGGACAGAGTAGTAGGATTTTTCATCAATAACAGCTACCTTAATAGCTAACAGTTTTCAGGCCTTATTCTAAGTGTTTTGCATATATTAGCCTAAAATTCAGACAACAACCTTATGAGCTATGCAGTATGTACTTCTATTTATTATTACTGTGCCTATTTCAGATTGAGGAAACTGAGGTATAAAGAAAGAGAATAACTTCCTCATGATTACACAACCAGGAAACATAAGAAGCCAGGATTCAAAACAAGGCAGTTTAGCTCCTGAGCTGGCCCTCTTAGTTGCTATGTCATACTTGCTAACGATTTTTTTTTCCAAACTGCAGGTTTCAACCCATTAATGGATTGTAAAATCAAAGCAGTGGATTATGCTATCATCCAGTAAAGTACCCAACAGTAGGGTGTGACTGACCATAATTTATTTTTCTGTGAGGATTATGAAGATTTTAACAGAATTCCAACCAATTAAAAACTTACAGTAAATCCATATTTATATAGAATTTTTTTTCTTTGCTTTTTAGGGTCACACACACCCTCGGCATATGGAGATTCTCAGGCTAGGGGCTGAATCAGAGCTACAGCTGCCGGCCTACGCCACAGCCACAGCAACGCAGGATCCGAGCCGCGTCTGCAAACTACTCCGCAGCTCATGGCAACGCCAGATCCTTAACCCACTGAGCAAGGCCAGGGATCAAACCCGTAACCTCATGGTTTCCAGTTGGATTTGTCTCCGCTGCGCCACAACGGGAGCTCCTATAACTCATGATTTTTTTTAAATGTATGTTATTTATTATTATTCCAAGGCCAGTATTTAGGTAGTAGCACCCGTAAAGACAAGTAAGTCATTCCACTGGCTCAATATGGCTGCTTGAACACAAGGAACAACCTCTAGTCAATTAGCCCATAACAGCTTTCACACATTTGATGGTCCTCTTTATGGAATGATTACGATTTATGTTGATTCCTTTTATGTTATTACATGTCAATAATATCAATAATAATAATTTTCTCATTATATTAATATTTGTTTTAAAATGTACAACCTCATTTATAACACATAAAATAAAAGTGTTCACTTGAACTTAATTCATTAGTAAAGCATTAGATGCATTTTATCAATCTAAAAGTTATGCAGCAAGCTTAGTAAAAGACCCTGCAGAAGAGAACAGATAATGACTCACAGATTTTGGAAAACCTATGGTTTCCAAATAAGACAACCTGGGGCGTGGGGTTTGGGATGGAAATGCTATCAAACTGAGTTGTGATGATTTTTGTACACCTATAATTGTAATAAAACTATAAGACTATTACAATTATATTGTAATATATTATATTATATTGTATACAATATATATATTATATTATATATATTATATATTATATTATATTATTATATATAATATAATATATTGTGTTATATATTATATTATATATGTATACAATATATATATTATAATATATATTATATTATATACAATTATATTGTATAATATATTACAATATAATTGTAATAATGAAAAAAAAAGACCCTGCAGAAGAAATGAATGTAAAGTTTTAACGAACAGATTATCAGCATTATTACTGAAAATGGATAAAATATACCAAAAAAAAAAAACACCTTTAACCCATTATTACCTGTGCCATCAATCTTTTGTCTGGAAATCATGTCTTTTGATGTATCTGAAAAAAAGATAGCATTCTCCTTGGCATCAAAATCAATCCCAACAAAGACAGAAGGACTTCCTATCACTGGAAGGATGACATCTCTCTGGTTGGAGGGGGTGAGCGGGATTCCACGAACAGCCACATCAGTTGAAAGGAGCAGGAACTGCTTAGCAGCTGTAGAAAGAAGGACGCAACACAGTCAGTCATAGCATGGTTCTTGCCCTCTCCAAATTCCAGAGTAACGCTTTATACACTCATAAAGAACATTTTATAATACTGAAATGTAATTCTAAAATAAACATTAAAAAATAAATCTATAGAAGACAGAGTTGGAAATAATGGGAAGAAGGGAAGAAAATACACAAGCAGCTAGGAAGGTAATATAAGCAATACAGTCTTACTTCTCCCTGAGAAATTTGTCCCTAAGATTTATTTATAGAAAATATGGTGTTCTTATGCTGAATTCCCTTTTTTTCTTTTTTTGGCCGAGCATGTGGCATGCAAAAGTTCCTAGGCCAAAAAGCAAACCCTCAGAGACCCGAGCTGCTGTTACCAGTCTAGCCGAGTTCTCAGGCTAGGGAACTGCCTACACTGTAACTCTCAGCAACGCCGGATCCTTAACCTACTGTGCAGGGCCAGGGATTGAACCCGCATCCTGTTGGATACTAGTTGGGTTCTTTACCACCGAGCCACAATGGGAACTCCCATATACTGAATTTAACTGCATCATAATTCTATAAAATAGTAGAGTTAAATTAACTTTTGCGTAGAGATCTATACCAAGAATCCTATTGCAGTTTGAGGGATATTAAAACCGCCAAAAGAGAAGACTATCAGCAAACAGGTAAATTATTTAGAAAGAAGTAAAGGAAGGGGAGGGGAGGAATAGAGGAAATAGAAAACAAGGAAAAGAAGGAATGATATGTAAATTCAAAAATGGAGACAGTGATAAAATGCCAGGAAATCAAAAAGAGAAGATGAAGATGGAGGCAACCCAAGACAAAGATAAAAATTACCAAAGGAGTTTAAAAGAAAAACTATTAACCAATACAATGTTGATTTAATAGTCATAAACAAATGGATTTTTTTAATGAGGGAGATTTTTATTTGAACCTTGGATTATCTACAAAGTTAACGTATGAGTTAAAATAAGAGTATTTACATACTAAGCTAGAAGCAGAAGCATCTAGGAAGTAAGAATTTGTCAAAGGCATTAAAAAGGAGAGATGGCAAAAGGACAATAAGAGAAATATTGTAGGAGCGTATTTCCCCATCATCAGAGGCCTGGGCCAGAGGGGTTTTTTGGTTTGTTTGTTTTTGCTTCTTGCCACAGCTTTGAGCAGCTTGATGTGGGATCTCAGGTGCCAGACCAGGGATTAAACCCAGGCCACAGTGATGAAAGTCCTAATGACTAGATCACCAGGTAACTCCCTGGCCTATTTTAAATGTGAGCAGATATGCAAGCAACCAAAGAGGTGAACATTTAGGAAGCATTTAGGGTAAGAATGAAACCCAGAGCACAGAGGCAGATATAAGGAGAAAATCTGAACTGAAGAGTGAAAACTAAATGAAGGCATGAGCTACCCCAACACTCTGGAATACTGCAGTAAAGCCAGATGGGATCCAGAGGCCTGACTTGGGCAAAAGTGGTGAGCTGGGACAGGTCAATTACAGGAAGTGCTCCCCCACTACAGTGCAGGCTCACATCTAAAGTGGAAAAGGTACATGGTAGAGAAAAGAACTGGAAATTAAATCCTACGGAATTGCAAGAGCGTAAGGAGACAAGAGATTTCAGGAAAGAGATAAAGGCAAAGGGGAGCGCAAGGCCTAGACATGATGTCCCGGAGGAAAGACATCCGCAAACACAGCTCTTTCCACAAAGGGAATGGTGCCCACCAAGGAAGACCATCTCTGTGGGCTACCGGCAGCTTATCTGCTGTGAAGCGGTGCTACAGGGAGCCGGCCCCGACCAAGAGCAGCACACAACCCGGTGCTGTCAGATTTCTTACCCACGCATCTGTAGTCACTCATTGGACTTGGAATGTAGCCAAGCCTGCACTTGCAGCGGTAACCCAAACCTTCATTGTCTGTCCTGTGGCTGAGGACACAGATGTGTTCACAGCCCCCATTGTTATTTGCACATGGATTGCTAACTGGAGGGGAAAATGCACAAGGTTAAGGCTCAGTTAAAATGCATCCCTATGTGAGACATGCAAAGCCATTAAGACCCATGGGTGAAACGGGTTTGAAATTTCTTGGAGGTATCAATACTAGTTGCTACTGAATATATCCACGTTAGCTGCTCCCAATTTCATTGCTGCTCTCTTGAATCTACTCTCAAACTGATGGCGCCCTCTCCAGAAAAAGAGGGGTCCTGCAACTGGATAATCTTGGAGGTTCTTTTTCTTCCAATGACTATACAGGACTGCTAGCCCCCGCGATGAAAGTATAACTGCCCTCTAAATAACTTGTGTTATTTTTACCCACTCATAAAATAGAATACACAGCTATAACCCCCCTGGATGCTCATTTTGTAAGACAATGCCTCTAAGAAATTAATATTTTCATCCCAATTTTACAGAAAAGGAAACCACAGTTCCAAAAGTTTGGAGAACTTGCTCAAGATTATTCAGTGGTTAAACAGATAAACCACAATTTCAAATCCAGATCTGATTCTGAAACAAGTCTGAAACGCAAACCAGACCACAAAAACCATTCTCAAGGAGTGACTTCAGGAAGTTCACTGTACACAAGGCTCTCATAGTGAAAAATGTCTCCTTTTGAAATTGTCTTCTTAGGCTTTGACTTATTTTTCAAAATAGGTCTTTTTTACTTTCTCAGGCAGATTAATTTGGAGAAACACAGTCAGGTGTCAAACAGAATAATTTAGATGATAAAACTGGGTAATATTTTTGGTCAAGGACAGATGTGAATTTAGTAGTTCATTGTTTTCAGATACAGAATATATTTTCCAAAAAAGTATTTGTTTACCTAGGATAACTACATTGAAGGACAGTGACCTGAATCTATCAGTTCAAGTGATTGCTTGTTTTATTTTTTTAATCAATCTAATTACTTTAGTCTTTCTCCATCCAAAAGCCAGATTCATCACTTAGCATCAGTGGTTTTTTTTTTTTTTTTTGTCTTTTTGCCTTTTCTAGGGCCACACCCAAGGCATATGGACGTTCCCAGGCTAGGGGTCTAACAGGAGCTGTAGCCGCCGGCCTACACCACAGCCACAGCAACACGGGATCCGAGTCGCATCTGCAACCTACACCACATCTCACAGCAACACCGGATTCTTAACCCACTTAGTGATGCCAGGGATCAAAGCAACAACCTCATGATTCCTAGTCGGATTCATTAACCACTGAGCCACAATGGGAACTCCTGCATTAGTGTTTTAAAATGAAATCTGTCCTTCTCTAAGTAACTGTTCACTGATATTGTTTTCTTCCACTGTAGTCTAATTTGTTTCTTTTCTTTGATGCATAAGCAAATACATAAAAGAGCTACATACAGACCATACGGTCAGTCCACTTAAAACCTGTAAAGTAACAGTGCCTGAATCAAAATATCTTTTGATATTTTCTTTGATCTTTTCCTTGATAAGTTACCAGCCTGAGAGAGACACCAAACCCAGTAGGTCTGTGACAGACCCAATGCAAACCAAAATAGCTCTGACATAGCCGTGTCATTTCTTCTTCTGGGCCCCAGCTCCCTGAATTGTAACATCAGAGGGCTGAATTGGGAGATTTCTCCCAGTAGAATAAGGATGGGTGCTTTTTTAGTCTGGTTTGTTTGCTGCTCTTTCTCCAGCCTGAGACAGGATTTGGTACACTGCAGGTGCCAATAAATAGCTATTAAATGCATCTCTGTAGAGTGGGCATTTAACCCTGAAATACCTCCATTTCTACAGAATGCCCATGATCTGCAAAATTGATTTCAGTGGGTTTAACTCTCTAGACAACCCACCATGTCTTCGAGAGTTTTGAGAAAACCTTTCTACCAAGGCCAACTGCAAGCAGGGTTTTCCACAGTTCAGGGGCATACCAGAGGGCTGCCTGATGGCATGGTAAACAGTCACTCCAAAAGGCCTTATGGAAGATCGGTAGTACACTTGTGGGTTGTCCTCTGTGAACTTATTTGCTTTCATTACAGACAACTTTGTCCAATCAGTGAAGAACAAAGTATCTTCAAACAAGCTTATTCCAAAAGCATGAGGAATCTTCGAGCCTCCACGAACTACTGTCTTCCTGTTACAAAAGATACATACCATACAGTATTTTGAATAAAGGTGGAATTAGTTCCAGTACAGGCCTACAAGGCGAAAAAAAAAATGTCCTGTGACAAATAAAGAATGTAGAGCCAAATACATTTTTAGATGAAGGTATATTTCTGTCTACATTCACTAGAAATATTTTCATGTTGTCTCTTGGAACAGAACCATTCCAGCTTGTTCTAGCTTTTTCTTTTCTTTTTTAGGGCCACACCCTCAGCATATGGAAATTCCCAGGCTAGGGGTCAAATTGGAGCTGTAGCTTCCAGCCTACACCACAGCCACCACAATGCCAGATCCGAGCTGCGTCTGTGACCTACACCACAGCTCACGGCAACTCCAGATCCTCAATCCCCTTAGGCCAGGGATCGAACCCGCCACCTCATGGATTTGTTTCTACTGCGTCACAACAGGAACTCCAGCTCCTGTCTCTTTTGAAAAAAATCTGTTTTCTCACCTGCTCTTCATTGTTTTAAGTTTGCCCCACATAAAGGGGCTAAAATGTGATCTATCTTTTTGAAATCCATAGAGGGAAGAGTGTCAAATGAAATGGGAGTTTGGCGAAGATGCCTTCAATGTTCACTTCACACTGCACCACCGACCATTTCTCAATTAGGGAGCAACTCAGCAAACACACAAACCTATTCTTGTCACTCTAGGGAGAGCAAAAAAGTAGGGCTACCACTGTTATGCCTCTGATGAAACTGTCAGCTGATCATATTTGTGGTGGAGGCAGGGTGCCCAGAGCTGCTTAAGAGGAAGATGACAGAGGTAAGAAGTGCCAGGCAAGGGCACAAAATCAACACTGCCTATCACGGCTGCATCAACATAAACAGTAATTCACTGAGGCCACATAAATACAGTGAGGTGGAAGATGATTTGCAGAAGAAATTTGTTTTTCTTTTAGCATAAGACAAAGACCTCAAAGAAAAATCTTGCAGCACTAGAAGACTAAAAAACACAGAGCACTAAGAAAAGACCTGGCAATAGTAACGCTGAGAATCACACCAAAGGCAGGAAAGAAAAAAAGAAAGAAATGGAAGGTAGCAAACTTCGAAACACTGAATAATGATATTACAGAGTAAAATTAATGGTTTTCTTTTTCAGTCAGCAAATTCCAGAAACCTGAGTGCCACCTGCTGGCAAAGCAAGAGTATGATTTCAGTTGTACTCAAAAGTGGTTTTGTTTTTGTTTTGGCCATGCCTGCATGTGGAAGGTCCCAGCACAGCAAGGCCCTAAGCTGCCGTAGTAACCCCAGATCGTTAATTCCCTCTGCCACAAGGGAACTCCTGAATTAATATCTCCCTGATTTTTCTCTTCACAGACAGCAAACCACTTGAATCTTTCTGAAAATCTTTCTGAAACTCCACTGATTTTTATATTTTGTTTTACTTTAATCCTTGGCATAAAAGTATTTACACCATAGACTATACTGCTGGAAGATTCACGAAAGTGGGAAAAAAAACTGGCAATTTCTCAATTGTTTTTATATGATTTACATGATTTTTTTCATTAAATTAGTTCATATCCTCACCATGGGAACCAGTTTCCACAAGAAATAGTAGGGATTGTTCTATGAATATAAATCCAGCAGACTGAAATACCATCCTTACAAAACAGAAGTAAAGGAGAAACTAAAACTGTAATGTTCCCCTCATGGAGGGAACAATAAAATCAAATCATTTAGAAAAATCAAAATCAGCTAGATTAATTTTTCTTGGTCAAAATTTTAAAAATACCAAAAGAGGCTCTAAAATAGTTAATCATTTAATTAATTTATAGTAAGCACTAAGCCACTAAGAAGATGAAGGAAAAAAGTGTGCCATACTCAAATATTAAGTATCAAATATTAAGTATCCTTGAAGTATATCAGAATTTCTCTTTAAAAATTGAAATTAAAAATCCAGTTAATTCCCACCAGATGTTACATAATGAAATTTATGAAACATTTATTTACTGGGGGAACGTTAGAAAGCTAAATGATAATGTGATCTAGAGTTCCCACTGTGGCACAATGGGATGGGCAATGTCTTGGGAGCACGTGGGACCCCAGGCCCAGCACAATGGGTTAAGGATCCCACATCGCCTCAGCAACAGCATAGGTGACAACTGTGGCTTGGATCTGATCCCTAGCCTAGGAACTCCATATACTGTGGGGTGGCCAAAAAAAAAAAAGACAAAGTGATCTTCGGAAACAAAAAAATAGACTCAGAAGTTAGTGAAAACAATGTGCTTCATCTGGGATAAGGGAGGGTTTGGAGATGAGGCATCAAAGGACAAATGTTCTAGGCACTATTTAATGAGTGTTCTTTCAGAACACAAGTTGAAGCTCAGAGCAGGTCACATCATGCAAATGTCAACACACAGATCATTGAGTTATAGTATCAACCAACAGTGTAAGACTTTAATACTAACTAGTCCTTCAGTATCCCTCTTCATAAATTTTATATACTTTCCCCCCAACTTATAAAGCTAAAAAAAGCAAAACAAACAAACAAAAAACTTCTTACCTTTGAGTTCCATGGTAAGTTACAGTCTCAATGTAATCAAACCGGGAGTCAACCCAGTAAACACGCTTTGTTACCAAATCCAGGGTTATCCCACCTGGCCATCCCAGCTTGATTTTTACCAAGTCTTTACGGTTGGAGCCATCCATGTAAGCCCTTTCTATCTTAGGTTGTCCAGAAATGCCCTGCCAATCTGAGAAAAATAAATAACTACAAAAAAAAAGAGATGAAAGAATCAGTTATTCTATACTTTCACCTTGAAAATAGTTTTTGAGACTGTTTGGATCCAGAGAAATCTCCTCCAGCTGAGGACCATGGGGGTTTAAAACAATAGAGAAATTTAAAAGTATTAAAAATCGAAGACTATAAGGGTCCTTCTGGAGAGTCAATGGCTCCAAATAGCCAACTATTAAAATTCATTAACTAGCAGGCAAAAGATTCATATCTACCTTAACTCCCTAATTTTCTCTCCGCTTCCCGGCGCTTCTTTTATTCCACAGTCAGCAAAAAGGCTGTAAAAAGGCTATCAAGGCATTTCCCTCCTTAATCCCTCAATCAAAGGCATAGTCTAGAGAACATGGGCATCATTCTCAAGGAAGGGCAGCTAATATCATGAAGTAGAAATGAATAATCACCATTCAGCAACACTTAAATAGCCTAAAGTTCATCCAAGGATTCTAAGAATCAACTATGAAGAAAAAAAAAAGAAGAAGAAAAAGAAGAAAGCTAAGCATATTCTCAAATGTAGACCAGAAAAATTTCAGTTTACACATGGAGAAAAGTAAGCACAGTCACGCTTGCTGGACTGATTCACAGTTGAATAGTTAATGAAATATTAACATCGAAGTCTCAAGACACTCTCAATAAGAAATCACTAGAAGGGATAGTTCTATCCCCTCTTTTTTAAAAAAAAACTAATTTGAGAGTTAGTCTTAATAAGGATTTAATTTGGACACCAGTATTAGATTGAGTCAGAACACAAGAGTGCAATCTCTCAGCCAGGCAAATGTGGCAAACACTAAGAATTCATATCCCCAAAACATTACCTATTTTTAGTATACCAATAGATGTGTTTGGATTACGTGTCCTCAAATGGAATTATATTTAGCCAACTCCTTTAAAGCTTCTATGAATAGAGATATGAAAGAAACATGTATTCTAGAGTATAGAGCCTAAAAGAAATCAGGATTAACCTTCAATTATTCCAATGGATGTTTTGTGTGTAGAGGGAGAAATAAAACTCCAAAAATACTGGAACCAGTATGCTTTCATATCACTTACCCAACAGTTGGATCCACAGCAATTCCTCTAGGACGCCCCAAATTTTCAGTTATAAGGGTAACTCGCTGGCTTCCATCCAAATTTGCCATATCTATGCGGTTGATATTGGTCTCCACAATATAGAGTTTATTATTTATCCAGTCCACAGCTAGATTCTCTGGGTCCTCAATCGAAACATTGAGAACTTCTTGGATACCTAAACCATCAATGCCAACTGAAAAAACCTGAGAGAAAAAACACAATTATTACACTTCTTAAGCAAAGTAACTGGGAGCAGTTTTCCTATACTTCATTCCAGGGACCTATCTTGTAGAAACCAGTCATTTGGACTAAAAAAAAAAAAAAAAAAAAACCCAGTTCACTGGAGACATGCTGTTTTATATCATGAGTTACATGCAAGGGGTGGGGGTGGGGTTCTTTAAAAGCATGTGAGACAAATACAAAAAAAAAAAGCCTAATGTCTAATTCTCAATATTCAGTGAAAGTTTAATTCAATGTGGATTTTTTGGTGGAGAAGGTAGTGATGATTTTTTAGCTGTAATTAAATCAGGTCTGCTAGTAATCCAAATTCTCAATTTTTAGAAATTCTATTTAAGTTATCAGTTAGTTGGATTAGAGTTTTACTACTGGTAGAAAGAAATATATATAAGAGGAAGAAATAAAATTCCATAACTCTTTAGGAGTCTCTAAAATTTATGTTTTAAAAATCTCCATTATATTATTCAAATTTGAACTCAGATGCATTATACTTTCCAAATAAGAGAGCATTATGAAATTTGGCTATGAAAACTGTCAATATTCATTACACAATCCTCCATTACTGTTCTATTTAGAAGATGCAGGTAAAAATCTGATTTTTATCATCCAGGAAAACAAAATACTTTTCACATTTTAAAGGATCAAGTTTAAAAAATTACTACCAAATATCTATCCAGTTTTGAAAGAATGTCTACTATTTCTTTTAATTAGGCTTTTGGACTCCATTTCGAATAAAATTAAAAGTTGCTCCAGGCTAATCCATATAATAGACTGCTTTGTTTAACAGGTCACATGTAATAGTATAGCTGTACAAGGTGCTGATTAACATAAAATATCTCAAGGGCCTTTTCTGTTAGAAAACAAAGGAATTTTCCCTTCTACTCCCCCCAAAATGAAAAGCTATCAACACTTTGTGCTTGGGGTTCTACCGGCTCCCAAACTATGCTCCAGAAATTTCTATTTACCTTATTTTGCATAGTATCAGTCCAAAAGACTTTTTGTAGGCGATGGTGAAAATCAACGCCCACAGCTGTTCCACGATTTTGAGACTCTACCAAGTAGCGAAAGGTACGTCCCTGAATATCACCGATGAGCAAATTCCGACCATTGGAGAAGATAACAGAGGCCTCGCCAACTGAATGTTAAGAAAGAAAGCACTGTTACTCCTTCAAATGAACAAAGATGATGAAGCAGCGTACAATTGTGTTTGCTTTTTTCGGTTTTAAAACTTCTGAGGCAGACATGTTATTCTACCCATTTTACAGATTAGCAAATTGAGGCACAAAAATGCTTAATGAAACTTACAAAATCATAGTAAGTTAGGAACAGAGCTCACCAAGAACTCAAGTGTCCTCAGGGAACTATATCCAATCATTTGTGATAGAACATGATAGAAGAAAATATGAGAAAAAGAATATATATATATATGTATAACTGGATCATGTTGCTGTACAGCAGAAAGTGACAGAACTTTGTAAATCGACTAGAATAAAAAAAAATTTTTTTTAAAAAAGAACTCAAGTGGGAGTTCCCATCGTGGTACAGCGGAAATGAATCCGACTAGGAACCATAAGGTTGCAGGTTTGATCCCTGGTCTCGCTCAGTGGGTTAAGGATCCGGTGTTGCCTGAGCTGTGGTAGAGGTTGCAGACACAGCTCGGGTTTGACATTGCTGTGGTTGTGGTGCAGGCCAGCAGCTGTAGCTCCAGTTCGACCCCTAGCCTGGGAACCTCCATATGCCATGGATGCAGCCCTAAAAAGCAAAAAAAAAGAATTCAAAAATTCAAACATCCCGGTGTCCTGATTGCTAATCCAATGACACTGAAGAGAATACATCAGGTATTACTAAGAATACTTGATGACATGGGTACCTTCTCCAGGTACAACTTTAGATTTACACAAACACAGAACACATTGTTTTTTTCTTTTTTAGGGCCGCACATATGGAAGTTCCCATGACAATGGTGGATCCAAATCTGCTATACCCATATACTAACAAGAATGCAAGAATGAAATCTTATTTGCAGTGTCAAAGGGTAAGAAATAATGCGAAAGTCCATCAGTAGAGGACTAGTTAAATAAATTACATACATCCAATGTATGTAATTTATTTACATACATTTATTTACATAAATGTAAATAAATTTACAATTTATTTACATACAAGGCCACAATTAAAAAAAAAAAAACTATATAGGAATTCCCATCATGGCACAGGGGAAACGAATCTGACCAGCACCCATGCGGATGCAGGTTCCATCCCTGGCCTTGCTTAGTGGGTTAAGGATCCCACGTTGCTGTGGCTGAGGCATAGCCTGGGAAGTTCTCTATGCCATGGGTGTGCCTCCCCGACCCCAAAAGTTTTTTAAAAAAGCTTATAAAGTTTTAAAAAAAGAGTCAAGATCTTATTACCCAAAAATCCAGTGACAAAAATGCTTTGGGAGGCCCAATTTTTTAAAACAAAATTTCCTCATGATTTTACCCCAGTACTCTTAGGATGAAGCATTCTCACAAAGTATAATTCAAATTTAGCAGGTCAATTTTGAACCACCTCTAGATTTTGCAACAATGGTGCCCACTGATACTTGCCACTTCATGATAGTTAAAATAATTAAAAGTTGATCAAACATATTCATAAAATTGATTCCAATATTAAATGTAGTAGATGACATAATATCCCAGGCCCAAACAGAACCAGCAACAAAAAAATTTCATTTAATTTTCAATTATTAATCCACAACTTGGTCCTTAATAACCAAATTTTGAAATTAATGTAAAACTGTTCCTTCAATAAATAGCAGGGGCCACTCCTGACTTGTGATGATAAAACCCTGCCATCCGCATCCATGCTGATATTTCTTCTGTTGTGTGCTATGGAAGGAGGATACGAATCAGAAGTTTACTGTTCATAAACGCAAGGGTCCTTAGTGTACTCACATGAAGAATTAGCTCTGCAATGCTGCTGACGCTCCAAGACATAACCATCTGCACAGGAGCACCAGTGATGGCCAATTCGGTCTTCACAGAAATGGTCACAAATTCCCCACATCTGGCAATCATCAAAATCTGCCACACGGGAAATAAACATTTGTGATCATGTTTAACAGCACGTCTTGAGCACCCTCTGAAAAAAATCTTGAACAAGCTATACAGGAATATGGTGATGCCTCTGCCCGAGTTGGTGGAGGGGTGGGGTGGGGTGATAGGCACCATCATACAAAGGGAAAACCCAAGATTTTTAAAATTCTCCACAAAGGATAACTTCGCAGTAGTCCAAGCAGATGCACAACACAGCTTGGACTCATAGACCTTTGGTGTTGCACTTCATTTATTAATGTTGGTTTACAAAATATCTGAATGGTGGTATAAATCTAGTCCTTTAAAATTGTTCCCAATGTGGCACAGCAGAAACTAGGAACCGTGAGGTTGCGGGCTCGATCCCTGGCCTCTCTCAGTGAGATAAGGATCCAGCGTTGCAATGAGCTGTGGTGTAGGTCGCAGACACCACTCAGATCTAGCGTTGCTGTATAGGCCGGCAGCTGTAGCTCCGACTCGACTCCTAGCCTGGGAACTTCCATATGCTGCGGGTGCAACCCAAAAGAAAAAAAATTTTTTTTAATTTTTTTTAATTTAATTTAATTGTTCTCTCCAACATGGTAGCCACTAGAGAAATTAATTTAATTTCTCGGCCACATTTGCCCCATTTAAAGTATAAATGCACCACATGATATAGTGGTTACCATACTGGAGGGAACTGACATTTTCATCACAGCAGAAAGTTCTACTGGACACTGCTACTTCAGAAAAAAGAACTGCCATATAGCCAATTACTCCATAAGACAAGACCTGTGCCTGCAATAAAATATCTGGAAAGGTCTGTTTACCCAGTTGCCTTACCTCTGATATCAAAAAATCATGACCAAAATTAAAATGATTTGTAAGATGTGAATAGCATATTCCCTCCTGCTTATTCATTAACATTATTCATTCATTTAATATGCAGTTATTGAAAATCTAGGGCTCTGCTCAAACCGCTGTAATTCCATTTCTACTGTGTAAAAAAAATGGAGTTCAATGTAGTTGACATATCAACAATTCAATGTGAGGGAGATAGAAAAACACAAGATTTAAAGTGCCTTCCTTAAAGGGCACAGAAATTGTCTTATTCATGGTAGATAAGACAGCCTCTACCCACAGGGGTTTCTAGGGCTTCAAGAAATTCTCAAGTAAATGATCATTCCCGAGACCACTGTACCCTCAGGTCTAGAATTCTCCAGATTTCTAGGATCTGGTTACATTTGCAGAGTTGTGTGTTTAGCACACCTGCCAGACAACCCGCCATTGCGGGACTCCTCCACAGGATCAAGACAGCGGTTCCTGCTTTCCCTCCAGACCAAGTGTAACAGCATGGGCCAGCATAACAGTCATTGCAAGGACTGTGACGGGAAATTAATCCACACCGGAGAGGAGGAGGTAAAAGGACATGTGGGTATAAATAAAAGGCCCACATTTGATCTACCTCTTCTGTGCCCTGAGAAAGCACCATGTGAGGCTTCGCTTCAGGAGGAATGAAAGTACAGGACATTCGCTCTCAAGCTCTCAGAATGTCATGACCTCAATTCGAATGCAAGCCATCAGTCTACATCTGAGGCTCTGCAGTTCTCATGTCAAAAAGAGGGCAGAGAAACCATTAACTAGGAATTCTTGGGTGCAAATGTCATTGCTAATACCTGGGCTACCAGTACTTTTTGAATCGAGTATATAAAACCACTGTCACTTTTGATGACTAAGAAAGATTCTGTTCTCAAAAAGAGAGAGAGAGAGAGAGAGAGAGAGAGAGAGAGAGAGAGAGAGAGAAAGATCCTATTCTCCATTATGAAGAAAAATGAAGATTAATATTCATCGTCAGCCAAAGCGTAGACCAATCAACACTGCTTTGAAAGTCATTCAAAAAACCCTTTTTAGCTTAGAACCCCCTGGACACCCTCTGCTCCATCTGGCTGTGTGAAACCAACCATACTGAAAGACCTTCCTGCCCCACCTCTGCAACTACGATGTCATTCCATCAACAAATAGCATGTCCTGTCAATCAGAAACAATAACCCGGGTAAACTGCTTGGCAGCAAGCCTCAGAAGTCCCTCCCAGCCAGGTCAAGACTACCAGGAGCAGATGAATGGTAGAAGGACACAAGATTTCATGTTAGGATTATTCCACTTTATTTCTTGATGATCACTGAGGCATTCACTGGGGAGCCATGTCTAAGATGATAAATGCTGCATAGGTTTTCAACACCTGAAGCCTCTGTGATGAGTCAGCCATGCAGAGGATTACAGCCGTACAGAGTACTCGCCGAATGGAAATGCTTGAAAGAGCAGCCCTAAACAATTCCCACCAAAACTCAGCTGAAACAAGTGCAACTGGTTTTAGAATGTCATGTATTAAATGAGTTCTGTTTACAAAAAGAGAAAAATATGGTCTTTTTTAAAATAAATGTGAAATAAATGTTAACCTAGCTTCAAAACTCAGAGTTCTCAATTGAGTCCTAGCACACCTGCAGAGAACTGCATTCTTTGGCAAAGGCTACATTCTTAAAAGACGGAGAATATCACAGAAAAGGTCTCTGCAGGTGGCCTCATGTTCACAAAATCCCTAGGTTGCAGAATCTTGAGCTTATATCTAAATGAGGTTATCTGACCTGAAGCCCCAGGTACATTGCCAAGGGATTGAAAGATGTTTGTGGAACTTAAAATTAGTCCCTCAGCATCAGACCATGCTACTAAGGTGCTGTGAATTGAATGTGTCCTGTGAATCCTGAAATTATTTGTACACAGCATAATATTCAAATTTCTATATTATATCTGTTAATACATTAGGTAACAATCTTGTTATGAAATTTTTTTTATTTCTTACAGGCTGCAAAAAATGACATGGCCTGGACCTCTGACCTATAACCCAAAGCTTATCACAGGTTTGGCAGTTGAAAAAGACGATGGGAAATGTGTTGGAAAATGTGGCTCTAGAGTCGGTGGGGGGGGGGGTGGTAGACAGAAAATAGATATGGTGTCTCAAGAATGAACTACGGATCCCGAAAGAACAAATCACTTATACTGAAAAGACTTCATGACCTATCAAGTTTCAGCTACATGGCAGTACAGCAATAGCTCCTCTTTGGGGACTGAGGGGAAAAAAAGAGAAAAGCTTTATTCTACTGAGAACGAGCTTCTTGTGTCTCTACTGGAATTCCATTTCTACTAAGAGAAAAGGGAGGGAGTTCCCGTTGTGGCTCAGTGGTTAACAAACCTGACTAGCATCCATGAGGACACAGGTTCAATCCCTGGCCTCACTCAGTGGATTAAGGATCCAGTGTTGCAGTGAGCGGTGGTGTAGGTCACAGATGTGGCTTGGATCCTGAGATGCTGTGGCTGTAGAGTAGGCCAGTGGCTACAGCTCCAATTGGACCTCTAGCCTGGGAACCTCCATATGCCATGGGTGTAGTCCTAAAAAGACAAAAAAAAAAAAAAAAAAAAGAGTGAGAGAAAGGGGAAATGCCTAGAGAACTAGATGCATGGAATTTGATTGGCAGCTGAGTGGCAAAGGGGTGTGGAGAAGCCTGAGGACAGACAAGCAGCTTTACACCTACAGATGAGCTACAGGATGCAGCCCTGGCAGGAGGCCAGGAGCCCTAGGCAACAGTTCCAAAGTCAGATAAATACTTAACAAATGAGGACATTTGTGTGAAAAGTATGACTTGAATACACCCCCAATGTTAAGATAGTGAAGATGATGATGATGTGTCTTATAATAACATTTAATACCACCTGCATAAAGTATTTGATCTTAATATGTCTTATCAAATACAGTTACTTAAGAGGAGCAATCAGATCCGGTATCTGATTTAACATCAAGGACAAAAACATGGTCCTGATATATAAAAATCTAAAATTACCTAGTAAATCAACTGTAATAGAAAAAATAAAAACCTAAAAAAAAAAACCAGCAGAAATTGACAGAACAATGTAAATCAATTATAATAGAATAAAAACCTAAAAAAAATACAGGAGACATTGACAGAACAATGTAAATCAATTATAATAAAAACCTAAAAAATAAATAAATAAAAATTGAAAAATAAAATTACCTACTTTAAACACCACAAGGTCAACCCTGATGGGCCTGCTTTACTGATGCAAAAATCCTGGCATATGACAAGTAAATGAGCAAGCACCACTGAGGAATTGAATTTCTCAAGTTTAATTTGTAAATCAGAGAATTTCTGGCATTAAATTTTTTTCTGACTGTGAATAAATTATTAAGACCAACCATAATTAAGTTGGAAGACATGAGCTGAGACTAAATACTCTGAACTTTATTAGAGTTTATCCAAATTCAATATTTTTGACCAAATCATCAATATTTTATTTATTTATTTATTTTGCCTTTTGTCATTTTAGGGCCACACCCACGGCATGTGGAGGTTCCCAGGCTAGGGGTCCAATCGGAGCTGTAGCCACCGGCCTACGCCACAGCCACAGGCAACGCAGGATCAGAGCCGCGTCTGCAACCTACACCACAGCTCATGGCAATGCCGGATCCTTAACCCGCTGAGCAAGGCCAGGCACCGAACCCGCAACCTCACGGTCCCTAGTCGGATTCGTTAACCGCTGAGCCACGACAGGAACTCCCAAATCATATCAATATTTTAAAAATCACTTTGGAAGAAATACTTTTCTAAAAGAATTTCATATATATGCCGTGTTTCTTTTTATCCAGAAAGCCTTGAAGAATGTCAAATTTCTAAGGGATATCAAAAGAACACAGATGTCCTGGGAAAATTCTAAATCATCTCTGTTTGAGATCCATAGATGAGTACTTAATTTTAATGAATCATTTCAGTTGGCTTCCAGATGTCTTTTCCCAACATCAGCAAAAACCTCTCTGGTCACTTTCTGCTAGTATGTCTATTGTTCACATATCAAAGGTTAGAAAGAAGGAAAAAGAAATCAGAGCACTGAAAAGTCATTGTTCAAATCCTTAAAAAACTGAAAATTAATGATACTTGGCCTTTCCTAATTCTCCCATCATAAGATCTCACCCTAATCACAGTGGGATGTAAAACTAGCTCATATCAAAATCAAAAATTTCCCAGTAGGGAAAAAAATTATTCTTATTCAGATAAGGAAGATGTAGCAAGTATTATTTGGTGTGCTGGTATCTAATTCAATGCCAGAAATAACATGGAAATAACATGACAGAGCTTTGAAAATCAACAGGATTAACAACCAGCATAGCATAGTCACTAACTACCCAGTATGGTCAGTGGACCAGTGACCTGGTGATCAGGGACCACTCTTTAGTTCTTGAAACATGGAGAGGTTTGAGCATCCTGGAGAATAGGCCAGAGGAGGACAGGGAAGCAAGTTAAAGTACTAGATGGGTTTCAGACAGCAGCTATTTACCAGCTGCATGGAAGAATTTCAGCACAGTCAACCCTTGGCATTCTAAGGGGATTAATTCCAGGAGCACTCAGGTTACCAAAATCCAGAGATGGTTAAGTCCCCAATGGTGTATTTACATATAACCTACACATGTTCTCCCGTATCCTATCATCTCTCGATTACTTACAATACCTAATACAATGTAAATGCTATGCAAATAGTCAAACACAATACTACATAATACTACATAAATAGTTGCCTGTGCATAGAGGGTTCAAGTTTTGCTTTTTGGAACTACATAAATAGCTGCCTGTGCACAGAGGCTTCAAGTTTTGCTTTTTGGAACTTTTTTTTTTCTTTTGGATGCCTGGTCAATTGAATCTGAGGATGCAGAATCCAGATAGTGCCAACTATATTTAGCAAGTATGGCCCTATCAATCTGGCTTACAAATACACAAAACACAGATACACTATGGAACCACTCTTTTGCCTTGTGCACCTCACAAAAGCTTCTCAGAGTTAAAACTTCATACTGGCCAGGTTTTCTGTGATGACTGTGTTGCTCTTTCTTAACAAAACTCCTATCCACAAGTGCAAACTCCCTGATGTTAGAGATCATGGAACTCAGTGTCGCAAGCACTGTGATAGAAGACCAGGTGCTGTCACTTACCTACACATTTATGGGTGTCTTTTTCGTCGACAATAAAACCTGAGGGACAAGTACACATCCCTCCAGTTGGTGACCTGTGGCACTCGTACTCACAGCCCAAGGATGGACACATATTCACATCTGAACAGAGAAAAATACTTTGTTAAATGAATGGTGACCTCTGGACAAAGCTGATTTACAAGAAGTAAGAACTTCAAAAATAAAAGATTCAGTAGGCATTGAGTAGTAGCACAGAAAATCTGTCACCATTCAAGCCTTCAGGCAATAGGATGCAATAAAAGCTTAGCACATATTTTTTTTAAATTATACCTAAGTGCAGGCATAAGTCATCATAAGTGCTGTTTTCGGAAAAATCAGGTCATAAGTCTATCTTTGTCTCTGCATAGTAGAAGGAAATTCTTAAGAATCACCACACTAAATTTTTTACTTTTACCACTAAAAAGTGGTAGGATTTCAGGAGACTGTATTTTATTCTTCTGTTAGTTTTTATTTTCTAAAATAAAAATTTGTATGGGACTATTTAAAAGGGTTCCCAAATGAAATGTATATTAAAAAAAAAGTCATAGAAGCCTTTATTTTCAGGGAGGAAAAAAAACCCCAAAACTTTAGGATTACAGTTACATGATTGATGGCGGGGGAATATTCTACAGCCACAGAAAAGGGGGGGAAAAAAGGAAAAAAAATATCCCAGAAACCAAAAGCTTCTAAGTATAGCCAGACAACACTTTTTCCATAGGTACAAGCCAGGAAATAAAGTATCCAGAACACCTTTAGAGTCACTACAATTACTATTAAAACCATTCTTCCTGTGTGAAGAATGGTTGAAGGGTGGGGGGGATTCAAAAATATTTTTAAGCCCTTATCATCGAGAGATGGGGTCTAGGAGTTCCCACTGTGGCTCTGCGGCAATGAACTCAACTACTCTCCATAAGGACGTGAGTTCAATCCCTGGCCTTGCTCAGTGGATTAAGGATCCAGCATTGCCATAAGCTGTGGTATAGGTTGTGAATGAGGCTTGGATATGGCATTGCTGTGGCTGTGGCCAGCAGCTGCAGCTCCTATTCAACCCCTAGCCTGGGAACTTCCATGTGCCACACCTGCAGCCCTAAAAAAAAAAAAAAAAAAAACGGAGAGAGAGAGAGATAGGGTGTATTTCTTTAATCCATTTACTTTGATATTGGTGTGACTTGCTTTGGCCAGCAGAACACTTAACATGACACAAGCAGAGGCTAAAAGGAGCTTGTACACAGGTTTGCCCTTTCCAACAAGACTGGACTAGTTATGCTTTTACTGCAACATCCTGAGATGTGAGTGAGAGGGTCCAGGCCAGAATAATATGCAGCCAACCCATCGAACCATGAGAAATAATAAATGCTTGTCAGTTAAAGCTGCTAGGTCTTAGGACTATTCGGCAAACACCAAAGGATGCTCTCTGTGTCTGGCAATCTATTATAGAAAAACACAAACACCTTCAGCTGAAAAATGCCCAAATAAATTTCCATACTCACCACATACTCGTCCTGCAGTGCTATTGCTTTCATCTCCTCCTCTTGGACAATCTGAAATCCCATCACAAACTTTACTAACTTGAATGCATTCTCCAGTCTCTGGACAAGCCCATTCACCTGGGTAACATTCTTGAGTACGAATAATTCTGCTTTCTGAGGGGAAAAATATGAGAAAGAAAGTTAGTTACAGGCCACATGAGAGGCAGAGCCAGCTCTTCTTTGATCTCTGTGGTTAAGAGACAGATATAGACAAGATGTCTACAAATGACCTATACTTCACAATAAGTTAGTAGTTTCTAACTGTACAACTGGCCTTTTATTGAGATTCTAAGCAGCGGCAAATGCCATTATTTAAATTCCACTCTTTCTTTCTAGGGCAGGCAGCTCCCAGCCAGGATATAAGGGTAGGAAGCAGATAGGGGCCTAAATTACCAAGAAACTAGATGAATGAGGCCTAGGAGAACATTCAGTGAATTAAATCATGAGCAATAGAACTAGGGCTATCAAGGCAATGCCAGGATTCCTAAGACTTGTTTTTTTTTTCAGTGTCCGTGTATCATCCGGGGATGTTTGGCTTGGTTTTGTTTCCCTAGTGAAGTGTCAACAGTATAAGGTAAAAATAATAACCAAAATGTGGGACCGCAACGTCTTACAACCCCGAAACTTGAAACCAATGGATGTTCCCAGAACAAGCATCGTTCTTAGACCTGAGGCTAGAACAGTACAGGTAACTTCCTTTATGTGTGGGTGTTAGCAACTTCTGAACTACTGGAGACACTGCTGAGCAGGGAGAGACTGTCCTACCTATTTGGCCTCAATGATAGGAAAGAGAGGATTAGAGTTTATGCTATAGTTGAGTTCTGAGTCTTTTTAGGAAAAGCTAATGGAATCACCTCTTTCTTCCTCACCCATTAATTCCCTCTGAGCCCAGCCAATCCGGAGACTTGCATGTCACCCAAATAATTTCTTAATGAGGAAAGAGGAAAAGCAAGTTCCGGAAAACCCTTTAAGAGAACACATTCCACTTAGCAGATTTTCCCCTCCTTACCACATCCATCTTCATCGCCATTATCTACACAGTCAGACATTCCATCACAAACCCAGCTTTGACTAATACAGAAGCCGTTGGAGCAAGAGAACTCATTGCCTTTGCAGGTCCGATAAAATCCTGGAAGAAAACAAGAGCTGCACTCCAGGGGTACGAACAATTCAGGGAAAAAAATCAAAGTGCCCATCCTGCTGCCTATATCTAGCTTCTATAAACTGAAATTTTTATGCCTATTTAGCCCCTTAACTATCTTGACAAAAATGAATAAAAAGGAGGAAGAGAAGGAGAAATGAGAAGGTGAAGATAACAGCAGCTTTGGATCCAAGACATGAAACTCAGGTGCATCAAGATTAAAAACAAGGGGAGTTCCCTTCATGGCTCAGTAGTTAACGAATCCGACTAGGAACCATGAGGTTGCGGGTTCGATCCCTGGCCTTGCTCAGTGGGTTAAGGATCTGGCGTTGCCGTGAGCTGTGGTGAAGGTTGCAGACGCGGCTCGGATCCCGTGTTGCTGTTGCTGTGGCGTAGGCCGGTGGCTACAGTTCCTGTTAGACCCCTAGCCTGGGAACCTCCATATGCCGCGGGTGCGGCTCTACATAAAAGGCAAAAAGACAAAAAAAAAAAAAGATTAAAAACAAGGAAGTTCCCATCGTGGTGCAGCAGAAATGAATCTGACTAGTATCCATGCGGATGCAGGTTCAATCCCTGACCTTGTTCAGTGGGTCAGTGATCCGACATTGCCATGAACTGTGGTATAGTCACAGACAGGGCTCAGATCCTGTGTTGCTGTGGTGTAGGCCAGCAGCTGTAGCTCCGATTTGACCCCTAAGCCTGGGGAACTTCCATATGCCACAGGTTTGGCCTC
This sequence comes from Catagonus wagneri, assembly GCA_004024745.2. Classification (NCBI taxonomy): domain Eukaryota; kingdom Metazoa; phylum Chordata; class Mammalia; order Artiodactyla; family Tayassuidae; genus Catagonus; species Catagonus wagneri. The sequence continues at coordinate 22,821,694 of PVHT020000141.1, forward strand.
AAAAAGAAAAAAAAAAATTAAAAACAGGGAAGCTCCAGAGTTCCCATTGTAGCTCAGAGGGTTATGAACCCAACTAGATCCATGTTCAATCCCTGGCCTCACTCAGTGGGTTAAGGATCCAACATTGCCACAAATTGCAGCACAGGTCAGATGTGGCTTGGATCCTGCATGGCTGTGGCTGTGGCGCAGGCTGGCAGCTGCAGCTCCAATTCGACTCCAGCCTGGGAACTTATGCCTTAGGTATGGCCCTAAAAAAAGCAAAAAAAAAAAAAAAAAAAGAGGGAGAGTTCCTTTGTGGGCTAGTGGTTAGGATTCAGCAGTTCACTGAGTTCAATCCCCAGATTGGGAACTGAGATCCCACCTTAAGCTGCTGCATGCAATGGCCAAAAAAAAAAAAAAAAAGACAGCAGGCTCAGATTCATTCAATCCTCGGCCCAGGAACTTCCATTATGCCACAGATTCAGTCATAAAATTAAAAACAAAAACAACACAAAGAAACAAGAGAGTATGTTATAGGTGGACACAGAACAGAGACTGCAGACTGACAAAGATGCTACAAACATGCCAATGCCCAACATTCTCTCATTTTACCACAAACACAATTACTGCTACCTAGGACCTAATGCTTCTGAGCAACCCATTCAATAATGTCATACTCTTTTCAATTCAGTCACTCAAATAAGCCCAGGTGCCAGAAAGGAAATCAAGCATGGCTCATAGATTAGAGTGGAAGTTCCCTGGTGGCCTAGTGGTTAAGGATTCAGTGTTGTCACTGTTGTGGTTCAGGTTCAATCCGGTCCCGGGAAATTCAACATGCCGCATGTGCCACTCAAAAACAAAAAATAAAGTGTAAACAGAAAAAGAAAAAAATTAGAATGATACTGAAAATATCTAACAGCCCCTAAGGCATGGCTGCCAACTAATTAAAATGGGTGTGGAGAAAAAAAACCCTACATTGTAGTAAATAAGTGACCATCAAAAACCTGTCTGAATTTATAAACCTATTGGAATTTATAAAACTCTCACAGGGAGACTTCAAATTCCAATAAAATGAGTCCAGAGGTGGTGACAAAGAGAGATGGCGTGTACTGCAGGCAACATTATCCAAAGAAAAGCAGGGTCAGAGTGAAAAAGTAAAGGTAACAAAAGTGACCTGCAACTACACTGAAATGTTCTTGACTGTCAATTTTAATGTGGTAAGAATTTCAAAGTAAAGAGAAGCATTACTATTAGGGAATTTCCGCTCCCCCCCTTCTTTTTGGCTTTTTAGGGCCACATCCACAGAATATGTAGGTTCTCAGGCTGGGGGTCGAATTGGAGCTACAGCTGCCAGCCTACACCACAGCCATAGCAATAGCAATGCCAGATTTGAGCAGCATCTGCAACCACAGCTCAAGGGAACGTCAGATCCCCGACCCACTGAGTAAGACCAGGGATTCAACCTGCATCCTCCTAGATCCTAGTCCAGTTCATTAACCACTAAGCCATGATAGGGACTCCCTCCTCTTCTTTTTCAAGCCCTTCTCTTACTTTATCAAGGAATTTATCAGGCCCATTGCTGAGGGTCTAGTGGTCCAATATACCCTGTACCTTTGTAGCCTAAGCAAAGAATGCAAGCTGTCCATCAGCAATCCTTCAACTCTACAGATTCTTGGAAGTTAAAGAAGCCGGAGCTCAGCAACACTGCCGAGACTTGTGCCATCGGCCCTAAATGATATTCTGGCTCCATCTGCTACCAGACTGACATTTTGGTTTGAAAAAAAGTAGCACATTGGTAGGGGGACAAAAATAAGGAAAATCTACTCCCAACATGAGGAACCCAACATAAGGAAATCACCGTACTGCAAGAACGTTCATCACTCCTGTCCGCACAGTCAGGGTCATGGTCACAGACGTAGTGCCTAGGGATGCACTCCCCACTGTCACACGGAAACTCAGTTACCAAGCATTGCTTAGCTAGGATACAAGGTTAAGAAGGGGGAAAAAAAAAAAGAATTTTAAGTCCATTGTAGCCATTTAATTTCCTAAGAAGATTCTGTCTCAAGTTTAAAGAGCTTCTACACAATAGTGTGCTGGTAAATGTTTAATAACCAGTTCTCCAGGAACACAAAAGCCTTCACTTGTAATATCTGCCAGTTTCCATGGTGTAAAAACTCCTGGTTACCCACATGAATTCACTGAAAGCAAACTTAAGAAATGTGCATAACTGACCCTTATAAACCAGCTTCAGCACATTACTTACTGCAGTTGAGTTCATCAGATGCATCTCTGCAATCCATTTTCCCATCACACCTCTGACTAGTGTTATAGCAGGCTCCGTTGTGACAAGTTTTCTGCTCACATCTTGGGTAATCTGAAAGAATGGAAACAGCACACGTTCCTTAAATTAAGGCATTGCTTTAGCAACTATCTCCTGAGTGACTGCTATATTCTAGACATTAAATGCCAAGCATATATTGGTAAACAAAAGAGATATTCTTTGGAAAACCAAAGAATGACACAAACAGCAGAATTACAAACTGGATTATGTGCTTTTTTATTTTTCAGGTTTGTTTGTTTTTTTTTATAATGGCTGCACCCATGGCATACCGAAGTTCCTGAGCCCAGGATTCGATCTGAGCTGCAGCTACAACCTACACTGGGTCCTTTAATCCACTGCACCGGCCGGGGATCAAACCAAAGCCACTGCATCCGGATTCTTAACACACTGGGCCACAGCTGGAACTCCTGGATTATGTGCTTGACGTGGGAAATACAGACAGCTGTGAGAGGGCCCAGTAGGGGGGATGGAAGGCCAGAAAAGTCTTCCTTGAAGTGACTTGTGAGCTCAAGAATGAGAAGAAATTTCACTTATTTCAAAACAGAACTTTCTTTTACATAACACAACATCCCAGGAATGCAACGTTTTGGTCTGAAAAGAGTAGCACGTGCTTTGAGAAATAAAGGGAGAGTTCCTTGGCTGGAGGGTCATAGAAAGAAAACAGGCCTAGAAGTCAGAAAACCTAGGGCCACGGTACCACTCACTACTTATTTACTCTCACTCAAGTTGTTCATCCTCTGTGTTACTGCTTCCTCATCCTTATATCTGGACAATTTATTTCACAGGATACAAGGCCCTCAAAACACAATGTGTAGTAAAGTACTTTGAAAAGCATAGTTTTTACTGCATTATGGACATACTGTCACCTCCCTGCTATTGCCCAGATGCTCCCCTGGTTTTCTGGATCTCACAGGAAAAGTCAGGGTGTCCCTCACAGGAATAAGTCCCTCCCCTGTCCTTCCCCAGATTTGGAACATATATCTCTTATGATCCCCCAACAGTAGGCTTCATTCTGTTGGTTGGTTACCTGTTTCCCCCATGCTATCAAGAAACCCTCTGAGATCAAGGATACTGTCTTACTTATATTAGAATCCCTAACACCCGGGAGTTCCCTTGTGGCACAGCAGGTTAAGGATCTGGCATGGTCACTTCAGCAAATTGAGCCACGGCTTCGATCCCTGGCCCAGGAACTTCCCCAGGCTGCTGATGTGGCCCAAAGAAAAAAAATAGACTCCCTGACACCCAGAACAGGGACCACGGTCATTACTCACTGGGCTCAAGAAATGCTTGGTATTGGTAGTTACCACTGGTGAACCTTTCAATTAAGAAAGCTTTTATTTTTTTTTGTCTTTTTGCCTAATTTGGGCCGCACCTGCGGCATATGGAGGTTCCCAGGCTAGGGATCTAACAGGAGCTGTAGCTGCTGGCCTTCGCCACAGCTACAGCAACGCAAGGTCTGAGCCACATCTGCAACCTACACCACAGCTCATGACAATGCCAGATCCTTAACCCACTGAGCCACAACAGGAACTCCAAAATATTTTTAACATTTGCCTTTTATGACCTTTTAAGAGCCTCTCTCTCACAAGTACATCTTCCTTTGTCCATTTTTCACCAAGGAAGACTGGCAAAAGATGATTTTTATAACTATTCTCAGTTGTCTTCTGAGACAGCACAGTCTCATTTTGTGAAGTCCCACATTGAAAGAATAAGCACAAACATTCTCATTTCCAGAAGTTCAAAACTAGCCTGTGTCTTTTTTTTTTCCATGAGGGCTGCACTTGCAGCATATGGAAGTTCCCATGCTAGGGGTTGAATAGAAGCTGCAGCTGAAGCCTATGCCACAGACACTGTGGCAACGCAAGATACGAGCCGTGTCTGTGACCTACAACACAGCTCACAGAAATGCCAGATCCCTAACCCACTGAGCAAGGCCATCTTCATGGATACTAGTCAGATTCATAACCCAATGAGCCACAACGGGAACTCCTATTATGTGTCTTTAAATACCTTCTTTAAATTGCCAAAGTTACATATAGTCAATCATATTAAAATACAATACATTTAACAACTGAGTAAAATTTAAAATTTTTCTGAATGTCATTTCATGTGTCAGTAGTCGGAGAGAATCAGCTAGTATTCAGGGTTATGGCTGGCTTTTCATCACTGAGATGGTACACACTGCAAAGGGTCACAAAGCTCCATTTATTATTTATCCCTTTAAGAGATGCCTAGAAGCCAACTGAGTCCAGCAAGCAATTCCTTTCTCCCACCTGCTGGATAGTTTTTTGGTTTATTTTTTTGCTTTCGCTTTTTATGGCTGCACCCAAGGCATATGGAGGTTCCCAGGTTAGGGGTCTAATCGGACCACGGCCTATGCCACAGCCACAGCAACATGGATAGCTCTTAGAGTCAGTATGCCATCTAGCCTTTTAAGAGCAGCAGTAAGCAGGAAAGAAATCTTAGAAAACGCAACCTCCTGTCATGGCGCAGCGGATAATGAATCCAACTAGGAACCATGAGGCTGTGGGTTCAATCCCTGGCCTTGCTCAGTGAGTTAACAATCCGGCGTTGCCGTGAGCTGTGGTGTAGGTCGCAGACGCGGCTCGGATCCTGCGTTGCTGTGGCTGTGGAATACATGGGCCAACATCTACAACCCTGATTCAACCCCTAGCCTGGGAACCTCCATATACCACGGGTGCAGCCCTAAAAAGCAAAACAAAAAAAAAAAAAAAAAATTCTGAGACAAAGTAGTCCGGTGGCAGGCAGACAAAATACGGCTGATTACAAGCAAGAAAGCCTTCATTGTAACAGGGATTTGACCCTTTCTTTGGCATTCCTGAGTAACAAAAGACAACTGCTGCAAACCAATGCAAAGCAACAGTTTTACTCACAGCAAAACCTTTCTAACATGAAAAATGTTATAATTTGTCAATAAAAATGAAATTTGTTTACTTAACTTGGAAAAAACTATACTATTTGTGCGCAACTAGAAGTCAGTGCAGGAGTTCCCGTCGTGGCTCAGTGGTTAACGAATCTGACTAGGAACCATGAGGTTGTGTGTTCGATCCCTGGCCTTGCTCAGTGGGTTAAGGATCTGGCGCTGTTGTGAGCTGTGGTGTAGACTGCAGACGCGGCTCAGATCCCACGTTGCTGTGGCTGTGGCGAAGGCCAGCAGCTACAGCTCCTGTTAGACCTCTGGCCTGAGAACCTCCACATGCCGCAGGTGTGGCCCCAGATAAGGCAAAAAAGACAAAAAATAAAAAATAAAAGTCAGTGCAACATATTAATTGAACGACCCCAAAATTGCTGCATTGTTCTGATGTTTATTTTATGTTTTGGGTTTTTTTTGGATTTTGTTTTTTGTTTTTCCTTTTTGGCCACCCCACAGCATATGGGATCACATCCAAGCCAGTTTTGACCTAAGCTGCAGCAACACCGGATCCTTAACTCAGTGTTTTGGGTTGGGGATGGGACTGCACTGTGGTGCTGCAGAGAAGTCAATCTTGTTGTGCTACAGTGGGAAGTTTTTTTTTATTTTTATTTTTTATGCATTTTAGGGCCACACCCATGGCATATGGAGGTTCCTAGGCTAGGGGTCGAATCAGAACTACAGCTGCCAACCTACACCACAGCCACAGCAATGCCAGATCCGAGCCGCGTCTGCGACCTACACCACAGCTCACGGAAACACCGGATCTTTAACCCACTGAGTAAGGCCAGGGATCAAACCCACAACCTCATGGTTCCTAGTCAGATTCGTTAACCACTGTGCCACAACAGGAACTCCTACAGTGGGAACTTCTGGTATTTATTTTAGACAATGAGTGAATGGATTTTCCTTGATGCTAATCCCATTAAAAGTAAAATGGATGGCAGTTTCCAATCTCCGTTCCTTAAAAAACATCAGGGATTCCCCTGATGTCAGAGTGGATCTGGCCTCATCACTGCAGTGGCTTGGGTCACAGCTGTGGTTCAGGTTTGATACTTGGCCTGAGAACCTCCACATGCCACAGGCACAGCCAAAAAATTAATAATAAGAATAATAAGAATTGACAAGCTGTTCAACAGCCAGTGCCATTTTACAGATAGCCAGATTAAAGAGTAAAATAACCTAGGGAAAGTGCACTTTTATCTATTTCACAATATGGCATAGGCATAGGGTTTAGACCTATCCTAAAATCCTGGTTTGTCCACTGTTACCTCTTGACAAACACCCTTACCTCTTGCAAAACATCTACCTTGTAGTATTCTTGTGAAAATTGCCTAAGATAGTGATGGATGCCCTATGAACGACACACCCCTTTCCCACTTCCGTCAAGAGCTCCAAATAAAGAGGGAAAATAAAATGAGGCCAGTCCTGCTCCCCTGTACTGGCACTTTCTAAAGACTTTGGCCCAGGTCACTCATTTTCTTCTTGTACGAATCTGCTTGTGGCCAGGAGATCAAAGCATTAATGTGGAAATTAAAAGATTTTTTAAATTTCCCCTGATTTTTAAAAAAATTGTTAAAAGAAAATACTCCTCCAGAAATAACACAAACGAATAAATATATAAGGTCAGGGGAGGGATATATTGGGGGTTGTGACTGGCATACGCCCACTGAGGTATACGAAATGACTGGCCAATGGGGACCTGCTGTATAGCACAGAGAACTCTACCCAGTATTCTGTGATAATCTATGTGGGAAGAGAATCTGAAAGAATGGATATGTGTACAGCATAACTCAATCACTTTGTTGTACAGCAGAAATTATCACTATCTTGTCCATCAACCATACTTCCATAAAACTTTAAAAAATGAAAAAAAAATAAACAAGGTAGAGAGAAATAGGAAAAAAATACCTCACTATAAAACCCCCTTACATGTGTGAAATTCATTTTAGGGCCATGAGCTCTGCAAAAGTCATGACTCGTATGGTTCTTGGAACAATGAGCTTTTTGGAGTTCCCATCATGACACAGTGGAAACGAATCTGACCAGGAACCATGAGGTTGTGGGTTCGATCCCTGGCCTCGCTCAGTGGTTAAGGATCTGGTGTTGCTATGAGCTCTGGTGTAGGTGGCAGACGAGGCTCAGATCTGGCATTGCTGTGGCTGTGGTGTAGGCCGGCGGCTGTATCTCCAATTTGACCCCTAGCCTGGGAAACTCCATATGCCGCAGATGAGGCGCTAAAAAAGACAAAAAAAAAAGGAAGGAAAGAAACAATGAGCTTTTACTGTGGTTCAACAAGTACAACAAAATCTTAAGAATTCCTGCCCAGATATTTTATAAAGATCACTTCCTTTCCTTCATTCCTTTCTATACAAGTTGCTTGAATGCTCTTACTCAGCCAGCTTTTTTCCAGAAGGTCCAACAGCAAAGTCATGAGGCAGTTGTATTGGTGAATTGAGACTTGGCTGCAGGGTTTTCACATGGAATAAATCCAAACAGTCTTCTGTGGCTGCCTTTTGTTTTCCCTAAAATAGCATTTCCTGCAGTTCCATTGCATTTGCAATAAAGCACTCATTTTTACCCACTTGTAAAAAAAGGGATAAAGATGCAGACTGTTGGCCGGGAGGCACAGGCCCCTGGTTGTGTCCTTGCACAAGGTAGGACTTCCTCCTTCTGTAAATAAAGTCCTTCAGAAAAGCAATCACCAGACTTGGACCAGAAGATGAGCTGAGCTCTAGCTCTGCCACACACTGTTTAACCTTGAACATGCCACTGTGCTCTTTGCTGGTTCAGTTACTTTATTCATAAAAACGGTATAATACTGGCCTTATTGTCCCCAATAATGGGCCTAATAAGAATAACCACTGGAAATGTACATGACACAATACTGCAAAGTATAATATGATTTATCTCTATTATTAATCAAAAACATTTTCTTCACTTGCCACAATGAAGGCTTTATTGTTTACTTTACAAAGTACTCAAAGGAGAGTCCTTGACTCTGGACTTGGAATTTGTGACCTCCAGACACACACTAGCATCTCCAAAACTGCCAGTACTAGGTCTAAATGTGCCAAAAATTTTCCAGAATGGAAGACCCAACTAGGAACAACATAACCTCTTTCAAAAGAAAACATGGAAGGTGGAAACTATCACAACAGAACTGTATTAGAAACTGTATAGAAACACAGATTTCTCTCAAAGGAAAAAAAAATACAGGGGAACAAAGCAAGGGAGAAACTGTTTTATTCTGTTTTGTTTTGTTTTGTTTTAATGTACTGTGTGATGATGTTTGGGGCTACAAGCATGAACCTAGACCTGTTTGGGACCAGGTCTTAATCCTTTTCACACATACAAGTGATTCTTCCATTTGGAGCACAGTTTGAATAGCGCAGTGAGTAGGAACAATTTGCTCATAACCACTTTATGTTAGTTCCCACCCTAACACATATATGTTAGGATCCAGTGAGACCATGAGCTGTGGGGTAGCTTGGATCCCACATTGCTGTGGCTGTGGCATAGGCCGGCACAGCCTATGATTCAGCTCTGATTCATCTCTTAACCTGGGAACCTCCACATGCCACAGGTGCACTCAAAAAAAGAAAGAAAGAAAGAAAGAAAGAAAAAATGTCTTGCTAAAAATAGACTCCTATCAGAACATCACCTTTAATCCACAAAAGAATCTGCCGTGAGATTTCAATAACAAGAGGCATATTGTAGGCATCTCTGTCCATCAACAAATTGATTAAAATGCCAAAGGGACAAAGGTGAAACCAAATACAGTGACTGAAAGGGACTCACAGCAGCTTATCTCATCGGTTCCATCTAGGCAGTCCGTGGAGTGGTCACATCTGAATTCTGCTGGGATACATTCACCATTGGAGCATGTAAACTGATGGCTTGAGCATGTAGTCCCAGCTGTGAAGGGGGAAAAAAACAATACTTTCTAATCACTGAAAAACACAGACCAATTAACAAGTATTACAGCAACATTAACAAATATGAATGAGGAACTTTGAAAGCAAAGGCAAGTGAGCTTTCACCATACACTGAGCATTTAGTTCATAGGGTCATAAGGCAGAACACCCAGCTACCCTAAGGCAGACATGTTAAAATGTAAAAGCAAAGGTGTTATTATCAGGATACTATCAAAATGCTCGTAGAATCCTATAGACAACTGTATTCTCAACACGTGTTGATTGAAATCCTATAGGGATGAAATCCTAAAGTGGATGAATAAAATGTGAATTCTGTAGGTATAGGTCTTAATCAAGGATCAGTAAGGTCTCCCTCCCTGAAAACCTTAAACAATAAGGAAATAGGCCAAAGGCTAAACAGCGGTTATTTCTGAGTATTAGGGATACAAGGTGATATTTTGTCTTCAGAGTTTTCTCTATTATATAAGCTTTCTACATTGAACATGTGTCAATTTTATAAACAGAAAATTAAGCTAGCTTGATTTTATCCTAAGCTGACTGGAGTAGGTGAAAGTAGAGCAGCAATACTTTATCAAATTGGCTTCTGGATAAAATAAATAAAATCAAATAAATGAGCAGCATGTGAATGCTCTGCTGAGGCAGGAGTTATGATAGGATTTTTAAACGGTCCACATAAAAAGAAGCATTGGGGAGAAATGTGATCTTATTTTAAAATCTATATATATAAAATTTAAAATGCAAAAGTTACCTTATGAAATCCATGATCATTTAAATTGATATGCAACTTATACATTCCTGCTCAGTTATCTCAGTCTCCCCAGGAAGTTGCCCTTCGTAGTTCCGACCCCCTCTCTACAGTATTCTTAGCAGAGGGTCATCCACCACTCTTTGCATCACAATCTAAGCTCAGTTTTCTTCCTACTCTGTGTGAAGAGCAAGGGGAAAAATGGAACCGAAAAGGTGTATCTAGCCAATAGATGATTAACCCATCATTCACTCATTCATCTATCTACCCACTATCTGTTAGAATATCAAGCCTTAGAATTCAAGTTGAATAAAGCGTAGTCTCTGCTCTCCAGAGATTCAAAATCAAGCACTGAGGACCCGTTAGGTCAGACTTTTCCTCTAGGACCTGTGAGAGGCCAGCCAGAGAATATCAGAGCCCAGACAGATTTCCTGGAAACAAGGATTTCATCCTGCTCCCTACTATGCCTAGTGCTTTTTTCCTCTCCTTCCCCTACTTCTGAACTAACATCCCACACCTCTCTCTTTTTCACCCCTTTTTGCCTCTCCACCTCAAATCCTAATGCACAACTGGACCTGAATGCCAAGATCTGTTTGGCCTTGATTAGCTCTTGTCCATGCCTTCCTCGAGACTGCCATTTGTCGCCACCGCCACCACCACTTTTAGGGCCGCATCTAAAAATTGCGGCCCTAAAAATAAAAAAAATTGATAAGCCCTAACAAACAGATTATTCAATTATACGGTCTTCATTTTGGAGAATTCCCATTCTCTTCCTCAAAATAAGCATCTAGTGGTCTGACTGAAAAGAGTTCATACTCAATGCTGGACTCAAAATTCGTGGACTAAATTCCAATAAATACATCCAGAACCCACTAAAACCCTGGGGTAATATCCATTGCTAATCATCTAACAACTAAACATGAAGTAGCCATCAAAAACATCTGTCCTACATGAAGTAGCCATCAAAAACATCTGTTTCTTCTTCCATCTTTATGAACAATGAGCATGGAAAAATGCCAACAGGATCTTGGATATATTAAAACCAACAGAGAGTGATGACAGACATCTGTAATTGGAGGGATATGAACTTAATGAAACAGAGGGTGGGGAAGTTCAAAGGTGAGTGCTACAGTGACCAGAGCTGGACTCCTGCAAAGGACAACTGAGGGCAAAAGCTTGAGGTGGTTCATTACAGCCTTGTAGCTTCCCTCCAACTTCCATCTCAGTCCAACCTAGACTTGTTAAAAGGTTTTTTTGTCCTATTAAAAAATACTAGAAGTTCCCTTAGTGGCACAGCAGTTAATGAATACGACTAGGAACCATGAGGTTGGGGTTCAGTCCCTGGCATCGCTCAGTGGGTTAAGGATCCGGCATTGCCGTGAGCTGTGGTGTAGGTTGCAGATGTGGCTCAGATCCTGCATTGCTGTGGCTGTGGTGCAGGCCAGCAGCTGTAGCTCTGATTCGACCCCTAGCCTAGGAAACCCCAAATGCCCCGGGTGCGGAACCTAAAAAGACAAGAAAAGAAAAAAAGTAGAGAAAAGATGTCGGTGTTCTCTCCTCTAGATGTTGAAAGCTGAATTATGAAAAATTCAGGACTTCAACAGCTTTCATGCTAATAGGCTAAAAGATGGCAGGGCAGAACAGTGGAAGAAAACCAGATAATGTTACTGATCAAAGAAACCAATCAATCCTGGAACAATCCTATATTTGGGCAATCCTATATTTGGTGTGAGATAATAAATTCCTTTTGCTTAACTTTGAGTTTTTCTTTTCATTCTTTGTAGCCCAAAACATCCCCATCGATACAAGAATTTTAAATTATACAAATATCCTTGAGAGAAAGCAAAAGAATGATACAAGTGACAGACATTGTTGCCATCTTATATTTATGCCAGATTATGCTCTCATCCAAAATTGTTTAAGCCCATTAAAACTCTCTTTTCCATTTGGATCCCCAAGAACTTCCAGGTTACTGCTCTGAACCCCCTCAATGTCCAGAAATCAGCAGCACCCTCTTCATTGCTACTATTTGTTTTCTTATTCCAGCTCATCCTATGATGGCTATAGCAGCAGTCACTGAAGCAACCTCCAACGGTGGCTCCAGCAAACCTCCACTTTCACTCAACGAAAAAATACTGGGGCAGAAATGGTGGAAGGTTTCAATGCAGAGTGTGCTTTAGGAACAAAAGGACTCATCCAACCCACATGAAGACCCCCACATAGAGATACCCATACATGTTCCTCTTCTTAAGTGTCCCATAACCTGCACCTATCCCATTTTCCAAATCACTGGAATATATTTATAATTCTTCAGCACACTCGCACTTTCAATATCCTCCAACCCCTGAGAGTGAGATGGCTGGCACAGTTTCCCTTGTCCTCGCAGGCCCAACTCAGCCTTTATCAAGAATCACATTTGCATTTTGTATTTCAAACAGGGTGGAATTCAAGGTATACCAGGGGCCAAAACAAGATTCCTCTACAAGTACTTACAGCAGCGCCGACGTTCATCTGCACCATTGGCACAGTCCTCCTCGCCGTCACATACCCACAGAAGAGGGATGCACAGATCTTCACCCTCACAATGGAATTGGGTGGAAGAGCAAGTAGAGAGAGCTAAAATAAACCAGAAAAAAAATCACATTATGGAATTCCCATCAGGACTCAATGGAAATGAATCTGACTGGTAACGCAAGGACGCAGGTTCCATCCCTGGCCTCGCTCAGTAGATTAAGGATCCGGCGTTGCCATGAGCAGCGATGTAGGTCACAGATGCTGTGGCTGTAGCATAGGCCAGTGGCTACAGCTCTGATTCAACCCTTAGCCTGGAAATTCCATATGCCATGGGTGTGGCTCTAAAAAGACCAAAATAATAAATAAAAAGCATTATGTCAGACACCCACTCCTTTATACCAATAAGCAATGCATATTTCAAAAGAATGTCAACTCCTGTTCAATCTATATGTTGGCAAATATAAAAAAAACCCTAGAGCCTATGGACTCTAGGTAGTGTTCCCTGTCAAATTAACCTCAGCAATGGCATCAACAAAATGATGATCCAAAGCAATACAAAAATACAAAGAATAAAAAACAGCCCAACATTTCCTATCATGGCGCAGTGGAAACGAATCCGACTAGGAACCATAAGATTGTGTGTTCGAACCCTGGCATCGCTCAGTGGGTTAAGGATCCGGACCAGAAAAATCAACCATGAGTTGAAATTACTTGAAATGTTTTTTAATAACTAATAGTAAAGAATTATGATAAATTGGAAAATCCATGAGATTTGGAAAATAAGACTCAAAATAAAATAATAAAATAATTATTATTTCCACAATTCACTTGCTTTAAGATCTTCAGCAGGAGTTTCCGTTGTGGCGCAGTGGAAAGGAATCCAATTAGCAACCATGAGGTTAGGGGTTTGATCCCTGACCCTGTTTGGTGGATTAAGGATCTGGGGTTGTTGTGACTGTGGCGTAGGTCACAGATGTAGCTCGGATCCGGTGTTGCTGTGGCTGTGGCTTATGCCAGCAGCTGCAGCTCTGATTAGACCCCTAGCCTGGTAACTTCCATATGCTTCAGTGTGGCCCTTAAAAAAAAATAAGCAGGTTCTCTGAGTCTCAATGTATTCATCAAAAAATAGGGACTATACTTTTCTCACAGTTTGCTACAGAAAATAAGCACAAAAATGTATGTGAAAGTGCCATGTAAATTAGCTACAATACCGGTTGTTATTTTCATTGTTACGGTACCTGGACAAATTGTTACTATGACTGTTCATTATTCCTTTATCTCAGTATATTCTGTTCTTGACTTTCTGCTTCTAGTGTTTAACCTACCGTGAACTCAGTAAGTCCAGGGGAGGCAAACAGGCAGCACATGACCACATCTCTACAAATAGAACTTACTCCCTTGCTCAAAGTGTGGTTTCTAGGGAGTTTCCATTGTGGCCCAGTGGAAAGGAATCCGACTAGTATCCCTGGTGTCATTCTGTGGGTTAAGGATCCGGCATTGCTGTGAGCTGTGGTGCAAGTCCCAGGCACAGCTCGGATCCCTCACTGCTGTGGCTGTGGTGTAGGTCAGCAGCTACAGCCCCGATTCGAACCCTAGCCTGGGAACTTCCACATGCCGCAGGTGTGGCCCTAAAAAGGAAAAAAATAAAGTGTGGTTTCTAGACTAGCAGCATCGGCATCACCTGGAAGCTTATAGAAATGAGGAATCTCAGGTCCCACCTCAAACACAGGGAACTAAAGCCTACACTTTAACAAGCTTCCCAGGTGATCCATTTGTGCATGAAAATTTAAGAAGCACAGACCTATCTCCCCACACTTCTCCCATTTTCAAATGCATTGCCATCATCCAAACAACACACCAAAGTCTTCTGTTGTACCAATGGATGGCCAACCACTCAAAACAAATTTCCAGGAGTTCCCATTGTGGCTCAGTGGTAACAAACCTGACTAGTATCCATGAGGACACGGGTTCAATCCCTGGCCTCACTCAGTGGGTTAAGGATACGGTATTGCTGCTGTGTAGGTCACAGACGCTGCTCGGATCCAGCGTTGCTGTGGCTGTGGTGTAGGCTGGCAGCTACAGCTCCCATTCAGCCCCTAGCCTGGTAACTTCCATATGCCATGGGTACAGCCTTAAAAAGACAAAAAAATTTTTTTTTTTCACCGGGTTTCTTCGGTTTTGAATGAATCGATTTGTGGGAGTGTGATTGATCACCTATGGAAAGATGGGAGAGCCACTGACACAAGGGTCAGAGATAAGTGTACCAACCAGCCACATTTCTGATCTCTTCACAGTAATTCAAAGTTACACGCCATATGCTCTCACTTACATGTGGAACCTAAAAAAAGGACACAATGAACTTTGCAGAATGGATACTGATTCACAGACTTTGAAAAACTTATGGCTTCCAAATGAGACAGGTTGTGGGGGGTGCTGGGGTTTGGGATAGAAATGCTATAAAACTGGGTTGTGATGATCATTGTACTATAAATGTAATAAAATTCATCAAGTAATTAAAAAAAAAGACAGACCCATTCCAGATAGATAATCTAGATAATCAGTCTATCTCTAGATTAAAAAAAATTTCTGGAAAAACACTGACAATTAGAAAAGTATAAAAAAAAATCCCTAAAAATTTCAAGTGATAATTTCATTATCTCTGTCAAATTTATTATTTCAATTTAGAAATTACTTAATAACTATTTGGAATGTCTATATATCAATTCAACTTATGTTGGCATAGATTTGACTTGTAATTTTAAAGCTCTAGAAAAATTAAATCCCCTAGCTATAGCCAATTAATTATTTTCCCTTCAAAAGAACAACGTAAAAAGATAAACTCTTCTGTAGTATGGGCTGAGGGACTGACCTTTCCTAGTCCCAAAACATTTCTCTTTACCCCCTGAACTGAGGGTAAAATTTTTCAGAAGACATACTTCTTTTACATGAACCCAAAAAAGATTTAGTCAAAATTCAATATTTTTAAACAGTAAAATACAGAGATTTGTTATATTTAATAATAACATCTTAGCCTGAAAACCAAGTTAGCCTGTAAGGTAGGATATAGGATAGGATAGGATATAGTTAGCCTGTATAAAGATATAGATGCCAAGATAAGCTATTTATAATCAGACTGTAGAAAAAAGGGCTATGATGTTTTATGTCTTAGTAAGTAATTCTCTGCTATTAATCCCACAGATAATGAAGCAGCATGAGGTAATGAGAAGACTGGAAAATCTGGTATTTACAGGAGGCAATTGTTAGGTGTTAAAAGTATGGTATATATAGCAAGGTGTAGTGGGTATCTCTTTTGAAGAGTAGGATTACAAAATGTACGTGATAATTTTCATACTCTGTTTTGTTACATAATAACTCATGCATATGTTCACACACATGTACATTACATGCTGTATGTATATATAGTGTATGCACAATAATTTATATTCCTGTCTGATCCTTTGTATGAGACCCTTGCATGTTTGGGCTTATGTGTCACTATAGCCCAGTACATAGCACAGTGCCTGGAGCAAAACAGGCGCTCAGACAAACAAATAAAGACTACTTTGTCTACAAAAAAAAAAAAAAAGTTACACTCCATCCTTTATAAATAGAATTCCTCCTTGTATTACAACTCACGGTAGTTCAGACAAGATTTTCTTCTTCTTGTTAATGCACAAAATTTGCAGACTGAATAATCTGAAATAATCAGTTATGGGTATCAGAAAACAGTTCAGAAAGTTGGTTCCATATTAAGATCATGGGAGGAGAATAAGATAGAAGCTGATGCAGGAGTTCCCTGGTGCCCTAGTAGTTAAGGATCTGGTGTTACTTACTAAGACATAAAATATCACTGCTGCAGCACAAGTTCAATCTTTGGCCCAGGAACTTCTGCATGACATAGGCTCAGCCAAAAAAAAAAAAGGACTCTTTTTAAAAGAAACTGATGTGACTTGTGGTTGCCAAGGGGGTAGGGGAAAGAAGTGAGATGGACTGGGAGTTTGGGGTTGGTAGATGCAAACTATTACATTTACAATGGATAAGCAATAATGTCCTACTGTGTAACACTGGGAACTAGATCCAGTTTCTTGGGATAGACCATAATGGAAGATAATATGAGGAAAAGAATGTATGTGTGTATATGTATGGGTCACTATGATGTACATGTATGCATACATATATATGACTGGGTCACTACGCTTTATGGCAGAAACTGACTCACTGTAAATCAACTCTACTACCCTAACAAATGAATTTATTTAAAAGAAAGAAATTCATGTGAATCGAGCCTCTTGCTCAAAAGGGACCAAAACATTTTTTTTTTTTTGTCTGTGTATGTGTGTGTCTTTTTGTCTTTTTAGGGCCACATGCTGTATATGGAGGTTCCCAGGCTAAGGGTCCAATCAGAGCTGTGGCCGCCCGCTTAACACCAGAGCCACAGCAACACCAGATCTAGTTGGGTTCATTAACAGTTGAGCCACAGCAGGAACTCAGAAACAATTCTTAATGTCATCAGTTCTCCGTCTCAGAAGATTGGAGCTCAGTCCAATCTATCACTAGAGACTCAACTCCCTCTGTTACAGATGAAGCATTTCTGTTATTCAGGGCAGAACTTGGTCCGGCCCCTTTTCACTTACGGCAGCCGACTTCATCCGAGCCATCTTGGCAGTCTCTGGTTCCATCACACCTCCACGATCTAGTTATGCACTGCCCATTGCTGCACCGAAACTCGTTCCCGAGACACACTACAATCCAAGAGCAACAGAAAATCAGATTTAAAACCTGATATTTCACAAAGAAATATAAAAAAAAATTGAGGAAGATAAATTATTCAACTGCCTAGTAATGAAAGGTAAACTATTGATAAAATTAGGAAAACATTTTTTAGGATTATATTCTGCTTCAGGGTCTGCAGGAAGGTCATTTTCAGACATAGCTGACTAGAGCGCACCTTTTATTTATTTATTTTTCTGTCTTTTTGCCTTTTCTAGGGCCGCGCTTGCGGCATATGGAGGTTCCCAGGCTAGGGGTCTACCAGGAGCTGTAGCCGCCGGCCTACGCCACAGCCACAGAAACGCAGGATCTGAGCTGCGTCTGCAACCTACACCACAGCTCACGGCAACACCGTATCCTTAACCCACTGAGCAAGGCCAGGGATCGAACTCGCAACCTCACGGTGCCTAGTCGGATTCGTTAACCACTGAGCCACGACGAGAACCCCAAGTGCACCTTGATATAACCAACCTGGAAAGCAATTTGACAACAGGTATCCTGCTTTTTAAAAATGCCTATTTTTAACTTAATACATTTCCTTCTAGGATTTTTTCCCCCTTTAAGGAATTAACCAGAGAATTAGACAAAGACTTATGTGTAGAGATTTTCATCACAGTGTTATTTATAAAAGGAAATTCCAAACCTCCTAAATATCCAAAAGTATGAAAACGGTTCAATTCTTTTATCTGTAGATATGTAGATATATAGACATATTAGGAACTCCTTAAAATGGTTTTGAAGAACTTGTAAGCGATTTGAAGAAGTAATTATAATATAATGCAACAAAGACAAGGACGCAGATTCATATATGGGGGGGAAAAACACTGAAAAGACCAGAAGGTTGGAGTTCCCATCATGGTAGAGTGGAAACTAGGAACAATGAGGTTTTGAGTTCGATCCCTGGCCTTGCTCAGTGGGTTAAGGATCCAGCGTTGCCGTGAGCTGTGGTGTAGGTCACAGATGTGGCTCTGATCTGCCATTGCTGTGGCTGTGGTGAAGGCTGGCAGCTGTAGCTCCAATTCAGCCCCTAGCCTGGGAACCTCCATGTGCTACAGGTGAGGCCCTAAAAAGCAAAAAGAAAAAGAAAAAAAAGTGCAAGGTGGTTATCTCTGCTTGATATCTTTTCATGTAGTGTCTTTTTTATTACTAAATCATATACAGCAATTTGTGCGCACAAACTTGTCACCAGAGCTGTTACAGTTCCAGGTGTCAGTGATGTCCCCTAGTGATACCAACTGACTAGTAATGAAAGAAGGTAAACTATTCATACAAT
This sequence comes from Catagonus wagneri, assembly GCA_004024745.2. Classification (NCBI taxonomy): domain Eukaryota; kingdom Metazoa; phylum Chordata; class Mammalia; order Artiodactyla; family Tayassuidae; genus Catagonus; species Catagonus wagneri. The sequence goes on from PVHT020000141.1 coordinate 22,840,186, forward strand.
TAGGATAACATACTTTAGGATTATATTCTGTAACTTGTAAACAAGTTCACTTAATTCAACCAGTATATCCTGCAGTTTTCCTAGTTCTCCCCAGGGGACAGTTTGGCAGCTGAAGATCCTCTGAGTTTCCCCAAATATCCGGACGGTGACCTCCTTATGCATTATGTGCCAAATAGGATTTTTTTTTTTTAAGACAGCAGCCAACACAAGCCCAACTTGGAGAAGACTCAAAATTATTCTTTCACAGACCCATGGTGGTAGAGGCATAATCTGGAGGGTTGGAAGAATAATTCTATTTTCCCCATGTATTTAAGCAATTATGCTAAATTACCCATTTCTATGTTTGACTAATTAACCTAAAATTAAGTAAATACACAGATCAATTACCTACTTCTAAAATAAATAAACAATGTGCTATCCTGCCTTGTGTAAATGCAGGCGTATCAACTGCTTGACATAAACATAGTTAAGTGATCTATTCCTAGGGGATATAGGCTACTTTGTTCACGGAATGTTCAAATCTGATTGTCTGGTAGTGACATCCTGATTTATAATGTATGCTGCAAATGGTCAGAAACTTTCCTTGGCTAAATGGTGGTACCGAGTGGTACAGGAATACGTACACCCAAATACCTTCTATAGACTAATGCATGATGGTGGTTGGTGGTGCAGGTCTGGGGTTGGTGGTGCAGGTCTCTTATCAACTACCTTTAAAACACAACAACCTCCCTTGCAAAAATGCCCCTGAGGAATGTACAAATTCACTCTGGAATCCCAGAACTTCTCATTGGATTTTGTTCTACAAAGCAATATTTCCATGAGAGATCAGAAGCTTTGGAGGTTTAGCTATTAACATATATTAAATCACTTTTATCAATTAGGTCTATTGTTAATAATCCAACACAATACATTTGTAAATTTAGTACATTTGTCTCCCTTACTATCTAATAATTTCTAGTTGAAAAATTGTAACAATCTAAAGGTCAGTCTACTTACAAAGAGTTTCCCATTGCTAGAAAAAGCATACACTTAGAAACTGAGTACACTGATGAAAATTCTCAGAACTGCCTGATTTTGAATATATGTATAATTAGTGTTACTTCTTAAACAATCTTTTTGTATGTTTTTCTTTTTTCTTTTTCTCATTTCTTATGAAACTTTTATTACAAGTCAAATTGAGGTTGTTTTTTGTTTTTGCCAAAATATGAAGTTAATTAAGCACATCATGAAAAGAACACAAAATAGACACCCCAAATTTATATTTTTTAGTACTTCAATTATTTAAAATCACACATTAAAAAATTAAACTGAAAGAGTAAGTTTGGAAGCCAGCAGTATTTTTTAACTACTTAAAATTCTAGATGGTGTGGGTTTGATCCCTGGCCAGGGACCTTCCACATGCCTCGGGTACAGCCAAAAAAACAAAAACCAAAAAACAAAACAAAACAAAATGGATACTTAAATCATTGCTTGATGGATTCTTAGCAAAAGTACTCCACTAGTGTCAGAAGACTCCATTCATTGTGTTATAAAGAAATATGGGCTATTTAGAAACAAATTGCTAGTAAAAAGGTCTAGATCAAGTTTGATAACATTTACAAGTGGCCCTGATTTCAACTGTTTTGTATGTACTTTTCTAAACGTTTTGTTCTAAATAAGCAGTCATTACTCACAACCCCTCCAAAGGTTATTACATATTATATACACCTTATTGTTTAGTAATTTGAAATCAAAAGAAGGATGGGGGAGGGATTTCATACTCTGGAGCAATATAGAGTTTATGAAAGGAAAAAAATCTAAGTGAAGCAAAGTTCAACACTTTTTTCAACAAATGGTCCTTAAACATCCATATTAAACCAATATTTAGATTTTATTTATTTATTTATTTTGCTTTTTAGAGCCACACCTGTGATATATGGAAGTTGATATGGAAGTGCCCAGGCTAGGGGTCTAATTGGAGCAGCAGTTGGCGGCCACAGCCACGGCTATGCCAGATCCAAGCCGCATCTGTGGCCTACACTGCAGCTCACAGCAACGCTGAATCCTTAACCCACTGATCAAGGTCCAGGATCGAACCCACATCCTTATGGATACTAGGCCAGTTCATAACCCACTGAGCCAGACAGGAACTCGGACCAATACATTTTTAACCAATGTTGCAAACAACCTTTCATAACTTTAAAGTATTCTCTCTCTAATAAAAAACAAAGAGGAAAACATCATAATCCACACTGAAGTAAAAACTTTTGTTAAGAACCAGACAGTCACTGACAAGGAACCATTAGAACCAAAGGGACACCCTACCTTCCCAGGTCTGGCCCTGCCTTTCCCAAAAATCAAAGTAGATGGTGCAAAGACAAAGCACTCACGTGGTGCTTAAATGGAATGCACTTTGCAAACTTTATCATTTAATCTTCATGACAACCCTGTAAGATAGATGTCCTTATTATGAATATCTTACTAATAAAGAAATTAAAGGCACAGAGCAGGTAATTTACTTGCCCAAAATAGAATAGCAAACACATGCAAAGACCTGGAGACTCTGGTCCAGTATCTGTGTCAATACTGACCAGCAGTGCTCTGTGTTCTCTTTCAACCAGACTCAAAAATGGATGTTAAAAAAAAAAAATGGGGGGCATGACTGCAGCATGCAGAAATTCCTGGGCCAGGGATCAAACAGAAGTGACTTGAGCCACAATGGAGACAACACCAGATCTTTAACCCACTGCACCACAAGGGCACTCCAAAAATGAATATAAAACTTCTAGTATTTTCCAAAATTGCTGTCAACATTCACTGGATTCATTCATTGCACTGATGTGGAATCCATCCGCTCATTTAATTCAACTGGAAAAGAGTAATCTACCTAGCACCAAAAGAACTCTTGGACTTGGAAAACCTGCAATAATCAAAAGCAATGCAAGGAAATCAAAAAAGGAACTTCAATCTCTTCAAGAAAAATTACATTCGATATAGGGATAAACCAGGTTTTTCAACAAGTATAAAGGAGCCCTAACTGGAGAAAAACAAGAGTAATCCTTTCTTCATAAATAGCCATGGCCCAAGCTTCCTGGTTTAAGTGTTGGACTAAGAATGTGTTAAGATAAGATACGGGAGTAACAGATAATGCCAGAGTAGGGAAGAAGTTTGTTTGTTTTTCCAGGAGGGGCCAGCACAGAACTGAGAGCACCACTTCTGGGTCCTTTATAGCCCCTAGTGCAGTGCCAGGCACGTAACCATCCATTCATCAGGTGATGAAGATTCCTCTTTGTAAAATTCCGTCTCTGCAGATTATATCAGAGATTCAGAAAACCATGAAGGCAAACAAGGAGTCTTTTATTTGCAGTTTACAATCTTAAAACTATGAAAAGAAAAATGCAATCTCAAATAATGTGAAATAAGAGGAATACCTAAAAGTGTTAATGAGAGAAAAATATTGAGTCATCGTTTCCTTCTTTGGCCCTCTCCTTCTAAGAGTTTCTTCTTTTTCCTCTCATGAATTCTTTTCTCAGAAGAAAATGGCAAGTTATAGTCAATGGAACATTGTCCAAAGTTAACAGAGTAAGGTAATTTTTATGGCAAATCCTATTTTCCCTCTAGTTCCTCTTAACACGTTCTGGTCCTTCCAGACACTTTTGGTCTACCTGAGGGGGAACATGTGCTCTTTTTAAAAACATGTATCATTATATGGCATTTTAATAGTCCTACTTTCATGAAACTCAAAGAAATAAATTCCTTAATTCACCTGTAATTTTTACCTTACTTTTCCAGTACGTTTACTCCCTTGGGATAAACATCACATAACCAACATACTACTGTACAACAATTTACCTGCCTGATTTTCAGAACAAGTCATCAAATAGGTGGCCAGAATTATTCCCTTTTTTAAATCTAGTTTACAAACAACCGAGTTCACTGCTTTTTCCAAATTATTGTTTCAGGGCCCTGATGTTTTGATAGAGGGAAACAATATTAGGACATGTTAAGAAGTCAAAGCTTTGGAGTTCCCATCATGGTGCAGTGGAAATGAATCTGACTAGGAACTATGAGGTTGCGGGTTCAATCTCTGGCCTCACTCAGTGGGTTAAGGATCCGATGTTGCTGTGCTGTAGGTTGCAGACATGGCTTGGATCTGGCGTTGCTGTGGCTGTGGTGTCGGCCGGCAGCTACAGCTCCAATTCGACCCTAGCCTGGGAACCTCCATATGCCACAGGTTCGGCCCAAAAAATAAAGAAAAAAAGACGTCAAAGACTTTGAGGTAACCCACAAAACCAGTTGGTAAATGATCATGTACACACATTATTTAAATGCTGTTTGTTTGCTTGTGTTTGTTTTTGGCCTTGCCTACAGCATGTAGAAGTTCTGGGGCCGAAGATGGAACCTGTGCCACAGTAACAACAAAGCCAGATTCTTAACCCACTGTGCCATCAGGAACTCCCTAAATGCAATTTTATAACAAAAATTCCACTAACGCGTGGAATCTAAAAAAAAAAGGGACACAATGAACTTCTTTGCAAAACAGATATTGACTCAGACTTTGAAAAACCTATGGTTTCCAAATGAGACCAGTAGGGGGTGGGAGGATATGCTGGGGGTTTGGGATGGAAATGCTATAAAATTGGGATGTGATGATCGTTGTACAACTATAAATGTAGTAAAATTCACTGAGTAATAAAAAATGTATTGAGGATAGAAGTTATTTATACATTTATACATTTATACATTTATACATTTTCAATTAAATAGCCAAATACCTATTTATTGAGCACCTACTATGTGTTGGACTATATAAAAAATTTTATATACAGCCATTCGATCCTCTTAGAAATATATGAAGTGAGATTTGTATTTATTTAATAAGAGAACTTGAACCTCAGAGACATTAATCAAATTCCCACAGTTGAAAATGTCAAAATCTGATTCAGCTCTAGGACCCGTATGACTCCAGAGTCTATGCTCTTTTCCTCATCCCACTTCCCAGAAAATAAATGACAGCTTTCATTCACTGAGAATTTATCAAGTGCTAGCAGTATTTGAAGTGTTTTCCTTTAGATCATCACACTCTTCACAACAATCCTGTGAGATAGTGTTAATACCCCATTTCATAGACGAAGAAACTGAGGCTTGACCAAATCTCACAACTGGTAGATAGGAAAACAGGGATTCATACTAACTCCAAAACTGTGCCATGTGACAGTAAATGATTTGGTTCCAAATAAGCAGCAGAGAAATAAGAACCACGTCGTCTCAGGGAGAAAAAAAATGAATACCTCAAGATACTGTGATCAGAGAAGACCTCATGAAGGAGCACAAGAAAGAATGCACTGGGCCAGCGTGGAAGAGGAGGGCTTGGGTGGGTGAAGGAGGGATGAGGCTTTGTGTAGGACCCAAACAACTGGAAGGTCCAATGTGGGTGAGGGCCTCGTGAGCAGACCCCAAGGCCCAGGGTAGGGTACCTCTTCTAAAGTGGGCACAACCAAGCTAGGGAGATGGAGAAGGAAGGGCCTTGAATGCCAGGAACAGAGTGACAAGATCAAATGGGTTGAGAAATGTCTAGTGCCAATAACTATATTGAAACTAAAAGTTGCTCTGGTGAGATGCAAACCTGAACGAGGATACAGACTTTGATTATAAGAAGGGTTTGGGTTTCTCAGAACCTGCCTGAGCATGAGCTCAGTGAGCAGGTCGGTGGGTGGTCCACACGAGGCTCCAGTGGGGATGGGGCTAACCCTACCCCTGCCCCCAGTTGTCCGAGGCCTGATCCAAAGCTGCTCCACCTGCAGAGCAAATGGCCAGCAGCTTCCACTGGTTCCACCCAAGGCCTCCTAATGTCCTGTTCTCTCCAGGCTGAATGAATGTGTCCGGGAGTCCAGCATGTGGAATTCAGCCAGATTTAAAGAGATAGCAGATCTCAACAACTGCTGAAATATTTGCTTCCTAAGTTTTTTTTTTTGCGGGGGGGCACACCTGCAGCATATGAAAGTTGCTGTGGAAGTGCCACAGCCATAAAAACGCCAGATCCAAGCCATGTCTGCGACCTACACCACATCTCAGGACAATGCCAGATCCTTTAACCCAGTGAGCAAGGCCAGGGATGGAACCCTCATCCTCGTGCATACTGGTCGGGCTCTTAACCCACTGAGCCACAACGGGAACTCCTGTGTCATAATTCTTAAAGTGCCTTTTCAGTGATTAAAAAGTCAGCAAAATAATATGATGCATTTTAGAGAAGCCTCTCAGTTCTGAGAAGTGGGAAGTTAAGTTTCCATCTTTTCTAACTGAGCTACTCCTCTCCAGTTTTGTTTAAACACACGCTGCCTGCTTTTCTCCCCTGCTCCCAGTCATTTCCATGCCCTTTCTTTTTCACTGAGCACCCCCTGCCCCTACAACCAGACTGTCAGTCATCACTGCAGAGCATTATAAACCAAGCCACTTTTCTTGATGTGTTTTGCATGTACGGTGAGACAATTATTCAATTGCCCTAGGCAAAGAAGGATGCCTAGCATCCCTGACCCCCACACGTGGAAATGCCTGTAGTACCCATCCCCCTTCACTGTAACCACAAAAGACTACCCCATACATATCCCAACACCCCCTGAGGGTGGCGGTACCACCTCCAGTTGGGAACAACTTAGAACCTCTAAGCGGCTTGGACATTCAGAGCTCAACACGTCTTAACCCACATGAGAGAGATCATCTAAGAAAACCCCTATAATAAATTCTTCCCTCCTAAAGATAATAAAATTTCTTAAGCAGCAACCCCACTCCCTCCCACCCATCAGTAAGAGGGCCTGGGATTGGGCAACACCATGCCGCAGCTGCTAGTACCAGCACCTTGAAATGAACTCCCCTGGGAGTGTGATAAAGAATCTAAGTTCCAGGGAGGCCTGTTTCACCCTGGAATGCTCCACGGGGCATCCACAGGCTTACCCATTCAAGGGAGGGGGAAGTCACAGGAAAAAAACAAGCCAAAAATCTGAAATCCCCAAGCAGTTCTTCATGAGTGCAAAGGTTCATTACTGTGAAAAATGCAACTCTGTGCAAACTTTTCCCATCTGTGTAAGTACCAGAACAAAAGAAAAGGTTTTCCAATGTCCTTTCCCCACCTCTGCCACATACACTCACCAAAAAAAAGAAAGATATAAACTGACAATCACGTAAGGGCCCAAATATTCAAAAGAATCTCTAAGTTTTTGGATCAAGAACACTCAGCAATGGAAACTTCCTGCCAGCCAGTACCAATCACTGCAACTGTGTTTGTATTAGTCTTTTCTGTATTTCCTCATGTAATCCATGCAGTGTTTTCTCTATCAGCTGAGTCACTGAGGCTCCTATAGATGGACTCCTCCTCCACATGACAGAGAACTCAGCCCAAGACCTTTGTCCCCACTCCCCCCAAGAGACTAATTGGTTATCTACCTCTTTGATGGCCAAAGAGCTACATTTATAGGATGCTGACAAGAACACTATCCAAACAGAAGAAAATTTAAGGTAGTCTGCTTGCTCTGATAAATAAGAACCCAATGAATCAAACTCCATTAAAAAAAAACAAGCATAGCACACCCCTCAACACTTAATGTTTTAACTTACACAAAACCTATAAATCCCCCCACATTTAAGAGCTGATTTCCAACCCCAACTGCCCAAAGTATTCCTCTATGGCTTACTGATTAGCAATATAAATGGTTGAAAAATGGTTGAATGAAGTCAAAAACTAAAAAGAAACACACTTGTAAGAAGTAAGTTACTGCCCACATCTCCAGGCAGGCGGCTTTGCTGCTTAAGGCTTATGTGGGGTGTGATAGACTCACTCTCAAAGCAAACACAGGGCTTATAAATAGCACTAAACAAGGGTTTTTCTCCTTGTACCAAAATGATCCTTAATAATGAACAATACGGTATGCATTAGAATGTATGGGTGAAGCTAGGATGATTTCCAAAAGATGATAAAGTCTTGAGATCATGATGATTTGCGTACTTTACAGTGGATCATGCTGTTTCTTCCAATCTAATTAACAACTGAACAATTATCTTCCATCCTGACCTTCACGAAAGGCCAGGAAGACTCAATCCCAAAATCCTTGGGAGCCTATTTATATGTTCCGGTCATTTTCTGCTAATTCAATAAAGGATGCAACTCGCCTGCCCTGCCTGTAAACATTTACATCCAGCATCACCCTGGAGTACAGAGTGTATTCTTATACCCGCCCCTCCAAAAAATAGGAAGGAGAAATACAAATGAAAGCTACAAGAGAACATTTGAGGAGTTCTTGTCGTGGCGCAGCAGAAACAAATCGCCTAGGAACCATGAGGTTGCGAGTTCAATCCCTGGCCTAGCTCAGTGGGTTAAGGATCCGGCGTTGCCGTGAGTTGTGGTGTAGGTCGCAGACGCGGCTCGGATCCCATGTTGCTGTGGCTGTGGCGTAGGCCAGTGGCTATAGCTCTGATTCGCCCCCTAACCTGGGAACCTCCATATGCCGTGGATGTGGCCCTAAAAAGCAAAAAAAAAAAAAAGAAGAAGAAGAAGAAAGAAAGAAAGAACATTTGCTTCCACAAATCAAAATTTGTAACTTTTTTGGCATTCCCACCCTGGTGCAGTGGGTTAGAATCCGACTTCAGCAGCCCAAGTTGCTGTGGAGACACGGGTTTGATCCTTGGCCCAGAACACTGGGTTCAAGGATCCAGAGTTGTGGCGTAGGTTGCAGCAACAAATTTTTATTATAAGCAATTTGCTAACTCAAGCATAACTTGATTTTCCCCATAGAGTCAAAGATAAAGCTGATTTTGTTAATGTGGGAATCTATAAAATAGGATCTATTATATTTGCAAAAATTTTTGAGGTAGAATGACACTAAATTCCCTGGGTCTCCGTGGCAGCAGGTTATCTGTTAAACCAGGAGTCCTTTGGCCATGGTTTATTATGCCCGGACTCAAACAGCATTTATAGGTCTCCAAATCACTTCCAATCTCCATAAATGTCATCACTTTGTGTTATAAAGTGAAACTCAATAGCCTGTTGACACAGGATCAACAATATTATATTGTCACCCACTGATACCCATTTGTAATTAAATGCTGTTTAGGTTTCTGGCTATAAATTGTGAATTTATAATTCCCCAAAATTAAGAGAGCTGCTTAAATAAAACTCCAAGTTTATCTGCAGTGACTGTCAAAAGCAGGAAGAAAAATGGTAGTGTATATTCCACAAGATTTCACCTAGGAGCTCCCGTGGTAGCTCAGTGGAAACGAATCCGACTAGGAGCGATGAGGATGCAGGTTGGATCCTTGGCTTCACTCAGTGGGTTAAGGATCTGGCGTTGCCATGAGCTGTGGTATAGGTCGCAGACACGGCTCAGATCTGGTGTTGCTGTGGCTGTGACATAGGCCAGCAGCTATAACTCCTATTTGACCTCCAGTCTGGAAACCAGCTATGCGTGGTTTAAACTTGGGTTTAAACTCTGATACAGTTTCCTTACCTGCAAAACCAGGTTCTGGTGAGGATTAAAAAGGTCCCTGTAAACCACTAGCACAGTAATGCCTGTATTAAAGCAGGCCCACTGTGACAGGTGGTTCCCTCCAAGGCACACCCAACTATCGTCCATCTACCATCATAACATTCAAATAGCCTAGGAGGTAAAATATTTGCAGGCCAATACCTTCACCAGATAAAATCCATTTGTTCCCCTAATAACTAATTGAGAGAAAATTCCCCAAACCTGAGCCACCTTGCTAGTTGGAGGCCGTGTTTACAGCAGGGATGGATGGTTGTTGCCTTGCCTCCTGTCAGTGAACCGTGAACAAAGTATCCACTGGCCCAGTCTAAGGTCAAGGGCAGACTACACATCAAGATTTATCCTAGGAAACACTGGTCAGGCTAGGGCCAAAACCAAGCTTGCCACTGGTTTCCAGTTTTCTTCATGTGTGTTCCTATTTTCCTACAAAGAGCATGTTTATTAGTCTATTTTAAATCACTTGATCTCAGGTGAACCTCTCAGGTGAGTTTTTACATGGAATACATGTAAAATAAGTACATAATCTCAACACATACATATTTCATGATAAATATAAAAGTTTTCCCAGGGTGGACTTTAAATCATTCTACTGCCCATTAAATTTGGACATGGTTACCTCTTTATGGTCATAAAAATATTCCCATTGACCTACGCTCTGACCTCAACATGTGGCACAGAATCCAGGATATAAAGAAATTCAGGATTTTAATCAACTGCAGTTAAGCTAACTTTCCATTTAGAAAGTTCAGAAATTCTCCAGGTCCTAGTTAGAAAAAAAAAAGTGAGATTTCAAATTCTTCCTTAAAATGCCCATAGTTCTTTAAACTTTTTTTATGTAACAGAAAAATGCTACAGATGCAAACATTCTTTGACCAAAACCATCCATGAGTATGCCTCACAATATGTTCAAAGGAAAACTTGATCATCTTATCATCTTCTCTCTGGCTGAACAAAAATAGATTTATGTAAACCTAGATAGACACCCAACCCTTCCAAAAGGAGGAAGAAAACATCCCATCATTGCCATGGCCTCGGTCAGTCCTGGGCTTGCTTGGTAACGGATCTCAAACACAGCAAACTCAATTCAATCCAACAGCATGTGTTGAGGCTCTGGCAGACCATTTAACTGTGTGCTCTTCAGGAGGCAGAATAAGAGAGCAGGCTCACAACAATTTGGCTGTCCTCTTGCAAGCTCACACAGCCGGTCCACCTTCTGCCAGAACCTAAGAGAAGCCAGTTCTTCCCTGTTTACTAAGAGCACTCAACACTTCAAAGTTTGGTGGTAAAGTTAACAAAGAGGTAAAAGCAACTTAAACCTAAAAGGCTCTTCTGATAGTCCAGGAATGAGGCGATTAGAGCCTTATCTAGTAAAAAGGGTCCTACACCTCTGCTTCATTTCCCTCACCGTGTGTGTGTGTGTGTGTGTGTGTGTGTGTGTCTGTGTGTGTGTCTTTTTAGGGCCCCACTCGCATGGCATATGGAAGTGCCCAGGCTAGGGGTCGAATCAGAACTGTTGCCACTGGCCTACGCCACAGCCACAGCAACGCCAGATCCGAGCCGCATCTGTGACCTATACCACGGCTCACGGCAACTCCCCACGGAGGGGAACTAAATATCAAACCTGCGTCCTCATGGATAATAGATTCATTTCCACTGAGCCACAATGAAAACTCCAAAAAATCCTTTCCTTCTTTCTCCCTTAGATGCCCATAATGTCACCAGAGTTTCCATGGTTCTCTGAGTGTCCCTAATTCTGCACCCAAGCCAAGTCTGAGTTTTAAAGCCTTCCATGGATACTGGCACTTTCAGCAGAAAATATGAGGCCCTCAAAGAAGTGACTCTTCGAACTATGGCATTCTAGGCATCTCTAATGCCCAGATACCTTCCTCACCAGCCAAATGGGGCAGATTTTAGGGGGACAGGGGATCTTATGAGGCAGTGAGATAGCACTTTTCTGTAACAGCGCAGGCCATTTAAACTACAGTCCAAAGGTTTCCCGAGAGAATTATGACATCTCTGAGTAAGTGTAATGTGTCTTAGACTAATCTAGGCTGATGAAAAAGGCCCCAAGGAAATACTGCAAAAGCAAGGACTCCGAAGGCCTAAAGGATCAAGTAACAAATGAACATGATTTTTTCAACACTGTACTTTTTTGATTCTTTTGTAAACTGAAACCTCTTACTCTACTACTTACAATTCAAGGAACTCCTTCCACTGGAAATACAAGATCCACCAACTCCACCCAATGCAAAAGTGTATATATGCGTATACGCATGCACGCACACACGCATGCATGAAAGCCTAGTATTTCAAAGCTTGCCGATAGGGGATGGGCTTGATATGCTTTCCTAAAGGTATATTTTGCATACACCTGCAGGACTGCATCTCACGTATAGGAGTCTCCCTGTACTATTTCCCTTCTTCCACTCAGCCCAGCATGTCTAAAAGCCTTAAAAGCTTTTCACAGAAAAGCTTTTAAGAGTCTGAATAACCAGATGGCTGTATGTTTGATATGCTATCTAAAGTTGGGGGAAAGTGGGGTAAGGAAACTGAGGGAAGATGGAAGACTGCTGGGTTCAAACTCCAGCTCCACCCTTTTTTTTTTTTTTTTTTTTTTGTCTTTTGGCCTTTTCTAGGGCTGCACCTGCGGCATATGGAGGTTTCCAGGCAAGGGGTCGAATCGGAGCTGTAGCCACCGCCCTAAGCCTCAGCCACAGCAACGCCAGATTCAGGCCGCGTCTACAACCTACACCACAGCTCACGGCAACGCTGGATCGTTAACCCACTGAGCAAGGCCAGGGATTGAACCCGCAACCTCATGGTTCCTAGTCAGATTCGTCAGCCACTGAGCCACGACGGGAACTCCTGCAGCTCCACTTCTTACTAACACTATGGTGAGCAGGTTATTTAATTTCTATGCCTCGGTTTCCTCATCTAAAAATGAAGATAGTTAAGAGCTCCTTCCCATAAGGTTAAAATGAAGAGAGTAAGAAGTATAGGCCTGGCACATAAGTACCTTATCAACAAACATCAACTATTGTTACTATTGTTAGGCAGGTATTTTCTAATCCTTTAAACTCTATGTAGTCTCCCTTTGAATTTTTCAGGTTTTTCCGCTACATATATATTTGCTTATATTCTAGTCTTATATTCATAACCTGCAATCAAATTTGAAGTCTTTTGTTTTTTTTTGTCTCTTTGCCTTATCTAGGGCCACGCCCTCGACATATGGAGGTTCCCAGGCTAGGGGTCTAACAGGAGCTGTAGACGCCGGCCTTCACCACAGCCACAGCAATGCGGGATCCAAGCCACGTCTGCAACCTACACCACAGCTCACGGCAGCGCCGGATCCTTAACCCACTGAGTGGGGCCAGGGATCGAACCTGCAACCTCATGGTTCCTAGTTGGATTCGTTAACCACTGAGCCATGACAGGAACTCCAAATGTGAAGTTCTTTTTAAATGACCCTATTAGAATTATGGCTTCTCCCCCCCCAAAAAATTGATTTAATATAGAAACTTCAATTTATCTTATTCTTTTTCTTTTTAGGGTGGCACCCAAGACATATGGAAGTTCTCAGGCTAGGGGTCAAATCGGAGCTACAGCTGCCAGCCTACACTGCAGCCACAGCAACACCAGATCCAAACCATGTCTGCGACCTACACCACAGCTCAGGCAATGCCAGATCCTTAACCCACTGAGCAAGGACAAGGATCAAACCCGTGTCCTCATGGATCCTAGTCAGGTTTGTTATCCACTGAGCCATGATGGGAACTCCAGAAATTATCTTAGTGTTAAAATATCACTTCTCCTTTATACTTTCTCCCTAACTAAAAATTTCTTGTATCTGAGGTTCACAAAACAGAAACATATCTACATTCAAGATAAAACTGAGGAGTTCCCGTCACGGCTCAGTGGTTAATGAATCCGACTAGCAAACCATGAGGTTGCGGGTTCGATCCCTGGCATCACCTAGTGGGTTAAGGATCTGGCATTGCAGACGCGGCTCGGATCCCGCGTTGCTGTGGCTGCGGCGTAGGACGGTGGCTACAGCTCCGATTAGACCCTTAGCTTGGGAACCTCCATATGCCGTGAGTGCGGCCCTAGAAAAAGGCAGAAAGACAAAAAAGAAAAAAACTGAAAAATAGAACCTAATTATTAAGATAGGAAAGTTTGGGGGGTTTTTTTTGTCTTTTTGCCTTATCTAGGGCCATAACCGTGGCATATGGAGGTTCCCAGGCTAGGGGTCTAACAGGAGCTGCAGCTGCCGACCTTCGCCACAGCCACAGCAATGCATGATCCGAGTGGCGTCTGCAACCTACACCACAGCTCACGGCAACACAGGATCCTTAACCCACTGAGCAAGGCCAGGGATCGAACCCACAACCTCATGGTTCCTAGTCAGCTTTGTTAACCACTGAGCCACGACAGGAACTCCAAAGGACAGGAAAGTTTTTAGATATACATCTATGCACTTTCAAAAATAAAATCACTATTTAGTAGTATTAACTGCGCCAGGTTATTTCCTTGGTTGATAATGCCTGTTTTTAAGACATTTCAGCAATTATATTTCAAGTGTTTAAAACGTTTAATAATAATTTAAAAGAATTCATGTTTAATATTAACCAGTTGCCTAAACAAATACCTTAGTCCAAAGAAGTTGATAGTGACAGTATTTACTGAATTACCGAGTTAGACAACATGGAATTATTGAGCCCTGATATTAGTTATCTATCATCTAAGAATTTTCCTCGTTTCAGCCCAAGCATGGAAGTTGTTTCTGACTCGATGACATTTTGCAAAAGACTAAGCATAAAGGAAAGTGAGCCTACATCTCAACGGAAGGAAAAGTCCTGAGCTTTTCAAAATTGTAAACTGCAAATGCAGTAGCACCACTGGGGTAACTCCTGAGAAAAGGGGATTTTGATAACTAGAGAACAGGCAATAATTCTAACCTCAAAATCAGATTCACAGATGTATATATGTAGTACACATGACTGTAAGGTCAAAAATTACAAGAGACAAGGTCGAATTCCAGCATTCTTTTGGTGCATGCTGTGTGCTTATAGTTCCTTTTTTTTGGTGGGAGGGGACGGCGCACACAGCAAGTTCCCAGGCTAGGGGTCCAATCGGAGCTGTAGCTGCCAGCCTAGGCCACAGCCACAGCAACGCCAGATTCCCAACCCACTGAGCGAAGCCAGGAATCGAACCCGCATCCTCACGGATATTAATTTCCACTGTGCTTTATCCTTCTTCCACATGATGGTCCTTGAAATATTTGAATAGAGAGCTAGCCACTATTCCTCTGACTGTTTTCTTCTTCAAAAAGAAAAAACAGCCCCAGAATTTCTCTCACAGTATGGTTTCCACATCTCTCATCCTGGTTTCAACCCGCCACATTTAGTACAAATGTCTTTACAAAAATGTGGTCCTCAGAGTGGAACCCATGTCCAACTCAGGGTGACAAAACCCTACCACAATACTTATTCCCCCTGTCTTCAGACCCAGAGATCCACAATGGGTTCCGTTCAAAGGCTGTATTTCCCAGACTTCAGCTAAGTGTCGTCATGAGACTAAGTCTTGATAAATAAGGTGAAATACAAGCAACAGTGTGGTGTAAGGAAGTCTCCTTTCAAGAGAGAAGGCATGCCCTCCCTTCTCCAGCTCCACGATTAGCACGGCGCAGAGACAGCTGTGGTTACAGAAACTGTTCTGGACAATGAGGTAACCTCGGGGATAAAAGCCATCACAGATGATGGTGGTGCAGAAAGATAGGCGCCTGGGACCCTGATGACACCATGGAGTACCAAACCAGCCCCCTATTGCTGGTTATGTAAGAGATAAGCCCCCCCAAAAAAAAAAATCCTCCCTAAAAGAGCTGTCCTGAGTAGAGCATGCCTGTTACCACCACCACCACCACCCTGCCATTCTTTATTTTCGGTCTCCACAAACAGATGGAATCCGAGCCACAGCTATGTCATGGCTGCAGCAATGCTGGATCCTTAACCCACTGTGCCACAGCAGCAACTCTCAACTCATGCAATATTTCTTGAGTTCCTGCTTACACATGGCTCTGTGCCATACACAGGATACCAGAGGAGGCAGACATAACTCTTGGCATTAGTGGTCCTATTCTAGAGGAAGAGATAAAATACATACATAAATAATTGTAATTCATGGTATGAGGATAAGTGCTGTGAGAGGTTCAGATAACACTCAGTGGATATCAAGAAAGGCCCTCTGGAGGAAGGTGTATTTAAGCTATGTGGGTCTGAGGGGACCCAGTGGCTTGGCAGAAGAACAAAGCAGAACTGGCACAGAGCCAGGAAAGTGTAGGGCATGAGCAAGAAGGAGCCACATTCTCATCCTATGTCACTGACACATGGCTTCAATTTACCAAGATTATGCTTCAGGCAGATTCCTTTTTAAGTGAAGTAAAACAAATTTGTAAGATCCTGGCACCCTCTAAAGCTACTGAGTGCCTCTATGGGGTCAAGCCAATTCACCATTTATGGAATGCCAACAGTGACAGTGTTCTGCTGTCAAACGAGAGTTTCTCCCAATCCATGAAGTCACCGTAATTTTCAACATATGTCATCAAATCTTTTCCATATTTTAAAAAAACACTTGAAGCTCAAGTTCCCTGGTAGCGCAGTGGGTTAAGAATCCATGGTTGCGGCTGTGGCTTAGGTCGCTGCCATGGCACAGGTTCGATCCCTGGACTGGGAACTTTCACGTGCCTCGGACACAGCCAAAAAAAAAAAAAAAAAAAAACTTGCCAATACTCTCCTGATTTGAACCAGAAGAGGTGGTAAACTTTCCAAGAGGTGTAAACTGAGAGTTGATAAACTATAAGCGCACAAAGCAAATCTATCTCTCCTCTGCTATCTCTCCTCTGCTCGTATTCCTTTTTTTTTTCTTGTCTTTTGTCTTTAGAGGGCTGCACCCGCAGCATATGGAGGTTCCCAGGCTAGGGGTCCAATCAGAGCTACAGCTGCCCGCCTACACCACAGCCACAACAATGCAGGATCCGAGCTGCGTCTGAGACTTACGCCACAGCTCATGGCAACAATGGATCGTTAATCCACTGAGCGAGGCCAGGGATCGAATCCACAACCTCATGGTTCCTAGTCGGATTTGTTTCCAGTGCGCCATGACGGGAACTCCATGTCCTCGAATTCTTGAGCATTAGAGTTAAGCATGTGAGATCAAGAGCCAATCCTCCCTCTCTGCCTCAGTTTGCACATTTGAAAAATGGGGACAGTAATAATACCTACCTCCCTGGACTGTCATAAGAACTAAACAATTATGGCAACTATATCCCTGACATACAGTAAGTTTCAATAAATATCAGCCCTTATGACCAATATTATTCCTTTCTGCGTCTTTATTCATGCCTTTGGTTGATACCCAGATGGGCCCTTGGTTGAAAGAAGAAATACTGGTATTTGGAGCTGGACAACGATTCCCTGTAGTGTGGAACCATCCCATGTATTGCAGCTGGCCTAACATCCCTCTAAATGACAGCACTAACACCTCAAGCATTGTGACAGCCCCCAACATGCCCCTATACATTTCCAGATGCTCTGCAAGGGAGCTCCACCAACTAGGAATCAGTGAGCAAAATCAAGGAAAATATCAGTTGCCACGCCCAATAAGCTAAAACTTTTTCAGACAAGTGGATTCAAGAAAATACCATCAAGTATTTATGAATGTATGTTCCTATAACCAAAACATATCAACACATACAACAAACAATGGGAACTGTCCAAAAGAGCAATAAATAAAAAGTTTCCCTATATTTCACAGTGATCCTTTCTCCTTCTGGCCATCTCCAGGTCCACAAGTTTAGCTAGTTATGACGCTTATTATCTGTCACTCAGATAATTACAATAATTCTCTAGTTTTGACTGAGCTGCTTTTCTTCACAGCAGCAAGCATTATCTGTAAAAAAATGGAAGTCTTATGACTACACTTCCCAGCTTACATTTCTTCAAAGGCACCAAACTGCTTAGCTTGACAAAGTCCTCCAGCCTCACCAGGGTCCAGGTCCCGAACCCCATCTCCTGCTGACACACCCTCCCTCAAGCCTCTGTTCAAACGGCAAATCTGGGTGCTTTTCCTTCTCTCTTGGCCCCCTCAGGCCTACTTGACCTCACTCAGCTTTCCTGTGCTCCCAAACCTCTATGGGTAGCAACTCTCACCTTGCAGCACAATTGTTTATGTATGTGTCTTATTCATCTTTTTTTGTCTTTGTTCTTTCTTTTTTTTTTTTTTTTTTGGATGACCCCACGGCATATGGAAGTTCCTGGGCCCGGGGATCAAATGAATCTGAGGCAGAGCTGCAACCTAAGCCACAGCTGCAGCAACGGTGGATCTTTAACCCACTGGGTTAGAAGGGATAGAACCTGCAATGCCACAGCGATAAGCCGGATCATTAACCCACTGCACCACAGCAGGGACCCTGTGTCTTATTCATCTTTGTATCTCCAGTTTGGGGCACAATAGGCTCTCAGTAAATGTGTGTAGAATAAATACATCAATGATAATATTTACTGTAATTATTAACCAAATCTAGGCTAATAGCCTTTCATCTCTTGAATTTTTCACTGACCCTTCTCTATTTTCACACAATAATAAGGAACAATTATAAGAGAAAAAAAATCATTGATTATGATTCTTATGTGGCCTAAGACTTTCACAAAGCCAAATGTTCATCTTTGATTGTTCTCTTCCCTCTGAAAAGCTTTCTCGTTGACCAGAGGACATGGCTGAGCTCTACTTAAACCCATGCTTCTCTCATCCTTGTCCTCAGTTACAGAGACACACCAGTAAAATCTATATTCGACCAAGTTTACAAGAAGCAGGTAGAGTACACACGATATGGAAACACTGTGTCCATTGAGTAGTTAGAAATTATCTGTAACATAACATTTGGGTCCATACTTTTAAGACTTAGAGGGGAAAGCCCAAATGATCTTGAGAGTAGAAAGGCAGGATATAAGGCCTGTCTTCTAATGTTTCCTTGTCTGACAGTTTACCCCACTAAAAAAAAAGAAAAAAGAAGCTGTATTTTTCCCCCAACAAGTTCTATGGATAGAGAATGTGACAAGTGGTTCCTTAATTTCAAAAGACCACAGCATGGTCGCTGCTCTGCTGCATTGACCTAACCAAGAGCTGGTCAACTATGAATGATTTAGCACTAGGTTCCCCGTGGGGCCAAATGTCTACTGAATGCTCACCAAGTGCCAGGGCCTTGTGTGTTCACAATGTCCTTTAAATATTTCCAGGAACCTAAGCCGGGGCAGCCAATCGGGCACGGCGGCGGGGCTACTGCTGCACCAGAGTGTCAGTTGGTCGCGCCCAGAACACTTCCGTTCTGCTCTGCAAGGATATATAACTGGTGTGTCCGTTTAACACAAGAAAATGGAAACTGAACAACCAGAGGAAACCTTTCTCAACACTGAAACCAATGGCAAATTTGGTAAATACCCTGCTGAAGATATGGAAGAGAAACAAGCTTTTAAAAGATCTAGAAACACTGATGACATGGTTGAATTACGCGTCCTGCTTCAGAGCATGAATGCTGGGGCAGTGAGTGGGGAAAGGAGGCAAGAATATTAAGGCTCTCCGTACAGACTACAATGCCAGTGTTTCAGTCCCAGACAGCAGTGGCCCCGAGCGGTATGTCCCAACAGTTTATGCCTCAATGCCTGATTAGAAAGAGAGAAATGTATTTTATTACCTGCCTTTTATATAATTAAATAGTATCCCCTTTAATAAAAAAAAATATTTCCAGAGTAGAAATATTGTAGAGTAGAAATTACTATGTGGTCCAGGAAACCGAAGCTCAGAGAGGTTAAGTAGCCCAGAGGTACAACATCTATAAAGTGACCAAGATAAATCAGCCTCCAAGTTCCAACATCAGAAAAGGTTCTGGTAGTGTCGCAGCACCAGAAAAGGTTCAGCCACAGGTGAACTATGTCCAGATTCTTGAGATTCATGATCCTCCGGCAGTCAGAGAAGGGGCAGGGGGCACGGCCAGAGAGCATCCGTAATAATAGGAAGAACCCAGGGTTTTACTTGGCAGCCGGAGATGTAAATTTACATCACTGGCTTCAGCTCCTTCCCACAATTTAGGCTGCCTTCTATACCCTCAAGGAAACTAATTTTTTTTTTTTTCTGGTCATGCCTGCAGCATGTTAATGTTCCCAGGTCAGTGACGGAAGCCACGCCACTCCACTGACCAAAACCACTGCAGTGACAATGCCCAATCTTTAACCCACAGAGCCACAAGGTAACTCTGGAATTTTCATAAAACATGGGCAATTTTAGCATAGAACTTTTGCAAAAATGTAAATATATACTAACTCCTCAAGTTATTCAAGATACCAAATAGCCCTTCTTGAAGCAGTCCTAAATAACCCTATATTGCCTGTCCTACAATGCAAATCCTCTGTGTTTAAAGCCTTTCAGAAAATGCAACGGGGAGTTCCCACCATGGCTCGGGGGTTAATGAACCGGACTAGTATCCATGAGGATGCATGTTTGATCCCTGGCCCCTTTCAGTGGGTTAAGGATCCAGTGTTGCTGTGAGCTGTGGTGCAGGTAGCAGACGTGGCTCAGATCTGATGTTGCTGTGAGCTGTGGTGTAGGCCAGGGGCTACAGCTCCAATTTGACCCCTAGACTGGGAGCCTCCATATGCCATGGGTGCAGCCCTAAAAAGTCAAAAAAAGAAAATGCAATGGCATATTTGAGAGCATGGGAAATGATTTAGCTAGCAGTGTTCTAGTTCACAGGTTTCATTTGAAAACAAGACACAGTAAAATCATGTAAGCAGGATTTTTAATTCTGAAGATTCTAAAAGGTAACATTTCAATTGTACATTTGTATACTATTTTAAACCTGCAATCAATTTACTGACTAATGCAATCACCATATCACATTTTATTAAATTCCCTCTAAACAGAGCCCTAAAGTGTCCATTAAAATTTACTTCTAGCTAAAAGTCAAATTGTTTCATTTGATCATATCCCTCATTCAGTTTTGCTGAGAAAAAAAGAAAACAAAGCATTTAAAAACTTAATATTGGAGCTCCTGCTGTGGCAAAATGGATCATCAGGATCTTAGGAGCCCTGGGAAAAGGGTTCGATCCCCTGCCAGGCACAGTGGGTTAAGGTTCCAGCGTTGCCGCAGCTGCGGCTTAAGTCTCCACAGCAGCTGGGATCTGATCCCTGGCCCAAGAGCTCCATATACCAAAAAGCCAAAAATGAAAAAAAAAAAAAACTAAAAACTTATCCTAGATTGAGTTTCATCACTACTTGCTACCCCCATTGTTCCTTAATTGTTGCTCTCCCCACACTTGCGGTTTTGTCCCCTAAAGCTTTCAAAATGTACTGAGATGAGGAAGAAAATGTGCCGTTCAGCCTGCCTTTTCCTTAAAACTGTATATTAAAAGTTACTCTGATGTGTTCTTCTCAAACTGTAACTAGCTAATCATCATTTGTAATGTTGGCAGGGAGAGAATAAGATGAGAAGGAGTTCCCATCGTGGCCCAGCGGAAACGAATCCAACTAGCAACCATGAAGTTGCGGGTTCAATTCCTAGCCTTGCTCAGTGGGTTAAGGAGCTAGCGTTGCCTTGAGCTGTGGTGTAGGTCGCAGACGCGGCTCGGATCCTGCATTGCTGTGGCTGTGGCTGCGGCATAGGCCAGCAGCTGTAGCTCTGATTTGACCCCTGGCATGGGAACCTCCACATGCCGTTAGTGCAGCCCTAAAAAGCAACAAAAAAAAAAGAAAATCTCTAATTTGTCATCAATAAAATAAATCAGGAAATATAGTCTTTAATCTTAAGAGTACCATTTACTGATTCAGTCATTTATTCACAAAACCGATGGAAATTGTTAACAAGGAGTTAATTAATTTGTCACCTGATTACCACAGTTAATTAACCACACTTGCTTAATCTTCTTTGAAAACATCAACTAATCATTTCCCAGGTGTCAAGGGGTACACCGTTAAGTAAAAAATAAACTTCTGTCCTCCCCTTCAAGGGAGATTTCTTGAGTATGTTTTCTTTGCAGATTCCAATCTAGCAACAACCCAAGTTTAGGGAATTTTTTTTCCGATATAGCTGTGCTGAAAGGACGTTCATCTTTCCAGAGTTTTTTCCTCCATATAATAAGGGAAAACCAGCCTTGCAACCTTACATTTATCCATGTCATTTTGAATTACTTCAAAAATGAGCTAGAAACACTTCCTGAATGAAAATGAACAAATGAAAGGCAGAAATTGAGGCTTTCATATGGGCAAGTGACTTTGAAAAAAAAAGGGGGGGGGGACTTAGAAATTTTGTTAGGAGGGTGTGACCACAAAGGAATAGCCTCAGGGAATTGAGAGGGTGGGGTGGTGAACTGTTCTAATCCAGATTGTGCTGCACAAATATATGCACATAAATTTTTAAATTTATGGAACTATACACACATACATTATTTTAGTCTATGTTAATTTTTAAAGTAATAAAATAAATCACTTAATTAATGCTAATATTCAAGCCCCATCCTTATGAAAACTGTAAAATATTATTCCTTTTATTTTATTTTATTTTTTTAACTTTCTAGGGTTGCACCTGTGCACGTGGAAGTTCCCAGGCTAGGGGTCAAATCTGAGCTGTGGGCCTACGCTACAGCCACAGCAACACAGGAGCCTTAATCCACTGAGTCAAGGATCAAACCCACATCTTCATGGACACTAGTCGGGTTCATAACCCACTGAACCACAACGGGAACTCCTTATTCCCTTTTTTATGCATAGAAGAATTAAGGCCAACTACTTGCCTCCACTTCAAAAAAAAAGTGGAGGAGGTGGGCAGTCTAAGAAAACCAACTCTGTTAGACAAAGTCAGAAAGAATCCATCCTGGTATCGTGTCAGTCCAGTTCCACAGTTTCTCAGCAAGAAAAATAAAACCAGCTGTCTTTGATTACCAAAGCACCCACAAAGCATGAAGGCCCTGAAGCGAACCAAAGTCCCAGGTCACCGTGACAAACCTCCCAAAGAGAACAACGCTAAAGGGCCTCAATCAAACATCGTTCCTCTTCCCTTTGCTTTCTCATTCCTTCAGTCACAACAAAATGCTTGAAAAATAAATCTGGATTTCAGTGGGATTTTGTTGCACATATTCACAATCAGCAACAACCGTTAAAGACCTCTTTGATTTCCCTTCCAAGGAAGTGAAAGCGTTCAATACAATATGCATCCTTCTTAGCTTAAATCGCATGTTTTCTCCTGTCTGCCCTGCACAGCTTAATTATTTACAGGAAGAAGCATTTCATTTTTGCTGTCTTCCAATTAGTATGTTCAATTTTTAAACAGTGCATTTTGTTTTTCACTAGAATCTCAGCTTCCAATGATTACCTAGCAAATTCTTTCAACACCTCACTGCACCAAATATTAGGGAAGAAGTGAATTTTTATGTCAGAGGTGAAGTGGAAAAATAATTCAGAGTTGTGGTACATAAAAATTAACCATTTAGCAATTGACTTGGGAAATGTGTGGACTGCACTTTGCTCATTTGCAAATTCTTTTTTTAATTGCATACTAAGGAAGAAAATAGTCATGATTATGGTCTGGAAAAAGTATTAACTTTCACTTACACTAAATCCAAAAGCTCCCTCTCAGCCTTACCTCAGGGCAATGAGTCCCTAAGGAATGATTAATGGAGAGCTGCAACTCTGTTGCTTTTAGGGTCAACCCTTCCTTTTATTCTAACAATCGCATTTCAACAGAGTTAACTAGAGGGAGGTACTAAGTTCCATCTACGATGTCCACATGAGAGATTCGCAGCAGAAACTCCCCATAAATGTCATCCTAGGGAAAAGCACAAGCAATAAATAATAACTTTTCTCCAAGAAAAGATGATTTAGGCAAAATAATTCAGAGATGGAAGTTTGCTCCTTTTTATGACTCTCACTTTCTGGTATCTTCCTCTGTCCCCCACCAAAACATGAGCTTTGGGTCTTGTTCTCTCTGGCAGACGTTTACTATGCATTATTATCTCAACTACCTACTTTACCAGACAAGAGTAGACATTCCTCCGCACTTAAACCAGAATTTTGGTGGGGGAGTGTCTTACTGTCAAGGACTGGCCCTGATAGTGTCAGAGCACATCTCTTTGGCCAGAGTGAGAGACGCTTTGGAGCCAAGAGACCTTCCAGCACGTCCAGCCCAGAGGCAAATGCCTTCCTCATCTCTACAAGAGCAACCTCCTCAGACAGAGGCACTATCCTCCTGCTGCTCCTTCTTATCCGCAGTGATAACATGTAAGAATAAAGGCTCCAAGTTCAAGTCTTGGCTCCACCGCTTGTAACTATCCATCTGGCTACCAAATTACCTTACTTGTTCCCACCTTGGTCCTTTATCCATAAACTTCAAACCGTTAATAAGTAGATAAAATTATACCTGTAAGACACTTAGGACTATGTCAGGCACATAGAAAGCCCTCAAGATTTAACCATAATTACTTTAACTCCTCCCAACTTCTTTATCCAAGCATGCATGCCACTAAGTCACTCCTTTGCCTTGCCTATTTGGTTATGGTTGTCATCAAAAGAATGAGGTCGGGGAGTTCATGCTGTGTCTCAGTGGTAACAAATCTGACTAGTATCCATAAGGACTGGGTTCGATCCCTGGCCTTGCTCAGTGGGTTAAGGATCCAGCGTTGCGTGAGCTGTGGTATAGGTTGCATACAAGACTTGGATCCCGTGTTGCTGTGGCTGTGGCGTAGGCCGGCAGCTAGAGCTTCGATTTGACCCCTAGCCTGGGAACCTTCATGTGCCACGGGTGTGGCCTTGAAAGTAAAAAAGAGAGAGAGAGAATGAGGTCTGATGTGAGAAAGATTGTGCCCAGGAACAAGCAGCCATGGGCATTTTTCAGCAGTCTGGCCCTCTTTGGTTGGGCCCATTTTTCCTCCATTCATCAGGAACAAGACCCACGAATGTCCTGATCTGACATGTGATGTTCTCTCCTCCATAGTCCATGCTGCCTCCCTGAGCTGGGAAACCACTCCCCTCTTCAAAGAGGGTCTTTTGTCTGATCAAGGCTGTTTCTGTGCCATGGTCTCAGACAGATTTCTTTTGTGTTCTGTTTAAACACAGAATGACAGTCCACTAACAAAGTCTACAAACTTTGACTTAACTTTCTGTAAAAGCTACTGTATCAAATATGTCCTTAAAATAGCAGAATGACCCATTCTGTACATACAGGGGATTCTCACAGGGTAGCCAAAACACCCGGGGTGGAAGTTAAAAAGGCATACGCAGAATCAGCTACTATCAAATGCATTGGAAAGCATCAGTAGTTGGGGGGCAGTGAGGCGGAGGAAAGGGGAGAGTCAAATGGAGAGAAATAGCGTTGCTAAGCCACTTGTTTTGATAGAGACAGCAGTTTTCTTTTTTCTCCATCAGGACGTTGACGGGGCCTCCAGGAGCCTGGAGGAATTAAGGGCTGGCAATACCAGGGACACAGGTGCTAAAATTAGGAGCTGAGGCTGCCTAATTTTAGCACCTGTGGTGGCATCTATCCACCCATTTATTCAACTTACATTTATTTAGTTAGCCCTACTCTGGATATAGTGCTAAGACAATAAGAGAGAAGTATGCCTGCTCTCAGCATTCTCCTGTGGTGCAGCAGGTTAAGGATCTGGCATTGTCACTGCAGCAGCTCAGGCTGCGGCTGTGGGGCAGGTTCGATCCCCGGCCTGGGAACTTCTGCATGTCATGGGTTTGGCAAAAAAAGGGGGGAGGAATACAATGTAAATTTAAAAAAAATTATATCCATCATATTGGATAGTGATAAACACAATGGAGGAAGTAAATGAAGAAAGAAATCAGGGAAAGTGACACTGAGATGACCTATGAGCAACGAAGGGTAAATGTGAGGCAAGAGTCTTCAGGAAGAGAGAAAGCAAGGCCCTAAGGGGCTCACTGTGTTGGGAAAAAAGCAAGAATATCATTGCGCCTAGAGCACTGTAAGGGAGACAGTTCAGGGAGGTGATGTGAAGGCTAGATATCATTAGGCTTTACTTAGACACTGACTCCTTATGAGACGGGAAGTGATGGCAGACACGGAGATGCGGAGATGCACCGCCTAGGTCCCCCTTCAAGGAAAGACCAGCTGCAGGGAAGGACTTTCTACCTACTGCTCCTTGGAGGTCCACCCCTGTCATACAAAGGCATCTTGCCTGGGGCCATGCCCTTCCCAAGGCAGGCCACATCCAGCAACTGAGGAAGGCCATTCCTGCCAGACACAGAACACTGTCTCAGCCACTCTAGCTCCAGAGCTCCCCACTGGGTTGAGCCAGGCCTTCGTCCTCTGCCCAGTCCCGCTTTCTCCCCTTCCCTTCACAGACACTGATCTTAATAAATACCTTGTGCTCCAAACTCCATCTTGGATTTTGTTTCTGGAAAAACCAACTCGTAGGTGACAGAAGCCATTGGAGCTTTTGAGGATCCTGTGTTACCACAGCTGTGGCGGAGGTGGCAACTGTGGCATGGGTTCCACCCCATCCCCCAAAAAAATAAAAGCTGAAATCTAACAACATGGAGGTCATCAGTGATCTTGGCCAAAGAAATACCTGTGAAAGGTGGGGGGAGAAATTTGAATGCCATGGATGAGAAAAACTGGAGAGAAATTGCAGTGGATAAAAACAAATCTGCCATGGAATTTTGCCAAGGACCAGAGGAAAAAGGTGATAGCAAGAAGGGAGTGTAGGAAAAGGAAGATTTTGTGAGAGAAGACAAATGGTGAGAGGTAAGCAAGAATGTGATCTAGAACATGAATGAACTGGGTGCACTACAGAGCATGGAATGTTCATCCAGGGTGGCAGAAGGAAAGACAGAACGCACAGGCTAAAGTCCAGGCAACGATGCAGTCATGGAGTTTGTTGAGTTCTGTTGATTGTTGCTTATAAGAAATGGTATTGGAGTTCCAGTTGTGGTTCAGTGGGTTATGAACCCGACTAGCATCCATGAGGATGCAAGTTTGATCCCTGGCCTCACTCAGTGGGTTAAGGATCTGGCATTGCCGTGAACTGTGGTGTAGGTCAGCTGCTCGGATCCCAAGTTGCTGTGGCTGTGGCTGTGGCTGTGGTGTAGGCCAGGGGCTACAGCTCCGCTTTGACAGCTAGCCTGGCAATCTCCATAGGCCAAGAGTTGCAGCCCTAAAAAAGACAAAAAATAAATAAAAATAAGAGTGCCCAGGGAAAGAGCAAAGAATACAAACAGTGCCTACAGGGAAGGAGTGTCATGTTGGCCAGGAATGGGGCAGTGCTTCATATTGGCCCCAGCTGTAATTGTTAACAATCTTGTTTTCTTTTGTTTTTCTTTTTATAGCTGCACCTGTGGCATATGGAAGCTGCCAGTCTAGGGATTCGCCACAGCCACAGCTACACCAGTGCTGAGCTGCATCTGCAACCTACACCGCAGCTTATGACAACGCTCATGGCAATGCCAGATCCTTAACCCACTGAGCAAGACCAGGGATCAAACCTGAATCCTCACAGATACTATGTGGGGTTCTTAAACAGCTAGAGCCACAGCAAGATCTCCTTGTAACTACTTTGTCACATCCACATCCAAAAGAAAATAAATTTAAAGGAGTACCTTCACTGCTACTGGAAAGAATTTGCCATGTCAAGTTAGTCTCAGTTTACAAAACTAAAAATGAAAGGTTATATAGATCAGTTGTTTCCAAGTTGTCTAACTCTCAGAATTACTTGGAAACTCTTTTCCATACTCCTCCTTAGTAAGTGTGTGTTTTGGCTTAAGAATCTATATACTACTTAAAGCTCCCCAGGTGATTTTGATTGTATGCCAAGTTTAGGAAGCTAGCTGACTTCCAGCTAGAGTCCCTAGAGATTATAGCATTCTATAAATTGTGAATACATAATGAACTTGATAACATAACTGAAATCTTCTCAAAGTTGAATTGTCCCTAGATTGGATCAAGAAAACATGTAGCCCCAGTTGCCCCAGCAACTATAATATAACAATATGGAAAGCCAGGCTGAAAACAAACCTGAAACCTAGAGGAGTAGAGTCAAGAAAAACACAAAGAGAGAGAACTGGAGCCCCGACTGCACCTCACCTGAACCCCACTCTGCTTCAGAAGCTTTTACTTACATGAGCCAATAAATGCCCTTAATTGTTTAAGCCAGTTCGAGGTGGGTTTTATATTTCTTGCAAAAAAAACTATCCTCCACTCCTTTGCCATATCAAAATCAAACCAGTGTGGAAGTACAAGCAGCATTTTCTCCTCCCCTTTAGTGAGATTAAAAGGTAGGTAAGACTGATATATTTCTGATAAGATTTCCATGTGTAATTCAACTTTACTTAAGGATTTCCCTATTGAAATAAATGATTTCGGGGGGGCGGGGCATACCAGCAGCATATGGAGGTTCTCAGGCTAGGAGTCTAATCGGAGCTACAGCTGCCAGCCTACACCACAGCCACAGCACACGAGATGAGAACTGAGTCTGTGACCAACAGCTTACAGCAACGCCTTAACCCACTGAAGGAGGCCAGGGATCGAACCTGCAACCTCATGGTTCCTAGGCAGATTGTTTCCTCTGCGCCACGATGAGAACTCTAGAAAATAAATGATTTTTGATTTTTCAGCCTTTAACTAAGAAAAACTTTTCCTCATTAATGAGATTGAAAACCAAAGAATTAGGCCCAAAGAGACAATGCTCTGACACTGTTAAGACCCAATGTCACTATATGGTAATCTAAGAAAGTTCAGCATAAAAGAATCATAGCTGTGGTCTTCTTCCTCCTTTTCAGGTTTCCTCAACATTCACTATCACAATGTGAATCAGTACATCAGGGAGTAAAGACTTATCTTCAAAATTACTAAGAATCTTCACATGGTTGATGGTATAGAAACTTTAAAGAGACCTCTGGTATTGCTTCCAAACTTGGAATCTCAAGATCTGGACAGGAGTTCCCATCGTGGCTCAGTGGTTAACGAATCCAACTAGGAACCACGAGGTTGCGGGTTCGATCCCTGGCTTTGCTCGGTGGGTTAAGGATCCCGCGTTGCCGTGAGCTGTGGTGCAGGTTGCAGACGCGGCTCAGATCCCACGTTGCTGTGGCTGTGGCGAAGGTGGGCAGCTACAGCTCCTATTAGACCCCTAGCCTGGGAACCTCCATATGCCGCGGGTGCGGCCCTAGATAAAAGGCAAAAAGACAAAAAAAAAAAATCTGGACAATAAACAAGGCATTGTATCCAAGGTAACAGTGGTTTAACTTCTCAATACACAGAATGATAATTACATTTACTGCTTTCATTCACTTTTCACTGTTTCCAATAACCCTGGAGGTCAGGCTAATGACCAAAAGCATTGAGATTTCAGCATGAAACCTCACATCATCTAATCTGTCATTTCCTTGAAGAGACATTATTTCTTCACATTGTGTTTGGCTTTGTCCTAAGTCACGAGAGCCCTAATACAAAAGCTAGCCATCTTACTTTTGGAACGATGTTTCCAGTTCTCATGCTATTAGAAATAAGACTTGAAGATCAGCAAAACTGAAGTTCCCTTCGTGGCTCAGTGGTTAACAAACCCAACTAGTATCCATGAGGATGCGGGTTCGATCCCTGGCCTAGCTCAGCAGATTAAGGATCCGGCGTTGCCATGACCTGTGGTGCAGATTGCAGACATGTTGTCTGTGGTATATGCCTGCGGCTATAGCTCCCATTTGACCCCTACCCTGGGAACTTCCATATGCCTTGGGTGTAGCCCTAAAAAGACCAAAAAAAAAAAAAATCAGCAAAATTACCATCAGCATTTCTGAATTAATCCAGTGAAGTGTGAAAGGTATCTATTCTACCATTTACCGAAGTCAAGAGGGTAGAGGCTAAGGATGCTTAGATTTGTGCCAAGGTGCATTCTGTCTCCAAATTTTTCTCTCTTCTTTCTCTCTACCCCTTTCTCATAGTCAATGGCTAGAGTCTGGGAAAGGGACAACATCTTAGGAATAAACACAAATGATCTAAGTTGGGAAAGGAACAAGGGCCTAGGATTTGCTGAAAAATGAAATCCTACAATTGAGTCATGAGCTCCTGTACTCTCAGCTCATCTCTCAGCTCATTTTTCAGGATGTTCCTATCCATCACAAAGGTCTGCTCCAAATAACAATCCTTTAGGCTACAAACCAACACATCCAGAAGTCCTTCTTTCTCCTGTTCTCCTTCTAAATTTAAAGTTGCAACATGATCAAAACATGGCACCGTGTCTTTTGCCTTAATGTTTCAGTAATTTGCCCCCCTCAATTACTAAGTTATCACAGGACTGCCTGCTCTTAAGAAATGTCTATAGCCTTTTCAAGTTTGTCTTTATACATAAAATGGAAAAATGGCTTTATCTGATAAGGTGTTCTAGACACCTGTTTTTGCAACTCCAGTTCACCTTTCTCCTGGAAGCTGTACCCTATTTTCCTTCCAAGGTCTGTCTGTAGTCTGTGGCCTCAGGGACCAAGCATGTGACCGAAGTCTAAGCTCCAGGCATAGTTCATGTCCTTGGATACAGGGATTGCTTCTCCAATGAGTGTATGACCTGAGCAGAATCCCTGAAAAGCAACTGAAACTTTTGTAGAGAATGATTAAAACAAAAACTCTTGCTCTTTCCCATTGAACATGACATGAACGGATGTGGCTCCAGAGGCCACTGACAGTCATCTTATAACACAGAGAAGAACATGCTAGATAACAGTCATCTCAGAGCCAGGAGACAGAAGGAGAGACCAGATCAGAATGACATTTATATTAGGTTGAACCAAGGGAAATTGCCATATCTGACTATTTCTGACCTAAAAAAACATCAATCACATATGGTTCAACTTAATAGCTGTATCCTTTTAATTATGAATTTCAATAAACTTTGGCTTTAAGTAGTTTAACTTGAAGATTTCCACCGTGTACAAACCTAAGAATTCAGACTAATTCGTAAGGGTGCCATAGCCACTAAAGCACTATGTCAGCATGCACTCAAAGGACCATTTGTACTTTTTTAATTTTTTTAAGATACCAGGATACAATATCTTCTTCTCCTCAAGTTTGGAAAAAGTTAAATTCTTGAAGAATGATAATGGATAGAAATAAATATGAGCTGGATAGAAATATGAGACCTCGTAGTTTAAAAAATAAAAACACGTAAAAAAAAGATAAAATAAAAACACATCACACTCACCTCAGTTAATTGGCATAACTACCCTAAAAGGCAGACACATACCCACTTTACAGATAAAACCAATCCAGAACAATTGAGTGCTGTACTGAATTTCCCAGAGAAAGTAAATGGCATAGGCAAGTTTCAAACCCAGATTTTCCTTTTTCTTTTTTTTTTGTCCTTTTGCCTTATCTAGGGCCGCACCCGCGGCATATGGAGGTTCCCAGGCTAGGGGTCTAACAGGAGCTGTAGCTGCCAGCCTTCGCCACAGCCACAGCCACAGCAATGCAGGATCCAAGCCGCGTCTGCAACCTACACCACAGCTCACGGCAACGCTGGATCCTTAACCCACTGAGCAAGGCCAGGGATCGAACCCGCAACCCCATGGTTCCTAGTCAGATTCGTTAACCACTGAGCCACGATGGGAACTCTCAAACCCAGATTTTCTAATCCCGCAAATCTCACATGCTTCCCACTTTGTCTCACAATGCTGACACTGTCAAGAAATTCTTTAGGAAACATTTGCACAGACCCCTATAGAACATGGGAAACGTCAAGGAAATGTCTCTGACATTTCAAAATATCTACCAATCTGATCTTTCTAAAGAAGCAACCAAAAACTCCCGAGGCTAAAATGGGTCAAATCTAACAGTGGGGATTATTATTTACTAGAGAATGATAATCTCAGAATCTCAAATACAAAGCTGCAAGCCATTTTTTTTTTGTCTTTTTTAGGGCCGCACCTGCGGCATATGGAGGTTCCCAGGCTAAGGGTCTAATAGGAGCTGTAGCCGCCGGCTTATGCCACAGCCACAGCAACATGGGATCCGAGCCACATCTGTGACCTACACCACAGGTTACGGCAACATCGGATCCTTAACCCACTGAGTAAAGCCAGGGATCGAACCCGCAACTTCATGGTTCCTAGTCGCATTCGTTTCCACTGAGCCACAACGGGAACTCCCTGCAAGCCATTTTAATTATGAAATCTAGACTCCGCTTTTCAGTTCTCATCCTCCCCAACCTTTCTGTAGTATTGATACTGTTGACTCTCTAGCACATTGCAGAATAAATGTTTGTGGAATGCCACAGTGATGACAACTTTTTTCAAGTCCTCAAGCTCACAGCATTAATAGAATATGATATAACTATTTGCATTCTATCAACAAAGGCTCCATCACACACTCAGTTACCCCATTCTAGAATAGGGCTTTACAACTGGTACCTTTTCAGGCTTGCAGTTAGTTCCTTTATTTTCAACTCAAACTGCTGTAAGCAACCTCAGCTTTCTACATAGTGTGATCTAGCTACCAGGACTTAACAAAAACCTTTAAGACGACATGACAATGTGCTTCTGTTCACAGAAGAAATACATTTAGGTTCCCGGCATCATTATTTTAAAGTGATTTTTTTTTTTTTTTGGCTTTTTAGGGCCCCATTCGCATGGCATATGGAGGTTCCCAGGCTAGGGGTTGAATCAGAGCTGTAGCCGCTGGCCTGTGTCACAGCCACAGCAACGCAGGATCTGAGTCATGTCTGCAACCTACACCACAGCTCATGGCAATGCCAGATCCTTAACCCACTGAGCAAGGTCAAGGATAGAACATGCAACCTCATGGTTACTAGTCGGATTCATTTCCACTGCGCCACAATGGGAACTCCCTTAAAGTGATTTTAAAAAAAACGAATTTATATTTTTTTAAAACCTCTCAGTGTTCTTAGCTGCCTACTAACAAATCATCAACAGTGATTAACAAGACCAATAATTACCTTCAACAAGATTACAAATTTAATCACGAGCAGCCTTCATAAAGAAACCCAGATGAAAATAAATAAATAAGATGCTCTGCTTGTAAAAAGAATAAAAGAGAAACCCAGAAATCATCAGGAAAGTGCTTTGATGGCCCAAGTGTTAGAAAACTGGACCCGGAGTTACAGTTTGGGATCTGGGGCACTGATGTGGCATAAGTTCTGGACCACGCTAAAAACACATGGTTATATTAACCCAAGATTCAGAGTTCCTGTCGTGGTTCAGTGGTTAACAAACCTGACTAGCATCCCTGAGGATGCAGGTTCAAATCCCTGGCAGTCGAGGCTCAGATCCTGCGTTGCATGGCTGTGGTATAGGCAGGCAGAGCTACGGTGTAGAGCTCCGATGCGACCCCAGCCGAGGAACCTCCATATGCTGTAGGTGCAACCCTCAAAAGACAAAAAGTTAATTAACCTAAAATTCATCCTAGCTCTAAGGCAGGTGACCCATCCAATTTAAGAAGATTTGCCAAGATCATCTTTTCATCATACTTTGCCTCATCTGATAAGTTAGTATCAACACAAAAGGAATCTAGAAATCTCCTCAACCAACTAGACCAGAGATATTCAAAAGACACATATCTAATAATGGACCTGCACAAGGGAGGAGACTCAGGGTCAGAACAGGGGGCACATGCCCTTTAGGCAAGGCACTTAGTCCCCACCCTTTCACTGTTTTCAGTCTCCCTCCAGGGCTTAGTTACTTAATCTATAAAACAATGCAAGTAGACCAGTTGATATCTAAGGTTTCCTCCCGCTATAAAAATTCCTATTATAGCAAGACCAGCACACAACTGAAGAGAGTTTAAGCAGAAGACCCAAAGACTGGTAAGGAACAACTTCAAGAGATAGAGAAGCCAGCTACTGTGAAATAAAAGCACTAGCAGGTATTAGTGATATGATAGAACCAAAATGTTGTCTGTTTGTTAGTGGCCACACAATCCTTTTAACACATAAACTGCACACAAAGATATAACTGTCATAAAAGCTGATACTATTAAGAGCATCACCAAACTTCTATTAGATGAAAGAATATCATTTTGCTTAGAATCAGTAACATTTTCTCAAAAAACTTCAACTCACATCCTGGGATCTGGGAATTCCTCAAACAAATGTTAAGACAAAAATGCTTAGACTTTCCTATGTGTTGGGAGTTCCCTTCGTGGCACAGCAGTTAACGAATCTGACTAGAAACCATGAGGTTGCAGGTTCGATCCCTGGCCTTGTTCAGTGGGGTTAATGATACAGCGTTGCTGTGAGCTGTGGTGTAGGTCACAGACGCAGCTCGGATCTGGCGTTGCTGTGGCATAGGCCAGCAGCTGTAGCTCCAATTCAACCCCTAGCCTGGGACCCTCCTCCATATGCCGCACATGCGGCCCTAAAAAAGCAAAAAAAAAAAAAAAAAGACTTTCCTATGTACATTTGGAAATTAGAAATATGAATGGTAAGCAAAAAACATTAAGTAGCAGTTATTATTAATCAGTATGATTTAAAAAGCTGCTAGCTCATGATCATTGTCTACACTACCTTACCTAAACACATTTATCTGTTTATGTTCAAAAAATGTCATGGACTAGATTCTCTTATTATCATTACCAATTTTACAGATAAACAATCTGAGCCAAGCAAAGTTAAGTGACTTCTCCAAGGTCATACAGCTGAAACTTGGTGAAGGCATTGCTAGAGTTCAGGCCCTCCCACAATTTTTTTCTTAAAAAGCCTTAGACAAAATGCAAGGAAAACGCAAATAATTTTTGGCTACAAACACGCTATTTTTAAAGACTAACTATACAACACTGGAAAATAATTTGAAATTTTCTGAAGATGAAAATTTCGCAGTAAGATCCTTCCTAAAATATTTTATGCTAAAATAAGGGCATTTAAACGTCATCATACTTTACTTCATCTAAGTCAAAATCAATACAACAGGAATCTAGAAATCTCCCTTCAACTCCCAGGTGAGGACACTCATATAAAAATGATCAAGTAGGAAGATTGGGAGTGAGGTACTAGGATTCAGATGAAAAGAAACCTAAAAGGAGGAGTTTCTGAAAATACCCAGTTAGGGAGTGGCAAAGACTTACAAAATACCCCTCAGGTTTAGTAACTTCACCTGAGCACAATAACTTGGGAGGCATGACATTTTTAGTACAAAAGAGACAGTGAGCCACATAATGCAGCAGTTAAATTATAGCCTCTGGAGTCAGAATCTCTCCGCTCTGAGATTTTCTAGCAGTAGGACCTTGAGCCAGTTAATTGCTCTATGCCTCCATTTCCCATCTCTAAAATACTAAGAGTACTTACTTCAAGGTAGTATTACAAAGATTGTCAATAAGTGTAAAATACCTAGAATAGGGCCGGCCTCCTATATAACTGTATGATATGTTACTATTACTATACATATTACATACATTATATACTATACACATTTTTATGTATTATAGAATGAAAGCTGGATAGATTTAAACTACCAAAAGTACAGGTTATCTGGTGGTGAGTAAACCGTCAATCCAGGGGAGAGAATATCTGTTTTGGCTCTCTGGGGACAACCTAGATGTATCCCAGTTGAATGCCGGCAAGATTTCCTTTTGCCAGGCACTGACAGGAACATATAATAAATCCTATGGCTATATTTAGGACATGAGATATATATAACCCTAAGCCCTCTGGCAAACTCTCCACAATAATAACAATTTTTTTTTTTTCTCTGTTACCAACACTGAGAAAAGGTGCTCAAAGTTAGGATTATTAACGATCTCCCCCTGCCTCCCCTCCTTTTCCAATGATTTTTAAAAGACCAGTAGGGTTTGTTGGCATTTCCAAACTTCTTCCCAGGAAGTCTGCAATGGGTACTGCTAAGAGTTGCTGTATACTTGGTTGATTCCCTCTAAGGAGCTTATGCTAAGAATTGAGGAAAGAAAGCAGATTAACCATTTGAGTACATGCCACGGCCCATCCACAAGCCCTCCCCTCTCTCCGCCATTAACGGGGGCTTCTGCAGTCCCCACCCATCAACCCAAAAATGTGATCCAAGGATCCAGGGAAATCAATTTATTGCTTTGGCTAATCCTATAACAATAGGGGTTTCATTTTCATTGTAGGGCAATTAAGATGTCGGAGAAGGAAGAAGCAGGAGGAGAAGCGGGGAGGGGGGTGTCCTCCCATCCCCACAGACAGATTAGTCCCGGTGGAGTCAGCAGCGTCCGCTCTGTCTGTCTGGCGGTCGGTCACACGCAGCTCTTGACTGCTACCTAGCAACGCAAAGCCAGGGAGAGAGCTCGCGGGTTCCCTGGCCTCCTCCTGGCCCTTCCCATTCATCCCTAGGGCTCGCGCTCGCTCTCCCTCTCTTTTCCTTACACTGCTCGCCCGCTCGCTCTCTCGCTCTCTCTCTCTCTCCTTCTTTTACTCTCTACTCCTCTAGTTTTTCTCTCCTCTTCCCCCTTTACTATTTCCCTCCACTACTTTCTCCCCTGCTCCTTCCCTCGCCTGTTTTGGTTAAAAAAAAAAAAAGGAAAAGAAAAGAAGAAAAAGAAAAACTAACAAACAAAACTCCCCGACAACTTGAGAGAAGTTTACAGCGCTTCCTAGCTAAAACTTTCTCCATTCGAACTCTCAAAAACTCCTGCCCGCGCAGACTGGCCCCATTCATCAACACAAAAGCCTCCACACCTCCCCGTTGGAAAGGGAAACCCTTCAAGAAAATACTCCAGCATATCGGCAGCTCTCTCCGCCAATCCCTACTCCCGGCCTTATCTGGGCTAGTAAATAATGTTTATCAAGATGCAGTCTCTTGGGGGTCACGGCGAGACCAAGTTTCGCTGGTGAAGAGAGGCGGGGTGCTCAAGCCCGCAGCCTGGGCGCGCGAAGGGACTCCAGGGCTGGGCGCTGCAGGTGGAAAACTGCGCACGGAGCCGCACGGTGGACCGCTCAGTCCCGGAGAGAATAAATCTGTGGGGGGAGCAGGTTCTGGAGCCGCGGGGAGAACTGCAAAGTGCCGTCCAGAAAGGTTGTAACAAACCCCCGTGGGAACAAAGGTGGGGTCCCCGTGGGGTGCCCTGTCACCGAAATTGGAGCGGCTGCTTTCTCAAGTTTGCAAGAGCTCACTTCCCAGGCGGGGTAAGAAGGGGCGCTCACGGTCACCCTCTCTGGGAAACCTGAGTGCCCCTGGGGGAGCCGCTGCAGCGCCGCCGCCCGCTCCTGGCCTCTGGCCGCCGCGGCCCCTCTGCTCGCCTGCAGACCCAACCCTACCACAGCCTTGGAAATCCCGCGCTCTGCTCAGAGGTCGGGCGGGTGGGCGCTTACCTCTGCCACTGACCGGCGCCAGGCAGGCGGCGAAAGCCAGCAGCAGCGTGCACGCCGCCGCCGCCGCCCAGCGCTCCATCCCTGCGACGGTCCGGGTCCCCGGCCTCGCCTTTCCTTCCCCGGGAGGTGGGCGCGCGTCGCACTCAGCACTGCAGCGCCTCCGCTCGAGAGCGCTCCTTCAGGCCCGCACTTCGGCGGGCTCTCAGTGGCAGAAAGCCGGGCCCCGCGCCCGAGGCATCCCGTTTTCTACCCTCGCCAGTCCCCACCCTCCAGACAGTGCATAAAGCCCTTTAGACCCGCCCGCCCCGGAACTAGCATGCGGGAATCCCGCGCGTCAGGCCTCTGGCCGCCCGGCCCGCCCCCTGCACTTTGCAGCGCCTGGAGGAGCGCGGACTCGAACACACGAGTGCACACTCACGCATGCACTCCTACAGAAACAGCCTCATATACAGAGAGGCTCACAGTCTCACATGCTCCCTCACTCGCGTGCACACATGCAGTCACACGTGCAAGCACACTGCGCAGGTACGCACGCTTATTTGTGTGTGCACACCCGCTCCTCACAGTCACACTCTCACACTGACACACTCACACACAGGCAGGATTTGCCTCCGCACAGAAGTCGGCTAGGCGGTCCACGCCGAGATCTGCCACCTGCACAGTTTTAGAAAAGGGAAAAAATAAGAGAAGGAAGAGAAGGGAAGGGGAAGGAGGAGTAAAAAACCTGCTGGAGAGATCTGTGACCAATCACCAGTCTGAAATCTCCAGGATCCCTCGGATACCCTGGTTTCCTCCATCGAGCTGGGTGCTGAGATGGGGTGCTCTGTGTTTTTACAAGTTATAGAGAGAATTGGATCTATGTTCGGAGAGGAGGGGCGCTGGATACTCGTTTAGTTTTCCTTAGGCACCACATCTACAGGTGTCACGGCCAGATCGCGCTTCTTAGAAATCTGTTCATTTCGAAGCAAAATTAAAGAATGAACGTGCTGGTGCCGGTTTATACGAGAGAGAAACGTCGGGGTCGAGTGAATTCCACATCTCCTTTCTTTGGGCAGGGCTAACCAGGGGTAGGCTGGAAAGGGTTGGGGCGGGGCGGGGTGGGGGGCGGCCCCCAAGAGCACTGCGAGCGAACCTTACACAGCAAGGTCCTCAGACGGTACGTGACTCCAGAGCCCACAGAAAAAAAGAGGGTTAGTGCGACCTCATTCCTGGCCTCTGGAAGGTCTAAGCAGGGGCCGTTTCCCGGCCAGGGATCACCCCAGAACTTCCTGTCCCAGGGGCCAGACCCTGAGCCAGGGCGTCAGGAGCCCTCAGCCAGAGGGGTCGTAGCCATGAAAACGGCAGCTCTGCACCCATATAGTCCCGAACCAGTCACTGCCACCCCTCTCCGGAGCACGGATCTTGTGGAACTATGCTGTCTCTCAACAGTCCGGACAGCGTACCTTCCTTAGGCTGCATCGGTTTTGGTGGAGCTCTGCGGAGAGGCGGGGGGGAGAGATAGATTTTATTTCTTAAAGGCAACAGAGAGAGAGAGCGAGAGAGACACGCAGAGGGGACAAAAACAGACTTTAAAGGGGTATGTATGAGAAAGGGCGGGAGAGACTTCATGGCTCTCTCTTGGAGGACTAGAAATCCTGAGTTCTCCGCCCGGATCACAAGTCACTGGGACGCGCGCGCTATCTGCCTCCCAGCCCAGCGTCTGGCGCATGGGTGGCGCCGAGGAGGAGGCAGGATTGGGGACCGAGGGGCGGTGGGGCCGAGAAGTCTGGGGGGCGAGGCGGGTAGGAGGAGGGAAGCAGCGAGGGGGCAAGAAGCTGCACTTTAGTCTCCGCGGGTGATTTATGCCGGTTCCGGGCGGCCGGGGCGATGGTACGGGACCGCGCCGGGGTCAGGCGGCTCCGAAGCTCGCCAGGGCCGCGCTGCAAAGTCAATGAACGTCCCCACACCACGGATATACAAAGAGCGGCAGCAGGCGCTGCGCAGTCGCGCGCCTGGGTGGGCGAGCGGGTAGGGACACAACTGGGACAGGAAGGGCTGCATCCCGCCCCGAGCGCGCGTGGGCTAGCGGAGACGCGGGAGGGTGAGCGCAGGCGCGAGTTTTGCTGGCTGAGCAGGGGGGCGGTGTTTGTGTCCTTTCAGTGTAGCAGCCGGGGCTCCAAACATTCCTTTCTGCACTGAAGGGTTTTCCTCATTGTTGTTGTCTTTGTGCTCCAGTGTTGCCAACTTACTGGAATTCCTGACGTGGTTGCACAGCAGGGCTCAGGCTGACCATACGAACCAGCTGCGTTTGTGCACGGGGCCAACCCCGCCGTTAATCCCAGAATAACGCCGCCTGAGAAGGAGGAAAGAATGGAGGGCGAACGCGAGGGAAGGGAGTAGATAAAAAGGTGGGGATGAGGTATCAATAACGAAGCACGGTCCATCATTCCCAACACTGAGTACGTGAACACACATATTCACACTCTTCTAAAAAAAAAAAAGTCCATTTGTCAATGCAGTCCCAAACTCGTGCCACTTAAAAACAGAAATCTCTTAGCCTGCACCGCGCACATGTTTTTATCTTCGTATCCCCACCTGAGAATGTCTTTTGCTAGACATGGAGGATTAAAACTAAGGACCAGCATCCGGGAAAGCGCAGGCTTGGTTGTGATTTACACCAGAATTGATTCTATGAAATGCAAAGATGCAATTTCTTTATGTTCCACCTTCCCTCTACACAAATGCATAAAGGCCTTTAGCCAAAAGAGACAGGAAAGTGCTGAAAAATGAAATTTATTCTAGTAAATTTATGTTCCTTGATTTCCTTAATATATGTTTAACTTGTCTATATTTTTATGCATCTCAACAACAAACCACTGGAAATATTTTCAGAGTATTTGTTCCTACCCTGAGCCAAATTCTGCTTCCTGCAGTGGGAATGAAGTAAAACTTCTTGAGTACAATCCAAATTAAATTTGCTAATAATCTAACCCAGATCAGCCTCCTGAGTGCCACAGAGCCAACAGCCCTTTGGACAGTTCCAATCCAATGTCCCTAAAGAATTCAAACTCAACATGATGAAGCCTGCAGAGTTCCCATTGTGGCTCAGCAGTAATGAACCCATGAGGTTGAGCGTTTGATCCCTGGCCTTGCTCAGTGTGTCAAAAGCTCCGGCATTGCAGTGAGCTGTGGTGTGTGGTGTGTGCAGAGACGCGGCTAACATCTGGTCACACTGGTTAGACCCAGTGTGGCTGGGGCGTACAGCTCTGATTGAACCCCTAGCCTGGAACTTCCATTGTCTCAGGTGGGCCCTAAAAAGACAAAAACAAACAAACATGGTAGAGCCTGAACCATAAACCTTCACTGTTTCTTTTATTTTTTTTTTATTTTTTTGTCTTTTTAGGGCCGCACCCACAACATATGGAGGTTCGCAGGCTAGGGGTCTAATCGGAGCTGTAGCTGCCCACATAGTACGCCACAGCAATGCTAGACCCGACCCGCGTCTGCAGTCTACACCACAGCTTATGGCAACGCTGGATCGTTAACCCACTGAGCAAGGCCACGGATCGAACCCACAACCTCATAGTTCCAAGTCGGATTCATTACCGCTGGAACTCCAACCTTCACTGTTTCTTATCTCAGCGAGAGGCACCATCATCCACCCCACAGGGAAGGCAGAAATTGTCATTCTCGACTCCTCTCTTTTCCCCACTTGATAGGCAACTTCATCTGCCTGCAGGATGGAAAACAGATATCAGAAGGCACACTGACAGCAAGGAGCCCACTAGAAGACTCCTGCCATAATTCAGATGAGAGAGGTTGGTGGGTACTGGCAGTGAGATTGAGAGAAAAGTGAGTGGACTGGATAACTTTTAAAAGACTAGCTCTTTCAAACAAAAGCAATTCACTGTTAGAAACATGAAATCTGAGTTCCCATCGTTGCGCAGCGGAAACGAATCCGACTAGGAACCGTGAGGCTGCGGGTTCGATCCCTGGCCTCGCTCAGTGGGTTAATGATCCAGCGTTGCTGTGAGCTGTGCTGTAGGTCGCAGACGCAGCTCAAAGCTGGCGTTGCTATGGCTGTGGCATAGGCCAGCAGCAGCAGCTTCGATTAGACCCCTAGCCTAGGAGTCTCCACATGCCGCAGGTGCAGTCCTAAAAAGACAAAAAGAAAAAAAAAACGGAAAAGAAGAAACTTATGAAATCAATGTGGTAGGTTAGGTGAGAATTATTTTCAAATAAAATAGAGCAAAACAGGAGTTCCCTGGTGGCTCATTAAGTATCCTGCAGTGTCACTGCTGTGGCTCAGGTCACTGCTCTAGCCACGGGTTCAATCCCTGGCCCCAGAACTTCCGCATGCTGTGAACACAGCCAAACAAATAAAATAGAGCAAAACAGAAACTAAAATAACTTTATGGAAAGAGCATGCATCGTTTCACAAAAACTCTTGTGAAATACACACTCCACTATGTAAAATAAAGTATATTCATTATGTATCTCTGTGGAAAATGTTTGAGATATCTTGCCACAAATTACTTAATAATTAGAGAAAACAGTAACTTTAAGTGGATAACCTGACGTGTTGTTGGGGTTTTTTTCTTTCCTTCCCCTCCCTCCCTGTTTTGGCTGCCTCTCAGCCTATGGCGTTGCCCAGACAGGAATGAGATCCAAGCAGCAGCTGCAACCTACTCTGCAGCTGTGGCAACTTGGCAGGTGTTCTAATAGGCTTTATTATTGCTTGCTTAGGTATGGTAAGGTCAACAAACCAGGAGATGAGGTTTGAAAAGATCGTTTATTATACTCACAGATCCCAAAAATTGGGAATACAAGTCAGGACACTGGGGGCCAAATAGGCAACCACCGGCGTTATAACTCAGATGGAAAAGGGGGGAATTGTGGGCAGGCACCTTACTGTGCATTCTGGGGGAAGGAACAGAGAACACGCAGGCAGGGTAAGCAGGTTTAGGATTGGATAGTTAGTATTTGAACATAACTCCCCCTCCATCCTTCCCAACTGTGGAGGAGACAGGAGGTCAAGGCAAGGTGGCTCAGGTATATTATCTGAACAAGGTGTGTCCAGCATATGCACGCAGGGCAGATGCATCAAGATTACAGAAGCTAGACACAGCGTAAGTGAAGCAGATACCATAGTATTGCCTACACAAAGGCTTAACATAATCATGAGAAAGCATTAGAAGAATCCAAACTGTGGGCATTCTATAAAATAACCAAAATAACCAAACAGTATACTTCAAGTTGGCAAGGTCATGAAAGACATGAAAGACTGAGGGACTTTTGAGAGATAAGACAACTAAATGCAAGGCATAGCCTTGG
The DNA here is from genome assembly GCA_004024745.2 of Catagonus wagneri. Lineage (NCBI taxonomy): Eukaryota > Metazoa > Chordata > Mammalia > Artiodactyla > Tayassuidae > Catagonus > Catagonus wagneri. The sequence continues at coordinate 22,882,346 of PVHT020000141.1, forward strand.
GTTGGACTTGGACTGGGGGAAAAATAGCTCTAAAGGACATTCTTGGGAAAGTCAGAGGCACTTCAATATGGACTGTAGATTGAAAAAATAATGTCCTATAATTTCTAATATTGGTTAGGAAAGAGAATGTCCTTGTTTTTAGGAAATATATCCTAAAGGACTTAAAGGTTCAGGAACATGATTTTGCAATTTCTTCTCAAATCATTCAGAAAAAAAATGTGTGTGTATATATAAATAAGGAGGAGAGACAGCAAATAAGCAAAGGGCATGTGGGAGTTTCTTGTACTATTCTTTCTACTTTTCTGTCAGCTTAAAATTATATTAAAATAGGAGTTCCCTTCGTGGCTCAGTGGTTAACGAATCCGACTAAGAACCATGAGGTTGCGGGTTCCATCCCTGGCCTTGCTCAGTGGCTTAAGGATCCGGCGTTGCTGTGAGCTGTGGTGAAGGTTGCAGACGCGGCTCGGATCCCGCGTTGCTGTGGCTGTGGTGTAGACTGGCAGCTGAGGCTCTGATTTGACCCCTAGCCAAGGAACCTCCATACACTGCCAGTGTGGCCCTAAAGAGGAAAAAATATAAAATAAAATAAAATAAAAAAAAATATTTGCTCTGCCAGAATGTCTTCCCTCACCACTCCTACTAAGAGGAGGTGCTCCTGTATGCCCTCAGAGCTCCCTGAATTTCCCCCAGCCCAGCTCCTATCCCTTGGCCTCCTCAAATCTTCTCTCTCTGAAGCCAGAGTAATTTCTCTTGCAGTCATCCAGACTGTAGGAATCACTTGGTCTTAAAACTTCAGTAGTTTCCCCATTATTCCTGGAATAAAATTCAAAAATTTTAGCATAGCTATGAGCTCTTGAATGATCGGGCCCTTGGCCATCTGGTAAACCCCATATGACAATCCAGCCACACTGGCCTCCACCTGGTTCCTCAAACATACTGTCTGCTTTCCCAGCCTTGAGGGTGAGATTAAGGAAACTCGGGGCGGGGGGGGGGGGGGGGGGGGGGGGGGGGGGGGGGGGGAATGTAGGCCGAGGTTCACGGGACT
>PVHT020000141.1:22883490-22910264 GCA_004024745.2 Catagonus wagneri
CCTCGCTCAGTGGGTTAAAGAACTGGCGTTTCTGTGGCTGTGGTGTAGGCCGGCAGCTGTAGCTCCGATTAGACCCCTAGCCTGGAAACATCCATACGCCACGGGTGTGGCCCTAAAAAGTGAAAAAAAAGTGCTAAAAAGACATCACAAGGTATCTCACCTACCAGCTAGCTCCAGTATGCCTCTGATGTAATGACAACTGCCCTTCACAAGGAAGAACATTGCTGGGTTGTTTTTTGTTTTTCCAGTTTTTGACTTGCCAACCTTAAGACCAGCCCTGAGCCATGTCAGCTGCCTGTTCCTGGTGGATAGCCAGGTCAAGACAAGCCACAGCAAGACCTAAAGGGGTATCCAGAGCAGCAGCCATATTTTCCAAACCACACAGAGACGCCAGGTGTAATACGACAAAGGAATCCTCCTTATTTGCAAATACAGGCTTCTGGAACAACATCTTGGCAGAGACTTAAAGAAACAGTAGAGAATCTAATGAGTCTCACCGATCAGAAAAAAAACAAGTTCAAAAAATTAGGACTTTTCTGAAAAACTTAGGCATAACAGACATGATTGAGGGAAACCATGGGAGCCAAGGGGGCCTAAGGCAGGCACACACATTCTAATCATGCCAGCAGCATAAGCACATGTCAAGGAGCTGTGCAGGGGCACTTAATAGTGCATGGTGAGGAAAGCTAGGAATAGAGTAGCAGGGTCAACTTGGGTAGGTTCCTGCTTTCAAATTCCTCTCTCCTAGGAGCAATTTCTTCAGGCAAAGGTCAGTGAAAATACCTGCCTGGATAATGACTCTTGAGAGCCAGAAGATCAATACAATCCCATCAGTCCCACAGTCCAACTCTTATCTCAGGGATTATGAAAGGGCTGGAGGTTGTAGAAAGGTATGTGATAAGGATCAGTGTGTGCATGAAGAAGGCACCTATGTAAAGTCAGGATCCATATATGATCCTTGAGGTATAATCAATTAGGACATTTGTCTCAGTATCACCACTAGACATAACTCTAGTCTTCCTTGCCTGACTTTGGGGACCTACATCAGAATTCAACCAGGCTCCCTATCAAAGAGGTGGGTCTGTCTTATTCATTACCAAATCCTCAAAACTTAGCCTAGGACCTGATACATGGCAAACCATCAATAACTGTGGGCAAAAAATAAAGCAGTATAAACTCTGCATTTGGCTTCTGGCATTTCACTCCTATCAGACCTTTGAAGACACAACCTACTCTCAAGAGACACTGAGATCTTTTATACTATGGGAAGCATCCTCAAGGTATTTAAGAGGTTTAACTTCTTCTTAGCAATCCTTGCCTTAAGGGCCTACAATTAACACTGCAATCTGAGTTATAAAAGAAGCATTATTTCTCCACTGTTCCATGGGGATATTTGGCAATGTTCAGAGACCTCTTTGATTGTTGTGACTGGTGGGGAGGGGGAGGGTGTGGGGAGGGGTAGTTCTCCAGTCATCTAGTGGGTAGAGACCAGGAATGCCGCTAAATATCTTACAATGAATGGGACAAACCATCCCACCCAACCCCTCTTCCTCCTGTTCTGCGACAAAGAATTATCTACCCTCAAATTTCACTAGTCCAAGGATGAGAAACCCTGAAACTGCAATCAATAGGTTCATAACAACAAAATCTTCAAGAAGGATTTCAGACCTTTAGATCAAGAACAGAATCATAAGATCCATTTAAAATCCACTTCTGCTAATTTCATCGTCCTAGTAACTGGTCAGTGCAGTAGGAAAAGGATGATAAGCCTGTAGATCAGAGTTCAGTCAAGAGAAACAGACATGGAGTTCCCGTCATGGCTCAGTGGTTAATGAATTCGACTAGGAACCATGAGGTTGCAGGTTCCATCCCTGCTCGGTGGATTAAGGATCTGGCGTTGCTGTGAGCTGTGGTGTAGAGCAGCGGCTACAACTCCAATTAGACCCCTAGCCTGGGAACCTCCACATGCCTCGGGTGTGGCCCTAGAAGAAAGACTGAAAAAAAAAAAGGAGAGAAACAGACATTAAGATGGGGGACACCAACGAGTTCCCTGGTGACCTGGTGGGTTAAGTATCCATCCAGCCATGCCACTGCTGTGACATGGATTGCATCCCTGGCCAGGGAATTTCCACATGTTCCGGGCATGGCCAGAAAAAAAAAAAAAAAGGAGGAATTAAAAAAAAAAAAAAAAAGATGGGGCACACAAAGAAGCATTTCAAAACTTGGAAGATACATCTCAGTTCTTACGCTTCAACGATGTTTAAGTAAATGCAAACTAAACAAGAAAAGTACTTATTTTCTCTCTTCTCTCTGGTTGACCAAATACTATTTTTCCTCAAGCCTCAGCTCAAGTATTTTCTCCTTTGTGGTAAAATCTCCACCTTTCCCAAAGAGTCTCTTTCTTTCTGTAATCCCAGCTCACCAAACGTGTCCCTTCTTTAGGGTTCTATGTGGTAGTGTGAATTCATATCTCCTCCAATAAACTTTGTATCCCTTTGTATCCCTCAGTCTTCTTTCTGTACTTTTCTTTTTCTCTTCTCCTGTTTGTTTTTTTTTTAAGGCCGCACCTGCAGTACATGGAGGTTCCCGGGCTAGGGGTCAAATTGGAGCTACAGCTGCCGGCCTGCGCCACAGCCACAGCAACGCCAGATCCAAGCTGCATCTGTGACCCTGCATGGCAACGCAGGATCGTTAACTCACTGAGCAAGGCCAGGGATCGAACCCGCAACCTCATGGTTCCTAGTCGGATTTGTTAACCACTGCGCCACGATGGGAACTCCTCTTTCTTTTTTTTTTTTAAATAGGCTCTTATTTATTTATTTATTTATTTTTTAGGGCTGCACCCGAGTCATATATAAGTTCACAGGCTAGGGGTTGAATTGGAGCTGCAGCTGCCACTGTACACCACAGCCACAGCAAACACCAGATCCGAGCCTCATCTGTGACCTGCATCACAGCTCATGCCAACACCAGATTCTTAACCCACTGAACGACGCCAGGGATCATACTCGCGTCCTCATGGATACTAATTGGGTTCATAACCTCCTGAGCCACAACGGGAACTCCTATCTGGCAAATTTTAATTGAATACTTTATAGTAAGTATGAAAAACTGTACAGGCTGTACAGGATGCTACTTCTCCAAAAAAGATTTATTTTCCTTCATGCAGACAGAAAAGATTAAATCCTTGATCCACTCAAACTGACGTGTCTTAAGACTGGATTGCCGTCTTTTTAAGAACTGAACTGCTTCTGGTCTGTCCTACCACTAGGTATAGGCCCTCAGACATCTCAATGAAAACATGGAGTGTTTGCTAGGATCCTTCTTTCTCCAAGGTGACTATGAATTCCAGTGTTTACTGCAAGAGCATCATGATCTTACCAAAAGCTGTGAGTAATCCTTTAACATCTTATCATCCACTTTATCTTTTTGTCCGCTTTTTTTTTTTAGGGCCGTCCCCATGGCATATGGAGGTTCCCAGGCTAGGGGTCAAATCCGAGCTGTAGCCGCCAGCCACAGCCACAGCCACAGCAATGCCAGATCCGAGCCGCGTCTGCAACCTACACCACAGCTCACAGCAACGCCGGATCCTTAACCCACTGAGCGAGGCCAGGGATCGAATCCCCAAACCTCACAGTTCCTAATCGGACTCGTTTCTGTTGTACCATGATGGGAACTCCTTAGCATCCACTTTATATTAGAACTCTTAGTCCAGTGCAGCTTGCAAACTGGAAATGCTTTGAGAAGTAAAATAGTAGATCTGGGGGCTTACTTCAATATTTTCCCTTTATTTGGGGGGAGCTTGGTCTCTAAAGTGTTGGATGTCTTGTTGCTCTCCAATGTCTTTAAGCAGTTGTTTTATATTTCAATTTTTTAAACACATTTTCATATAATTGGGACTATTCTCTGATGCTACACCAAAATGCAACAAGTTGTAGTTTTCTAAAGGTTAATTACAGTAAGAAATCTGAAACCATGGCAATAAAATATTTAGCCTCATTTATATTAAAAATCCATTGGTCTGGTTTGTTTTTTAATTACTTAATGAATTTCATTACATTTCCAGGTATACGCCAATCATCACAACCAAATTTTACAGCATTTTGTTTGGGATTTTTTTTTTTTTAGCCATGACCTCAGTATGCAGAAGTGACCAGGGATCATCCTGCCTAGTGACTGCAGGGTACCACGTGGTTACAGAAACCTCTTACTTCTACATTCTGTCAATATAAAGGTGACAATTTTATAAGATAACATTTATGCCTAGAAATACCTCAATCTGAAAGTCAAATTAGACTAAATAGAAAAGTTTTTTAAATTACAGTAAAAATAAAAATAAAACCTACAATTAGCAATGTTTAGTGAGTTGCAAAGGGACGTTGATCCTACTGCCATACAACTTCACTGACTAACTGTGGGGAAATCAGCAGAACACTTTCAACCAAGCAGATTCCAAAATCATTCTGTAAATACTGACTGACAGAGTTGCCTGGTGGCATAGCAAGTTAAGGACCCAGTGGTGTCACTGCAGTGGCTGAGGACACTGCTGTGGGCAGGAATGATCCTTGGCCTGGGAACTGCCACATGCCACTGGCTCAGCCAAAAAGAAAAAGCATAAACAAACATTGATTTACTACTTATGTGATTCCTTCTAGTCAAACCCTTACTATTTACCAAATTGGAAAACTGGAGCTACTTTTTAACACAGACTTTAGAAGAGAGACCTACACATTTTTTTTTCTTCCAGCACAGCACCTCCCAGCAAAGTGGATAAAGATGAGGCCATCTTCCACACCTGAGTAGTGCCTTTGCCTCTGCTGCCTCAGAGTTGGCGGATTTTCATCTGGGCTCCTGTCTTCACTCACCAGTCATGGGAAATCTTGGTTATTTCAAACAGTAATTAGATCATTGTCTCAGTTATAACAGAAGAGAAAGGGTATTAGAACCAGGAACTTTCTTTTTTTTCTTTTTCTTTCTTGTCTTTTGAGGGCCGCACCCACAGCATATGGAGGTTCCCAGGCCAGGGGTCAATTTGGAGCTGCAGCTGCCAGCCTATGGCACAGACACAGCAACACCAGATCTGAGCTGCATCTGCAACCTAACCACAGCTCACCGAAACGCCACATCCTTAACCCACTGAGTGAGGCCAGGGATCGAACCTGCGTCCTCATGAATGCTAGTCAGACTCGTTTCCACTGAGCCACAATGGGAACTCCAGAACCAGGAACTTTCAAATTAACTTCTTAAACTTTATTGGTCTTTCGTAAAATCCCTTACTTATAAATTGGCTCTAACTTAATTGCCATGTCACTACAGTTACTAGAAATTTAAAGGTTTAGTTTATTACAGATATTAACTATATTTTCATCTTCATAAAAATGTTTCAGAAGTAAGTTTATGGAGTTGCATATGTTATATGTGCTGTTCTATTAACGGGTGTGTGTGTGTGTGTGTGTGTAGAAAAAGAGAGACACATGCATGAAACCAAGCTTGAGGAGTTCCCTTTGTGGCGCTGTGGAAACAAATCCAACTAGGAACCATGAGGTTGCAGGTTCGATCCCTGGCCTCGCTCAGTGGGTTAACAATCCGGCGTTGCCGTGAGCTGTGGTGTAGGTTGTAGACGTGGCTCAGATGTGGCATTGCTGTGGCTATGGCTTAGGCCGGTGGCTACAGCTCCAATTAGACCCCTAGCCTGGGAACCTCCATATGCCGCAAGTGCAGCCCTAAAAAGCAAAAAAAATAAAAATAAAAAATAAATAATAATAATAAGACCAAGCTTGAACTCTACTTTGAAAAAGTTGTCACTGAAGCAGTAAGAGTGCTTAGCTCCAAATGGTGGGATCTATAATGGTTTTTTTTTTTTTTTGGTTTGTTTTTTCCTTTTTAGGGCCACACCCATGGCAGATGGAGGTTCCCAGGCTAGGGGTCAAATCGGAGCTGCAATTGCTGGCCTACTCCACAGACACAGCAACTCATATCCAACCCGTGTCTGCAAGCTACACCACAGCTCACGGCAACATCGGATCCTTAACCCACTGATTGAGGTCAGGGATCAAACCTGCATCCTCATGGATACTAGTTGGATTTGTTTCCACTGCGCCACAATGGGAACTCCCAACAAAACTTTGGTAAGGCACGAAGACATAATTTTTCACAGAGTACAGAGAGATAAATCCAAAAGGCAAGACATGAAGAACTTTTCAGATGTTGATAGTTATGTCCTACATTTAGCTCGTGTACATTTACAAAACACCCATGTGCCAGGCACTAAGATTAGAGAGATGAATGGTCCCATTTTTGAGGAATTTACATTTTGTAAAGCAATACAGCCTGATAAGTATTTTAATCAATGTATTCACAGGATGTTATAGAAGCACAAAAGAAAGCACACCTAACTCTCCTTTGGAAAAGAAAAATAAGTGTTGGAGAATAAAATGATTGATAAGCTGAATGCTGAAAGATAAGTAATTCATATGCCTTACAATATGTTAGAAGGAATAAAATAACAATCCTTTATTCGGTGCATTAAAATTCTCAACAACTGGAACTCCCGTTACAGCTCAGCAGGTAAAGAATCTGACTAGTATCCTTGAAGACGTGGGTTTGATCCCAGGCCTTGCTCACTGGGTTAAGGATCCAGCATTGCCATGAACTACAGTGTAAGTGGCAGACATGGCTCAGATCCCATGTTGCTGTGGCTGTGGTGTAGGCTGGCAGCTGCAGCTCTTATTCGACCCATAGCCTGGGAACTTCCATATGCTGCTGGTACAGCCCTAAAAAGCAAAAATAAATAAATAAATAAATAAATATTCTCAACAACCTTATATGATAGTTATTTTATCTACCCAGGATCGCCTTACAATGAATTATTTATATCCAAATTCTTGTCTTAAGTATGTTTTTGGAGATCACATTATGGGTTCCCTCATAAAATTCTTTCATTGATAAAAGTACTTATTAGATACTTAATAGACATTAAAAAGTTAGAAGTCTTAGAAATTGGTTGCTCTGAAAAAGGACAATCTAGAAATATACTAACTATTTACACACTAGGCATAAACTCAGACAAAAATTCTCCCTACCTAACCACCTACTCAAAGATATTAAAATGTTATAATGGAAAACTTTAGGTCTCCTGGAGTTCCCGTGTGGCTCAGTGGTTAATGAATCCAACTAGGAATCATGGGGTTGTGGGTTCGATCCCTGACCTTGCTCAGTGGATTAAAGATCCGGCGTTGCCGTGAGCTGTGGTGTAGATCACAGACGCAGCTCAGATCTGGCGTTACTGTGGCTGTGGCTGTGGCCGGCGGCTACAGTTCCGATTCCACCCCTAGCCTGGGAACCTCCATATGCCTCGACTGCGGCCCTAGAAAAGGCAAAAAGACAGAAAAAAAAAAGTTGTCTCCTAAAGCAAGGATTTAATATGTCATGATCATTTTAGCTTCTAGCTAAATCTGGTAGATTCCTCTAAACCTAGAAAAAGTAAAATGTAATAAATAATATGAACAAATTCCTAAGGCACATAACAAAACTGACTCAGGAAAAAAGATTAAAGCTGAACTGACCTATAATAAATAGGGAAATTATACCAGTAATCAAAATCTTTGTTGAGAATTCAACAAAGAAAAGCGCAGAACCAGATGACTCCATTTGTAAAGTTTACCAATACTGGATTTCCCATCGTGGTTCAGCAGAAACAAATTTGACTAGCATTGATGAGGATGCAGGTTCGATCCCTGGCCTTACTCAGTGGGTTAAGGATCCAGCATTGCTGTGAGCCGTGGTGTAGGGCGTAGACACAGCTCGGATCTGGTGTTGCTGTGGCTCTGGTGTAGGCCAGTGGCTACAGTTCTAATTTGACCCCTAGCCTGAGAACCTCCATATGCCACGGGGTGGCCCTAGAAAAAGACAAAAAAAAGAAAATAAAGAAGAGAGTAGTTTTAAGATGGACAGGCATCCAAATGAATAAAGCTACACTTCACCTTAAAAAGACAAAAAAAAAAAAAAGTTTACCAAATAGTTAAAGAAGAATTAGCAGCAATTATTCTCAAACTCTTCCAAGAAAATTAGACACAAAACATTTTCTAATTATATGAGGCCAGTAGTAGCCTGAGAGCAAAACCAAAGACAGTATAAGAAAATATTCTTTATAAATACAGTTGTAAAAATCAAGAAAATGCTAGCAAACTGAATTCAGCAACATATTTAAAAGATTATATGCCATGACCAAGTAGGATTTATCCCTGGAATGCAAGAGTGACTTAACATACAAAAATCAATTCGTATAATATATCACATTAATAAAATGAGGAATAAAAACCACATAATCATCTTAGCTGGTACAGAAAAAGCACTTATCAAAATCCAACAACTTTTAATGATTGCAAAAACACTTAAGGGAATTCCTGTTGTTGCTTAGAGGGTTAAGACTCCAACTGCTACCTATGAGGATATAAATTCAATCCTTGGCCTTGCTCAGCAGATTAAAGGATATGGCATTGCTGCAAGCTGTGGTGTAGGTCACAGATGAGGCTCAGATCCTGTGTGGCTGTGGCATAGGCTGGCAGCTATAGCTCCAATTTGTGATTTGACCCCTAGCTTCTTCAGAAGCTCCATATGCCATGGATGAGCTCCCCCCACCCCAAAAAAGGACATGACTAAATTGAAACACATCTTGTGTTCATGGTTTGGAAGACCTAATATTGTTAAAATGACAAAACACCCCAAAGTTATCCTCTCAGATTCTAGGTAATCCTATCAAAATCCCAATGCCATTAATGGAAAAGTCCATTCTAAAATATATATAGAATTGCAAAAAAACTTCAAATAGGCAAAACAAACTTGAAAAGAACAGAAGTTCCTGTTGTGTCTCAGAGGGTTAAGATTCCAGTTAGCATCCATGAAGATGCGGGTTCAATCCCTAGCCTTGCTCAGTGGGTTAAGGATCTGGCATTGCCACAAGATGCGACATAGATCCTGCATTGCTGTGGCTGTGGCACAGGCCAGCAGCTACAGCTGCAATTGGACCCCTAACCTGGGAACTTCCATGTGCTGCAGGTGTGGCCTGGGAAAAAAAAAGAAAAAGAACAATGGTAGGCAACTTATATTTCATGATTCCAAAACTTACTACCAAGCTACAGGATTTAAAACACTATGTTCCTGGCATATATCTAAACATACAGATCTGTGGGAAAGAATTGAGAGTCCAGAAATAAATTCATGTATCTATGGTCGCTTGCGTTTTTTTTTCTTTTTAGGGCTGCATTTGTGGCATATAGAAGTTCCCAGGCTAGGGGTCGAATCAGAGCTGCAGCTGCCAGCCTACGCCACAGCAACGCCAGATCCAAGACTCACCTGCAGCCTACACCACAGCTCACAGCAACGCTGGATCCTTAACCCACTGAGAAAGGCCAGGAGTCAAACCCACATCCTCATGTATACTAGTTGGGTTCGTTACCGCTGAGCCACAATGGGAAATCCAAATTAGTTTTTGACAGGGATGCCATAACCATTCAATAGGGAAAGAATAATCTTTTCTCTCTGTTTTTTTTTTTTTTTTGGCTTTTTAGGGCCACCCTGTGGCATATGAAGGTTCCCAGGCTAGGGGTCCAATCGGAGCTATAGCTGCTGGCCTCCACCACAGCCACAGCAACACAGGATCCGAGCCACATCTGCAAACTACACAAGAGCTCATGGCAACGTCAGATTCTTAATCCACTGAGCGAGGCCAGGAATAAAACCTGCAACCTCATGGTTCCTAGGTGGATTTGTTTCCACTGTGCCACAACAGGAACTCCAAGAATAATCTTTTCAACAAACAGCCCTGGGACAACAGTATATCTGCATGCAAAGGAATGAAATTGGATGCCTACCTCACACCATTAAAAAAAATGAACTAAATGGATCAAAGTCTTTAGCTAAAACATAAACTCTTAGAAGAAAACATGGAGCAAATCTCCATGACCTTGGATTTGGCAATGATTTCTAAAACAGGACACCAGGAGCCCAAACAACAAAAGAAAAAACATTAATTGTATCTCACCAAAATTTTAAAACTTTTGTGTATCAAAGAGTAAAATCAATAGCATGAACAGGCAACCTACAGAATGGGAGAAAATATTTGGAAATGATATAGCTGATAATAGTCTAGTATTCAGGATATATAAAGAACCCCTACAACTCAACAGCAAAAAGACTCACAACCCAATTTAAAAATAAGCAAAGAATCTGCATAGAAATTTCTCCAACGAAGGTATTAAAATGTCCCCAAAAAAGCACATGAAAAGCGTTCAATGTCATTAGTCATTAGGGGAATGCAAAACAAAACCACAATGAGACAGATACCACTTCACACACATTAGGATGATCACCAAAAATAAAAACCAGAAAATAACAATGTTGGAGATATTGGAAACCTTGTGCATTGATGGTAATGTAAAATGGCACAGCCACTGTAGAAAGCAGTTCGGTGTTTTTTCAAAATGTTGAACATAGAATTACAATATCATCCAGCAATTCCAATTCTGAGTATATAATCAAAAGAATTGAAAACATATAAATGGAAAAACAGGGAGTTCCCGTCGTGGCTCAGTGGTTAACGGACCCCACTAGGAACCATGAGGTTGCGGGTTCGATTCCTGGCCTTGTTCAGTGGGTTAAGGATCCGGCGTTGCCGTGAGCTGTGGTATAGATTACAGACACGGCTCAGATCCCGCGTTGCTGTGGCTGTGGCGTAGGCCGGTGACTACAGCTCCGATTAGATCCCTAGCCTGGGAACCTCCATATGCCTCGAGTGTGGCCCTAGAAAAGACAAAAAAAAATAAGTATGTGTGTATATATATAATATGTATGTGTGTGTGTGTGTGTGTGTATATATATATATATACACACACACATTTATTTCCGTATATATATGGAAAACCAAAATATAGTATACAGACAATGGAATATTACTCATCCATTAAAAGGAATATAGTTTTGATACATATTACAACATGGATTAGCCTTAAAAACATCACACTTAGTGAAGAAAGACAGAAAATGACAATATTGTATGATTGTGCTTATATGAGGTAACTATATGGTAGACATATTGACAGAGACAATAAGAATGGTCATTACTGGGATTTGGGGGGAGAAAGAAATGAGGAATTATTGCTTAATAGGTACGGAGTTTCTGTTTGGAACGATGAAAAACTCTGGATACGGACAGTGGTGATGGTTATATAACATTGTGAAATGCACTTAATGCCATGCCACTAAATTGTACACTTTAAAATTATTAAAATCACAAATTTTATGTTAAATGTATTTAACCATAATCAAAAAAACTTAAATAAGGGAAAAAGATATGGAGGTCAACAATAGTCAGCTTTATCCTACTTTCTTTTTGTAGAAAATGTGTGACAATCAGCATACACTGAAAAGTACTTTCAGACTTTTTTGTGTCCTTCTTAGGGGCTTCAGAATTTCTTTTTTCTGCTCACTGACATAAACCCCTACTCACTTTTCAAAAGCAATGTGTAATTTCTTTTTTTTTTTTTTTGTCACACCCATGGTATGTGAATGTTCCCAGGTCAGGGACTAAACCCGTACCACAGCAGCGCCCAAGCTGCTGCAATGACAACACCAGATCCTTAACCCTCTTTGCCACGAAAGAACTCCAGCAACATGTAATTTAAAACATTTAGGGGAGTTCCCTTCGTGGCGCAGCGGAAACAAGTCCAACTAGGAACCATGAGGTCCTGGGTTCGATTTCTGGCCTTGTTCAGTGGGTTAAGGATCTGATGTTGCCATTAGCTGTGGTGTAGGTCGCAGATGCGGCTCGGATCCCGCGTTGCTGTGGCTGTGGCGTAGGCCGGCAGCTATAGCTCCAACTGGACTCCTAGCCTGGGAACCTCCATAGGCCGCAGGTGCGGGCCTAAAAAGCAAAAAAAAAAAAAAAAGAAAAATTTATACTCCAAATGAACTCAGAAAATGTTGGAGTATTTTTAAACTCCAGGTACAAGAATGGCTACATTATTCATTAAGATTTTTGGGTCGCAAAAGCACTTCAGTGGGTTAATTCTGCTTATGTAAAGTTGCACAAGCAAAATCCATTACTTTTTTCATGTCTCCAAATTTCCCTGTAGCTGAAAAAAAAAATAAGTGAAAGAATCATAAAACACTCAAGTTTTCCAATTTTTTTCAATGATGCAGATAATGTCTTCTTTTTATTCCCCATTAATTCAACAAATAATACTGATTTAGCTAAAGGTTTGGTGGTAGGCATATGAAACAGTCAGACATGTGGCAAAGGTTGTGTAACATGTGGCTCTTGCCTTCTAGGTATTAATAATCTCGCACAGAGTTCAAACTGCAAAGCCAAATCCCACCAGATGCCTATTTTTGTATAGCCTACAAGCTAAGGATAGTTTTTACAATTTTATATGGTTGAAAATCTCAAAAGAAGAACACTATTTAATAACATGGGAAAATTATGTGAAATTCAAGGTTTCAGTGTCCAAACACTGAACCTAGCTACACTAAATTCACTTACATACTAAGAATGCTTTCACACAATAGCAGATTTGAATAGTGACAACAGAGACCCTATAATCCACACAACCTAAAATACCTACTCTCTGGCCAATTGTAGGAAAAGTTTGCCAACCTCTGATCCAGAAGATAAAGTGAAATGCATATGGAAATAATAACAAGTCCAGGTAGGATGACGTAACCATCAGGTCAGGGACACCCAGTGCTGAATCCTGGGAGACGGCAGAGGAGAGCAGCGCCATCAAAAAGGCATCATGGAAGAAGCAGCATTCAAACTGATCCTCAAAGGACAGTAAGGATTTCAATAAGTGACAATTCAGAAGATTCTAAACAAGGGACAAGTTTGCGAAGGAAAAGTATAAGCCAGAAAAAGCTTTGGGGATAAGACACTCCAACTCTACAATCAAAAGGAATTACTGGTAACACTACATTGCAAATCAACTATATTTCAATTTTTAAAAGGGGGGAGGGAATTATTGGGAGCAAAGAATGTTAATTTCCTCACGGCTGCTCTTACGATGATGCTGCAAATCATTAATAATCACCAACATCAAATCTTAAATACAGTAATATTTAATTCTTGCTCAACACGCTCAGCTGGAATTTAGTGCATTGTAAGAACTAAAAGCAAAGTGTGTTAAAAAACTGTACAGTCTGAGAAACAGAAGACACTTGGATTGGATTGGTTATAGCCACACTATCAGTGACAAATAAAACGGACGTGAACTTGAATGATTTTATTCTTCAGATGTGCTACTCAATTGCAAAAACACTCCAGCATTTCATGACTGTGTTTCAATATGTAGAGTCTAGATTTGTATGTCTGGTGGCTTAACAGGTAGTTAATAAAAGTATGCTAGTCCCAGAAATCCTATGTGACTGCCAAAGCAGATGAACTGTGTCAGTAATCCAAAGGTCCTGAGTCCCCCGGATTGAGTCACTAGTCAATTTTTTACCCCTTTGCCAAGGTGTTTTCTTAGTTAGGAACCTTCCCAGAAAATCTTCTTTTAGGAAAAAGCCAAGTTCCAACCCTTGGACCTTGAGATGATTAAGGTAACTGTTTTACTTGACAAACCTTAGAAAAGGAAATGTTTAGCTCTTGCTCCTGCCTTTGTACACATTCAATGCCTAAAGCGCTTCATGCGCAAACTTGGCTAGGCAGCACTGCCAATACCAGGCTGGCCACACTTTCCAGGAAGAGCATTGCTGGTATTATAGAAAGGTGACAGTTTCAGCAAGTACCACTTCCACCAGATCCTCCCAATGATAAAGCCAATGAGCCCAGTAGAGGCAACCATCATATTTAAGAGCTACACTACCTGAGTTCAAACCCCAGCTCTACTCCCTCTCCTCAGCTATATAACCTTGGCAACACAATCTCGGCTTATAACCTCCTTGTGACTTAGACTCTTCATCTGCAAAGTGAGACTAATAATAATTATTACCCCATACAATTTTTGTGAGGATTAATGTTCAGTAAGAACCAATTACTGTTATCAAAAACTCCAATATACCAGTTCTCTCAAAGATCAAGATACTGCAGTACCCGTAGTGACGCAGCGGTTAACGAATCCGACTAGGAACCATGAGGTTGCGGGTTCCATCCCTGGCCTTGCTCAGTGGGTTAATGATCCAGCGTTGCCGTGAGCTGTGGTGTAGGTCACAGACACAGCTCGGATCTGGCGTTGCTATGGCTGTGACATAGGCCAGCAACTGTAGTTCTGATTTGACCCCTAGCCTGGGAATTTTCACATGCCGTGGGTACAGCCCTAAAATGCAAAAAAAAAAAAAAAAAAATCAAGACACTATTCTTAGAGTTCCCACCACAGCACAGTGGGTTAAGAATCTGACTGCTGGAATTCCCATTGTGGCACAGCAGAAATGAATCCGACTAGTATCCATAAGGATGTGGCTTCCATCCCTGGCCCTGATCAGTGGGTTAAGGTAAGGCATTGCCATGAGCTGTCGTGTAGGTCCAAGATGCAACTCAGATCTGGCATTGCTGTGGCTGTGGTGTAGGCCGGCAGATGCAGCTCCCATTTGACCCCTAGCCTGGGAACTTCCATATGCCACAGGTGAAGACCTAAAAAGACAAAAAAAAAAAAAACAGAGTTCCCATTGTGGCTCTTCGGTAATGAACCCAACTAGGATCCATGAGGACTCGGGTTCGATCCCTGGCCTCATTTAGTGGGTTACGAATCCAGCATTACCATGAGCTGCGGTGTAGGTTGCAGACATGGCTCAGATCTGGCACTGCTGTTGCTGTGGCATAGGCCGGCAGACAGCTCCAATTCGACCCGTAGCCTGGGAACTTTCATATGCCGCAGATGTGGCCCTAAAAAGTCAAAAAAACAAAAAACAAACAAAAAAACCCACTTTTCTCTTCCTGTCACAAAGTCCTCAGTCTTTCCCAAAGTCCATCCTACTAATGATCCCATATTTTTCACCATAAACCTCCACTACTCGGAGCCTTCATTTCTTACCATCATTCATCAGACTCCACTGCAGTTCTTTTTTGTTTGTTTGTTTGTTTGTTTGTTTCTTTTTAGGACTGAACACCCATGCGGCATGTGGAAGTTCCCAAGCTAGGGGTCCAATCAGAGATGCAACTGCCAGACTACACCAGAGCCACAGTAACACCAGATTCGGGCCGCGTCTGTGACCTGCACCACAGCTCATGGCAACACTGGATCCTTAACCCACTGAGCAAGTCCAGGGATGGAACGTACATCCTCATGGGTACTAGTCACGATCATTACCACTGAGCCACAATGGGAACTCCTCCACTGTGGTTCTTTATGAGGTGTAAAACTTCAGCATCAAAAAAGGCTTGTCTTGGAGTTCCCTTCGTGGCTCAGTGGTTAACGAATCTGACTAAGAACCATAAGGTTGAGGGTTCGATCCCTGGCCTTGCTCAGTGGGTTAAGGATCCGGCGTTGCCATCAGCTGTGGTGTAGGTTGCAGACGCGGCTCGGATCCCGCGTTGCTGTGGCTGTGGCGAAGGCCGGCGGCTACAGCTCCTGTTAGACCCCTAGCCTGGGAACCTCCATATGCCGCGGGTGCGGCTCTACATAAAGACAAAAAGACAGAAAAAAAAATACAAAAGGCTTGTCTTTTTAATTTGCAAGAAAGATAAACAGGCTAGAACTCTTATTATAATTACCTATTACTGGATGGTAGAGCTAGAGACCATTTGTATTGTATCACGTCTACAGCTGAGGCTTTATAGCTGAGAGTCAGGTCACAGAAGCCCTTGGGTTTTCCAAGTGTCTCCCCAAATCTATAAGCACTTCTTGACTAAAGATATTCTTCTGGCTTAAGAAATGGATATATAGGAGTTCTTGTCGTGGCTCAGTGGTTAACGAATCCGACTAGGAACCATGAGGTTGCAGGTTCGATCCCTGGCCTTGCTCAGTTGGTTAAGGATCCGGCATTGCCATGAGCTGTGGTGTAGGTCGCAGACACGGCTAGGATCCCGCATTGCTGTGGCTGTGGCGAAGGCCGGCGGCTAGAGTTCCTGTTAGACCCCTAGCCTGGGAACCTCCATATGCCGCAGGTACGGCCCTAGATAAAGCAAAAAGACAAAAAAAAAAAAAGAAATGGATATATAAAGATTAGAATAAGAATCAATGGGGGGAAAGTATTAACTTTTAGTACTTAAAAAGTCTCATAAAAACAAAGCTAAAAGGATAGGGTGTGAGAAGTGCCCGTGACCAGGTTACGGTGCTATTGAAGAACTGTCCGTGAAAAGCAAGCTGTGTCAAAGGATCTTCATTAAAGACTGAAGTTTTGTCTTTACTTATCAAAGACCTGACAGAATGTCTTATTTCAAACTTTTTGATGTAGGTATCATTTTTTTCTTTTTCGGACCAATGAAGTGTCAAGACCCATTGGAGTCAATGGATTCATTTTGATGAAAAGAAAAGCTCCCAGAAGCAGTCTCAACTTGCTTTGAAACTTTCTAGTACCGCACCAGAGTGGATTATAAATAATTAATGTGTGTCTTTGGGTCTGCTGTGAATTTATCAACAGAAGAAAAAGAATGTCCCTTTGCCTTTTAAGAAACACAACCAGGGAGTTCCCGTCGTGGAGCCGTGGAAACGAATCTGACTAGGAACCATGAAGTTGCGGGTTCGATCCCTGGCCTCTCTCAGTGGGTTAAGGTGCTGGCATTGCCGTGAGCTGTGGTATAGATCGTGGACTCGGCTCAGATCCTCCATTGCTGTGGCTGTGATGTACACCAGCAGCTGTAGCTCTGATTTGACCCCTAGCCTGGGAACCTCCATATGCCCCGAGTGCAGCCCTAAAAAGCAAAAAAAAAAAAAAAAAGAGAGAGAGAGAAAAAGAAAAAAAACACAACAAGGTCTTTATGTCTAAGCTTTGATTTCCTTTGCCTCAGGAAAGATAATAGTGTTTTACGTGTTTCCTAAACTTTCTTTTGGGAAGGCTCAGCCCATGCAAGGAAAGGAGAGGGTTCACCCGGACCCCCAAGTATTGTTGGATCCCTGAAAGACTAGGAGAGGAGAGGAATGGGGTTCTATATGAAAGGGAAGCCTGCACTAGCGTCCCACAGTGAACCTGAATGTTGACTGGTACAGGGATGCCTGTGGAGGACAAGAGCCTAGCAAAGGGTCTGCTCATGGCAAGCCTGTAGAAATTAGAGAGGGCCTCAGTGAAGGATTTCTCTGAAGTCTACATGGAGCACAACAGGGAAGGATCTGGGTGTGACAGGACATCATGTAGCAGGAGGAATGGATTGATAATAGTGACCACCAAAGTTCAAAACCCAGCTGTCCCATCTTGTCCACAGGCCAGGGTTCTTGGGCAAGCCAATGGCGGGTGAGTTATTTATACTAAAATGTTCCTTGATCTTGGCAAACAAGAATTCGGAGATAGATTTATTTCAAAAATTAAAATAACCATTGATCCCACAATACCACTCCTCAGTATATAACCAGAGAAAACCATAATTTGGAAAGACACACATACCCCAATGTTCACTGCAGCACTGTTTACGATAGCCAAGACATGGAAGCCAACTAACTTTCCAGATGAATGGATAAAGATGATATGGTGGGAGTTCCCACTGTGGCTCAGCGGGTTAAGAACCTGACAAGTATTCATGAGGACGTGGGTTCAATCCATGGCCTCCCTCAGTGGGTTAAGGATCTGGCATTGCCGTGAGCTGTGGTATAGGTTGAGGATGTGGTTCAGGTCTGGTGTTGCTGTGGCTATGGCTGTGGCTGGCAGTTGCAGCTACAATTCAACCCCTAGCCTGGGAAACTCCACATGCTGTGGGTGCAGCCCTAAAAAAAAAAAAGGAAGATATGGTGTACATATATACAATGAAATATTACCCAGCTATAAAAAAGAATGAAAAAAGAATGAAACAATGCCATTTGCAGCAACATGGACTGATCTAGAGATTATCATACTAAGTGAAATAAGTCACGCAGAGAAAAGACAAATATCATGTGATAATCACTGATAGGTGTAATCTTAGAAAAGGATACAAATGGACTTATTTACAAAACAGAAATAGACTCACAGACATAGAAAACAAACCTATGTTACCAAAGGGGAGGAAGGGAGAGAAATAAATTAGGACTTTAGGATTAAAATATACACACTACTATAAATAAAATAGATTGCAAACAAAAACCTACTGTATAGCACAGGTAAGTATATTCTGTAATAATTTAAAATGGAAGAGAAGTACAAAAAAAAAAGAATATACATGTGGCAAGTTATTATGGAAAAATTCTCACCTGCTTTAGATTCCTTTATTCTCCCTTAATATGGGAATATAAATAACATCCATTTCAGAAATTACTGATATGACCAAATGAGATATACTATGTAAAGTACGAAGTGCACTTCAAGTATTTCTTATATTGTTGTAAATACCCTTAGATATGTTTAGCACAGACTTTCCTTCCCTTGCTGGAGTGTTGACTAACCACTTGCTCCAAAGTCATCTCTCTCTCTCTCTGTACGGAAATAAATGAAGGCTCAATTTGTTACAGCCAGCAAGAGTAGTTCTATAAATGCCAGGAATAGGAGATTAGTATAACAGAGACAGACTGATGGCCAGGCTCTATTCTTTTGAAAGTTACCTTTCCTTCCAGCACTAATACCCAGTGCGAGTACTGCTAATTTTTTAAATTTCTCAAGGGATTTTAATGTGCAATTAAATGGAGAACCATGACCTTGGGGATGCTATTGCTTAGACAGTATTGATAACCATAGACTCGTGCAGACAGGATAATTAAAGGAAGGGTTTGAAGGAGGTTAAATTTTCAGTCAATTATTATAGGAGTCCTGTTGGCCTTGCTATGTTTCATTTGTAAAATATGTGTCTATGAATTGGTTTCCTAGCTCAGATCTATTTTTCCAGTCCAAGGAAACTGATTTAACCCTTTTCTGTGTGCACACACACACACACTCACACATACACAAAATCTTAATCTTTCCCTATGGTTTTTGGTTTGGGTTTTTGTTTGTTTGTTCGTTTTTTGCTTTTTTAGGACCGCACCCAGGGCATATGGAAGTTCCCAGGCTAGGGGTCCAATCGGAGCTGTAGCTGTCGGCCTTTGCGACAACCACAGCAACTCGGGATCCAAGCCACATCTGCAATCTACACCACAGGTCACAGCAACGCTGGATCTTTAACCCACCAAGCGAGGCCAGTGATAGAACCCATATCCTCATGAATACTAGTCGGTTCGTTACTGCTGAGCCACAATGGGAACTCATCTGTGTTTTTTTTTTTTAAACATTTCTATTATCCACTCCAGGAATGACCTCTGAAATTACAGTGCCTTTTATGCATGACTACTGTGAATGTAGAAATCTAGTCATACAATACAGGAAGCTTTATTCAGCCTGAAAGCCGCCACTGTGACTCTCTTGGAAGGATCATATTAACGGGGAAATGATTTACAATTCTGATTTGGGCACTAAGAGAAGTAATCCAAAAATATAGCTAGTATTGGGGAGTTCCCTTCGTGGCTCAGTGGTTAACGAATCCAACTAAGAACCACGAGGTTGCGGATTCGATCCCTGGCCTTGCTCAGTGGGTTAAGGATCCAGCATTGCCGTGAGCTCTGGTGTAGGTTGCAGATGCGGCTCGGATAATGCGTTGCTGTGGCTGTGGCAAAGGCCGGAAGCTACAGCTCCTGTTAGACCTCTAGCCTGGGAACCTCCATATGCCACGGGTGCGGCTCTAGATAAAAGGCAAAAAGACAAAAAAAAAATATATATATATATATATAGCTAGTATTTAGATGAGTATCTAGAATATACAAATGTACCACCTTTCTCAGAATTTTAGAATTTCCCATTGTGGCTTAGTGGTAACAACCCTATGACAGAAATGTAATTAGTTCCATTTATACAAGAAGCAACAGCTTAAGAACTTTTAAGCAATTTGCCCCAAGTGCCAAGATCTAAGATATAGCAAAGCAGGGACTGGAGCCCATATCTGTCTGAACCAAAGTCTAGACTCTTGACTATGAAGCTCTAGGGTCATTCTAGCTTTCTGAACAAACAGCACCAAAAACTTTTGCTTCCTTCAAAGTCTGATGTAACTCAATACAATTCCTGCCTTACAGAGGAGACTCAAACTCAAACTACCGGGCCTAGTCTAGTAACACGAATGAGTTAATACGGGTCATATATAAGAAAAAGCCCACATTGTTCCACAGTGAATAACCTGGCTAATGTTCAACTTCAGACAACTATCAACCTGGGAAAATTTGGTCCTGGTATCATCAGCCCCTAATTTTATACCAGAAGCCAGAAATTTTATTTTCATTAGCAACTCTCCAAATTTCAAATGTTGACAATAAATGAACTTTTTTTTTCCTTCTAGTCTTTTTTAGCAGTGCCTGCAGCATGTGGAAGTTCCCCCAGGCCAGGGATCAAATCCGAACCACAGCAGCAACCCCAACCACTGCAGTGACAACCCTGATTCTTAATATGCTGAGCTACAAGGGAACTCCCTTTTCTTCTTCTTCTTTTTTTTTTTTTTTTTGGCTTTTTGTCTTTTTTAGGGCCGCACCTACGGCATATGGAGGTTCCCAGGCTAGGAGTCTAATCGGAGCTGTTGCTGCCGGCCTATGCCACAGCCACACCAGATTCGAGCCGCATCTGCGACCTACACCACAGCTCATGGCAACGCCAGATCGTTAACCCACTGAGTGAGGCCAGGGATCAAACCCGCAACCTCATGGTTCCTAGTTGGATTTGTTTCCACTGCAGCAAGACAGGAACTCTTCTTCTAGTTTTATAGTTGACATACAACACCTACCTTTTTAAGGTATACAGCATAATGATTTGACTAACATACATCATCAAATAGTTAAATGATTAAAAAGTTCAGTAAACATTCATCATTTCATATAGATACAAAATTAAAGATATAGAAAAAAAATACTTTTCCTGTGATGAGACCTCTCTTAACATATATAACAACAGTGCTCATTATACTTATTAGGTTGTATATTATAACACTAGTACTTACTTATAACTGGAAGTTTAAATATATATGTTTTTAAAAGAATAGTACACGGGATAATATTGAGCAGGCTAAACTGTGAGCCACAGTTTGAGGAGAAAAGAGAGACTCATTCAATTTTTTTATGTATGTTTTATTTTTATTTTTTCCTTTTTAGGGCCACACCCGAGGCATATGGAGGTTCCCAGGCTAGGGGTAAAGTCAAAGCTACCACTGCCAACCTACGCCACAGCCACAGCAACTCAGGATCCAAGATGCATCTGTGACCTACACCATAGCTCACCACAACACAGGATCCTTAACCCAATGAACAAGGCCAGGGATCAAACCCATATCCTCATGGATACTAGTCAGATTCGTTTCCACTGTACCACAACAGGAACTCCTCAATATTCTTATTCTGATTTCTGATAAACATTAGCTTATTTAGGTACAAGTAAACAACTTTCTAGACAACACAGTAAGAGAAAGGAATAACGTCCACAAGTGCAAGGTAGGGAAAAAAACAGTTCATTAATCTGTCAGACTCTCACTTACATGTATACCATCAAAATAACCTTTTGTGGGAGTTCCCGTCGTGGCGCAGTGGTTAACGAATCCGACTAGGAACCATGAGGTTGCGGGTTCAATCCCTGCCCTTGCTCAGTGGGTTAGCGGTCCGGCGTTGCCGTGAGCTGTGGTGTAGATTGCAGACGCGGCTCAGATCCTGCGTTGCTGTGGCTGCGGCGCAGGCCAGTGGCCACAGCTCCGATTAGACCCCTAGCCTGGGAACCTCCACGTGCCGCAGGTGCGGCCATAAAACCAGCGGCCATAAAAAGGCAAAAAAAAAAAAAAACCTTTTGTGGAGTTCCTCTCGTGGCTCAGCGGAAAGGAATCTGACTAGTATGCATGAGGAAGAGGGTTCGATCCCTGCCTTGCTCAGTGGGTTAAGGATCCGGCATTGCTGTGAGCTGTGGTGTAGGTTGCAGACGTGGCTCGGATCCTGCATTGCTGTGGCTCTGGCATAGGCCAACGGCTATAGCTCCTGTTAGACCCCTAGCCTGCGAACCTCCATATGCCGCGGGTGCAGCCCTAGATAAGGCAAAAAAGAAAAAAGAAAAAAAAATGTACACCATCAAAATAAACTTTTGTGGAGTTCCCGTCGTGGCTCAGCGGAAAGGAATCTGACTAGTATGCATGAGGACGAGGGTTCAATCCCTGGCCTCGTTCAGTGGGTTAAGGATCCGGCGTTGCCATGAGCTGTGGTGTAGTTCTCAGATGCAGCTCGGATAGCTTGTTGCTGTGGCTGTGGTGTAGGACAGCAGCTACAGCTTCAATTCAACCCTTAACCTTGGTACCTCCATATGCCTCGGGTGGGGCCCTAAAAAGGAAAAAAATAACTTGTGATCTTAAGTCAGATTTTATTTCTTGACAACAAGAGTAAACACGTAAAAATATTGTATACTGATTACTGAAAATATAGACATTACATTAAATTTATGAAAAGATGTATCTCCTTTGATGACAAATTTACTGGAGTAATTTTAAACTAATCAAAGTCAACTCATTCCTTGATGGCAAAAGTGCTCTTATCTGCAGCCAGCCAAAGAAGCATTATCAGGTTTGGGGGTAGGTTTTTGTTTTCCCCCAGGAATGACAACTTAAATGAAAAGCCCTCAGGTTAAATTACAGCAAGAAGAAAAAAATTACTATTTTCTCCAATCTCTTTAACTCTGACTCTCAGATCTCAGAACTAGAGATAGGGCTGGAATGTGGATGCAGACGGGAGTAGTCCCGGAATCTTTTCAGTGGATATGCTCCTAAACACAGCATTTTCTAAAGTAGTTTCCCAATATCACTCAATGGAAAAAAATACTCATTTAATATCTGGGCCTCAAAATAAGTACTGACTCAATACTTGTGTCTCCATTTCATTTACACCAGCTGTTCACATTAGGAACTACAGTATTTTCCTTTGTCTCTGTTTCTTTTTTCTCCTCTCAGCTACATATAGTTTTTAAATAGTGGCTGTGTTTAAACTTTTGTGATTTAACTTATTTTGGGTGCATCATTGCATTTATAAAGACATGGCTTTCAAATAACATGTACTGAAAGGATTGAAAGATCAAAAGGAGGGAAAATGCAGAACAAAGTAAGTCTCAGAGACCATTTTCCTCTTTAGTCTAATACAACGATTTCATTCTCAAACTGAGGAAGAATCACACCCCCTCCATCCAAATGCAACTACAAATGCTGTTGTATTATGAAATGCCCAACATGAAGCTTGTTACTTAATGAGTAGACCATAAGAGGAATTGCTGAGCTATATGTGAAACCATAGGGCAAAGATTTTGTAAAATACGAATTTTAAATAGCACTAAGTCAAAATGTTTGCTCTTTGAACTTTTCTCTGTTTTTATTTACTCATAGATGTCTTTGGTCTGGCTTTGAGATGTACAGAGCTGAGAACTAGGAGTTTCAGCATATTTTAAATAGGGAACCAAACAGCATACTAAGTGTAGTAAGCCAGACAGAGAAAGATAAATACTGCATGGTATCACTTATATGTGGAATCTTAAAAAAGAAAAAAAAAAGGTCACCGAAACAGAGAGAATAGAAAAGTGAAATATAGGAAGAGGTTGGTAAAAAAGGACATAAGCTTTCAATTATAGGGTCAGAGGATTTAATGATCCAGTGTATAACATGATCACTTTGGTTGATAAGACTGTACTGTATAATTGAAATTTGCTTAGAGAGTAAAATTTAAATGTTCTCACCAAGACAAAAGACAAAAAAAAAATGTTTTCACCAAAGGAAAAAAAAGGAAACTGTGACGTGGTGGCTGTGTTAATCAACTCAATGACAAAAATTCTTTCACAGTTTATACAGGTATCAAATCATCACGTTGTACAGTTTAAATATCTTACAATGTTATTTGTCAATTATACCTCAGTAAAGCTGAAAAAAATATAGGGAGCCAAAGACAGTGAATGATAATACAAACCAAATTAAAATGTTGACAAGAGTCTTGCCATTTCTGAATGATTCAAGCTATGTAAGCAGAACATTTTTCACTGCTAAAACTGATGTTTACATTTTTTAATTAATGTTTTTCTTATTTCAACTATAAAAAGGAAAGTAAAATTAAAGGAATTTCCACAACACTTCAAAAGAATTTTTTAGTAACTCTGAATGCAAAAAAAAAAATGCATCTTGTAGTGAGTTGCCATATTTTAAAAAATAGCTAATGAAAGGGAATAGAGAACCTTGAGACAATTATCACTATATTTCTAGAAAGCTGAGAGTTATTTTTATTTTTATTTTTTTGTCTTTTCTAGGGCTGCACTCGCGGCATATTGAGGTCCCCTGGCTAGGGGTCTAATTGAAGCTGTAGCCGCCAGCCTATGCCATGGCCACAGCAACACGGGATCTGAGCCAGGACTGCAGCCTACACCACAGGTCACAGCAACGCCAGATCCTTAACCTACTGAGCAAGGCCAGGGATCAAACCCGCAATCTCATGGTTCCTAGTCGGATTTGTTAACCACTGAGCCACGTCGGGAACTCCTGATAGTTATTTTTAAATATAAAATGGTCCAGGTTTGGAGTTCCCGTCATGGAACAGCAGAAACGGCTTGGATCTGGCATTGCTATGGCTCTGGCATAGGCCGGCAGCAACAGCTCTGATTACATCCCTAGCCTGGGAACTTCCATATGCCAAGGGTGCAACCCTAAAAAAAAAAAAAAAAGATCCAGGTTCTCTATAATTAATTTAGATGTTAAAATCTATAAAACTGCAAGAACTGTACTCACTCTGGTGGGCCCATAAGGATGACACATTTTTTCCATGGCAAAGCTTTTAATTAAAACTTTTAAATGTGGAAATCATGGCAAAAGATCAAAGAATGAGAAATAGGTGGCAGGCCTTAGTCAGTTCTACATCAATAGTGTTCAGCCGCCTCCTCCTCCTATTTCTTGATAAAAAACCATTAATTCCTACTCCCTTCTGTGCTAACGTTCATTTCAAGAAAAATATGTTTGGACCTGCCTTGCACAAGCCTTCACACTGTGAGGGGCAGAAACGGAGAAACATGCTGAACATCTAAAATAGCTCTGCTCAGTTCGTGGCTCTACCTCTAGCACCTCTGCACAGCCCTCCTCCATCCATGACACAATGTCCTTGCAAGGCACGGAGGAGGAATTATCATCTCCTTTACTGCCTTCGGTGGAAAGAAAATCAGATAAGGGCACATTAAAAAGATGACCAGACAAGTGACATTTCTAACCCCGGGCTCATCATGGTAATAATCAAACCTACAAGCCCCTCTATCTTTCAAAACAATTTGGCCAAAAGATGCCCAAGAGGTAGGATTTTTATCTGTTCAATTTCTTAAATCAATTTGGCTACTTTGGAGAAGCTCGATTTCCAGAATTCAATAAAAGAACAAAAGCGGAGAATTAAATATAATATGATCATTCTAAAAGGTGAACCTCTGCCCTTCTACTGCTTGTTTCAGTTCTTACTTTAATGTGAGTAAAATATAGCACCAAAAGGTTTCACATATAGATGGCGCCTATATTCTTCTAAGAAAGCTTTTTTTTTTTTTTTGTCTTTTTGACTTTTTATGTAGAGCCGCACTCGCGGCATATGGAGGTTCCCAGGCTAGGGGTCTAACAGGAGCTGTAGCTGCCGGCCTTCGCCACAGCCACAGCAACGTGGGATCCGAGCTGCGTCTGCAACCTACGCCACAGCTTACGGCAACGCCGGATCCTTAACCCACTGAGCAAGGCCAGGGATCGAACCCGCAACCTCATGGTTCTTAGTCGGATTCGTTAACCACTGAGCCAAGAAGGGAACTCCTAAGTAAGCTTTTTAAAGAGTAAAACACACACAAAATGAATTTTTCACAAATTAATCCACCAGGTCAGGTAACAGAACATTATCGACAACCCAGAAGCTCCCCCCTTGACCCTTTCGGTCACTCTCTTCCCCCTCAGGGTAACTACTCTTCTGACCTCTAACCAGATAGGTTCATTTTAGGGAGTATAACTTTTTTTTTTTGGTCTTTTTAGGGCCACACCCACAGTATATGGAAATTCCCAGGCTAGAGGTGTTACCTACAGCAGCTGGCCTACCTCACAGCCACAGCAACGTGGGATCTGAGCCGAATCTGCAACCTACACCACAGCTCACGGCAATGCCAGATCCTTAACCCACTGAGCGAGGCCAGAGATCGAACCCACATCCTCATGGATACTAGTTGGGTTCGTTCCTGTTAAGCCACAACGGGAACTCCCAGTATACATTTTAACGCAATTGAATTGCGTCTTTTTGAGTACTTGGTCCAGATAAAACCTGTGGATATGTATTAGACTAACCCAGCTGCTATTCCAGGTATTCGCGGTTTGACTACTCAGCTATGCTGAGTATTACATAGCACCATTTTGAAACAAAAGACTTAGATTTATTCCCTGCTCTGCCATTAATGGGTTGTGAGATCTAGAGGGAATAACTTCTCCATTTTGGCATTAAATAGGTACATTTAGGAGTTCCCGTTGTGGCGCAGTGGTTAACGAATCCGACTAGGAACCATGAGGTTGCGGGTTCGATCCCTGCCCTTGCTCAGTGGGTTAACGATCCGGCGTTGCCGTGAGCTGTGGTGTAGGTTGCAGACGCGGCTCGGATCCTGCGTTGCTGTGGCTGCGGCGCAGGCCAGTGGCCACAGCTCCGATTAGACCC
>PVHT020000141.1:22910364-22967262 GCA_004024745.2 Catagonus wagneri
TAAATAAATAGGTACATTTAACTAGAAAAGGCACAAGTTCTCTTCTGAAAGAATGTACTCATCAGAATGAAAATATTAAGGACACAAACATCCAACTTTCAAGTATACATATATAATTATATATTCAAGTATAATATTCATATTCATATATGCATACATAATCAATTGAATATATTCATTACATACAAATATTAATTCACTTATACATAGTTTAATTATATATATATATATAGAGAGAGAGAGAGAGAGAAGAAAGAGAGAGTGAGAGAGACTTATAAAATATCATGTGACTATATGACCCAGAAGTCCCACTCTTGGGCATATATCCAGACAAATCTTTCCTTGAAAAAGACACAGCACCTGTATGTTCTTTGAAGCAATATTCACAATAGCCAAGACATGGAAACAACCTAAATGTCCACCAATAGATGAATGAATTAAGAAGATGTGGTATATATACACAGTGGAATACTACTCAGCCATAAAAAAGAAAAAATGATACCACTGCAGCAACATGGATGGAGCTAGAGATTCTCATACTAAGTGAAATAAGTCAGAAAGAGAAAGACATATACCATATGATTTCAGTTACATCTGGAATCCAATATATGGTACAAATGAACCTTTCCACAGAGAAGGAAATCATGGACATGGAAAACAGACTTGTGGTTGCCAAGGGGAAAGAGAAGGGAGTAGGACAGACTGGGAATTTGGTATTAACAGATACAAACTATTGCCTTTGGAGTGGATAAGCAACTATATATAGTCACTTATGATGGCGCACGATAATGTGAGAAAAAAGAATGTATATACATATGTGTGACTGGGTACCTTGCTGTACAGTAGAAAATTGACAGGACACTGTAAACCAGCTATAATGGAAAAAAACAAAAATCGTTTTAAAAAAAGAGCTCTTCAAAAAAAAATCATGTGTATTTACCTTCCTTCAAAGACAAATATTGAAATATTGATTAGAGCATTATACACTTGGTAATAAGAGCAGATCTGAGGTTCCTGCCCACCCACTGTTTCCAGTCTTACTTACCTTAGGCAAAGAAACTAATGAGTGATTAATAATGGAGAGAGGAAACCATGGATTGAATACTTATGGGTCACTAGATGACATTTCTCCTGTAAGGGGCATAAGACTTCAAGGAAATAGAGGAGCTCTGTATACAGCTCTTCAGCAGAGGAAGTTTATCTATAGTGAACGGAGCCTTAATAATCTTTGCTTTTCCTCTACTCAGCAGGAACTCTTTCTCTTCTCCAAACTGCTCAGTGCCCTTACCACTCCCTATCAAAATAAGATTAGTTTATTCTTAATAATGTGTAAATGGTTGCCAAGCCTGAATGTTCTTTCTCATGGAAGTGTTTACACTTACCAAGACATTTTGATTTTTAAAAGTGAATTTCTAGGAGTTCCCATCGTGGCATGGCGGAAACGAATCCAACTAGGAACCATGAGGTTGCGGGTTCAATCCCTGCCTCGCTTAGTGGGTTAATGATCCCGCGTTGCTGTGAGCTGTGGTCTAGGCTGCAGACATGGCTCGGATCTGGCATTGCTGTGGCTCTGGCACAGGCCGGTAACAACAGCTCTGATTAGACCTCTAGCCTAGGAATCTCCATATGCCGCAGGTGTGGCCCTAAAAAAAAAGCCAAAAAAAAATGGTGAATATCTAGTTACAGAACTTCATGAAACAGAGTCAGGAGAGTAGGTCCTCTTTTAGTCAAAGAACAACTAAAATTATCCTATTTGGGTAACCACTAAAGCAACCTTCTATCTTAATATTAGTGACAACTATTTAGTGCGTGTTGTGCCATACTCTTTACAAACACCATCTTATTGACTTCCACGGGTAGCGCCATTATTATCATTGCTGTTTCATAGTAACAAACTGTTACTACCTAGCCCAAGGGCACATAAGAAATGACACTAAATCCCATATTTGTCTTTCTGAAAGGCTAGTCTGACCCTGGGTTTGGCAGCAGTTACCAGTCAAAGGTAAAAGTACAAACTAGAGGCCAAAGGGGAGTTCCCTCTGCCACAGGGAGTTAAGGACCTGGCATTGTTACTAGAGCTGCCCAGGTCACTTCTATAGTACACATTTGACCCCTGGCCTGGATACTTTCACATATTGTAGGTGTGCCCCACCCCCCACCCCACCCCCAAGAAAAACAGAAACTAGATGCTGTGTTCCCCAGAGCAATCCCAGGAAGGGAACTCATTCTTCTGGATCATTGGTGATAGAGGCCTGAGAGCCCTCTTTGAGTCCTTGACACCTCTGGCCCTCCTCCTTTGTGCTGGACCGTTTCGGAGGCTGCATTAAGACTGTCAAGACCCTAGAGTTCCTGCTGTGGCACAGCAGAAACAAATCTGACTAGGAACCATGAGGTTTCAAGTTCGATCCCTGGCCCCACTCAGTGGGTTAAAAATCTGGCATTGCCATGAGCTGTGGTATAGATTGCAGATGCAGCTTGGACCTGATGTTGCTATGGCTGCAGCGTACGCCAGCAGCTGTAGCTCCAGTTGGACCCCTAGCCTGAGAACCTCCATATGCCCTGGGTATGGCCCTAAAAAGCAAAAAAAAAAAAAAAAAAGACTTTCAAGACCCTGATAACTTAAACAGAAGCAAAGTTTAAAGATGCACTGAACACTTCTCTGGAAGGCCTGCAAATCAACGTACTGGACAGCCTTGACAGCCTTGACTTAAAGTTATCCCCGGCCAAGGTGTTATGGAAGATTTTTTTTTTGTCTTTAAAATATGGAATGCTTCACAAATTTGTGTGTCATCCTTGCGCAGGGGCCATGCTAAACTTCTCTGTATTGTTCCAGTTTTAGTATATGTGCTGCCGAAGCGAGCACTGTTATGGAAGATTTTGAGGCCACCTGGAGATTCAGCTGCAAACCAAGGCATCCTGATTTGAGCATCCTAACAGGGCATAAAATATCCAACATTTCCTTCTGGACACAAGCACCAATTATGTCTCATAACTCTTGGAAAGTGATGCTGCAGAGTTGGTCCAAGGGGCCCTGTTTTATACCATCTATAGAATTACTAAGCCCTGGGTCTTTTCAAAGGGCCATCTACTAACCAAAGGGCCTGTGTTGAGAAAGAGAACAAATCTTGATAAAAAGTGTGCCCCCCCCGGGGGGGCATTTAACCCCAGGGGTATCTATGATGATCCCAAACGGATACAAAGAAGCAAGTCTTCAAAACCCATGTACAGCCTCCCACAGTGCTTAGGATGGGTAGGGATACTGAAACCCAAGAGCCAAGTGCAGCCATTCTAGACAGTCAGGAATCATTGGCTACCTGTTGAAACTATTATCTCAACACATGATGATTGCACTGGTTTCAGAAAAATTACTGGCATTTTGTCCAGAATGGTTTCAATGTCAGTCCAACATAATGGAAAGGCAAAACTGGGGCCACAGCAACCTGCCATAATTATGGAGATTCATTTGGGGCAGCCCTGTTTATAGGATGACAGATTTAAATCAAACTACTGAAAATGAAAATATGCTCAATCCAGTTTTGTAGCTCAGAAATGAATGAGATCAACCTGCACTATTTCAATGCAAATGAGAGGGCTTTTTTTTTAATGTTACTTGCAAATATCCAGCTTTATCTAATTTTATGGTATGTTTTCTTCTGGGCTTTTACAATGCTGTGGTGTGTCTTAGGGACCATCATATGGCTGTGACTTGGCTTAACTAGACCACCAGCTTCTAAAAAGACTTATCAGGAGTATAAGATAAACAGAAGTCAGAGGTATGTTTGGGATTTGTGGAGGGGGTTGGAAGGAGGAGGAGGAGGAGAAAGGGCATCAAAGACTTGCAGACCAGCAGAGGTAAGGGCTCCGAACTTCTCTGGGTTCCATTTCCTCTGATCTATACTGGCATGTCTGACCAAATTCTTGCCTTTGGTTTCATTTTTAAAATCCTAAGACGAGGAGCTCCTGCTGTAGAACAACGGGATCTGGGGCGTCTCTGGAATGCTGTGATGCAGTTTCAATCCCTGGCTGGGCACAATGAGTTAAGGATCTGGTGTTGCCACAGCTGCAGTATAGGTTGCAACTGCAGCTTGGATCTGATTCCTAGCCAGGGGAACTCCATATGCCTTAGCACGTCCAAAAAAGAAAAAAAAAATCCTAAGAGATGAGAACATCAAAACAGTAGTTATTATCCTTTTTTTTTTTTTTAATTTGCTTTTTAGGGTGGTACCCACAGCATATGGAAGTCCCCAGGCTAGGGGTTCATTGGAACTGCAGCTGCCAGCCTAAGCCACAGCCATAGCAAGCTGACTGAGGCCAGCAATGGAACCGCATCCTTAGGGATACTGGTCAGATTCATTTCCCCTGCACCACAACGGGAACTGCCTAGAAATTATCTTTTTAAAAGGGTAGTCTCAGAATTCCTGTTGTAACTTAGGGGTAATGAACCCAGGTAGTAGCCATGAGGATGCTGGTTCTATCGCTGACCCCACTCAGTGGGTTAAGGATCCAGCATTGCTATGAGCTGTGGCTTAGGCTGGCAGCTACACCTCTGATTCGACCCCTAGCCTGGGAACCTCCATATGCCGCAGGTACAGCCCTAGATAAGGCAAAAAGACAAAAAAAAAAAAGAATGTATATATGTATGTGTGCCTGGGTCACCTCGCTGTGCAACAGAAAATTGACAGAATACTGTATATCGGTTATAATGGAAAAAATAAAAAAATCATTATTAAAAAAAGACAAAATATATAATTTCTTTTTTTTCCTTTTCTGCCTCTCCCGTGGCACATGGAGTTCCAAGGAAGGATCGGATCCAAGCCACAGTGGCAACCTATGATACAGCCAGATCCTTAACCCACTGTGCTGTCCAGGGATGAACCTTCGTCCAGCACTCCAGACATGCCACTGATCCCAGACACCACAGATCCTGTTGCTCCACAGCAGGCACTCCTAAAATATATAATTTTTTTCAGTCTTTTTTTTTTTTGTCTTTTTTAGGGCCGCACCTGCAGCATATGGAGGTTCATATCTAATCGGAGCTACAGCTGCAGGCCTGCATCACAGCCACAGGCACAGCAACGCCAGATCCGAGCTGTGTCTGCGACCTACACCACAGCCCATGGCAACACCGGATCCTTAATCCACTGAGCAAGGCCAGGGATTGAACCCTCAACCTCATGGTTCCTAGTCGGATTGGTTTCCACTGAGTCACAACGGGAACTCCCCTAAAATATATAATTTTGAAGAATGATCTCTTATATGAGCACTTTGGGAATTTTGTGATAAAGTTTAGATATGAATCACAGCATCAATTTTAATGTCTCTAAAGGAGAAGAAAAACTTGATTTTTATGAAATTAATATTTTAGCATATGTTCTAACATGTTTAACACAGATTACCAAACAAGAGGAGTTCCCGTCGTGGCTCAGCAGAAACGAATCTGACTAGTAAGGTTCTATCCTTGGCCTCACTCAGTGGGTTAAGGATCTGGAGTTGCCATGAGCTGTGGCGTAGGTCGCAGACTCGGGCTTGGATCTAGCATGGCTGTGCCTGTGGTGTAGGCTGGCAGTTGCAGTTCTGATTCGACTCCTAGCCTGAGAACTTCCATATGCTGTGGGTGTGGGCTCCCCCACCAAAAAAAAAGCCAAAAATAAAAAAAAAAGATTACCAAACAAGAAAGGAGTGAATTTAGGAGTCAGAAAGATCAAAGTCCAAATTCTGTTTTGGATTAAATGAAATACAATTTAAAACACTTTTAAGGTACTTGGCACATAAGTATATAAACACTAGCTACCAGAATATCAGGAAAAGCAAGGTTATGAAAGTGAAATAATACCCACAAGAAGCAGACATCTCTTCTCCAATTAACTTTCTGGCATGTGCTTTACTATAGAATAATGGCCCAAGATAATCTAAAACTACAAATAATCTGAAAGATCAAATAATCCAAATAGAATTATTTACAACTGAGTTTCTATTATATGGTATGTTTATGGCCTATTTATTTTTACATTAATTTGTTTAATCAAAAATTGAAATTAAAATGTAGCCCTCCAAACTTTATTCCTTTTGGGGAAGTAAATTTCACGCATACCACACAAACCTCCATATGTGATGTGTGTAAATTAATGTATTTAGACATCATAAATACATACTATTACACTGCTTAGATACACCTTAAAATATGCTCCCCAATAGAAATGTTTAAAGTATGAGATAAATAGAAATCAAAGTGGAGACATTCTTTTCTGTGCCTCAGTGAGATGTCTTGCACATGCCTGAGGGGCACCCCCATACTGAAGGCTGCTACCCTAACAGTTCTCTGACTTCCAACCAGCAAAGAAGAAAGTGCCAGACCGACTGGTGATCTGGCACAGGAGAACAAGCAAGGGCTTTGAGGTCCCTGTCCTACACTGAAAACTGCTCTTCTACTTATGGCCCTGTCAAGTCTCTTCATCTCTTTGAGCCTCAGGGTTCTCTTCTGTCAAAGGAGGGTGATTATACCTACAAATGATACTGTCTGTAAAATATACTGTGTGGAGCATGGTGTCACTCTTACTTATAGCTGAAGGAAGCTTTCAAAGGTCACTTAAGGCACTAAGGTTAGAATGATCTCCCGGATTTTTAAGTCGAGGAAACTTGCCTAAAGCCACATAGCTGGCTACAGACAAATCCAAAATTATCCTACTTATTGGGCTGTTAGCAATCTCCAAAAGTGCACTGCCAGGAGACTGAGACTGGGAATGTAAATTCTACCATCAAATTTCCCATGAATTTTACTCTATGTGTAATTTACATAGAGGTACAATTAAAAGTTACCCATGTGCTAGAGTTTCCTGCTCTGGCGCAGTGGAAATGCATCCGACTAGTATCCATGAGGATGCAAGTTTGATCCTTGAACTCACTCAGTGGGTGGGGGATCTGACATTGCTGTGGGCTGTGGTGCAGGTTACAGACTCGGATCCCAAGTTGCTGTGGCTATGGCGTAGGCCAGCAGTTGTAGCTTCGATTTGACCCTAGCCTGGGAACATCCATATGCCACAGGAGCAGCCCTAAAAAGGAAAAAAAAAAAAAAAGTTTACCATGTGTTGTTGCATGCCTAAAAAAAGAAAAAAAAAGGTTACAGAGGAAAATTTGTATGTCTTATTATCGGCACCAAAAATCCCTTAGTATTTTTTCTTTTCCTTTTTGGCAGGCCCGAGGCATATGGAGTTCCCAGTCCAAGGATCAGATCCAAGATGCAGTTGTGACCTAAGCTGCAGGTGTGGCAACACCAGATCCTTAATCCACCATGCTGGGCTGGGGTTTGAACCTGGGTCCCAGTGCTCCCAAGATGCTGCCGATCCCATTGCACCACAGCAGGAACTCCAGTATATTTTATTTTTAAATCTATACAATGGGAAAAGTTCTGGCCTAGAAGAAATGCTACCTAGATTCTAGTCCCAATTGTGGCTTGGACAAGTCACCTGATCAGTCTCTACCTTATTTTCCTCATGTGTTATGCAAAAAAGATAATTCACACTTATGGCAAGGAGAGCATGTAATAGCATAGGCTAGTGAAAGGATTTCATGAACAACTGTAATTATTACTAATGTCATCTCCTCCTGCAACAGTAAAATTGCAACACCCATACATCCCTATACACATTTGAGAATTCAGTAGCCTCCCCAAAGATCTGGTCTTTTTAGAGAAGAGAACAAAAACCATTCCATTAGCTTACAGGTAAGTGTAGCCAACAAAAAGCACTGACATTTTCTACCTTCTCTGGTTGCCCTTTTTGTCCTCTGACCTTTCTGGGGCCTAGCCTCAGTCCTAGGTCTATTCTGAGCCATTTCTTATCAACAGCCCTAGGCCCTTCAGCCTATGGACAAGGGGTACTATTTGCTAGAGATGAGCTTTGGAATTTCAAGTAGCCAGGACCTACCCGACCTCTGCCTGACCCAAGTCCTCTGAGTCCTTCAGACTGAGCATCTGCTTTGGCTCACCTGTTCGGAGCTCTCATCCTTTACTAGGACTTATGTTTTAACCGGTTTAGAGTAGATGCCCTATTATGGACCTACTACTGTGCTGGGTATTTTTACATACAGTTATTCCCAATCCATACAACAACCTAGTATTACTACTATATCTTATGGTTATGGAAGCTGTGACTTAGGTTAAATAACCTGCTACGGTCACACAGCTAGGAAGGGGAAATGCCTGGATAACCATTGCAGTCTGGCTCCAAATCACATGCTCTTTCTAAAATAGTTCACTTTCTGATTCCCTGCCTAGTTCCTGCCTAATCTACCCCTAGATTCTGGATCCTGTTTCCTATACCCTTGCAGGGACTGTGCCAGGGACCACTGTACTGGCAAACCGCACATTTCCTGCTTCTAGACTTACTTCTTATTGGAGAATGTACTGGAGTCCCATGAAGCTTCCTCCTACACATGTACACACCTCCATTCACTAATTGCCAGGCAAATTCCTATTGCTGCCCTCTTTAGGCTCAGGGCATCATGTTGCATCTTGCTGCCTGCATGCTTCCACTTTCCATACTTCCATTTTTCTCTCTCATTTTTTTTTTTTTTTTGGTCTTTTTAGGGCCACACTCGCAGCATATGGAGGTTCCCAAGCTAGGGGTCTAATGGGAGCTGTAGCCGCCTACACCACAGCTACAGCAATGTGGTATCTGAGCCACGTCTGCAACCCACACTACAGCTCATGGCAATGCTGGATTCTTAACCCACTGAGAGAAGCCAGGGATTGAACCCACGTCCTCATGGATACTAGTCGGATTCGTTAACTGCTGAGCCACGATGGGAACTCCTGCACTTCTCATGTTTTAATGAACAAAGCTACAGCCAAAGTTGGAACTTTAGCTAGGATCCCAATTATGTAAATTTAGGGATCAGTTTGGCAAAATTCAGACCAATAGGAGAAGGTAGGCACCCACAGGGCTCTTACAAAGTGGCTTTAACTTCTGGATTAAAAAATAAAATATGAACATGTTCATATGAAGCAACAGTTCAACAATTATTAAATAACTATATCAAGGATACACAGGGGTAACTCTTTTCCCCTCACCAAGAAAGTATCCAGAGAAATGTGCCAGGCTTATATGACATCTCTGGTCTAATTAGACTGTAGGGTGATCACACACAACACTTTCTCCCTTCCTGTCTGAGGACTGACCAAACAGTATCAAGTGGAGTTGGCAGATGAGGCCGAGTGGATGGGGAAAACATACTCCCTTAAAACGTGTTTATGCTTCAACAAGTGACTAAGCTTCACTTAAGCTGGCATTGCTTTTTTTCTACGTCAGAAACTGTAAAGCCAAGTTCGCTACCATATTGTGAGGAACAGGAGCACATGGCCCTGGCAGTATTTGTACAGCAGCCAGATTGCTAAGAGAATCTTAAAGGGTGGAGATCAGAACTAATCAGTGTCAGCGCCCTAGCAAAGCAGCTAGAGCCTACTCAAAACTTCAGACTTCAAAGAGGACAAAAGTTGGTTTCCACATAAGTTCCCATCAGTGTTGACAAGGTCATGGATGTCAACCTATGTTAGGCCTTTTTCATGACTTGCTGCTGTAATAATATTGTGTGTTTGGAGAAGATTTTCATGCCAAGGAACCACTCTGATCCTTTTTAATTTGCCATCACAAACCATCAGAAGTCTCCTAGTTAAATATAGAAACTGGCTTTTACATTTTTCTAAGCTTCTAGGAGATGATCTCTGCTGATATTATCAGAAAGGAACTCCTGGATGCCCTGGAGCAAAGAGAGGTATGGGTGGCCTTGCCTACAGTAAATTGATGTTGATATTTTGGGTTCTTTGTTCTCCTATTGTCCCCTGGTTAAGGAATGGGAACGTGAACAGAGCCAGTTGCTGAGGGACTCAAAGAGTTTTGCAGTCACAGGAATTCTCTTGCCCCAGACATGCACATTCCTTTCCTTTTTATCTGTTTCCCATAAGTAACAGGCCACACAGCATAATCATCAAAGCCACTGATTTTCCAGGATAAATGAACAAGAAGTTTTGATTAAAAACTCATAGTTCCGTATTAAACCTATGCTGCAATAATCACCTCTTCATGTCATCAGGTGAGCAACACATGGATTGCCAGACATTTTGATAATACACCGTTAAAAGACTTTTTTTTTTCACTTCACCTGAAGCAGGAAGTTCCTGGGCCAGGAATCAAATTGGTGCCACATCAACAGCCCAAGCCATTAAAGTGACAATTCCAGATCCTTAACCTGCTTGAGCCACACGGGAACTCCAAATAATAATTTTTTAAAAGATAAACTCATGGGAATTCCCAATACGGCTTAGCAGTAACGAACCTGACTAGGATTTCATGAGGACGCAGGTTTGATCC
This sequence comes from Catagonus wagneri, assembly GCA_004024745.2. NCBI lineage: Eukaryota > Metazoa > Chordata > Mammalia > Artiodactyla > Tayassuidae > Catagonus > Catagonus wagneri. The sequence continues at coordinate 22,920,729 of PVHT020000141.1, forward strand.
CTGGCCTCACTCAGTGGGTTAAAGATCTGGTGTTGCCTCAAGCTGTGGTATAGGTCACAGACGAGGCTTGGGTCTGGCTTTGCTGTGGCTGTGGCTGGCAGATGCAGCTCCGATTTGACTCCTAGCCTGGGAACCTCTATATGCCATGAGTTCAGCCCTAAAAAAAGAAAAAAAAGTTACCATACCATATTGATCAATAATAAAAAGCCTTTATCTATCATCTCCTCTAGTGCCATTTGACTTTGATTTTAGTTAGTTTTATTTTGTTTTTTGGGTTTTTTTTCATCTTTTTGCCTTTTCCAGGGCCACACTCACGGCCTATGGAGGTTCCCAGGCTAGGGGTCGAATCGGAGCTGTAGCTGACGGCCTACACCACAGCCACAGCAACACAGGATCCGAGCCGCTTCTGCAACCTACACCACAGCTCACGGCAATGCCAGATCCTTGACCCACTGAGTGAGGCCAGGGATTGAACCCGTGTCCTCATGGATACTAGGGGTTCGTTATCGCTGAGCCTTGACAGGAACACCACTAGTCAGGTTCTTAATCCGCTGAGCTATGATGGGAATTCCCAGGAAACTTATTACTTAATTGAGACTGTCATTAAGTGGTCCTTGCCCACTATTTTATAAATGTTTAAAGCTGACTCTTTAGTTTACGGTCCTTTTTATGAGTCCCTCTAGAAACTGTCAATGGGAACATTCAGGGTTTTGGGGCTTTTTTTGTTTTTTGTTTTGTTTTGGTTTGGTTTTTTTGCTTTTTAGGGCCGCACACACAGCATATGGAGTATGTAGAATCAGAGCTACAACTGCCAGCCCACGCCACAGCCACAGTAACGCCAGATCCGAGCCGTGTCTGTGACCTACACCACAGCTCATGGCAACGCCGGATCCTTAACCCACTGAGCAAGGCCAGGGATGGAACCTGCATCCTTATGGATACTAGTCAGGTTCGTTAACTGCTGAGCCATGACGGGAACTCCGGGAACATTCAGTTTTGTTTCTAGTCCTGGTGGCTACACTTCCTTCACCTCGGCATTCCACATCTATTCTCTCCCTGGAGTTCCCATCACTCCGTCCAAGCTTGGACAAGATTTAAAAGAGCCTCAGGCCTGTCATTTCTCCCAGTGACCACATCTGATTGAGGAAACACCCCTCCTCACACACACACACAGATCCTTTGCTCTCATGTTGGATCAGCTGGATAGTCCACATTCCTGCCTTTCACATTTTTCAATCAGAAGTCAGGCATCAATCCACATGGCCCCTCTGCATCTCAACTGCATGAATCACACATCAAGAATCCCAAGGAACTCTTCTCACCAGGTTTAAGATGAAGAGAAAGGAGGCAGGGAGAGCTCACAACAGAGCTCTCTTCAAAGACATCCTCTGTCCAATCCTCTCTTCCTACTTTCAGCCCTACCCTTCAGAACTTGGATATGAGAAAGGTTTAGAAGCTTCCCTTGAAATTTGACAAATCCTCACATTCCACTCTGGCATCTGGCATTTGTCATCTTAGGGTCTTAGCTTAAACTTCCACTTATAGATCCTCTTACACAAATGTTCTCTACTATTAGAGGGAACGAGGACTCATGAACAATGTAGGTTCAGTTTTAAAGAATAAGAGAAAATTCAATTTTAACACATTTAAATTATGACTAAATGTTGGCCCAGCTTGAGTCTTATTTACCCTTGGTACAATGCATGAAGGTAATAAGAACGAGTCCTGGAAAACAGGGGGTCCCCAAAGAACCCAGTGGAAACGAGAGCAACTCTCTGCAAAAGGGAGGGGTAGATACAGTCAAGGGGTAAACAAGTTGGCAACCAACTGCAAAAACATCAGGTCTTCTCCCCCAATCAACATCAAAAAAGTTTATGTACCCCTCGCTCTGCAACCCCAGAAAGATATAGAGAGAATAATTTCATCTGTTGATGGCTACTGCTTGGTCAATGGAAGCAAGAGGTAAAAATGTCCATAGCCCTGAACAGTCAGTGGAGTCAGGAGCAGTGGTGAAGAGAGGTGATGGTTCACCTGGAGTCAAACCTGAAGATGTGCTGCTTGCTGGGCATCTCAGGAAATGCTAGGTGACTGAGCACAGACGGAGCGTGCTCAAGGACTCACACACCCACCCACAAGAGGAGTTAAGTGGTATTACTTGCAAATTAAATAAGGGCGTTGTACAGTTTGGAGTCACGCAGGTCCAGTGTGAAGCCCTCCTAATGTTTGATATGGTTCCTTTTACTAATCTTAATATAGCTTCATGTCAGTAATTACAAATGAGGTGCTTCAGATGTCACCAAGGGGGCCAGCAATATTCCACGGAAGCTGGAGGAAGTCATCAAAGACTGTACAGAATAAAAATATATCAGTACTGGAAGTTCCCACATGGTGCGGCAGGTTAAGGATCCGGCACTGCCATAGCCGTGGTATAGATCACAGCTGTGACTCAGATTCGATCCCCGGCCCAGAAACTTTCAAATGCCTCGGGTGCAGCCAAAAACAAAAAACAAAAGAGGGAGTGAAAAAAATTAGTACTTTAATAATTTTGCATTCTTGTGGTTGTCTATTAAAGTATATATTTGTAGGATAATTCCCCAGGTGGTATCAAAATAATCAAGGACTGTCACCTGCAGGCTTACTTGTGATCTACCTGTGTGTTTAGAAATTTTGCTTCTAGGAGTTCCCTTCGTGGCTCAGTGGTTAATGAATCCAACTAAGAATCATGAGGTTGCGGGTTCGATCCCTGGCCTTGCTCAGTGGGTTAAGGATCCAGTGTTGCTGTGGCTGTGGTGTAGGCTGGCAGCTGTAGCTCCAATTCAACCCCTAGCCTGGGAACCCCCATATGCCGTAAGTGCGGCCCTAAAAAAACAAAAGGATCCAAAAAAAAAACAAAAAAAGAATTCAACAGGGGGGAGTTCCTGTTGTAGCACAGCAGAAACAATCCAACTTGTATCCATGAGGATGTGAGTTTGATCCTTGGCCTCGCTCAGTGGGTCAGGGATCCGGACACTGCTGTGAGCTGTGTGATTTCTGAGGCTAGGTGAGAAAGGCGATGTAGATTCAGCTTTTGGAACCTTGAACCACCACGTTCAGTTCTCAGGCTGCCATGTTGTGAGAAAATCCAGGTCCCACAAGAGGCCAGGTGTAGGTGCTCAGAAATCACACAGCATCACTTCTGCTCCATCTATTGGTTATTTAGTGAGTCACAAGCCAGCAGAGATTCAAAGGGAAAGGATATATACTTCCTGATGGAAGGCATGTCAAGGAAGTGGCAGCCAATTTTTAAAAACCACCCTACCTTTTTCCACTATAGCTTAAACACATTTAGTAATGTTCTAAGTGTGAATCTATTTTTTTGTCATCACTTTGCCATTCTGAGTTATCAGGCAAAGGTAAGGCTTCTCTGAGGTCGAGCACCCTGTTTCCTCCCCTTCTTCTATGGCTTCCTCTGGCAAGTACACACACAAGCATGTAAACATACATACTCACCCACCACGGTTTCCAGGGAATTAACTAAGGAAACAAATATCTGTTGCGCTTAAGATTCAGGAAAATTGTCAGTTAAAATTTTTTTTTTTTTGGCCGCAAAGGGAAGCAAATCATGAATTATTCACCATCAATATAAATTAAGCTTTCATTTTTCACCTTTCAGAAACTCTTAAGTTTTCTACCAACTCTTTTACAACGATTGCATTTTTTTAAACATAACTAATTTTTTTTTGGTTTTAAAATTTCCCTTTTCTGAAAACATTATTAATTTTCACACTAGCAATTGTTTCATGGTGTCGAATTAGAGCCACAGCTGCTGGCCTACGCCACAGCCACAGCAACATGGGATCCTAGCTGCATCTGCAACCTATACCACAGCTCACAGCAACACCGGATCCTTAACCCACTGAGCAAGGCCAGGGATCCAACCCACATCCTCATGGATACTAGTCATGTTCGTTACCGCTAAGCCATGGCGGGAACTCCTCAAAAATATGTATTTTTTTTTTCCTGTCTTTTTAGGGCCGCACCCGGGGCATATAGAGGTTCCCAGACTAGGTGGCAAATCAGAGCTGTAGCTGCTGGCCTGCACCACAGTCACAGCAATGCCAAATCCAAGCCATGCCTGTGAGCTACACCACAACTCACTACAACGCTGGATCCTTAACCCACTGGGCGAGGCGAGGGATCGAATCTGCGTTCTCATGGATACTAGTCAGATTTGTTTCCACTGAGCTATGACAGGAACTCCAAAAATATACATTCCTTTTTTTGTTCTTTTCTTTTCTAGGGCCGCATCTGGGGCATATGGAGTTTCACAGGCTAGGGGTCTAATCGGAGCTGTAGCCCCTGGCCTACGCCACAGCCACAGCAATGCCAGATCCGAGCTGCATCTGTAACCTACACCACAGGTCACGGCAACGCCGGATCCTTAACCCACTGAGCGAGGCCAGGGATCAAACCCGCAACCTGATGGTTCCTAGTTGGATTCGTTAACCACTGAGCCACAATGGGAACTTCCCAAAAATATATATTCTTAATAGTCAAATGAACAAGGGAGAAAAATGTATTCACTTTAAAGCACTATATTTCTTAGAAGCTCTTTGCCTTCTTTATTTTTTATTTTATTTTATTTTATTTTATTATTTATTTGCTTTTTAGGGCTGCACCCACGGCATATGGAGGTTCCCAGGCTAGGTGCTGAATCAGAGCTACAGCTGCTGGCCTACGCCACAGCCACAGCAACACCAGATCCGAGCTGCGTCTGCGACCTACACCACAGCTCACAGCAATGCTGGATCCTTAACCCACTGAACAAGGCCAGGACTGAACCCGCAACCTCATGGTTCCTAGTCGGTTTCATTAATTGCTGCACCACAACAGGAACTCCCTCTTTGCCTTCTTTAAAAGCGCAATTCTTTTTCTTTCTTTTTTCTTTTTTTTTTTTTTGGTCTTTTTAGGACCACACCTACGGCATATGGAGGTTCCCAGACTAGGGGTCTAATGGAGCTGAATCGTGACTGCAACCTACACCAGAGCTCACAGCCACAGTAGATCCTTAAGCCACTGAGCGAGGCCAAGGATTGAACCCACAAACTCATGGTTCCTAGTCAAATTCGTTTCCGCTGAGCCGCGACAGGAACTCTGAGAAATTCTTTTTCTAAACATACTTTTGTTTGAGTTTAGAGGCATGTATTATACATTACTCTTTGACTCAATGGATGCATATCTATTACTCCAATTTTTAGCAATCCCTCTTTTGTAGCTTCTTAGGGTGTCATTTGTTGCTCCTTGAAGACCCATCATCTTGGAGGATAACTTCCCTGCTCATAAACCAATGAAAACGCAAAAAGAAAAGAGTTATAACTTTTATTTAGTAAACTATTCTCTGGTCGTTTTGTTTTTACCAGATTATGCAAGAGTAATCCAGGAATTTCAACCATGTTTCTGACAAGACTTGGCAGTGTTAAACAGCATTGACAGGGAAATAGAAGAAACAAAATGTTCCAGGGTTATCCAGGCTGATTTGACCTACCCCAAGAGAATGAATCCATATCTCATAGGAGAGTTTACATTTATAAGGCTAGTTTAGAGGTGACTGATACAAAGCAGAATGTGAATGCCCTAAGAGGGATTCAGAGTGCTTTGGGGATTAAAAGACGAAAAGCACATAGGTTAGAGGAATCATGAAAGACCCCATAGAAGTGGCTATGCACAGACTTCTAACCAACTGCTTAGGATTCCACCCTTAAATATAAATGAATGCTTTATCAGATTTTTATCAGATATTTCCGGAAGACAATAACACGGAAGAGAGAAATCAAAACACGCAAACGAGGAGTTCACTGTTGTCACTCCCTGGCTCTACTCAATCCCCGGTCCTGGGAACTTTAGCATACCATGGGCATGGCCGATGGGGGGTGGGGGTGGGGGGAAGGGAAACAAGTAAACGACATGAAAAGAAAGAGAGAGAAAAAACTAAAAAATTCAAGGAGTGAGGAGGGGCAAGGGAGTATACAACACAGGGGAGAGATAAAAGCTTACAAACAAGAGAAGAGCCTCATAGAGAAGGTGTATCCTTAAAAAATATATGTATATAGGTGCTATAAAAACAGATAATCCGAAAAGAGAAAATGGGTCTTAGGGAAAAAGAAAAAAAAACTTCACATTGAAAAAAAATTTAAATGGAAGAATTAGAAAATAAAGTCTTCCCAGAAAGTAGGGGGGGAAAGAGAGGGGAGAAATAAGGGAAAGATGAAAAATACAAAAGATAAGAAAATAGAACCATGAGGTTGCGATTTGATCCCTGGCCTTGCTCAGTGGGGCTAAGGATCCGGTGTTGCCGTGAGCTGTGGTGTAGGTCGCAGATGCAGCTCGGATCCCGCGTTGCTGTGGCTGTGGCGAAGGCCGGCGGCTACAGTTCCCGTTAGACCCCTAGCCCGGGAACCTCCATATGCCACAGGTGCGCCCTAGATAAGGCAAAAAGACAAAAAAAAAAAAAAAGAAAGAAAAGCCCAGGAGTTTCCATCATGGCTCAGTGGAAATGAATCTGTCTAGCATCCATGAGGACGCAGGTTCAATCCCTGGCCTCCATCAGTGGGTTAAGGATCCCGCTCAGATCTGGTGTTGCTGTGGCTGTGGTGCAGGCCAGTAGCTGCAGCTCAGATTCAGCCCCTGGCCTGGGAAGCTCCATATGCCACAAGCGTAACCCTAAAAACGAAACTAAACAAAGCAAAAAACAAGAAGGACGGAAGGAACGAAGGAAAGAGAGAAAGAGAGAAAGAGAAAGAAAGAAAGAAAGAAGGAAAAAAAAGAAAGAAAGGAAGGAAGGAAGATAGATCAGTCCAGATTATTAAGTGCCAGGATGAGGAAAAAAAGACAAAATGAGTGACAAAGTAAGAAATAATTCAAGATAATAAGTGGAGCTAAAGGACACAAATCCATAGCCTGAAAGGACTCACAAAATGACTAGCATTATTAATTTCAAAAGTCCCACTCCAAGGACAGCATCATCCAATTACTTACCATTGGGGATAATGTGAAAAGCCTTTTAAATCTTCAGAAGAGAGAATGAAAGATCACATACAAGTGAAAAGAAATGAGAATGGCCTTGACCTTCTCAATAATGACCTTAGATGATAGAAGACAAAAGATCAGAAGACTTAAAAACTTTGAAAGATAATGACTTTCTTTTTTTGTCTTTTTTTTTTGTCTTTTTGCCTTTTCTAGGGCCACACCTACAGCATACGGAGGTTCCCAGGCTAGGGGTCTAACAGGAGCTTTAACCGCCGGCCTACGCCACAGCCACAGCAACGCGGGATCTGAGCCACGTCTGTAACCTACACCACAGCTCACGGAAACGTTGGATCCTTAACCAGCTAGCGATGCCAGGGATCGAACCCCCAACCTCATAGTTCCTAGTCGGATTTGTTAATCACTGAGCCACAACGGGAACTCCTGACAGATAATGACTTTCATCTTAGAAATTCAAGTTAGAATTTTATACTTAGTCAAGCTTTAGAATAGACTAAAAGCATTTGCAGATACACTAGCTTTTCTTAGAAAGCTAGTATGAGTCCAGCAACACAAGCAAATGAATCAAGAAAAAATCGTGGATCCCCAAAACAGGGTGTCAAATTTAAGGCTGAATTAAGGAATAGTCATTTGATGTATGACCTAGAGCACAACCAATCCAGAATGATCCCCAGAGAGTGTAGGGAGGAAAGTTCCCAGGAAAAGAAATGAAGTTAATAAACTATCTGACTTGCTCGGTATCTGGGAAACTATTGAGAGGAGTTTGACAAATCTCATGGAAAAAATAAGGGTAAGTACTGAAAAGTATGTAAAACAAATGTCGCAGGAGTTCCCGTCATGGCTCAGTGGTTAACGAATTCCACTAGGAACCATGAGGTTGCGAGTTCGATCCCTGGCCTTGCTCAGTGGGTTAAGGATCCGGCATTGCCGTGAGCTGTGGTGAAGTTTGCAGATGCGGCTCGGGTCCCACGTTGCTGTGGCTGTGGTGAAGGCCAGCAGGTACAGCTCTTGTTAGACCCCTAGCCTGGGAACCTCCACATGCCGCGGGTGTGGCTCTATATAAAGGCAAAAGACAAAAAAAAAAAAATGTTGCAATCATCAACTTCAAGAAAAAGAAGTATGAGAACCATAAAATTAAGGACATCAAATCAGGAGTTCCCGTCATGGCTCAGTGGTTAACGAATCCGACTAGGAACCATGAGGTTGCGGGTTCCATCCCTGGCCTTGCTCAGTGGGTTAAGGATCCGGCATTGCCGTGAGCTGTGGTGTAGGTTGCAGACAAGGCTCGGATCCCGCGTTGCTGTGGCTGTGGCGAAGGCCAGCAAGTACAGCTCCTGTTAGACCCCTAGCCTGGGAACCTCCATATGCCGTGGGTGCGGCCCCAGATAGGGCAAAAAGACAAAAAAAAAAAGACATCAAATCATAATGCAGTATTTGGTTCAGACATGAGTAATATTTATATGATATGATGTTATGCATGACTATGCATGATTATCTACTGAATCAAAAATTATGATATAATTATATTATGATGGTGGAGTATTGCTGCCTACCAACATTCCTTCCCTCCATCTCTCATTTTCCTCCAACTAGATTTTGTTGTGGTAGCTACTATTTTCAGTCTGGAAATGTGCTTTAGAGGAGAGTAATCCCAACATCAGTCCTAAAGGGTAAATCTAATTAGTGTCAATTAGAACAACCCCATTCCCCTTTTCTCTCTACCTCTCTCTCTTTTTTTTTTTTTTTTTTTTTTGCTCCTTAGGGCAGCACCCGCCGCATATGGAGGTTCCCAGGCTAGGGGTCGCATCGGCGCTAAGCTGCCGGCCTACGCCACAGCCACAGCAACGCCACATCTGGGCCACGTCTGTGACCTACACCACAGCTCACAGCAATGCCGGATCATTAACCCACTAAGGAAGGCCAGGGATCAACTTGCAGCCTCATGGATACTAGTCAGATTTGTTTCCTCTGCGCCACAATGGGAACTCCCCCATTTCCATTAATTGTGATAATTTTAGGAAAAGGCACTGATTCAAGTCTGTTGAGGGATTTTTTTTTTTTTTTTGGTTGTGCCTGAAGCATGCAGAAATTCCCAGGCCAGGGATCAAACCCAAGCCACAGCACTGACAACAAGGGATCCTTAATCACTAGGCCACTAGGGAACTCCTGTTGAGGTCCTTCTTAAACAGAAATATAAGGAAAAGTCAATCTCCTCTCTCTCTAGCACTTATATATATAAAACTGAATCACTTTGCTATATACCTGAAACACAGTAAATCAACTATACTTCAATTTTTTTTTTTTTTTTAGTGAGGCAAGTAAGTGTTCATTTAAAGGGAAAACAAAGAGAAGACAGGTGCAGAGAAAATACAGGCACAGGCAAGCTGAGTGGGGGAGTAGGGGGTGGAAAGGGAAAAATAAAGACAGAGACACAGAAAGAAAAAGCAAGAGAAGAAAAGCATTTCTTTTTTTTTCTTTTTATGGCCACATCCACGGCACATGGAGGTTTCCAGGCTAGGGAGCTACAGCTGCCGGCCTACACCACAGCCACAGCAACACTGGATCCAAGCTACATCTGCAACCTACACCACAGCTCACAGAAACGCCAGATCCTTAATCCACTGAGCAAGGCCAGGGATGGAACCGGAATCCTCACAGATACTAGTAGGGTTCATTAACCACTGAGCCACAAAGGGAACTCCATTTTTTTTTTTTTTAAGAGCCATTCCTATGGCATATGGAAGCTCCCAGACTAGGGGTCGAATCAGAGCTATTGGCCTACACCACAGCCACATCAACGCCAGATCCAAACTGCATCTGCTACCTACACCACAGCTCAAGACAATGCCAGATCCCTAACCCTCTGAGTGAGGTCAGGGATTGAACCAGCATCCTCATCAATATTAGTTTGGTTGGTTACCACTGAGCCACAACAGGAACTCCTATACTTCAATTTTTTTTAAGTATGTAATAAAGAGTCACTCTCCTCCAGTTCCTCTGGATATGTGGGCAAGACAAATAAATTTGCTGCCACCATCTAGCAATTATGAGAGCAGTCAGCCTGAAGACAAAGTCAACACTCTAAGAATAGCAGAGCAAAGATCAAGTTCTCATAATGCCACTGAATTGTGCAATCTTGAGAGATACTATCCTCAGACTTATGTTAAATGGAGATAACAAATTCTCTTATTAAATCAGTAAAGTCAGGGTTTTCTGTAATTCTCACTTGAAAGCATTCTCATTACACAATTTGTGAGGGAGAGGGTTTGGCAGGGTCAGGAGCGTGTGGCTTGGCAGTCAGAATGCTAAATTGCTAAATTTAAATCTACCATAGCCGAATATATGTAATATACTATCTAAAGTTATTAAGTCAGGATTAAGCAGTATAAATCCCACATTTAGAAGGAGAGAGCCAAATACTTGGAAAAACAGCTGAAAAATAGTTGGTTCTAGGGAATAAGACTAAGAGTTGCAGAGGGGGTGGGGAGTTCCCGTTGTGGTGCAGGGGAAACAAATCCAACTAAGAAACATGAGGTTGCAGGTTCGATCCCTGGCCTCACTTAGTGGGTTAAGAATCTGGCGTTGCCGTGAATTCTGCAGTGTAGGTCGCAGAAGCGGCTCAGATCTGGCGTTGCTGTGGCTCTGGTGAAGGCCAGTGGGAACGGCTCTGATTCTACCCCTAGTCTGGGAACCTCCACATGTCGCGGGTACGGCCCTGAAAAGACCAAAAAAAAAAAAAGGGAGTTGCAGAGGGGTGAGGTAATACCATCTGACCATTTGATTGCTTTTTAATTTTGTGGGGGATTATTACGATAAGCATAAAAGTAATTGCAATAAATAAATAAATATGCAAACAAAAACACAATGTGATTTTCCAAGGTAACCATAAAGAACTGTTGAGCTCCCCCATGTGGCTATCAAAAAAGTTACTGACATTCCCCAAAAAACAAACCAACTAGTCTTTAAGAAGCTGCTAACAAGCCTACCTCATTTTATTGTGCTTCACAGATTTTTCTTTTTCTTTTTCTTTTTCTTTGTCTTTTTTAGGGCCACACCTGCAGTATATGGAGGTTCGCAGGCTAGGGGTCAAATCGGAGCTACAGCTGCTGGCCTACGCCACAGCCATAGCAACACGGGATCAGAGCCACATCTGCAACCTACACCAAAGCTCACGGCAACGCCGGATTCTTAACCCACTGATCGATGCCAGGGATCAAACCCGCAACCTCAGGGTTCCTAGTCAGATTCGTTTCCACTGTGCCACGAGGGGAACTCCCTCACAGATTTTTTTTTATAGTTGATTTACAATGTTCTGTCCATTTCTGCTGTACGGTGCTTCACAGATTTTATTTTTCACAGAATCTGTGGAACTCTGCCTCCAGCAAGTCAAAGAGCACCATTTTCTCAACAGTATTTGCTCACTTCATGTCTGTGTCACATTTGGAATTCTCACAATATTTCAAACGTTTTTATTATTACTATATTTGTCATGGTGATCTGTGATTAGTGATGATATTACTATTCTAATTGTCTTGGGGCACCACAAACCATGCCCATGTCAGACAGTAAGCTTAACTGATCGTGCTGTATGTGTGCTGACTGCTCCACCAATCAGCTGTTCCCCACCTCTCTCCCTCTCCTCAGGCCTCTCTATTCCTTGAAACAACAAGATTGAAATAAGGCCAGTTACTATCCCTTCAATGACCTCAAGTGTTCAAGTGAAAGGGAGAGTCTTTCACTTTAAATCAAAATCTAGAAATGATTAAGTTTAAGAGAGGAAGGCATGTCAAAAGTTAGGATAGGCCAAAAGCTAGGCCTCTTGAGCCAAAGGGTTAGCCAAGCTTGTGAATACAAAGGAAAAGTTGTTGAAGGAATTTAAAAGTGCTACTCCAGTGAACACATGAATGATAAGACAGTAAAACAACATTATTGCTGACATGGAGAAAGTTTTAGTGGTTTGGATGGAAGATCAAACCAGCCACTACATTCCCCTGAGCCAAAGCTTAAACCAGAGCAAGGCCCTAACTCTCCATGAAGAGAGGGGTAAGAAAGCTACAGAAAAAAAGGTTGAAGCTAGTAGAACTAGTTCATGAGGTTTAAGGATAAGCCATCTCAACATAAAAGTGCAAGTTGAAGCAGCAAGTGCTGATGCAGAAGCTGCAGCAAGTTACTCGGAAGATCTAGCTAAGATAATTTTTGAAGGCAGTTACTAAACAACAGATTTTCAACGTGGATGAAATAGCCTCACGTTGGAAGAAGATGCCATCTAGAGGAGAGAGGAGAAGTCCATAGCCAGAGAGGAGAAGTCAGTGTATGACTTTAAAACTTCAAAGGGCAGGCTTTCTTGCTAGGGGCTAATGGAGCTGGTAACTTTGAAGCCAGTGCTCATTTACCATTATAAAAATTCTAGGGCCCTTAAGAATTATGCTTAATCTACTCAAACTACTGTGCTCTATAAATGGAACAACAAAGCCTGGATGAGAGTACATCCGTTTACAATATGGTTTACTGACTATTTTAAGCCCACTATTGGAACCTACTGCTCAGGAAAAAATCCATTCCTTTCAAAATATTACTGCTTATTGAAAATGCACCTGGTCACCCTAGAGCTCTGATAGAGATGTATAAGATTAATGTTTTCTTGCCTGCTAACATAACATCCGTTCTATATCTCATGGATCAAGGAGTAATTTCAACTTTTAAGTCTTTCTTTTTCTTTTCCTTTTTTTTTTTTTTTTTGGTCTTTTTAGGGCCACATATACAGTATATGGAAGTTCCCAGGGTAGGGGTCGAATTGGAGCTGCAACTGCCAGCCTACACCACAGCCAGAGCAACATGGGATCCAAGCCAAGTCTGTGACCTACACCACAGCTCATGGCAATGTGGGACTCTTAACCCACTGAGTGAGGCCAGGGATCAAACCCATATCCCCATGGATACTAGTTGAGTTTGTTACCGCTAAACCACAAAGGGAATTCTGACACAGTCTTTTTTTTTTTTTTTTGCCTTTTTGCCTTATCTAGGGCTGCACCCGTGGCATATGGAGGTTCCCAGGCTAGGGGTCTAACAGGAGCTGTAGCCGTTGGCCTTCGGCACAGCCACAGCAACGTGGGATCCAAGCCGCGTTTGCAACCTACACCACAGCTCATGGCAACGCCAGATCCTTAACCCACTGAGCAAGGCCAGGGATTGAACCCGCAACCTCATGGTTCCTAGTCGGATTCGCTAACCACTGAGCCATGACAGGAACTCCTCGACACCAATAGTCTTGCTCATACTTTCTTTTCATGACTTTTTCCCCACCCATCTCTTCTTTTTTTTTAACTACCACTTTTGCCTACTTTATGCCCGGATTGTTCTAATTGCCTCTAATTTTCTGCTTACAGTCTCTCCCATTTCTCACCAACCTACACACGGATATCAAAACATTTTATATTTGTCACGTCTCTAAAATCCTTCAGTACTTGCCCACTGCCAAATGAAAGTTAAAAAAATTTAACTGCTGAATCTGATTTTAGAGCTCTCTATAATTTAGTTCCAAACTCTCCAGATTTCAACAAACTCTCAAACTGATTACATATAGTACACCACATTCATCCTAAGATTGCCTATATCTGTGCTTTTATACATGCCTCCTCCCAAGTTTCTAATTCTCTCTCCATTGCTATCAAAATTCTATCTGTCTATCAAGATCTTCATGGCCTATTCTTTAAGGCATAGGTCAAATCCTAGCTTTTCCAAAGAGCTTCCTTGATTATTCCAGCTAAGTTTAATCTCTCTCTCTGAAGCCACAATTATTTTTTTTCCATCATCATTTTCTCTTCCATTTGGCCCTCTGCTTTGTAGCATAATCACTTCTGACCTCCTCACTTCTCTCTAAACTTCAGAACAGGGGAGCATTGGATGTCCTGAATTGCTGGTCAAATTCAGAAGGCAGATCCATTCTGCACACACAGTGATGTTAAAACTTTAAGATAGTTAATGTCAACATTTAAAAGCTGAAAGATTTGTTATAAAAAGTTAGGTTTCCTGATTCTCTTTAAAATTCAGTTCACACTGGACTTGTACTCCTGCTTAGAAAATGCTAAGGCTGAGTAGTGGCCACCTCTTTAAGATGGGACCTGTGTTTCCAGTTCACCCTCAATTTTAATCTTTCAGTTTTTAAAGCTCATTCATATGAGTTTATGATCTCTGGTGCTAAGATCTCTACAAAGTAAGGGGCAGATGGAGTGAAGGACATATAGATGGATAGATGGAAGATGGATGGATGGATGGATGGATGGGTGGATGGGTGGATGGATGGATAAATGGAAGGGTAGAAGAATAAATGAAGAAACTAGCCTAGCATGTGGCAAAATTCACATCCTCCACAAGGCTTCTGCTTTCCAGTGAGCTGAATTCTTGTACCTACTCACTCTCCTCTCTGTTCCTTTTTTTTTTGTCTTTTTGCCTTATCTAGGGCCACACTTGCGGCATATGGAGGTTCCAAGGCTAGGGGTCTAACAAGAGCTGTAGCTGCCGGGCTTTGCCACAGCTCACGGCAACGCCGGATCCTTAACTCACTGAGCAAGGCCAGGGATCGAACCCACAACCTCATGGTTTCTAGTCGGATTCATTGTCCACTGAGCCACGACGGGAACTCCCCTTCTCTCTGTTCTTTTCTGGTCCTGGATCATAGAAAAAATCTGGTATAAGCTTGAGCAGAGAAAATAGATATTTCTTTTGAATAAAGACCTTCCATTCTCCTCCCTAAAACACATAGTGAGTGTGAGGTGGCAGTCAAAAACAATTTTTTTAAATCATTCCTGTTCCTCTGAATCTGAAACTAAGTATAAACTCAAGAAGGATTCAAGCAAAGCCATAGCCTTTGCTTTGATGCGTGCGTGCCTGGTGACCCACGCTGAGGAAACACATGGCTGTGGGTTCCCACTGTCAGAGTAAATGTGACCTTTCTTACACAAGGGGATTGTGGTTTTGATCAATTGAAAGGACCCCGTGGGCCGCCAGGGATCAGCATAAAGGGTGAAAAGGTGAGCAATAAATATGCCAGTGCATTAACACAATTAGGTTTATAAAAAAAAAAGCACTGAAGCAAAATGGAACATAGGGCGTTTACAAAAGGAGCTGATATGTTCTGTGTTTTGGAGATGGATTTATGGCTAATTAACTGTTCAGAACCATTCTAACTCCTGTACATACAAAAACATGAGCTGAGACAAAGAGTGATTGATTTTAGTGGGAAAGTCTTGTATTATGAAATGAAGGAGAAAGGGAGTATGGCATAAGGCAATTATTTGGAAGTATTGAGTTTGCACAGCTTAGATGTGGAATCAGGATTTTGCCGGAGACTGGGTTTTGTTGTGGCTGCTCTTGTTCTTATTTCTGTTGTTTGTGTTGTTTTAGAGGATCTTGTAGTAAAATAGTAGTTACCTCTGTCACGGGGAGGGGACTGGATCACAACATTCACAAAAACTTTTTGAAATCACTGCTACTGGAATCCAACAGGAGAAGGTATTAATCCACTCTCATGTATAGAGATTATCATGCTATTATTACAGAGAGGAAAGAGGAGCTTTTGCCTTTAACAGTAACTACTTTTTCCATATTTAGAGTTTCACCTGGATTTCAGGAACACTAAGAAAGTGCCCATAATAGGAATAGGTGCAATTATATTTTGAAAATGTAATTTCTGTTCAAATCATTCTGTGTTCTGCAATAGATACTTTCTGCCAACAGTTCCATATGCATCCATTTTTCCTAGCCTTGAAACAGTCAAACCAAGAGCGTTTATACCATTAATGAATATCAATCTTACACGAAACATCCACATTCAAAGTAAGATCTGAGCACAGACAACACCATCAGGATTCATCATCTTCTGGTTCTCTTTCCTCCACTCTCTCTAAAGACCAATTGCTCTGACTCCGCTTACCCACCTCGTCCCTCTAGAAAAGCTTCTTAGAGAGGCAGTGAGAATATAACCACAGGACAAGGAGGAGCTAAAGTCTGATAACAGAAGACATGGACAATAGAAGATGGTGGTGGTCTATCAAGAGGGACAGTAGGTTGGATAAGTTTAAGTTGCTAGAGAGGAATTACGATAAAAATCAACAGCTTGGTTTTTGATCATAGAAAAAGTAGGCTCTAGATTCTGTCAATTAGCCGATGTCAAGCTCCAGAAAATATAAACTGGCTTAAACAAGAGTTGATCAGCACCTAGAAAGGAAGCTAAAATTAACAAATTAACATCTTTTTTTTCTCTGATAGAACGTCTGCATTGATAGATCAGAGATGTATCACTTACATAAGTTAGGGATTTCAGAGAGTCATATTTCAAAGGCTTTCATGATATCCTGGTAAGCAAAATGGAGAAACCAAGGCAAGGTAATAGTACAGATAAGATTTTCAACTTTATGATGGCAGAGATGTCACTAACTTGTTCACTGCTATGTCTTCTCCATGCATCGCAAAGCCTGACTCAGGCTCAAAAATTCTGTGCTGATTTAGTAAAGTTAGGTTCTTTCACTGATTTATCAAAGCACACTGTTTTCTGGATTTCTATCAACACATTTTATTTGTCTCCATATCTCCAAGGCATTAGAAAATACCTGGGATATGGTAAAAAGCATTTAATAAAATGTGATGGATAAATGAATAAATCTATAAGTCTTTTATAATTTTTACAAAATTCTTTTCTTTTTAAACTGCTTTTACATTTTTTCTTTTTTTGGTCTGCACCTGTGGCATGCAGAATTTCCTGTGCCAGGGATCAAACCCATGCCACAGCAGCAATCAGAGCCACAGCAGTGACAACACTGGATCCTTAACCCGCTGAGCCACCAGGGAATTCCAAGGTTCTTTTCTTAGTCTTATCCTAGTCAATGTTTTAAACAATGACTTGGTTGAAGATACATTAAAATAAGGGATTATCCATTATCACAATTATACACATTAACCCACAAATACATGAAATACAATGGACAAAAAAGGACATAGGCCAATACCTGTATGACAAAATTTAATATCACTAAACACATATTCCAAAAATACAAATGAAGGATGGGAAGCTTCCCAGTGTGAAGCAATTTATTTATTTTTTTTAATGACAAGTCATTAAAAAGACCACAAATATCAAACGTAGGTGAGGATGTGCAGAAAAGGAAACCCTTGTACACTGTTAGTGGAAATGATAATTGGTGCAGCCACTGTGGAAACAGTACAGAAGTTCCTCAAAAGGAGTTCCGTGTAAAGAACCTGACAGTGTCTGTGAGGATGTGGGTTCAATTCCTGGCCTTCCTCAGTTGAGAAAGGGTCTGGAGTTGCCACAAGTTGTGGCATGAGACACAGATAAGGCTCGGATCTGGCATTGCTGTGGCTGTGGCATAGACCTGGAGCTGTAGCTCCAATTTGACCCCTGGCCTGGGAACTTCCATACACCAAGGGTACATCCATAAAAAGAAAAAAACAGTTCCTCAAAAGACTGAAAATAGAACTACCATGTGATCCAGCAATTCCATTCCTGGATATACATCCAAAGAAAATGAAAACGCTAATTCAAAAAGACACATCCACTCCAATGTTCATACAAACATTATTTACAGTAGCCAAGGTATACAAGCAACCTAAATGTCCATTAACAGCTGAATGAATAAAGTGGTATTATATATTCGGTGGAATATTATTTAGCCATAAAAAAGAATGGCATTTTGCCATTTGCAACAACATGGATGGACCTGAAGGGCATTCTGCTTAGTGAAATAAGTCAAGCAGAGAAAGACAAATACTGTGTTATCACTTTATATAGAATCTAAAAAAATAAAATGAATGAATATAACAAAACAAAAATAAATAAAAAATTTTAAATAAATAAAATAAAAAGATACTACAGTCACTATTAGCCACCTGAATCATACAGCTATAAAGCCTAGATAGAAGGTATGGAATACCTATATGAGAACATTGAAAGGTAAGTGATAGCAGGAAGGCATGGGAAGAAGATCAGAACTGGAAGTAATGAGTTTCTCTTTTTGTCCTGTCCAGAGTATTTCTGGCCTGGACTCAAGACAGCCTGAAATTTAGGTGAGCGCCCAGAAGTGGAAAAAGATGCTCTAGGAGAAGCCCTCTAATTTCATCTCAGAAGGTGGAAAGGAGATCCCCAACACTCAGCAAGAGAGGGGAAATTCACTATGTTTCTTTGTTCTCTATTCTTTTTTTTTTTTTTTTTTTTGGTCTTTTTGCCTTATCTAGGGCCGCACCTGTGGCATATGGAGGTTCCCAGGCTAGGGGTCTAACAGGAGCTGTAGCTGCCGCCTTCACCACAGCCACAGTAACGCGGGATCCGAGCCGCGTCTGCAACCTACACCACATGTCACGGCAACGCCGGATCCTTAACCCACTGAGCAAGGCCAGGGATCGAACCCACAACCTCATGGTTCCTAGTCGGATTCGTTATCCACTGAGCCACGATGAGAACTCTTTTGTTCACTATTCTATTATGCTCCTGAACCCAAACAATTCTGTGGCAACTGTAGCAGCAATGACAGCAGTGGCAGGTGCCTAAAACACTGAAGTACTGAAACTTCCTCTTGTATCAGAGGAGGTGTGGTACCCAAAGCAGGGTAAACTCCTGCTGTTTCCTTTTTTTTCTCTCTCTCTCTCTGTCCTCCAGCCACTTGATCCTAGACACGCATGCAATCATAGGAAGTGTGAGGCAGACCCAGATAATTAAAACCCCAGTTTTTTAGCTGGAGGCCCAAAAAGAAAAGTCCGAGGGAATCAGAAATTTCTGGGGAGACCATAGAGAGGAAGGAAATAAGGAAAAGCAGCCCAATAAAGTAGTTTATGGATTCCTAGGTTCCTCCCTGAGTGACACAGGCATGGATCTGACCCTCAATGGCATGCCACGGACTTTGAGAATTTAAATATGGATAAACTACTGCTCAGCTCCTTAGCTGCCCACTGGGTGGCACAGACGCAGGACAGATCTGAATGGCACTACAAAGGCTTTACAAACTGAACATTTTGACATTGGAATCACAACCCACTGTGGCCTGGTGAGAAATTATGGGCTACACCCAACTTGGTACTCAAAGTTCATAATGTATTATCTGCTTGTTCTATTGATTACTGAGAGAGGAGGGTTGAGGTCTCCAACTATAGTTTGAATTTGTCAATTGCTTCTTCCAGTTTTGTCAGTTTCTGGCTTCATGTGTTTTAAAACTTTGTTGTTAAGCATGTACGCATTCAAGATTATTAGGTGGTTTTTTTGTTTTGGTTTTGGTTTTTTTTTTTTTGTCTTTTGTCATTTTAGGGGTGCACTCACGGCATATAGAGGTTCCCAGGCTAGGGGTCAAATCTGAGTTACAGCTTCCAGGCTACACCACAGCCATAGCAACGCCAGATCCGAGCCACATCTGCGACCTACACCACAGCTCACGGCAAGGCCAGATCGTTAACCCACTGAGCAAGGCCCTAAAAAGACAAAAAAAAAAAAAGAAATATTACAAGCTTACATCAAAAAAAATACAACTCTATCAAAAAACTGACAGAAGATCTAAACATACATTTCTCCAAAGAGGAGAGAATGGCCAAATAATACATGAAAAGATGCTCAGCATCACTAATTATTTAGAGAAACACAAACCAAAACTACAATGAGGTTATCACCTCATACCAGTAAAAATGGCAATCATCAAAAAGTCTACAGGGGGAGTTCCCCTCGTGGCTCAGTGGTTAACGAATCCGACTAAGAACCATGAGGTTGTGGGTTTGATCCCTGGCCTTGCTCAGTGGGTTAAGGATCCGGCGTTGCCATCAGCGGTGGTGTAGGTTGCAGACGCGGCTCGGATCCAGCGTTGCTGTGACTGTGGCGAAAGCTGGCAGCTACAGCTCCTGTTAGACCCCTAGCCTGGGAACCTCCATATGCCGTGGGTGCGGCTCTACATAAAAGGCAAAAGGACAAAAAAAGAGAAAGAAAAAGTCTACAGGGGAGTTCCTGTCGTGGCGCAGCGGAAATGAATCTGACTAGGAACCATGAGGTTGCAGGTTCGATCCCTGGCCTTGCTCAGTGGGTTAACAATCCGGCATTGCTGTGAGCTGTGGTGTAGGTTGCAGATGCGGCTTGGATCTGGCATTGCTGTGGCTCTGGCATAGGCCAGCAGCTACAGCTCCAATTCGACCCCTAGACTGGCAAAAAAAAAAAAACTAAATATAGAACTACCACATGATCCAGCAATCCCACTCCTGGACATATAGCTGGAGAATATAATTCGAAAAACTTATGCACCCTAATGTTCACTGCAGCACTATTCATAATAGTCAAGACATCGAAGCAACCTAAATGTCCACTGACAGAGAAAGGGATAAAGAAGAGATGGTACAGGAGTTCCTTTCATGGCTCAGTGGTTAACAAACCCGACTAGGATCCATGAGGATGCTGCTTCGATCCCTGGCATCGCTCAGTGGGTTAAGGATCTGGCATTGCCGTGAGCTGTGGTGTAGGTCTCAGATGCGGCTCAGATACTGCGTTGCTGTGGCTGTGGCATAGGCCAGCAGCTGTTGCTTTGATGGGACCCCTAGCCTGGGAATCTCCATATGCTGCGGATGTGGCCCTAAAAAGCAAAAAAAAAAAAAGAAGAAGAAGAAGTGGTACAAGGGAGTTCCCTGTGGCAAGTGTATTAAGAACTGGCACTATCATTGCTGCAGCTTGAGTTTACTCCCTGGCCCAGAAACTGCCACATGCCCCCCCACCCCAAAGATGTGGTATATACATAATGTAGTATTACTCGGTGATAAGATGGAATGAAATAATGCCATTTGCTGCAAAATGGATGGACCTAGAGATTATCATACTGAGTGAAGTCAGTCAAAGGCAAATATATTATAACACCTAGATGTGGAATCTAATAAAATGATACAAAAGAACTTATTTATAAAACAGATGGAGTTCCTACTCTGGCAGAGTGGGTTAAGAATCCACCTGCAGTGACTGGAGTTGCTACAGAGGCATGGGTTTGATTCCCTGGCCCAGAAACTTCCATATACCACGGGTGCAGCAGCCATTAAAAATAAAAGAAGAATCTGGAGTTCCTGTCATGGCTCAAGGGTAATGAACCCGACTAGTATCCATGAGGACACAGGTTCGATCCCTGGCCTCTCTCAGTGGGTTAAAGGATCTGGTGTTGCTAAGAACTCTGGTGTAGGTCACAGACACAGCTCGGATCCCACGTTGCTATTGCTGTGGCTGTGGCGCGGGTCAGCAGCTACAACTCCAATTTGATCCCCAGCTTGGGAACTTCCATATGTTGCAGGTGCAGCCCCAAAAAAGTAAAAAAAAAAAAAAAAAAAAAAAGGAATCTGCCTGCAGTGACTGGGGTTGCTGTGGAGGTACAGGTTTGATCCCCAGTGCAATGGATTAAAGAACACAGTGTTTTCTTTTTTTTTGCCTTTTCTAGGGCTTGGCACGCAGCATATGGAGGTTAGGGGTCTAACAGGAGCTGTAGCCGCCGGCCTACGCCACAGCCACAGCAACGCAGGATCCGAGCCACGTCTGCAACCTACACCACAGCTCAAGGCCATGCCGGATCCTTAACCCACTGAGCGAGGCCAGGGATCAAACCCGCAACCTCATGGTTCCTATTCGGATTCATTAACTACTGAGCCACAACGGGAACTCCAAAGAACCCAGTGTTGCCAAAGCTGTGGCATGGATTCAGTCCCTGTCCCAAGAACTTTCATATGCCACTGGTGTGACTATAAAAAAGCAGACGAATGAATAAGTAAAACAGAAACAAACTCACAGATTTCCAAAGTGATCTTATGATTGCCATAGGGAAAACTGTTGGGGGAGAGAGGAATTAGGAGGATGGAAATAACATATACACACTACAGTATAAAATAGATAATTAACAAGAACTTACTGTATACATATACATTATATATGTATGTATAATTGATTCACTTTGCTGTACACCTGAAACTAACACAATACTGTAAGTAAACTTACAATAAATTTATTTTAAAAGTACTGTCAATTTTATCTTATTTATTATTATTTACTCCAATAAATTTATTTTAAAAGTACTGTCAATTTTATTATTTTTTTACAAAGTACTCCAATAAATTTATTTTAAAAGTACTGTCAGTTTTATTTTATTTATTATTTTGTTTATTTATTTTTTTTTTTTTGTCTTTTAGGGCCGCAACCGTGGCATATGGAGGTTCCAAGGCTAGGGGTCCAATCGGGGCTGTAGCGGTTGGCCTACATCACAGCCACAGCAATGCCAGATCCAAGCCGCGTCTGCGACCTACACCACAGCTTACAGCAACGCCAGATCCTTAACCCACTGAGCGAGGCCAGGGATTGAACCCGCAACCTCATGGTTCCTAGTCGATTCATTAACCATTGAGCCATGATGGGAACTCCAAACAGTAAAATTAAATCCAAATCAAAGAAAGTTATAGGCCCATTAGATCCTAAACTAATCAGACCACATCTATAGTATTCTGTTTTATTTGGCCCTTGATAAAATTAACATTTCTGAGGTAGGAGACCAAGATGGCTTGGGAGAGTTAGAAAGAACTGAGACATTTAACTTGGAGAAGGAAAGGAATGACATGCTAACTCTCTCACTACAGGAAAATTGCTCAAGAGTTTACTAAGTCTTAGTCTGTATTACTGCCGAGGAAAGAACTGCATTCCCTAGGAAGTAGTTGCAAGAAGGCAAATCTCAAATTACTATTAAGAAAGGTTTATGATAATTCAAGATCGGAATAAACAGGAGTTCCCTGGTGACGTAGTGGTAAAGGATCTGGCATTGTCACTGCCGTGTCTTGGGTCACTGCCATGGTGCAGATTCCATCCCTGGCCTGGGAACCTCCACATGGAATTGGTACAGTCATAAAAAAGGGGGGGCGGATAAACAAAATGACATGCCTGGATAAGCAATGAGCTTCTGGTGATTGGAAATCACTGTAAATGTTTAAGCAGATGTTAAATAACCATCTATCAAGGTTACTGTCAAAGGGATTACTTCACTTAGTAGAAGATTGATCTCTTTAACCTCTAAGGTCTCTCTAAACCCACCTCCTTTATTCTAAATTGTAAAGAATGTCATAAATCATCCTTACCCCCTGTGTATCTCCAACTCCTTACAACTCATTGCATTGTACATTATATACAGAGTGCTCACAAAATCCCCACGGACTCCTCTCAACACTAACTGTCCCAGAACAGCCTTCCAGGATGTTTTAATGACTTCCAACCAGCAACAGAGAAGATGTGCAGAACACATAAAAAAAAATTAAACTCGTGCAGAGAATGAACAGGTAACTTCTAACATGCTTATATGTAATGTTTGACCCTGCTCTCTCTATATTTGATGACTTACTGTTATCACTCTAAAAATAAACAAATATGAAATTTTTTTAAAAATTTGTCTTTTTTTTCCCATTGAATACTTTCACTTCTACTTTCTCTGTCCCTCTGCTTCAAGCTGGAGTGGCTGCTCTTTTTTCTTTTTAGGGCCGCACCTGTGGCACATTAAGTTTCCTGGGTTACGGGTCAAGTTGGAGCTGCAGCTGCTGACCTACACCACAGCCACAGCATTGCCAGATCTGAGCCACATCTGCAACTTATGCCACAGGTTTCGGCAATGCCATATCCTTAAACCACTGAGTGAGGTCAGGAATTGAACCCGCATCCTCACGGACACTATGTCAGGTTCTTAACCTGCTGAGCCACAATAAGAACTCTGAATAAACATGAAATTTGAAAACTATTTTGACTTCCCTGCTTTGGTCTTTGCTCTAGTCTTTTTTTTTTTTTTTTTCCATTTTATGGCCGTACCCACAGCACATGGAAGCTCCTGGACCAGGGGTTGAACCTAAGCCACAGCTGTGGCAACACCTGATCATTTAACCATCCACTGTGCTGGGCCAGGGATCAAACCTGCACCTCCATAGCAACCAGAGCTGCTGCAGGCAGATTTTTAACCCACAGCAGAAACTCCCATTTGCTCCAGTTTAGAAAAGCAAACTGGGAGGTTTCACGTCTTAAAATTTGTCAAAAGGCTAAAAGAAATACCCCTTCTCTTTCTTGTCCTTTTCAATTCTTTGACTATCACTCTTTCTATTGTACTCTTTTAGCTTTCTCAGTCTGCATTATTTAGTATTAGACTTTTCGAAAGTCTCCTACAAATTAGAAGCAAAGGAGTTCCCTGGTGGCCCAGTAGGTTAAGGATCTGGTGTTGTCACTGCTGTGGTTCAGGTCACTACTGTGGCTTGGGTTCAGTCTCTGGCACAAGAACTTCTGCATACTGTGGTCATGGCAAAAAAAAAAAAAATAGGAGTGAGAGTGCCTGGCAAAAGTCATAGTGAGCAACACAGCAGGCTTAGAAGCTATCAAAGGAGAAGGACTGGGACAAGCGGAAGGGTGGGATATCAAAGGACAAGGACTGGGACAAGCGGAAGGCTATGGAGGTTAGTTTTGTCTAGCAGGTCAGCAGTCGGGGCAACTGATTAGTACTGGTACTATCTGAAGTTGGAAGGGCAAAATTTAAAGCAGCAGATAAGGCATGGTTAGATAGGACTTCAATCAGAGGTCTCGTGGTACCCCAGTGTTTGCAAGAGAACCAAATTATGTTGCCCAGGCCAAGGTACAATGATAACTTCCCATATCAGAGTTCACGGGCCTACCTGATTGATCTTACCCCCTTAGGGGCACTCTAATTCCAAATTATTTACATCAATGCAACTTCACTCTTTCCAGAGTGCTCATACACTACAATAGTTCCCTTTATGAATCCATTATAGAATCGGAAAGTCTATGTGGCAGACAAAAATAATCTATGGTATTAGAAGTCAGGTCACTCGTGTAGTAAGTAATCACTGGAAGGGAGAATGGTGAGGGTTTGGGGGTGTTGGTTATATTTCTTGAACTGGGTGCATTCAGATTTTTGAAAACTCTAGCTGTAGATTTAGGATTTGCGCACATTTCTGTATTTATGTTATACCTCAATAAAAATGTTCCAGTGATAAGGAAAAGTCCCCAGGATGGAAGCTTCCTAAAGCCCTTCTGGCTAGTGGGCAGCTAGCAATGCAAGCACTAAGTCTCAGGTCTGGGCTCTAAGTCTCTTTTCTTCCTTCCCTGTGCATGTGCATGCTCACACGTGCTCATCGTACATGTGCACACCCAAACACAAACCACCTCTGTTCAGAGGCAGAAGAGGCAGCAAGAACACACCTGAGGAGTACATTTGCCTTCTCTTCCCAACCTTGACCCACGTGCAGCTCCAGGGCTTGGCTGATGTCACTCTATAAACCAGGATTTGCCATCCTATACCTTCGTGTTGGAAAGGGGCTCCTCCTTCTCTTGGTAAAAATCCAGGCCCCATGAGGTGAAACAAACAGGATAAGTTTAAATATCAGTTAACTAATAATACCATATCAGTATAGTCATGTCTGCTCAGCAGAAGAGGAAGAAAAAAGACATCAAAATGTCAACAATTGGAGTTCCCGTCGTGGCTCAGTGGTTAACGAATCCGACTAAGAACCATGAGGTTGCGGGTTCGATCCCTGCCCTTGCTCAGTGGGTTAAGGATCCGGCATTGCCGTGAGCTGTGGTGTAGGTCGCAGACGAGGCTCAGATCCCGCATTGCTGTGGCTGTGGCGAAGGCCGGCGGCTACAGCTCCCATTAGACCCCTAGCCTGGGAACCTACATATGCCGCGGGTGCGGCTCTAGATAAAGGCAAAAAGACAAAAAAAAAAAGTTAATTATTATTGCTGACCCATGGAATAAAATGAAATTTTCATTAAAAAAAATTTTATTATACTTGATTTATAATGTTCTGTCAATTTCTGCTATACATATACAGCATGAATTTTTTTCTTTATCCTTTTCTCTCATTTTTATGTTTCCTATGGTGATTGTGCACAGTTTTTTTAATTTATTTTTTAATTTATTTTTATTTTTTTCTTTTTTTTAATAACAATGAATTTTATTTCAATTATAGGTGTACAAAGATCATCAAAGTCAATGTGACAGATTTTGTGTCCCAAATCCACAGTGCATCCCCCGCACCCCCCAGACTGTCCCACTTGAAAAACCAACGTTTTCCAAAATCTGTGAGTCATTATCTGTTCTTCAAAGAAGTTCATTGTGTCTCTTTAGCTTCCACATGTAAGTGGTGGCATTGGGTGTTGCTGTCTAATTGTCTGACTGGTTTCCCTTTGCATGATAATTTCTAGGTCCATCCATGTTGCTGCAAATGCCATTATTTCGCTCCTTTTAATGGCTGAGTAATATTCCATTGTGTGTATGTACCATATCTTCCCTATCCATTCCTCTGTCGATGGGCATTTAGGTTGTTTCCATGACCTGGCTTCTTCCCTCTCTAGCTGCTTTAAATGTAAAGTTAGGTTGTTTATGTGAGCTTTTTCTTGTTTCCTGAGATAGGCTTGTATTGCTATATACATCCTCTTAGAACTGCTTTTGCTGCATCCCAGAGGTTTTGGAGTGTTGTATCTTTGTTGTCATTTGCTTCTAGGTATTTTTTAATTTCCTCTTTGATTTCTTCAGTGATCCATTGGTTGTTTAGTAGCGTGTTGTTTAGTCTCCATGTGTTTGTATTTTTTACCATTTTTTTCTTGTTGTTGATTTCCAGTCGCATACCATGGTAGTCAGAGAAGACACCTGAAATGTTTTCAATTTTCTTAAAGTTACTGAGGCTTGATTTGTAGCCCAGGATGTGACCAATCTTAGAGAATGTTCTGTGCACACTTGAGAAGAATGTGTATTCTGTTGCTTTTGGATGGAATGTCCTATAAATATCTATTAAGTATATGCCTTTCCTGGTGAGCCTTGTCATTTGTGGTGTTTTTGTTTATGGTTGTGGCCTTTGCTTTTCTGACTAGAGAAGTTCCTTTAAGATTTGTTGTAAAGCTGGTTTAGTGTTGCAGAACTCTCTTAGCTTTTGCTTATCTGTAAAGGTTTTGATCTCTCCTTCAAATCTGAATGAGAGCCTTGCAGGGTAAAGCAATCTTGGTTGGAAGTTTTTCCTTTTCATCACATGAAGTATATCATTTCACTCACTTCTTGCCTGCAGAGTTTCAGCTGAAAAATCTGCTGATAACCTTATTGGGGTTCCCTTGTATGTCATTTCTTTCTTTTCCCTAGCTGCTTTCAAAATTTTCTCTTTGTCTTTAATTTTGGTCATTTTGATTAATATGTGTCTCGGGGTGTTCCTCCTTGGGTTTATTTTATATGGTACTCATTGCACTTCCTGGATTTGACTGAGTGGTTCCTTTCCCATATTGGGAAGTTTTCGGCTATTATCTCCTTGAATATTTTTTCTGTCCCCTTCTCTCTCTCTTCTCCCTCTGGCACCCCTATAATACGGATGTTGGTGCATTTAACATTATCCCAGAGTTCTCTGAGACTCTGCTCATTTCCTTTCAATCTTTTAACTCTTTTCTCTTCTGCATTAGTGATTTCCACTAATCTGTCCTCCACCTTGCTGATGCGTTCTTCTGCCTCCTGTATTCTACTGTTGGCTGCTTCTAAGGAATTTTTTATTTCAGTTATTATATTTTGCATCTCTTCTTGTTTGATTTTTATAGCTTGTATTTCTCTGCTCAGTGTTTCCTGTAAATGATCAATCTTTGCCTCCAGTCTATTTCCAATGCCTTGCATCATCTTCAGCATCAACAGTCTAAAGTCTCTTTCTGGGAGGCTGATAATCTCCTCATCACTGAGCTGTTTTTCTGGGCTTTTCTCTTTCTCCCTTATCTGAGTTAGAGTTCTCTGTCTTTTCATTTTTATAGGTTTCTGGTGTGGTGATCTTTTTGCCAACAATAGAGTTGAGGCCTCTCTTAGTTCTGGTGTTTGCCTCCCCTGTGGCTAAAGTTGGTATGGAGGGGGCTTGCTGTAGGCTTCCTGATGGGAGGGAGTGATGCCTGCCCACTGGTAGGTGGGGTCGGTTCTTATCCCTCTGGTGGGTGGGGTTTTGTCTCTGGATGAGATTAGAGGCTGGCTGTGTGCCTGAAGGGTCTTTAGACAGCCTGTTTACTGATGGGTAGGGCTGTGATCCCACCTGGATTATTTTTTGGCCTAGGGCTTCTCAGCGCTGATGGGAGGGACCAGGTTTTCCCAGAAATGGCCACCTCCAGAGAAATGCAGGCTGATGCCCTTCCCCCACCACAAGCCACAGTCACCCCTGTTTTCCCAGAAGATTTTCCAAGTATTGCAGTCAGGTTCCACCCAGATTCCTATGGAGAGTGCTTTACCCTGGGACCCAGTGCATGTGAAAGTCTGTGTGTGCCTTTCAAGAATGGGGTCGCTGTTTCCCCCAGTCCTGTGGAGCTCCTGCACACAAGCCCCGCTGGCCTTCAATGCCAGATGCTCTGGGGGCTCTTTCTCCCTGTGCCCGATCCCCAGGAGTGCGGTTTTGACATGGGGCTCAGAACTCTCAGTCCTGTAGCTGAGTCTCTGTGATGCAGTTACTTTCAGTCTGTGGGGCTTCCCACCCAGGAGGTATGAGGTTGCTTCTATCGCATAATCTCCCCTCCTACCCCTTGATGTGGTCTCCTTTTTGTCTTCTGGAGTAGAATATCTTTTTGGAAGTTTACAGTCCATTTGGTTGAAGGCTGCTCAGCATTTGGTTGTAGTTTTGTTGTTTTTTGGGAGAGAAGTTGAGCTCCAGTCCTTCTATTCCGCCATCTTAATCCAGTCTCCTCCCACGACCCAATTTTTTTCTCTTTTTAGGTCCACACCCACAGCATATGGAAGTTCCCAGGCTAGAGGTCAAATGGGAGCTGTAGCTGCCCGCCTACACCACAGCCACAGCAACACAGGATCCAAGCTGCATCTGCAAGCTACACTGCGGCTCACAGCAACATCAGATCCTTAACCCACTGAGCAAGGCCAGGGATTGAATCCACATCCTCATGGATACTAGTCAGGTTTGTTACCGCTGAGTCATGTTGGAAACGCCACTATTTATTTTTAATTTTTATTTTAAATTGGAATATGTTTGATTTACAACATTGTGCTGGTTTCAGGTATACAGCAAAGTGACTCAGTTATACATATACCTATACCTATTCTTTTTCAGATTCTTTTCCCATATAGTTTATTACTGAATATTGAATAGATTCATCTATGCTATACAGTAAATTCTCATTGATTATCTAATTGTGTACTACATTATAACCAAGAAAAAACATGTGCTATAAATAAAAATTCATATTTATATAATATCACTTTCAAATTTATAAGCATAAGTTTTCTCAATGGATTTTCTGTATATTTTGAATATTAATCCCTTTTTTTTTTTTGTCTTTTGTCGTTTCAGGGCCGCACCCGCAGCATGTGGAGGTTCCCAGGCTAGGGATCTAATCGGAGCTGTAGCTGCCAGCCTACACCAGAGCCACAGCAGCGCCAGATCCGAGCCGCGTCTGCGACCTACACCACAGCTCACGGCAACACCAGATCGTAAACCCACTGAGCAATGCCAGGGATCGAACCCACAACCTCATGGTTCCTAGTTGGATTCATTAACCTCTGTGCCATGACAGGAACTCCTTGAGTATTAATCCTTTATCAGACATATGTCTCAAAAATATTTTCTCTCAGTCTGCATCTTTTCTATTCTCTTAACAGTCTCTTTGGGAAGGGTTAAGGATCACTCAGGATTAAGGATCTGGCATTGCCATGAGCTGTGATGTAGTTCGCAGATGCAGCCTGGATCTGGCATTGCTGTGGCTGTGGTCTAGGCCAATGGCTACAGCTCCAATTCGACCGCTAGCCTGGGAACTTCCATATGCTCCAGGTCTGGCTCTAAAAAAAAAAACCTGTTTCTTTGACAGAGCATAAAAATGAAAGTCCAACTTACCACTTTTTTCTTTCACGGATTGTACTTATGATTAGATCTAAAAACTGATCGCCATCTATTGATTCTCACAATAATTCCCTAACATTATTATCTCCCTTTTGCAGATGAAGAAACTGAAACTCAAAAAATTAAGTAACTTGACTAAGTTCAGATGGGCAGAAGTAATGGATTTGGGAATGACAGATCCCAATGCTCTTTCCACTCACTCTACAACATTATAATGCTATCTAACCCTATTCTTCTCGCCTTTCCCCCCCTCTGCCTTTCTTTCCTTTTTTCTTAGAAGTTTAAAAAAAAAAAACCTAGGGTGAGCATGGTTTGCCAGAAAAATGGCAGCTTACCTAGAAAGATTGATGAAGCTAGTCCACAGTATATCATAATGGCATTGTTAGAGACATGCTCTACGGTAGCATGTGGGGCATATTATTAAACCTAAGAGGAGTTCCCATCTTGGTTCAGTGGTAACGAATCCAACTAGTATCCATGAGGACATGGGTTTGATCCTTGGCCTTGCTCAGTGGGTTAAGGATCCAGCATTGTCGTGAGCTGTGGTGTAGGTCGCAGACACAGCTTGGATCTGGTGTTGCTGTGACTGTGGTGTAGGCCAGCAGCTGCAGCTCTGATGTGACCCCCTAACCTGGGAACTTCCATATGCTGAGGGTGCGGCCCCAAAAAGACCAAAAAAAAAAAAAATTAAGGGCCCATTTCCCTAGAAACACATGGACACATATTTTGCATGCAGTTTTAGATGTTCTGGATCCCACAGCTGCTCTAGATATAGATTTTAGCACCTCGCTGTCTGGGTGAAATACAAAATACCGGAAAGAAATAATATCTATGAAAGTATTAGCATAGTTCCTGTACATAGTAGGCACTCAATAAATTCTTACTCAACTTGAAGTCTAATTAATTTGGTTAATAGTACTTTTTTACGGAGTTCCCATCATGGCTCAGCAGAAACGAATCTGACTAGGAACCATGACGTTGCGGGTTCAATCCCTGGCCTTGCTCAGTGGGTTAAGGATCTGGCGTTGCCTGTGAGCTCTGGTGCAGGCTGCAGATGCAACTCGTATCCGGCGTAGCTACAACTCCAATTAGACCCCTAGCCAGGAACCTCCACGTTGGTGCGGCCCTAAAACGACAAAAGACAAAAAAAAAAAAAAAAGTACTTTTTTGCTTTCAAGCAGGCAAGTAGGAAATCCACATCCACTCTGTTCAATATAGTCAGTTATAAGAATTTACCACAGGGTGTCACTATTGTTTCAGAGAATAGCTTAAATACAATCCACCCCACTCACCCCCACCTCCCCTAAATCAGAAGACATCTTTATATATGGAATCCCCCTTTTTTTTTTTTTTTTGGCTGCACCCACAGCACATGGAAGTTCCCAGGCCAGGAACTGAATTTAAGCTGCAGTTGGGACCTACACCACAGGTGCAGCAATACCAGGTTCTTAACCCATTGCACTACATCAGGAACTCCCTATATATAGAAGCGTTTAATAAAAGATACAAATGAACTTATTTACAAAACATAAACAGACTCATAAAAAAAAATTATGGTTACCAAAGGGGAAGGGAGGGAGGATAAATTAGGAGCTTGAGGTTAACAGCTCCACTACATATAAAATAAACAACAAGGTCCTACTGTATAGCACAGGAAGCTATATCCAATATCTTATAATAACCTAAAGTGGAAAACTCTGAACAAGAATATATATATCTATATATACATATAGATTTAATATATATAACTGAATCACTTTACCTCTGAAACTAATACGGCATTGTAAATAAACTATACCTCAATTTTTTAAAAAAATATTTTAAAGATTAAGTAATGCCCACATAGTGAGGAGGGAGGGGAAGGGAGAAGGAGAGGGCACTATTTTTTTTTTTTTTTTTTTTTTTGCTTTTTAGGGCCCCAAGTGCAGGCATATGGAATTTCCCAGGTTAGCAGTTGAATCGGAGCTACAGCTGCCAGCTTATGTCACAGCCAGAGCAACACCAGATCCTTATCCAACTGAGTGGGCCAGGGATAGAACCTGCATCCTCATAGATACTAGTTAGGTTCATTTCTGCTGAGCGACAACAAGAACTCCATGATGACTTTTTAAAAATAAAGATAATATTAACATAATTCACTGTATTTAGATGTTCAAAAAACATTGCAGTGACATATTTCAGAGCACATTGCAGTTGTCCCAGGTGTAAAGCAAAACAAAAACTAAAAAGCACTGTTTGGGTTCAGAGACTTTACGCCAACCCAGAGGAGCCAGGGAAAGGCATCTCAATCACTTATTTATTCATTCATCAAAGATTTACTACCAGTGCAAATCACCATGTCAAGAAGTAGGCAAATCCAGTCACTCTCATGATAGCTCTGTATAATTACGCCCTGCTTAGGATAGTAATAGCATAGAGATTTGGTTTGGGATACGTATAGAGAACTTGGTCACCCCAAATAGCCTCTCATAATTCCTCAGCCTGAAAAATGTCATCATAATCCTACATCCCACAGTGTTGCCTGAGGTAATAGCCATCCATGACTGCTAAGGTGAGCAAGAGTCATCTGTAAAATATCCCTCTGGCAGGTGCCTTCCTTCTTCTGGGCACCACTGAAGGCCAAGAGACAAAGCCAACAACATTCACATGAATAGTTTTATTTCATAATAGCATTTTTGGGATACTTAGATAACATGAAATTCACCCATTTAAACTGCATGAGAAGGTGAGGTTTTGCATAGAGAATGTTTTGCAATCATTACCACCATCAAATTCCAGGACATTTTTGTTACCCCAAGAAAAAACCCCATATCCGCTAGCAGTCACTCCCTCTTTCACCCTTTCCTCAGGCCCTGGAAACCACTATACTATGTTTTGACTCTGGATTCCCTTACTCTGGAAATTTCATATAAATGGAGCCATACCACATGAACTGTTTTTCTGTTTGCTTTTTATGGCCACACCTGCAGCTTACTGAAGTTCCTGGGCTAGGGGTCAAATCGGAGCTGTGGAGGCCATAACCATAGCCACAGCATTGCTGGATCCAAGCCACATTTGCAACTTATGCAGCAGCTCACAGCAACGCCAGATCCCTAGCCCACTGAGCAAGGCCAGGGATCAAACCCCCATTCTCACAGAGACTAGGTCGGGTCCTTAACCTGCTGAGCCACAATGGGAATACCACATGAACTGTTTTTAAATGGCAAAGGAAAGGGATTCTTTCATCTCTACTCCAATTACCACGACTTGATCGCGTGGATCTCTGCTTCCAGAAAAGTGCTTCTAGAGTCATGGCCAATATGTAAATTTATATTGCCTTAGAGGATAATACATCATGGACTCAGTTGAGGGAATTTCTTTTTTCTTTTTCTTTCTTTCTTTATTTATTTATTTATTTTTTTTTTGCTTTATAGGGCCAAACACTGTGTTCAGTGGCACAATGAAATAGCAATTGCTTTGGTCACTACATTTAAAGCTTCCTATTGTGAATTCAACTGTTGTCGGAAATATATTCCCATACATGGATTCAATTACAAATATAGTTTTGA
This sequence comes from Catagonus wagneri, assembly GCA_004024745.2. NCBI lineage: Eukaryota > Metazoa > Chordata > Mammalia > Artiodactyla > Tayassuidae > Catagonus > Catagonus wagneri. The sequence goes on from PVHT020000141.1 coordinate 22,954,196, forward strand.
AAAGGAATGAAAATGTTTCAACAGAAAAAATGAGATAATGAAAAACCCTTTTCTTTCCCTTTTTTTTTTGTGTGTGTTTTTTTGTCTTTTGTCATTTTAGGGCCACACCCCGGCATGTGGAGGTTCCCAGGCTAGGGGTCTAATCAGAGCTGTAGTTGCCTTCACCACAGTCACAGCAACTCGGGATCTGAGCCGCGTCTGCAACCTACACCACAGCTCACGGCAACACTGGATCCTCAACCCACTGAGCAAGGCCAGGGATCGAACCCACAACCTCATGGTTCCTAGTTGGATTCGTTTCCACTGTGCCAAGACGGGAACTCCAAATGCCTTTTCTGACCTAAGATAAACGTGTACATTTGTAGCTCAAAAAAAATTATAATCACTTGGTCATCTAAAAAATTAAACACGGCTTGAGGTGGTCAAATGATAAATTAGCCTTTTAAAAAAATGCTTTTAAAACAGAAATTATAACTAATCCAATTAAAGATACGGTAATTTTTGTCAAAACATATAGATTCTTTCTTATTTTTTGTTTTTTTAATTTGTAGATTCTTTTTAAGCCAATTTTTCATTTTCATTCCAAACTAGTAAAAAACACATAGCTCACTGGTTACTTGAGTCCATTCCTTGCGAGAGGAAGTTTTCATAAACTTGTCCCAGTTTATTCTGGGAATCTGGATATTTCAGGCTGTTGATCAGGAATGGATGAAGGGTTGAGAGGTTGAAGGGTTAAAAAGTCACTGATTTGTCAAGAAGAGGTGTTTGGTGCGGGCTGGTGAGTAACACGGTGCTCCTAACCTTCCCCAAATTCCACCTCCACTCAGCTTAGATTGCGGGCTCACACAGCTCATCCACCTGACTCTCCTTCCATTTGAAGACAGACATTAAAAACCAATGACTCAGTGAGAAAGGAATGAGTAAGGAGCTGAAAACATAAATAGAATTCTATTATGCCTGCTCCTCTTTCAAATATGTCTTTGGAGTAAGTGAGTGAGAGAGTGAACGAGTTAAAAAGCATGTGAATTTGAGCAACAAAATAAATCTCCAGAAGATTAATTATAATCCAAAGAATAAATTCAATATCCATGCATCCATACGGACATAAATAAATGACTAAATAAATAAATAAATGAAAGAGAAGGGGAAATCTTTCTTAAAATTCCAAGTAATATATTTAGTTACTTCCCTCTCCAGGATACGGAGCTTAATTGTCCTTTCCTTAAGTGTGGACTACACTTAAGTAATTCACTTCCAAAGAATAGAGCATGGAAAGAGAAAAATAGAAACTGTGCTGTGGAGAAACCACAGCAGATACCACCTTAACTAGTGACTAAGGCTGACATTATCAGTAACAAGTCAGGTTGATATTTATGCCCCCAGACTTGATACGTACGCTGCAGAACAATATATGTAGTACAATCCCTTTTATTTATTTACACACTTGCCTCAGGTCAGGGATGTGCATGTGTGTTAGTATATTCAGGAATATACAGAAGAGTCTTGGGAGGAAATGGACCAAACTGCTAACAACAGGTACTTTGGGGGAGCAAAGTGTTTTTGGAGGAAAGGGGGCAGATGAAGGAGTACTTACCCTCTTTATTCTATATATATCTATGTTGTTTTAAAATCATGCAGCAAGCATTTTTGTAATTTGCATTAATTTTTTTTTTTTTTTTTTTTGTCTTCTTAGGGTTGAACCTGCAGCATACACAGGTTCCCAGGCTAGGAGTCTAATCAGAGCTGTTGCTGCTGGCCTTCGCCACAGCCACAACAACGCGGGATCCGAGCCGCATCTGCAACTTACACCACAGCTCAAGGCAACGCCGGATCCTTAACCCACTGAGCGATGCCAGGGATCGAACGCACAATCTCATGGTTCCTAGTCGGATTCGTTTCCACTGCGCCATGATGGGAACTCCTGTATTAATTTTTTAAAATAGAAATATTCTAAAAGAGCGTGAGCTCTGGGGAGGAATTTGCCACTTTACATTCCATAGCTCTGGTCTCCTCCCAAATATGAACAAGTCCTCTTGAAAAGCATCTTTTGAAGACCTTTCCTGATTAGGGATTCTCTGCTTTCACTATATTCAAAATACTTAATTCATACCAACATAATTTAACTCTTCCCTTAAATTCAAATTTTCATTTCTCAAGCCTAAACTTTAGTGTCTTTTCCAGCAGGAATATTAAGACTTAGTTGGGTGGTGAGTACCCTACTCCATAGGCCTCTTCTGGTATATCCAGGATGAAGCACTGATATATATTAGCTGTTGGAGTAAAAGATTTAAATGACGTCAAATGAAAGAAAAGTGAAATATAATCGAAACAGTGGTATGTGTGATTACATAACACCAAATTCTGTCAATGTGGAGATGGGTACTTGTGAATTTCTGTTTCCCTGTGACATCACATAGATAGAATCTTAGGCTATCTTTTTTCACAAAGCTGAATAAATGTTTGTTAATTGAAGAATGATATTGCACTGAGTAAAACAGCATTATGCGGTGAATGCAATTGGAAAAGATAAAGAGTAGCTCCCAGGGCTCTAGGAAGGAGTCCAAGTCCTAATCTTTGCCCACCCCCAGCTGAGGCAAGTACAAGTATGTGAATAAGAGACTACATGTCTTATAGATCAAAGAATCACTGGAGTTATAATATGAAGTCTATGAGAATGACTATAAGAAGGGAAAAGAACATTCTTTATCTTCATTGGATCTCCAGGATACCATTATTTTCATATGTGAAAATAGGTACTAAGCTATTTGAACCTCAGGTGTCAGCAGTATCACCTTGCCTCTAACAATGAGACAAGATTGGCTAAAACATCACTCCAGATTCTGTGCACTATCCAACCATGTACCCAAGATGCCTGTGATATCCCAGAGGGTTATCTTCTCACAGTTATCTACAGCCCCAAGCTTTGACTTGCTCTGAATTAACTGGCTCAGATTATGCATTGCTGCATCTTCACAACCTACCCTCACCCTGACCCTGCTCTGAGCCATGAAATACGGCACCTCTTTCTGATTTCTACAGGGGAGAAACATCCACACAAAGCCTTTGTGTTTTAACAGATTTTGCTTAAAGTTTTATGAGCTGAATGGCGTATACATCACAATTCTACAGATAACTTAAAATCCAGAGGTAGATGTCCATGCCATTCAAATGACCTTCCGTCATTATGTTGAAATTGCCATTTCTACTCCAGCCTACCTCCAGGCTTCATGCCTCTTCTCTCCCTGATTTTCCACCTTTCCTCACCACAAGATATTCCTTCTCTCTCTCCTTCTCTCTCTCTCTCTCTCCCTCTATCTCTCCCTCCCTCTCTTTTTGGCTGCACTTGAGGCATGTGGAAGTTCCCAGGCCAGGAATTGAACCCCCACCACAGCAACAACCCAAGCCACATCAGCAACAACACTGGGTCCTTAACCTACTGAGCCGCAGAGGAACTCCCAATGAGTATTCTAAAAGTATATATGCTGACAGCTTCTGGAAAACATTTTTCATAGTGCTTACTTTTTTATTAATACAGATAATATCATAGCTTACAAAATGGATTTTCTAAGCTTTACTAGTTATGTTACAGTCAGTAGATAATAGAAATTCTAAGAAATAGACAATAACTTATTTCTATAGCCTCTTTAATCTTTAAGATTTAACCTAATGGTTAATGTACTATAAATGGGTCAACATCATCAGATTATTTTTGTGTTCTGGATTTGCATGAAAAAGTAGCAATGATTAAACTCATTCTGTTCATAATGTTTATGTTTAATGCTGTGAGAAGTTGCAATTTTATCAGCCCATTGAGCACTGAACTTCAATTTGAGTGTACAAATCATACTGCAAAACAAAATAATAATCTATGTACAATTAATTGCATGCTATTAATATAACTTTGGTCACGACAGTAGAGCTACTTTGAAGGTATGAGTTTAAATTGTTTGTAAAATGTTTTATAAAAATAATGAAAAATAATGATATATAAATAATTACATTTTCTTTGTCAGTTTCTATACAGAAGATACACAGGAGCCATTATGTAGATTGATTTAGATCAAGGTCATGCAATATGTGTAATACAATGGATATTATACTATGATATAGATATAAATGACTGCCTTACTTTTTTTTTTGTCTTTTTGCCTTATTTGGGCCTCACCCGCGGCACATGGGGGTTCCCAGCCTAGGAATCTACCAGGAGCTGTAGCTGCTGGCCTTCGCCACAGCCACAGCAATGCAGGATCCAAGCCACATCTGCAACCTACACCACAGCTCACGGCAACACCAGATCCTTAACCCACTGAGCAAGGCCAGGGATCGAACCTGCAACCTCATGGTTCCTAGTCGGATTCGTTAACCACTGAGCCACAACGGGAACTCCATATAAATGACTGCCTTACTTTTGATAGGGTGATTGCCATAGAAATGTCTATCGTTTTGACAATGACGGTCTACATCTAAAAGCTTGCCCATTTTTCAGTGGAGGTTGGGGTAATATAAATATGAATTCAGGAGTATAACTTGATAGTCATATAGGTTTAGACTGGGAAGAGGATATATCCAGGTAGTGAGCCCAGAAATAAACCTATGCACTTAGAGTCAGTTAATCTACAACAAAGGAGGCAAGAGTATACAATAGAAAAAGAACAGTCTCTTCACTAAATAGTGCTGGGAAAACTGGATAGCAACATAAAAGAATATAATTAGAACATTTCCTAACACTATACACCAAAATTCAAAACAGATTAAAGACCTAAATATAAGACTGGAAACCATAAAACTCCTAGAGAAAAACACAGAACATTCTTTGACACAAGTCATAGCATTTTTTTGTTTTGGATTTGTCCCCTAAAGAAAAAAAAAACACAAAAATAAACAAATGGGACCTAATTATAATTAAAAGCTTTGGCACAGCAAAGGAAATTACAGACAAAACCAAAATACCACCTACTGAATGGGAGACAATATTGCTAATGTATGACCAATAAGGGGTTTATATCCAAAATAGATAAAGATCTCATACAATTCAACATCAAAAACAAACAATCTGATTAAAAAATGAGCAGATGATCTGAATAGACATGTTTCCAAAGAGGACGTACAGATGAACAAGCACATGAAAAGATGCTCAACACTGGTAATCATCGGGGAAGAGCAAATAAATACCACAATGAGATACCACCTCACACCTGTCAAAACGGCTATCATCAAAAAGAACACAAATAACAAATATTGGTGAAGATGTAGAGAAAAATGAATCTTTTATGCTGTTGGTGGGAATGTAAATCAGGGCAGCCACTTATGGGAAACAGTATGGCGGCTTCTCAAAAAATTAAAAACAGAATTAGCATATCACTCAGAAATTCCACTCCTGGGTACATATTTGGAAAAAAAATGAAAACACTAATTTGAAAAATATATGCAACTCAGTGTTCACAGCAGCATTATTTACAATAGCCAAGATATAGAAGCAACATAACTGTCCATCAATAGATGAATGGGTACAGATGTGCCCCCACACACACAGCAATGGAATAATACAAAGCCATAAAAAAGAAATGAAATTTTGCCATTTGCAACAACATGAATGGACTTGGAGGGTACTATGCTTAGTGAAATAAGTCAGAGAAAGACAAATACTGTATGCTATCACAAGTGGGATCTAAAAAATACAAAAAACTAGTAAATATAACAAAAAACAAGCAGATTCACAGATCTATAGAACAAACTAGTGGTTACCAGTGGGGAGAAGGAAATGGGGAGGGGTAAAACAGGGGAAGGGGATTATAAGGCACCAACTACTATGTATAAAATAAGCTACAAGGACATACTTACAACACAAGAAATATAGCCAATATTTTATAATAACTATAAATGGAATATAACCTTTAAAATTTGTGAATCACTATATTGTACACATGTAACTTATATAATGTTGTACCAACTATACTTCAACACAAAAAGTGGTGCTAGAACAACTGAATATTCATATAGAAAATAAAGGAATCTCATGGGGGAAAAAAATGAACCTAACTTTCCCTGTATCACATATTAAAATCAACCTGAAGCATATCAGGCATAAATGAAAATCTAAAACTGTCAAGACTTCTAGAAGAAAACTATTGTGATCTTGGGTTGGGAAAGATTTCTCAGACTGGACACACACACACACACACACACACACACACACAAAAACACTAAATAGAAAAGAAAAATATTAATTAAACTTCATTAATGTTAAAAACTAAAAACCATTCTTTGGAAGACAAAAATTAAGAAATGAAAAGCCACGCCAGAGACTGAGAGAAAACATTCACAATACATATATCTAACAAAGGACTTTGCTCTTACAAATTTCAATAATAAGAAAACAACACATTAAAAATGTAAAATGACAGGAGTTCCTGCTGTGATGCAACGGGATCAACAGCATCTTGGGAATGCTGAGACACAAGTTCTATTCCCAACCCTGCAGAGTAGACTAAGGATCCAGCATTGTTGCAACTGCGGCTTAGGTAGAGACTGCGGCTCAGATCTGATCCCTAGCCTATGCCATGGGACAGCCAAAAAAAAGAGAAAAAAAAACATGAAATGACAAACACTTCACAAAAAAGATTTACAAATGTTCAATAAGCAAGCACATGAAAAGATGCTTAATAGCATTAGTTATCAGGGAAAAACATGTGAAACCACAATAAGGAGTTCCCATTGTAGATCAGTGGGTTAAGAACCCAACTAGTCTCCTGTGAGGATGCAGGTGTGATCCCTGGCCTCATTCAGTGGGTTAAGGGTCTGGTGTTGCAACAAGCCGTGGCACAGGCCAGCTGCTGTGGTTCTGATTTGACACCTAGCTCAGGAACTTCTATATGCTGCAGGTGCAGCCATTAAAAAAAAAGAAAAGAAAACACCACAATGAGTTACCCCTACATACATACCCACTAGAATGTCTTAAGTTTAAAAGACTGACAATCAATAGAGACGCATTGTTGACGGAAATGTAAAACCATACAACTGTAATGGAAAACAGCTGGCTATTAAACATACACCTATTGTATGATCTAGCAATTCCACTCCTAGGAATTTACCCAAAAGAAATGAAAATCTATACCCACAAAAAGACTTATGCATGATTGTTCTTAGCAACTTTATTAAGGATAAAAACCAGAAATGACCAAAATTTTCAACAGGTGAAAACAAACTGCAAAAGAATAGAATGCAAAATAAGACCCCAATAAAAAGGAACAAACTATTGGCACATGTATCAATATGGATGAATATCAAAATATTCTGTGAAATGAAAGAAGCCAGATATAAAGTCGAATATATAGAGTAAACAATTTAATATACCATTTATATTAAACTCTAGAACACTCAAAATTAATTTACAGTATGGCATATCATGTGTGTCTGTTACCATATTAAAAATAATGAAAAAAGGGAATCCCCATCGTGGCTCAGTGGAAATGAATTTGGCTAGTATCCAGGAGGATGCAGTTTCGATCCCTGGCCCACTCAGTGGGTTAAGGATCCAGCATTGCCGTGAGCTGTGGTATAGGTCGCAGATGCGGCTCGGATCCCACGTTGCTGTGGCTGTGGTGCAGGCCAGCAGCTGTAGCTCTAATTTGACCCCTAGACTGAGAACCTCCATATGCCACGTGTATGGCCCTAAAAAGACAAAAAGAAAAAATCTGTAGTGACACAAAGCAAACAAGTGGGACCTGGGGTCAAGTGGAAAGGGGCATGAAGATACAAACTTACTGTCTCACAGTGTGTTCCGTGGATCAGGAGTCTGAGCTGAGTTCTTTGTTCAGGGTCTTACCTGAAATAAAGGTGTCAGCAGGGATGTGATCTCATCTGAGGTCTGGAGTCCTCTTTTAGCACATTCAGGTTCTTTGACAGAATTAGTTCCTAGTGGCTTGTTGACTAGAATTTCTGTTTTCTTGCTGCCTATCAGCTCTTAAAGGGTGTCCTCAGTTCCAAGCCATGTGGGTCTCTCACAGCTTGGAGACTGTTTCATCAAAGCCAACAGGAATGTTTCTTTTAAGGGCTCACCTGATAAGGTCAGGCCCACCAAGTATAGCCTCCCTTTTGACTAATTCAAAAGGCATTAACATACCTGCAAAACTCATTCATCTATGCCATATAACATAATCTAGCCATAGGACTGATATACTATAATTTTCATAAATTCTTTCACATTCAAGGGAAGGAGATTACATAAGGTATGTATACCATGGGTGGGAATCTTAGAGGCCACCTAGAATTCTGGCTATGGCCCTCAACAATTCATGACTCTCCCAAAGGAAAAAAAAAAAATTCACCCCTCCCAAGGTTCCCCTCTCATCACATTACAGCATCAGCTCAAAACTCCAAGATCTCATCATCTAAATCATTTATATCTGAGCAAATGAGGCTCTGGACTATATTAAGTGCAGTTCCTTGAGGAACAATGCCCCTTGGTGACCTGTGAAACTAAACAGACCTGTGATCCCAACATTCCCATCATACAATGGTGGGACAGGCATAGGGCAACACTTAGAGACACTCTATTTCAAAAGTGGGGAAGTGAAAGGTACAAATGAGTCACTGGCACATAACTGTTCTGACGTCCATTTAGGCAAATGTTGGACTTTTACTGATTAATTTTAAGATCTGGAAATTATCTTCCATGGCTCTTATCTATGCCCTCTGGGCTCTTGGTTCTGTCCTCAGAATAATCTTTCCTTTTTTTTTCTTTCCTTTTTTTTTCTCTTTTTCGGGCTGCACCTGCGGCATATGGAAGTTCATGTGCTAGGGGTCAAATCGGAGCTGCAGCTGAAGCCTACACCACAGCCATGGCAAGACTGGATCTGAGCCACATCTGTGACCTATGCTGCAGCTTGAAGTAATGCCAGATCCTTAACCCATTGAGCGAGACCAGGGATTAAATCCACATCCTCATGGATACTAGTAGGGTTCGTTACCACTGAAGCACAATGGGAACTCCTCATCTTTCCTTTTTCATGAAATGTAGTATATGTCTGCAGATAACTTTATCAGCCGGCTTCCTACCAGTAGAATTTTGCTGGATCTAATAGCCTCTGCCACTTGTTAAAGTAGCACAACACTCCTGATACTAATATCTGTCTTAGTTTTCTTTGTTTTTTCTTTTCTTTTCTTTTTTTTTACCACCTCACAGCACATGGAGTTCCCAGGCCAGGGATCAGATCCAAGCCCTAAGTGCAGCAATAAGTCCAGAACCTTAAGCCACTGTGACCAGCTAGGGATCAAACCTGAGTCCCAGCACTCCAAATACACTGTCTATCCAGTTGCACCACAGCAGGAACTCTCATCCTAGAGTTTTCTATTGCAGCATATAACAAATGACCACATCTTAAAACAACAGACATTTTTTATCTCCATTTCTATAGATCAGAAATCCAACCATGACTCACCTAGGTTTTCTGCTTAGGGACACAACATGGCTACAATTCAGATATTTCCTGGGGCTAAGGCTTCATCAGAAGTTTAAATGGGGAAAAGATCTGGTTCCAAGCTCATTCATAATGTTGGCATATTTCAGGTCCTTGCACCTAAGCAACATGAGGCCGCTGGGCTAAAGGAGGTCTCATAGCGGCTGGCTTCTTCAAGGAAAGCAAGAGAGTCTCTTTTGTTCAGTCAGCTGAGATCCATTCTTCTATAAAGCAGTATAAATAAGGAAAAGATATTCTATCACTTTTACAGCACATCATCCTCTTTTTATATTATTGATTAGCTAGATGCAAGTCACAGGTTCTGCTCACATCCAAGGGCAGGGATAGTCATGTACAGTCAAAGGCATGACTCATATGTGTCCACCACATGTTCCTTTGTCTCCATTACATTCTTCAACCTGAGAAAAACTCCTCATGTCTTTCACATTATTAGTATCACATCTTTGACACAGAGCCTGATACACAGGAGCACCAGATAAAGCTGTAGTTATCAAGCTTTTTATCTCAGGACCCCTTTAAGTCCTCAAAAACATCACTGAGAATCTGAAAGAGCTTTTGTTTATATGGGTTATACCTACGGATGTCTACTGAGATGTTTAAAAATTCACCGAATTCATTAAAAAGTAAAAACAACCTCACTATATATGAACATGTTATAATTTTAAGTATTTTCAAAAAAATCTGAGGAAAGTAAGATTGCTTTACATTTTTGCAAATCTTTTTAATGTCCAGCTTACTATTAAGACAGCTGTCTTCTCATATCCCTTCCACATTCAGTTCCACATTATATGGCCTCCAAAAAACTCCTCTGTATATTCAAAGATTGAGAGAAAAGGCAAATAATGTTATTATGAACACACTGTGATCCTGTGAGCGTCCTGCAAGGATCTTGAGGACCTCCTGGAATTCTCAGATCACACCTGGAACCATTGGTTTAAGGAACTGTCACAAGCTGAGGAAAGGACAGCACTTTGATTCATTCAAAAAGTACTTATTGAGTGCCTTGCTCTGTGCAAGGCTCTGCTCAAAGGGAAATGGCTCCAACAGGCCCTGTCCTCGAGGCACTTAGTAGAGAGAGAGAAGAAAGCTCAAAGACCCCCTTTAGTTCACTTCCGAGGGGAGACTGAAGTGATAAAGGACCGCCATGCACAGATCTGGAGAAACAGAACTCCAGACAGAAAAAGAGGGCTCTGAGTCCAGCCTGGGTGGAGAATGAGCAAAAGGTGCGAAGACGAGACGCGAGCCGGGCCAGTTGAGGAATTTAGTTTTAAGTCTAAATCTCTTAGCAGTAAAGAGAGATGGAGGGATGAGTTAGGGCAGCATACGGATGCGTGCCAGGAGGCAAGGAAGGTCACTCAGAAGTCAAGCACCCGCTCACGGGCGAGCGGCGGCAGTTTCCCGGCGTCGCGCAACCCTGCCTAGAGCCTCAAATCCGCTTTACGACTCTAGAAAGGCCGGAAAACGCTCAGACGATCTGGAGGCATTTTGGGCCTTGGCGATCCCCGTAGACATCGTGACAGTGGTTCCGTTGCCTTGGAGCCGGCAAGACGCTTCGCGGCCGCCACCACTACGGACACCATGTCGGTGCTGGACGCGCTTTGGGAGGACCGGGATGTCCGCTTCGACGTGTCCTCACAGTGAGTCGCCAGGATTACCCAGGGGCCTGGAACCTGTAGAGAGCTCCCCTGCGCGGTTTCCAGACTCGCGGGCGGAGCCTGAGACCACACCGCTCAAGGCCCTCGCGAGGGTGGGAGGGGGCTGTCCTCATCTCGGAAGACCCCAGACTGGCCGGGGCCCTGCAGCCCTCCCGAGGCTGGCCCCACAGCCGGAGCGCGTCTAGAATTGTACCCTGTTTCCACCCCGTGAGATCCCCAACCCAGTGCTGACCCCGGGGGGACTTGTCAGGAAGCTGAACCCAGACACGGCAGGGTCACCCAAGGCTTGTGAGTCCAGTACACCCCAGTGAGCTTGGGGTGCCAGTTTCGCGCGTGGTGGAAGGAACAGGGACTCAGGAAACTAGGGTTCGGAAACAAGGTTTAGAATAAAGACACACATTGTGGACCCTTAGAAGAATGACCTCACCATTCTAAGCTTGAGTCTCCCTGTGGAAACAGGGAAGTGGGAGTAACATTCTCCAAGATTCCTAACCGTGTAAACTTTATTTCCATGCTAAGCATATATCTAGTTATTCCTCAAAATCACCCACGAGAAGAAGGAGCCTCCTTTTGGAGCCTCTCAAACAGAAGCCCCGCTTTTGGAAATTTTCATGTTTTAAAGAGACAATAGTTAGAAGCCTTCTATCCAAGGCCCAGGAAAAAAATGACCATTCTAGGTGTTGGAAAACAGTAAAGCTAAGGTTCTTGGGTCAAGGTATGTCACTTTTTACCTGCTTCTCATGATTTTTTATTATGAACAGAACTTTCTTAAATGGAAAATGAAACAGTAATTTCCCAGGGTTAGTTGTGGTTAGATATCTAATACAAGCATGGCCTTAAATGCTTAAAGTTGTGAGGAAAGGGAGTTTATAAAGTTGTAAGCCACAGCTACATATTGTACACATTCTATGACTTTTTCTTTTTTCCTTTTTTTGGGGGTTCTGTCATTTTTTAGGGCCACACCCGCGGCATATGGAGGTTCCCAGGCTAGGGATCCAATCAGAGCTACAGCTGTCAGCCTATGCCAGAGCCACAGCAAAGCCGGATCTGAGCAGTGTCTGCGACCTACATCACAGCACATGGCAACGCCAGATCCTTAACCCACTGAGCGAGGCCAGGGATCAAACCTGCAACCTCATGGTTCCTATCTATGACCTTTTCTGATTTTCTTGAAACGTTTTTTTTCCTTTTTTTCCCCATCTTTTGTCTTTTTAGGGCCACACCAGCGGCATATGGAGGTTCCCAGGCTAGAGTTGCAATCAGAACTGAAGCCACTGGCCTAAGCACAGCCTTAACAACTCGGGATCCAAGTCGTGCCCGCAACCTACACCACAGCTCACGGTAATGCCAGATCCTTAACCCACTGAGCGAGGCCAGGGATCGAACCTGAGTCCTCACGGATAGTAGTGGGATTCATTTCCTCTGAGCCACAACAGGAACTTCTTAAAGCGTTCTTAAGCAAAGGTCCAGTTCATAAACATTTTCAGTTTATTAAATATTTATCAAATGCCTCCTATGCGCCAGTTACTGTGCTGATAGCTAAAGATTCAGAAATAATAGGAAATAACACCTCTTCTTCCGCATTCTAGTGCAGGATATACACAGAGAAAACTAACTGTAAAAATGTGGTAAATACTGTCCTGGAAAAAGTGAGCAAAAAGCTAGGTGACCGTAGAAACAGAAGTTTATTTTACCTAGGGAAGGCCTCAAAGAAAAAATATTTGAGTTGAGCCCTGGCACATGGGCAGAGCCTTGCCAGGTAGATAGGGGGAGAGTATTAAAGGAATGAATGAATGAATTGAGTGAATGAAAGAAAGAGGAGTTCCCTTCGTGGCGCAGCGGGAACAGTCTGACTAGGAACCATGAGGTTTTGAGTTCAATCCCTGACCTCGCTCAGTGAGTTAAGGATCCAGCGTTGCCTTTGACCTGTGGT
>PVHT020000141.1:22971157-23002666 GCA_004024745.2 Catagonus wagneri
TGGCACATGGGCAGAGCCTTGCCAGGTAGATAGGGGGAGAGTATTAAAGGAATGAATGAATGAATTGAGTGAATGAAAGAAAGAGGAGTTCCCTTCGTGGCGCAGCGGGAACAGTCTGACTAGGAACCATGAGGTTTTGAGTTCAATCCCTGACCTCGCTCAGTGAGTTAAGGATCCAGCGTTGCCTTTGACCTGTGGTTGTAGCTAAAGAAAATGAAAACTTTTATATTTATTTTAGACAAATGAAAACAAGACCTGGAGAAGTCCTTATTGATTGTTTAGACTCAATTGAAGACACCAAGGGAAATAATGGGGATAGAGGTGAGTATAGTATTTTATATTTCTGGTTTAATTTACTAATGTAAAATCATATTAGTTGCAGAGTAAGTTATGAAACAGCATTATATATAAATGTAATTGGGAGAGTGGGAGAGTTACATCCACATAAGACTTTTCTCAGACTAGAAGAAAGGTGGGTGTTAAACCTGTAGCAGGAAAATACTGGTTGTCCCTCAGAACTCAGGTCCTCAGTGAGTCCTGGTTCTGACATCATCTTTGCCTCCTATAACTGTTTGTGAGAAGCACAGGGTAGTTTGCAAGGAGGCCTGTTTGCAAGGGACTTGGGATAGTTCTGACTTTTGGCCCCTCTCGGCCTGGGGTGGTAGCAGGTCTGCTGTACTTATGGTTCCTGACACTCCATCCATGCCATTGTAATAAGTCCTTCTGCAAATAAACCTCAGTTATCCTAATTTAGGTGAGCCAGGTCTTTGCTGTTTGTCCCCGACTGATAGATGCAGTGTGTAAGTCTGCTATGATCTTACGGGAACTTTACATCTAGCCATGCTGGATGACTTATTATTTGTCAGACATGCCATGTAGTGTTCTTCTCCTGAGAACCCTTTTCTTTGTATTTGGAACCTCCTATTCCATCTCACTCCAGCTTTCACACAGGCTTAGTTTCTCTGACTTTAGATATTCTAGGCATTTACAGGGAGATAGGTGTATGACAAGGCGATAGATTACTCAACAAAATAATTTCACGGTTATAATTTGTTGAAGGCACATTGTGTTAAACAGAGTTTTACTGGTTCAGGATATTTCAGAACTATTCTAATGCACTAATTGCACCGTAAATTTCTAAGACATGTAGTTTACCATGCACAGATTTACTTGATTTTTTTTTTCTTAGAGCATCTATAGGGACTACTATTCCACAGGACATATTTTGAGAAATGAAGCTCATCTAACTTTGTATATACTTCAGTGTAAGAACGTCACTTTGAGGCTAAGAATGAAAAGTATAAAACCTTAAAGAGACTTCAGCCTAGCCATAACTTCATATGAGAAACAAGTTTACTCAAAGCAAAAAAAAGAACAACAACAAAACTGGATCTATGAGAATATGGCTTATTTATTCTTTTTAGCCCTGCTCCCAAGGCATATGGAGGTTCCCAGACAAGCGATCCAATAGGATCTGTAGTCACTGGCCTACACCATAGCCACATAAAAGCAGGATCCAAGCCACATCTATGACCTACACCACAGCTTACAGCAACGCCAGATCCTTAACCCACTCAGTGGCGTCAGGGATCAAACCTTCATCCTCATGCATGCTAGTCAGATTCATTTCTACTGAGCCACAAGGGAAACAATGAATATGGCTCATTTTTTTTTTGGTCTTTTTGCCTTTTCTAGGGCCGCACTCGCGGCATATGGAGGTTCCCAGGCTAGGGGTCTAACAGGAGCTGTAGCCGCCAGCCTTTGCCACAGCCACAGCAATACGGGATCCAAGCCGCCTCTGCAACCTACACCACAGCTCACAACAACGCCGGATCCTTAACCCACTTAGCGATGCCAGGGATCAAACCCACAATCTCATGGTTCCTGGTCGGATTCATTAGCCACTGAGCCATAATGGTAACTCCTAAATATGGCTCATTTAAATGAGAACTGCTAAGAGAACGCTAAGAGGGCAGGGATTCATTTGGATATGAGAGTTCTTTGAGAAGTGTGATTTCACAGAATGGCTTAGTAATTATACTATCCTGTACTCATACTCAGTTGTGCACATATGACCTGCTGGGACCCCCAGAACAGCTTCTATTGAGGGGAAAAAAAAAAAAAACAGAAACAACAATGCAAAGTTTTCTCCTCTGTCAGTTTGAGTCAGACCAATCTGTTGGCAGTGAATACCTGTTATCTCTTCTGTAACTATCAGGTTTTGTAAAATTCTGAATCCCACATTTGTACACCTTACATAGGATAGATATATACAAGTATTTTCAATTACTGAATGTATGAATAACTCTGTGGGTGTTGCTGCTGATGTGGGCCCAGAAGTTTCCTGTCCACCTCATTCTGTACTACACAAATGGGTCCTTATTAAGGTAACCTGTTTTTCTGTTTGCTTTTAGGGAGACTCTTAGTAACAAATTTAAGAATTATCTGGCACTCTTTGGCATTACCCAGAGTCAATCTTTGTAAGTATATTTGTTAGAAAGCACGAAAGAAAAAAAAATTTCCCAAATGAACTTTTGCAGTGGCTCTTGATACCAAAAACAAAGTGATACTGTGGAATATATGAAAAACTTAAACTTAAGAAATCCTGCACTAACCACAGACTGCGTCAACACGTGAAAGGAATGTTTTTTCAAGTCTGTTTTGTCTCTTGGACATGGACAAAATTACTGCTTTTACACTTAATGATTTTCGTCTGTTTTTGGCTTATTTTTGACAACTTGTTATAACCTATTTCAAGTAATACCAAAGACGAGAGATCTAATTTCTAATAAAAAGTACAGCCTTTCATTGTATTAAATTTTGTTTCACTTGTATTTTAAAGCTATTGTAGATTATTCATCTAGACTTTTCCCTTGGTGTTGTGGTGCTAAGATTTTTAGTACATAATACTATATAGGTTTTAGATAAGCAAACTTCCTTTTCTTCCATGTTATGAATATTTTTGTTTGTTCAGAACTAAAAATAACTTTCTAGTCCTTTTAATTATTTAACATAAATTTGTAGTTATTTCATAATTTTTTGTTGTTGTTGTATTTTTAGGGCCACACCCACGGCATGTGGAGGTTCCCAGGCTAGGGGTAGAATTTAGCTGTAGCCAGTGGACCTGAGCTGTGTCTGCGACCTACAGCACAGCTCATGGCAACGCCAGATCCTTAACCCACTGAGTGAGACCAGGGATTGAACCTGCATCCTCATGCTTCCTAGTCAGATTCGTTTTCACTGAGCCACAACAGGAACTCTAGTCCTTCATAAAGTTTTTTTTTGATAGGCAAGAAATAGGTTTATTAAGGTAGGACGCTTGTGAGAGATGTAAGCAGGCAGGCAAGGAGGTTCTGCCCCTTCATAAAATTTTTAAGTTGTATTTTTACATATTTTTAATTTTTTGAATGTAAAAGTTCTGTATATGCAGATTTTTTTCTCAGCTTACCGTATCATGTTCTTTAAATTCTTTGCTTTTGAATTTTAGCTATCGGTTACAACTGCATATTGAATATTACAACAAGGACTGCTAATTCTGTAAGTCTAAAAAATCTTATTGAAGTACATATAGTGAAGAAACAATACATATTTGAGTTTGATGTTTGCTTTTACTATAAATGAGAAATTGTTCTTAAAATCTGAAGTTTTAAATAAATTTGTCCTTACAGAAATTACGAGGCCAAACTGAAGCTCTTTATATACTAACTAAATGTAACAGTACTCGTTTTGAGTTTATATTTACAAATTTGGTTCCTGGAAGTCCTAGACTTTTTACTTCTGTGATTGCAGTACACAGGTATGGTAATACTTTGTAGATTATTGAATTTTTTGTTGTTGTTTTTGGTTTTTTGTTTTTTTGTTTTGCTTTTCAGGGCCGCACTAGTGGGATGTGGAGGTTCCCAGGCTGTGGGTCAAATCAGAGCTACAGCTGCTGGCCTACGCCACAGCCACAGCAACACAGGATCTGAGCCACATCTGCGAACTGTACCACAGCTCACAGCAACGCTGGATCCTTAACCCACTGAGCGAGGCCAGGGATCGAACCTGCAACCTCATGGTTCCTAGTCGGATTCGTTTCTGCCATGCCACGACAGAAACTCCTGTGGATTATTAAGTATTTTTGTAGAATATTTTAATTTTGTGATAGAAAGGGTTAGAGGATTAAGTTTAGATATGTGGTGCTGTCTTCCTCCAAGTTCTGTTGCAAACATCCTGAAGATATATAGAATATGTTACATTACCATTTAGTAAACACTTTGAAGATATTTATAAAACACCTAAAACTGCTGAAGAGTCTATTACGTTAGCTACCAGAATAGTTAACAATGAAATAGATATTCAGTTGAATAATTCAGTTGAGGAATTAAGAAGATTGTTTTCTAACAGTAGAAGCCATGACTGGGTAAATTCTCTAAAGACTTTTATAGTTTTGTGGTTATTTGGGTTTTTTGTTTGCTTAATTATTCTCTTTTACTACCTCAGCTCTCTCTTTTTTTTTTTTTTTAACTCTCCTTAAGTACTATGATTTAAAAAAAAAAAAAAAAACCTTGGCTGAGTTGCAGACAAATATATATATATATATATATATATATATTTATAGTTTATATATATAGTTTTAATTTGAATTTCTTTTATTCTTAGTGATGTTGAAATTTTTTGTATATTTTGGCTATGTATAGTTTTTTTGGTTGTTTTTTGGGTTTTTTTGGGGGACTACACCCACGGATATGGAAGTTCCCAGGCTAGGGGTCGAATGGGAGTTACAGCTGCCAGCCTGTTCCACAGCCACAGCAATGCCAGAGTTGAGACTCATCCCTGACCTATACCACGGCTCATACAACGCAGGCTCCTTAATCCACTGAGCAAGGCCAGGAATCTAACCTGCATCCTCATGGATAGTAGTCAGATTCATTTCTGCTGAGCCACAGTGGTAACTCCAATTATGTGTTAAATCTATATAATGCTTCAATATTTTTAAGCTATAATTCATGTAACAAAATTTACCATTTTAAAGTTTGGAGTTTAGTAGTGTTAGTATATTCACAACATTGTATCACTATTACTCAATTTCAGAATATTTTCATCACCTCCAAAGGAAACCCCTATAATAGTCCACATTCCCATCTCCCTTAGCCCCCGGCAACTACTGTTTTACTTTCTGTCTGTGTAGATTTGCTTATTCTGGGCATTTCATATAAATGGAATCATTGCATTTTATGTCTGACTTCTTTCACTTATGTAATGTTTTCAAGCATGGTACATGTCGTAGCATATATAAGTATGTCATTCCTTTTTATAGCTGAATAAGATTCCATCGGATGGACACTTATTTTATCTATTCATTTGTCAGTTAACAGACATTTGGGTTGTTTCCACTTTTTAGCTATTTTGAGTAATGCTGCTGTTAAAATTTGTGCATAAGCTTTTGTGTGAAAACATATTTTTTTAGTTCTCTTGGGCATATATGTAATTCTTATCTCTTTATTTCACTTAGATAAGTAGTATGGAATGGATTATGAAGGGAGCAAGGAAGCTGCTTTTCCTTGATAGTATAAAAATGTTTTGTGTCACCCAAAACAAATTATAGCATAAATAGGTTCCATTTTTTCTGCTAGCTAAATATTGATAATTTACAGTACTAAAGGAAATTAAGACTCAGGCAAATGTTCAAATCATTAAAGTGAAAAGCAGTTTAATAATGCATATTGTAATATCTAGAGAGTTCTTGTTGTGGCTCAGCCGGTTAAGAACCCTACATAGTGTCCGTGAGGATGCCCCTGGCCTCGCTCAGTGTATTAAGGATCCAGCATTGCCACAGGCTGTGGTATAAGTCACAGTTGCAGATTGGATCCCCGTTGCTGTGACTGTGGCATAGACCTGCAGCTGCAGCTGCAGTTTTTAACCCCTAGCCCAGAAACTTATGTGCCACAGGTGCAGCCATAAAAAAAAAAAAAAAAAATCATGTTGTAATTTTTATAAATGCCTTCCAAAGTTATTCAGGCTAAGAAAATCCTTTAGTTTTATTAAAAAGGTAAATGAGTTTATATTTTTGTGGAGCTAGAATTAACTAAAAGTTAATCAGAATTTTCTTCTGCTTTTATGATTTATCAATAGAAAGACATGAAAAGAAAACAAAGTTATAGGGAATTTAAAACACAGAGATACATACACTGTCTTAGGATTCCTTTTGGAGTTGGCGCAGATTCATTCTAATTTTCTATGTAGAGATAGATGTGTGTATAATATTTTCAGATTTCAGTGAGAAAAGTAATTGCACTCCTGTTTATTTCAAAAGAATAATTGTGCCTTTGACTAAAAGAAATGAAAAGAAGCTTTTTGATAGAAAAAGTAATTTCCATGTCTATTTTTGTAAGCATTGTTTTTCAGCTTAAAGAAGAAAATCTGTTTCCTCTCACTTGTGCCATACTATATATATTGCCTTAAAAATTAGACATCTAAAAAATAAGTTACTGAGATAAAATGTGTAAGTACTGTACCAAAATGCTAACAAATACATACAGTATAAAAGACTACAATCATCAAAACTTATTGAAGAGAAAAAATTTATCTTAAAAGCTATTTGAGTGATGTATAACTGTGTATTTTTGTAGATAAGTAAACTTAACCTAGGAAAATCACATTTTTAGTTTGTGTTAGTCTTTTTTTTTTTTTTTTTTTTTTGGCGTTTTGCCTTTCCTAGGACTGCACTTGTTAGGTTCCCAGGCTAGGGGTCTAACAGGAGCTGTATCCCCCAGCCTTCACCACAGCCACAGCAAAGTGGGATCCGAGCCGCATCTGCAACCTACACCACAACTCACGGCAACGCCGGATCCCTAACCCACTTAGCAATGCCAGGGATTGAACCCGCAACCTCATGGCTCCTAGTTGGATTCATTAACCACTGAGCCACAACGGGAACTCCTGTGTTAGTCTTTTTGTTTGTTCTTTTTTTTCTTTTTTAGAAGATTTTTATTTTTTCTATTTTAGTTGATTTACAATATTCTGTCAATTTCTGTTGTACAGCAAGTTACCCAGTCATATATATATATGTTTACATTCTTGTATATGTATATGTATACATTCATGTACATATATATATGTATACATTCTTTTTCTCACATTATCCTCCAGCATGTTACATCACAAGTGACTAAATATAGTTCCCTGTGCTATACAGCAGGATCTCATTGCTTATCTACTCCAAATTGTTTGTTCTTTTTTATAGAGCATATGAAACTTCTAAAATGTATCGTGATTTTAAATTGAGAAGTGCACTAATTCAAAATAAGCAACTAAGATTATTGCCACAAGAGCATGTATATGATAAAATCAATGGAGTATGGAATTTATCCAGTGATCAGGTACCATGCATAGATCTAATGAACCCTTTGGGTCAATGCTTTCTTTGGTAATCATTTTTCCATTTATGGTTGGGTTTGTATATTAACTGTTAACATTAGCATTATAGCTCTTGCTATAAAATAACATTCCGATTTTCGTATTTTTACCATTTTGTGCTTTTTTAGCTGCATTTGTTATATGTAGCTTTTAGAGCTGAAATGGACCTTGGAGATCTAGATCAGTCTCTGTTCTCTTACAAATGAAAAACTCAGGCCCTAAGGAAATAAGTGACCTCACTCATCTAGTTTGTCCCACAGCCACACTCTTACCCCTTGACTGCACTACCCTCCAGATCATGATAACTAAGGCTAGTGGAGGGGAGTCATAGGGTGGACAGTCACTGGAGCCTTTTAATCCAGTCTTTATGGAATTAAGCATACAACTCATTTTATGACTTCTATATCCATTATTGTAACTTTTCATTTGCTCTTGAAATTGTGACCAGATGAAATGAAATAGTTGGAATAAATTAATCAGTTTCTGTTTCCAACCTTTGTGGATGTCACAGCCTGGATTCTACTGATAACCACTGTTGTAAAGCTGTAGCATTTGATTAAATCACTTCTTGCTGAACATTGAATTATAAGCTTAAATTGTAAATAAACTTTGCTCATTTGAAAAGTTCTAGTTTTAAACTGTGATAAAGATTCTAAGAGTTCCTGTTGTGGCTCAGCAGTAATAAACCCAGCTAGTATCCATGAGCTCTCGGGTTCGATCCCTGGCCTCACGCAGTGGGTTCAGTGATCTGGCATTGCCCTGAGCTGTGGTGTAGGTCACAGATGCAGCTCAGATCTGGTGTGGCCATGGCCATGGCATAGGCCAGCAGATACAGCTCTGATTTGACCACTAGCCTGGGAACTTCCATATGCTTCAGGTGCGGCCCTAAAAAGACAAAAAAACAAAAACAAAAAGATTCCTTAGGATGTTAGTGGCTCCCTATCTGATTAACTCCTCCTCGTCAGAGTCAGAACACTTTTTTCTATAAAGGGCCAGATGGTAAATATTTTAGGCTTTGCAGACCATCTATTTTCTGTCCCAGCTTCCTACCACTCTAGTGTGAAACCAGCAATAGACAATCTAAACAAGTGAGCGTGGCTCTGGTCAATAAAATTTTATTATAAACACTGAAATTTGAATTTCACACAATATTCATGTGTCATGAAATATTGTTCTTTTGACTTTTTTCCAACAATTTAAAAATGTAAAAATTATTCTTAGCTTGCAGGCAGAACATACAAAATTGTGGCAGCAGGCCAGATTTGGCCCACAGTCTATAGTTTACCAACACCTGCTTGAGGTTACAGCTTTGATGTCACTTTTAGAAAGCTTCCTTCTGTGTGTTCCTTATACTGCTAGCAAGTATTGGTGGTGTAATGATAGAGTCTTAACTTCAGAGTCTAGGCTCTCAGTCATCTAACTGCCATCCAGTGAATGATGAAGCCATTAATATTCCATAATACTCAAATCTGTTATTTTATGCTGCTGTTATAAGCAGGTGTTTAGACAATAAAGTATTCAACCGTGATTATTGATGTATCTCTAATTACTCTTTTATAGGGAAATTTAGGAACATTTTTTATTACCAATGTGAGAATTGTGTGGCATGCAAATATGAATGACAATTTTAACGTCAGTATACCATATCTGCAAATTGTAAGTGCGCATGCATTTTAATATTTAATGTAGAATAAATTATTTCTGTTCAACAGTTAATAGAACTTCGGGGGGAGTTCCCATTGTGGCTCAGCGAAACAAACCTGACTAGTATCCATGATAAGGATACAGGTTTGATCCCTAGCCCTACTCAGTGGATTAAGGATCCAGTGAGCTATGGTGTAGGTCGCAGATGCAGCTTAGATCCTGGCATTGCTGTGGCTGTGGCACAGGCCAGTAGCTCCAACTCGACCCCTAGCCTGGGAACTTTCATATGCGAGGGTGCAGCGCTAAAAACAGAAAAAAATCTGATCATTCATTTGCCAAATACTGAGCACCTGCTCTGTACTCAGTGATGAAACTCATGAGCCGGTATGCGGTTTGTGCCATCAAGGAGCTTTTATTCCGGTGGAGAAAAGCAAACACGTTAAACAGAAAATCATAGAATTTAATAGGAAGAAAATTATTTCTAGCCATCTAAAGAAATATAAGAATTTAGGAGTTCCCATCGTGGCACAGTGGAAATGAATCCAACTAAGAACCATAAGGTTGTGGGTTCGATCCCTGGCCTTGCTCAGTGGGTTAAGGATCCAGCGTTGCTGTGAGCTGTGGTGTAGGTTGCAGACGCGGCTTGGATCCCACGTTGCTGTGGCTGTGGTGAAGGCAGCAGCTACAGCTCCTGTTAGACCCCTGCCTAGCAAGGAAACCTCCATATGCTGCGGGTGTGGCCCTAAAAAGACAAAAAAAAAAAATACAAGAATTTATAATCAAAGCTGGGAGAATGTGTCAGAATCTACATCAGTATTTGATAAATTGGTGGTTTTTATTGTTCATTGCTGTTTTATATTGTATTTATATATATTATAGCTTGCCTAACTTTTATTTTGCTGAATAATTATTGAGTAGTAAACAACTTTGTGCTTTCTGTTCTTCAAGTGGGATACTTTTTGTTATTTAAGAATACGGTTGCCAGATACGGACTCTGGAATGAATTTAGCCTGGCCCAAACAACTTGCAATCTGATATCAGCACAGTCACTGTAGCAGTCATATTCTAACTTCAGCTCTGTGCCTCAGCCATTGCCCTATAGATGTATATTTATATATATCTTCTTGCCAGTTTCTCTTAACAGCCTGTGTCAACCACTGTTTCCTGTATAGATTACCTATCGACACCAGGATGCCCATGTTCTATGCTTTTTAATCAGGAATGTGTGTACTCCTGGGCGGATATGAAGTAGTCCAGGCGGGGAGGCTGGGTTTTCATAACAGTTATCATTTAATCTGTTTATCTGTCTGTGTCTCTTTCTTTCTCATTCTCTTTCTCAACTTCTAATGCCCAGCCGTCCAGAAGTGTGCTTCACCATCACCTGCCACAGATTATCACGCTTGTTGAACTTCTGGTCTGCTGGTCATGTCACATTCCTCCATGATTCTCTCTAACTGCCAGCGGGTACATTTTGGGTCACTTTCTACAGGTCCTGCATGTCAATATGCTTCTTCCCATCTTCCCTTCTCCCAGGCCACTGGTGTCACTGCTCATCTCTTGCTAGGCAAGCCTCATCCTCATGTTACACTTACCAGTTGAGTTAATTACTTTTGACCTATCCCAGTCTCCCTTGGTGCCTGGTGATGAATGCCAAAACTTATTATTTTTAATTTTTTTTTCTTTTTAGGGCCACACCCATAGCATATGGAGGTTCCCAGGCTAGGGGTTAAATCAGAGCTGAAGCCACTGGCCTACGCCACAGCCACAGCAATGCCAGATCCAAGCTGCGTCTGTGACCTACGCCACAGCTCACAGCAACGCTGGATCCTTAACCCACTGAGCAAGGCCAGGGATCAGACCTGCGTCCTCACAGATACTAGTCTGGTTCTTTAACCGCTGAGCCACGACGGGATCTCCATTATTTTTTTAATAAATGGAATGGAGGTTCTTTAAGAATTTAGCCATCTGTGATCTAAGAAACAGAAGGCATGTGTGACTTTTAAAAACTAACCCAGGCTTAGGAGCCACAAAAACACTGGCTCTCCATAGTTAAGATTGTTTGGCCTTTTGTTTAAAATATTCAGAAAAGTTGTTAACTCCCTGAAGCAGGGAACATTTAAGTCAGAAAATTTTGCATATGTTTTAGAGATGTCGTCTTTATATTCTCTTACAAGTTTGCGGCTTGTTCCAGTGTGAAGATTTTCATTTACTTGATCTCTGTGGGAGTGTATTGAAGGAAAAAGGGAGAATTCTTTCTTTAGATTATGAAAAGTAGTTACTGTGTAAAAGTTGAAAAACAGAGTCACTCCTATCATATGATAAAAACAAGCACTTTTTTCTTTTTCATTTAACATCTAGCGGTCGATAAAGATTAGAGATTCAAAATTTGGCTTAGCTCTTGTCATTGAAAGTTCTCAGCAGGTAAGATACTTTATATTTTTATTAACCTTTAGTAGGTTTTAAGAACTATAACAGCCTATATTTTTAGTTTAATTTAGTAACCAGTTTTTATCCAAGAAGAATATTAGCTGTGACATGAAATTATGTGATGAGTTTGAAGTCATACAGTAATTATCCCCCATAGGAAGAATCCTGCTTATGTTTCTCTCTGTTGGGAAGATTTATTCATTATGATTAGCTCAATCTTTACACAGCCCTATGATACAGCTACTATTTTCTCCCCATCTTATAGTCAAGGAAGCTGAGGCCTGGAGAAGTTAGGAACCTTGTCCATGGTCTCATATCCAGTAAATGGTAGGGCTAGGTTTTGATTCCAGGTCTGACTGATTGACAACACTGTCTTTGAGCAACACAGGTATGTACAGATATACATACCCTAATTAAGATTGTATACTATCAAACACAGATTATACCGTGTCTAATTATAAACTGCCTTGCCCCATTATGCCTGGTTTTTGGGGAAATATGTTTGAATAAATCATTTACTTATTTATAAAATCTCTTCTAAATTCTAAATTTAGACGTGAATGTTTGCTCACTCCTTTCCCCTGGCCTACAGATTGGTAGCTGCCTTTCACTGGGTGCTTACTATGTTCCAAGAACTATGCCACATGTCATATGTACATTATTTTACTTAATAGAACAACTTTATAACCACTTTATAGTTAGAAAATTAAAGTTTAGAAAGATAAGGAAAGTAGGTTTCAAAGCTTCATAAATTTTTTGCAAAACCCGAATTTGAACTCAAAGAATGGGCTCTCAACCCAGAGTATGTGCTCTCACTTCTCACAGTGTGCTTCTTAATTTTTTAACACTTCTTTTCCAACAAACTGTCATGGTCAAGTTTCTTTCCTAATTCTTCAAGGAGGTAACCTCAGATAAACCATTACCTTTTTTCTTTTAGTGTATATATTCTATTCCTTTTCAATGTCTAGCTCAAGAAAAACTTATTTTGGCCTTCCCAAACTACAGTGTATTTTTTTTTTATCCTGAAGTGTTAACTTTGATATTTACAGATGAAATTATGTGCTATCTGAACATACTTTGAAATAAATCCTGAGTAAGTGAGGGGAGGAGACTCAGGGCAGAGGGAAGTTATAGCTGGAATAGGGTTGGCCATGTGCTGTTACTAGTTGAAGCTGGGTGATGGCTACATGGACACTTATTATACTCTTCTATTTTTGTATATGCTGGAAGTTGTTCATAATAAAAATATTTAAAAATCAGCTTACATTTTGTGCTCAGAAATAAGGACAATTAGAGCTGTAATTTATCATGCTGTAAATACCATTCCTCAGGTTTATTTGTTTTTTTCATTATTTTTCTTGTAGAGTGGAGGATATGTGCTTGGCTTTAAAATAGATCCTGTGGAAAAACTACAAGAATCAGTTAAGGAGATCAATTCACTTCACAAGGTCTATTCTGCCAGTCCTGTATTTGGAGTGGATTATGAGATGGAAGAAAAGGTAATTTGTTCTAGTGTGTGATATACAGAGTTTGCTGAATTGCCTTTACACAGTCTGTAAAATTCAGATATAAACACATCGTGTACAATTTAATTTTTTTTGTCTTTTTTTTTAGGGCCACACCTGCAGCATATGGAGGTTCCCAGCCTAGGGATCAAATCGGAGCTGGAGCTGCCAGTCTACACCACAGCCATAGCAGCTCAGGATCCAAGCCACATCTGTAACCTACACCACAGCTCACAGCAATGTCGGTTCCTTAACCCACTGAGTGAGGAGGCCAGGGATCGAACCTGCATCCTCATAGTTACTAGTCAGGGTCGGTCATTGACGCTAATCTATGACAGGAACTCCCTACAATTTAATTTTTTTTTTTTTTTCGCCTTATCTAGGGCCACACCTGCGGCATAATGGAGGTTCCCAGGCTAGGGGTCTAACAGGAGCTGTAGCTGCCGGCCTTCGCCACAGCCACAGCAACGTGGGATCTGAGCTGTGTCTGCAACCTACACTACAGCTCAACGGCAACACCGGATCCTTAACCCACTCAGCGATGCCAGGGATCGAACCCGCAACCTCATGGTTCCTAGTTGGATTCGTTAACCACTGAGCCACGACAGGAACTCCGACAATTTAATTTTAAACTGTGCTTAAAATGAAGAATATACAGACTCTGCTCAGTGAGTATGGCCCCTGGGCCAACCCTAACTTGGGTCTACCACCTGTTTCCTCTCTGGCTGCTTCACATTCATTCCAGCCCTGCTAGGTAGCAGTCTGTCCAAAGAAGTCTCTGTATGTAAGGCTCTTGTGATGTATTCAGACTCACATCTGTTGCTCTCACATCTTTTTTTTTTTCTTTGGCTGTACTTGGAGCACGTGGAAGTTTCTAGGCTAGGTGTCAAATCGGAGCCATAGCTGCTGACCTATTCCACAAGTCACAGCAACACAGCCACATCTGTGACCTGTGTTGCAGCTTGTAGTGAGGCCAGATACTTAACAACCCACTGAGCAGCCAGGGATCAAACTAGTGTCCTCATGGACACTTGTTGGGTTTTTAACCTGCTGGGCCACAACAGGAACTCAAATAATTTTCCAAGTCAGGAAAATACAGTAGGACATGGTTCAGTACCTCAAAGTTGGCCTACCCAAAATCTTGTGATTTTTCTCAATAGTAATATTCCACTTATTTATCTATTTATTTACTATTTATTTACTTTTAACATTGTCAAAGTCACATGTTCTCAAACCCCTGGGGTTTTCCCTTTTTTTCTCATTATCTTACTTTACATATTCAGTCAATTATAGCAGTCTCTCCCCTGTGCCTATCCCTTTCTTTCCATTCATACCACGGTCTCTAGTATCTAGTATTAGTTTTGCTTATAGAATAATGTTGTAGAACATGCATAGTCCTTAGAACCCAACGAAACCTGACAACAATCCCAATTTCACCCTTTATTTGTGATCCTAGGCAAATTTGAGCTTCAGTTTTCACACTATAAAATGACGATAATCTCTCTCACAAAGTTATCATTCATGTCCATAAAGTGGCTGGCACATGGGAGACACTCAATGTTAGGTCTTCTACCCATTCTCTCTCAGCCTTTTATTTCTCCTCTTTTCCCCCTTTTTGTCCCACTACGTAATAATGACCAGCCGTAGTAGCTCACTTTGTCACCTCATTTAAATCCCTAAAGCCACCTCTTCAGGGAGGTCATCCCTGACTATCCATCTAAAACAACTCCCATCTCTGTTTTATCCTTATTCTGCCTGCTTGTTTGCTCGCATGCTTGCTTTATTTTTGGTAACACTAATCAGTCTCCTCCACTATAAATAATCTCCATGAAGTCAGGGATTTTTGTCTGTCTTCTTTAATCAGTAGACCTCTAGCAATCAAAACTAGCACATAATAGACTCTTAGTGAATATTCATGGTTGTTGAACGACTGTGTTGAACACCTACTCTTTGCAGTTCACTCTTCCAAGAACTTTATTTGCATCCAATGCTTATTTAATCCTCTCAACTACACTGTGAAGTGTGTTGTCATCATTATTATTATTCTCATCTCACAGTTAAGGAGACCGAGGCATAGATAGGTTAAATTACTTGTTCAGTCACACAGCTCTGAACATGGTTGAAACATCAGCTGTCCTCAGGCCAGGGGATCGGGTCACTTTCTCATCAGTAATACATGTCTACCATGAGCGCTCCCTCACCGGTTACCTGTAACAGTCCACTTTCTCTGAGCTGATGTTAAAGGATTTCAGTAGACTCCAGTCTGCCTTCCCCACCCTATCTGCACAGCCACGGTGTCTGGTTCTGTAGGCTGTGCACGGCCCAGCTCTAGAGAACATTGTAGACTTCAGTGTGGGTGATACTCCTTGGCATTGTTCAGTACAATATTCCTGCTTAGCTCCTTCTGTCTCATGGGACTCTTCTTGTCTGACCATGCAGATTATTCTTCAGCCACATCCTGTGGTTTCTCACCTTTGCTGATGCTCATCCCCTCTGCCAGGAATACACTTTCCCCTAATCCTACCTATGAAAACCATCCTCGTCCTAAAAGACCTAGGTCACATGCTAGCCTTTTTTTTTTTTAAACTTTTTTAACTTACAGTGTTTTATTTGTTTGGTTTTTGTTTGTTTAAATGCAGTGAATTTTATTATATTTATAGGCTAGCCTTTTCTTCATGAAAGTTTTTAGGATTTACAAGCCAAAAGTTGTACTGTCTCCAAACTCTTTTATTGTAATAGATATTACTTTCGTTACAGCTACTTTGTGTAGGTTGAACCACATGATATTATTAATATTTGACCACTTTTGACTAAAAGGCAATTTCATATAGTTCAACCAGCATTTGGTTATTTGTAAATGTGTTTTATCCTTCACTCCACTCCCACTAGATAACACACCTTTTGTAGTAAGTGCAGAGTGTATACCTTATGTTGGTAGTACCAACATAGTACCTAATACACTAAAATATTTGAATATTTGAAAAATGAATTAATAGACATCAGCACTATATTATATTCTGCTTTACATTTAGAATATTCCATATAAATTTTAGTTCTTTTTTTTCAGAGATTTCTTTTTTCACAAATTCTATTTAATGTCTGTTTTCAGGAAAATTGAAAATTTGCTGTTACGCAAAAGTTAGGATTTTTTTAAACTATCACATAATTTTTAACTTTCAGAAAATCAGATAAAGTTCAAAGAGAGTTTTTTTTAAAGCATATATCTAAGTATCATATTAAGTTTGTGTAAATTTGCCATTTTAAATCTTTTGATGATGTTGACCTCAGATTTAAAGCTTAGGTTTAAATGACTCATTTTATTACTCATGTCAGTTTTAATAGAATATAAGTTATGCAGTGATTTTTATAAAGCTTGAGTAGTTTGTAATTGTGATATTCTTTTACAGATACCTACAGTTCTCACAACACATTTTACTAAAATTATTTGTTTAGTTAATATTGTCTCTTTGATGCATTTTAACATCTACTGATTTTTAGCCACAGCCCCTTGAAGCTCTGACAGTTGAACAAGTTCAAGATGATGTAGAAATAGACTCTGATGATCACACGGATGCTTTTGTGGTGAGCATCGCAAAAGAAGAGCTACTAAATTTCTTGTGATTTTTTTTTTTTTTTGTATCTGAGTCATGTTTAATTAAATAATGATGTAAGTGTGTAAAACTTGTGACTTTTAAGGGTGTCTTAAATATTAGTTGGAGAGTAATTTCTTTTTTTTAAGTTAGGGATTTTGTGTGTGGATGAAAATACTTATAAATTACCAAACTGGGAAATTGAGAACATAGTAATTCAGAGGATTCAGATATATGAGAAGTTTTTTCATATTTCATATTTTAAATAGAGTTAATTTAATTTAAAATCTGTAGTTCCCATAAGTAATCTTTATGAGATGGACCTCCTTCCTTTCAATTTATATATTAAAACAGATTTCTATTTGAACAATAAATTGTATTGTTTCCAAATTTGTATTATTTAATTAATAGCCAAAATAATATCATGCTTTCTATATACTATGATCTATAAATGTGACTAGAATACCTCTCTTGAAACAAAAATTTTTAGGCAAAGTGTTAAATAAGTATAAAATATTTAATTATAAGCTACTGCTACCTCAGTGTATTCATTTGCTGGCATGCTGAAACACTTCTAAACCAAAAGTAAGGGTGAAATTTTATAGCTTCTAAGTGATTCTTTTTGTCTCCTTTCAAGTTAACAATGCTAATTATACGCCAATTACAAAGCACATTTTTTAGCACTTAAGCATAACTCTTGAAGACATTAATAATGATTGACAGAAGTGAATTCTGCTGTAAGGATAAGTGAGAAAACACATCAATAAAATATAAAATACAGTTAGTTACAGAATTATTCTGTAAATTATTTATCTGTTCCTTAGCCCATTAACCTATTATATGTTGACTATGTGAAATATAATTTTCTTTTTCTTACAGGCTTATTTTGCTGATGGCAATAAGGTAAGGATATTTTACCTATAGTACATTTTTTTTAATTTTTCTGTATTCCTATTTAGTATTCACAAACTTATGTGAAACCTATTTTTTGTTTTTTTCTTCTTCCTTACCCATCTTCTCTGTACCCATCTTATCCTCTTATCTCCCAAAAAGCAACAAGATCGTGAACCTGTATTTTCAGAAGAACTGGGGCTTGCAATAGAGAAATTGAAGGATGGATTCACCCTACAGGGACTTTGGGAAGTAATGAGTTGATCTTGAGTTGAACTGGATTTCTGTTTAAAGATACCTTAAGATTAAAGATACTAGTTGCCTGCTATAAGGCATGGAATAGTTTTTACATTTACAAAAAAAGCTTTTAACAGAGTTTTTTTAATGATTAAGGAAAAACTCATTGATCTAAAATTTTAC
Source organism: Catagonus wagneri (assembly GCA_004024745.2). NCBI lineage: Eukaryota > Metazoa > Chordata > Mammalia > Artiodactyla > Tayassuidae > Catagonus > Catagonus wagneri. Next base: position 22,989,033 of record PVHT020000141.1, read on the forward strand.
TGCCAGTCTTCTAAAAATTATATTTGAAATTGTAATTGAAATTTATCTGGTTTGTTGTGTGTTTATTTGTTACCTAATACCTGTAAATTATTAGTCTGTGGATATTAAAATACTGATTCATGTTGAGTTTAATAAAGAATTTATGCAGCTATGTTAAATGTTTTGAAAGTATTATTTAAAGAATAAGACTGTTCTTTTGGAGTAATCGAGGTACTGCTTTTTAATTATAAGAATCTGGTTTAGATATATTTATCATATAGGTCCAAATGTAAGCCAACTCTAATATAAATTACATACCTTAAACTTGTCATTTTTACGTAATCATTTCTGTAAAAACTAAAAATTATAGCTAATTCTGGAGAATATCAACCCCTCTGTAAAGTCCTGGACACTATTTTATAAGTAATTTCAATACAGTTTTGGCAAGAATACATCTATTTTGTAAGAAATTGTTTTAAATAGATTTTAAATAAATAGTTCATTTATTTACTTTCTCCTTGTTTGTATTCATTCACACTTCTTTGACGTTTTCAAAAATACAATCTTATCTTCTGATTTCTTGGTCAGGTAAGATTTGGTGACCTCTCTGGCATCATGTTTTTTTTGCCACTGCCTCAGTATAAAGGAACTTTTGTCAAATCATTAAGATTAGCCACAGGAACCCTCTTTCTCTAAAGGGAAAGGAAGTGCGTAAAAACGTTTAAAATAAGATGCGACTCTATGTACCACCACAAACACATAGTATAACCAAATGCCAACCTGCGTTTAATAAGAGTCAATGAACAAAAGCTACAAATTGGTCTCTTCGTTTAAATAGGAAAGGATTTTTCTATTTTTGCGCAATGGGTTTATAATCATCTATATTGGGGGAAAATGTTGCTTGAAAAATTTATACAAGTCACAAAATGCAGCAGGAATATTGTTTCAGTAGTTTTTCAAACAAAAGAGACTAAAATTGCTGATTAGTAAGGAATAACCTCAAATGTCATAGCATGGTGTTTGCTTCTGACTCGTTAATCTTTTCAAATGTTAGGTGTTACGGGTAAAGAGAAATGAGTCATTTATTGTTTTAACAGGGAGCAGCTGTTAGTTTTTTCTACTATGTTAAAACCTTTAGTGGCATCTATATATGGAAACGAGTCAATGAGCTCTTCTCTCAGCTGTTGTTTCAGCAGCTGACAGTACCATTGACTTCACCGTGATGTAAAATAAGAGAAAAAACCTTTACTCTTGGATGGAGACCTTGAAGTTTAAAAATACATAATTCTCTGATCTGGAATTCATTTGACAAATATTTATGGAGCCCCCAAGAGGCCCTGTGGCTATAGCGCTGAACAAACAAGCGTCCCCCAAATCCCTGTCTTTATAGAGCTTACGTTCTTTTGAGCATGCTTAACCTTTGAAACTACAGCATTTCTACAGCCCCACTGAGTTATGACAATATAATTTTGTAACAAAATAATTCATGAAGCATATGATGCTATCTGTATATAAACAAAGTTTTGATTTTTTTTCAAATAATGCCTTCTGCATTCCATAATTAATATGGTGTTCTATTACAATCAACAAATTATGGCTCTAGTTCTATATTGTTTTTTATACATATAAAAGTCCTGTTTTTCAAGTTATATCGGTGATGTAGCATTTTGTTCTGATTTTGCTATGTTCTGTTGATAGCATCGTTCTCATGGAGTTACATCTGTTTTACTTTAATTTTTATTTAATTAAACACCAACACTTAAGACCACAGAATTTCTGTAGTGATCATACTGTATGTGTGTGGGTTTTTTCTTTCCTTAGTGTTGGCTTTTAACCTTTTTTTTTTTCTGGTCTTGATGATTCCTTTTAGCCTTTGCCTTTAATTTACTTGTTTTATCCTTATTATTGTTTGCCATATTAAGTACGTTGTAGAGCAAGGCCAGGTGTGAACAAATTAGATAATTTTATAATTTAATTCAATAGTAATTACAGCTTTTCCACCTAAGAATAAAGATAATTTAGGATGTCTTAGAAAATTAGCAGTTTCCCTGCATTTATTTCAATCATGATGGGGAGAATTATTCTAAAGTTAAAAAAAAAAAACTATAGTTAGAGTACCTAAGTAGAAGTTTGTACATTTCCTGCATCTAAAAGAAAATTACATATCCCACTGTTTTAGGTAGAAAATAAAAATTTGTGTGTTAAGAGTATTGGAAGGGGGATCTTGTTATGAGTATCCAAATGAACTCACCTCATATTCTTGACCTTTGCATCATTAATTCAGATAGCCAAGTAGCTTGCCACTAGACCATTTTTAGCGGACTGACTCATTTTTATGATTCAGTTTTCTGTTAGTTCAATAAACGTTTTCTGTGGTAGCCTTTAATAGTATACCTTCTAATGCCTTACGTATTTTAAAGCTTTCCACTTCATTTAAATCTCTTGTTTCTTAGCTGTTTCCTTAGTGATTAAAAGTTCCAGTTGTGCCTTTCAATCTGTAACAGCTGCAAGAACAACTCTTCTTTCCAAACCAGCTCTCCTAAATTCCCGTTGTTAGAGTTGGTATCTATATTTAGCTGGTGGGATTAAATTGCAAAGGCTTCAAGCTGGGCAAAGCACACTGATCTGCCTTTTTACTGCTAGACCTGTGTGCTGTGAGAAGCTAAGGCCTCAGTGTCCCCTTCCTTACCCAGGTTGCTCACAAAATGGATTCCCAGCGGGAACTCGCAGAGGAACTGCGGCTTTATCAATCCACCCTTCTTCAGGATGGTCTAAAAGATCTTCTGGATGAGAAAAAATTCATCGACTGCACCCTGAAAGCAGGTGACAAAAGTCTTCCTTGCCACAGACTGATTTTGTCAGCGTGTAGTCCTTACTTTCGTGAGTATTTTTTATCTGAAATTGATGAGGCAAAAAAGAAGGAGGTAGTTCTAGATAATGTGGATCCTGTTGTACTGGATTTAATCATTAAGTACTTATACTCTGCCAGTATTGATCTCAACGATGGAAATGTGCAAGATATTTTTGCCTTGGCCAGCCGCTTTCAGATCCCCTCGGTGTTCACCGTCTGTGTTTCTTATCTTCAGAAAAGACTTGCTCCGGGTAATTGTCTAGCTATCCTGAGATTAGGACTTCTTCTCGACTGCCCAAGACTCGCCATCTCTGCCCGTGAATTTGTGTCCGATCGCTTTGTACAGATTTGTAAGGAAGAGGACTTTATGCAATTGTCTCCACAGGAGCTGATCTCAGTCATTTCCAATGACAGCCTAAATGTAGAAAAGGAAGAAGCAGTATTTGAGGCAGTGATGAAATGGGTGCGAACAGACAAAGAAAACAGGGTTAAAAACCTTAGCGAAGTGTTTGATTGTATCCGTTTTCGCCTTATGACAGAAAAATACTTTAAAGATCATGTTGAGAAAGATGACATAATTAAAAGCAACCCAGAACTCCAGAAAAAAATCAAAGTTCTCAAAGATGCCTTTGCAGGCAAACTCCCAGAACCGAGCAAAAACACAGAGAAGGCTGGGGCTGGTGAGGTGAATGGTGATGTTGGTGATGAAGATTTACTTCCTGGTTACCTGAATGACATTCCCAGGCATGGAATGTTTGTCAAAGACCTCATCCTCTTGGTTAATGACACAGCTGCGGTGGCTTACGATCCCACAGAAAATGAATGCTACCTTACTGCACTGGCTGAGCAGATCCCCAGAAATCATTCCAGCATCGTCACCCAGCAAAATCAAGTATATGTGGTAGGAGGACTCTATGTGGATGAAGAAAATAAAGATCAGCCCCTGCAGTCATACTTCTTCCAGGTAAGAAAGGCTGTTTTCATATAAGTAGAGGCATGAGGAAAGACTATTATTCACCATCCAGTTAGTTGACTTGTGAATTACTCGGACTGCTTGCATTTTATTCTATTTGACGTCCTATCCCAGTCCCTTGCACTTTCCCTCCTTAGAGGGCTGGAAAATATGTAGATCAGTTTCTGTTTGTTAATATTTAATAAAAGTTTAGGTAAAGAATGAGGTTCTAATTAATGTATAAGTGATGGTTCACGATTTTCTTTGCAGTCTTTTACACGAAATGTCATGTTTGTAGTTGATTGTGACTGTAATCCTTTAAAACCCAGTATTTTAGTAAAAACAACATTTAATCATGTATCCTCTTTCTGAAAAACAGATACTGCATTTCCCCAAATCAAAGTACTTGACATATTACAAAAAGTTATAATCTGATTTTCTATCCTTTGCCAAGTTTCCTTGAACTGTTTTGAAGTTCTAAAAAGTAGTATTTCATCTCTTATATATGGTTATTGCCTAAAATATAATTCTGTTGAAAGTGAAAAAAAATTATACATATTTTACACACTTTGGATTACCTTCTAGGAAATACAAGTGTCACTAATTTGAATTGATTAATCGTATTTAGAAATTTTTATTTATGATAAAGAAGCAAATTTATTTGGATCAGAGTTATACTTAGACACTGTTACAACTTGGTCTGTTTTATGAGGCCATAGAAAGCTTCCAAAAAAATAAATCATCCTCAACTAACAGAATCTTTGTCATTTGTTTCAAAGGAGTACGTTTCATATAATCAGCCTATCATACTTTATCAGTTTATGAAGGAATCAGTGGCTTAACCTTCATCTTTAATTATGCCAATACCAGTACTTTGTAGCTGACAAACAGTTCAAACAAGTTTGTTTAGGTCATAACTACTCATGACCTGAGGCTTATGGGCGCTTGAGTTGGAAAGGCCAGAGATAAGTAAGTGTAGAATGTCATACCACAGTCACTGAGTGCTCTCAAAGTGTGTAACACACTGTGCATTTACAAAATATATACTTTAGCTAGCTTTTCTAATCTTGAAAAAATGTAATTGCAATAATACTTGTTAGTTATGCTTCTTAATTTTGAGTTCTCTTAAAGAATGTAACTATGAAATATGAAAATAAAATAGAAGCTATAATCATAAGCATTTGAATGCAGGCCAAAGAATTTCCTAAGCCCTAATTTTAAATTCAGATAAATTTCAGAAAGAGTAAATTCAATTGAAAAGGCCATGATTATATATAGGAAGTAAAAGTGACATCAAAACCCAGACAAACATACCTGGAAATCATAGATCCAAAGCATATCCTTATCTTTATTCCCTTTCATCCTGTTAATAGCCTTACTTTTTTTTTTTTTTTTTGTCTTTTTGCCTTACCTAGGGCCACACCCATGGCATATGGAGGTTCTCAGGCTAGGGGTCTAATAGGAGCTGTAGCTGCCAGCCTTCGCCACAGTGCAGGATTAGAGCCACGTCTGCGAACTACACTACAGCTCACGGCAACTCCGGATCCCCAACCCACATGAGCAAGGCCAGGGATCAAACCCGCAATCTCATGGTTCCTAGTCAGATTCGTTAACCACTGAGCCACGATGGGAACTCCAATAACCTTACTTTTATTAGCACAGCCTCTCATTTATGGTTCAAGAAACCTACTTGATGTTCTTTATAGCAACAAAACAGTTATGCAAAGTTGAAAAGGTCAACTCCCTATCATTTCCCATGTCTTGCTCCTTTTAAAAAGCACAAGTAGGGAGTTCCCGTTGTGGCTCAGGGGTTAACGAATCCGATTAGGAACCATGAGGTTGTGGGTTGGATCCGGCGTTACCGTGAGCTGTGGTGTAGGTTGCAGACGCGGCTTGGGTCCCGCATTGCTGTGGCTGTGGCGAAGGCGGGCGGCTACAGCTCCTGTTAGACCCCTAGCCTGGGAACCTCCATATGCCGCAGGTGCGGCCCTAAAATGACAAAAAAAAAAAACACACACACACAAATAGTGGAACAAGATGCCAGGAAAAAAACATCTGACCATAAAAGAGGATTATGACTCACAAGAAAATATATGTATGAGAATTTCAGGTTTTTTATCGTCTGCTTGGTCACCTCTGTTTATTTTTTATTTTTATTTTATTTTTTTTTGTCTTTTTAGGGCCACAGCCGCGGCATATGGAGGTTCCCAGGCTAGGGGTCCAATCAGAGCTGTAGCCACCGGCCTACACCACAGCTCACAGCAACGCAGGATCCTTAACACACTGGGCGAAGCCAGGGATAGAACCCGTGTCCTCATGGATGCTAGTCGGGTTCGCTAAGCACTGAGCCACAACGGGAATTCTGGTCACCTCTGTTTAAAATGTATTAAGTTCAATTAATATGACCTTTGATTGTATACTAGAATTAGATTATGAGAATTTTTTTACCTAGGTAAGAGAGGGTTTTTTCCATAAAATTGTTTCTATCTTTGAACAGTAGCACATCTTAAAGTAATTTAGGTCCAATCTCTAGTTTTAAGGACGAGAAAACTGGAGCCAGAAAGGTTAAACAGCTTGGCAGGCAGTCTACTGTCTCACCTACTGTAGGAAGTGCCCTATGGGTGGTGTGGGGGTGTAGACCATATTGTATAGTATGGGCAGTAGATTCCCTGGTTTGGGATTATGATGGCTGCTGTTCCCATTTAAAAAAACAAACTATGTATTTATATATCATTTAAGAGCTCTGTGAGCTTGGGCAAGTTATTTCACCTTTCAGTGCCTCGATTTCCTCTTCTGTAAAACGGAGATAATGAAAGTGACTATCCTGGAGGACTAAATAAGATTACCTGTGTACGGCATCTACTATGACACCTATCACAGAGTAAAAACTCCATAAATGGTTTTCTGGGTTTTTTTGTTATTGTTGTTGCTGTTGTTTTAGCTGCACCCATGGCATGTGGAAGTTCCCAGGCCAGGGATCCAACCCACACCACAGTAGTGACAATGCCAGATCCTTAACCACTAGGCCGCGAGAATTCCTATAATCGTTTGTTATCATTGCTACTACATTACACACCACTTTCTTGATAAAGGACTTTTTTTTCTCATAAAGGATTTTTTTTTCAAAAGTGAAAACATTAGTGATCACAATCTAAATGTTGAAATTAGTGAAGGCAAACTAACAATGCATGTATGGGGATTAAACTGCTCATGTCATCTGGTTTTAATCTAGGTTACATCAGGTAGAGATAAGTTTCCATTGGACCTCTCTCTATATACTACAGCCTTTAATATATGCCTCTATTCTTAGTATCCAATTATTTCTGAGTTGTATTCCTTTTTCTTCTGCTCTATAGAAGTAGCACTAGAGAGAACAGCAAATCTGTGGCTGCACTTCCTCAGGAAGCAGTTTTCTTGTGCCTCAGTGTCCTAAAATGCAAAGCGGAAAATCTTAAAATTACCAATAGTAAATGCTAAAGCTGATGCCAGCCATACCAGAATCACTGGCCCCAGAGAATGGGCTCTTGGAAGGCTGTCTTAGGCTTGTGGAACTGGCAATAGCAAAAACAAGGAAAGTTACTTCCAAAGAGCGAGGCTGGTGGTATCTCAAATGACTCCCAGTAAAAGGCTAGGATGTTAAAGGCTGTAACACCTGCCTATATCTGAAGTAACAAAGTGAAGCACAGAGAATCTCAAAATATTGAAGGAAAGAAAACAGAGAATGCCTAACATCCTAGTTGCCTGTGAACTGAGCGACAGTTCCAGCTGTCTCAGGTACCAACTTGAGAGCCTGTTAAATATAGCATCGGGGGTCACATACTGTGACCCTCCCTACAGTGGCAACCTCTCTTTCCCCAGTGTCCCGCAGTATTATGATTTCTTGGAGTTCCCATTGTGGCTCAGCAGTAAGGAACCCGACTAGTATCCATGAGGACTCCTGTTCTATCCCTGGCCTCGCTCAGTGAGTTAAAGATCTGGTGTTGCCATGAGCTGTGGTGTTGGTCACAGACGCAACCCGGACCCCTCATTGCTGTGGCTGTGGTGCAGGCCGGCAGCTGCGGCTCTGAGTGGACCCCTAGCCTGGGAACTTCCATACGCCACAGGTGGACAGGAAAAAAAAAAAAAAAGGTATTCTGATTCCTTATTCAAACCTGAACAAGGCAATGTGGGAAGACAAATAGACAAGAAATCTCACAGTTCTTACTGATCTCTGGTGACTATTTTATTCTCACTTTCCTTTCAAGTTCTGCAGATTTGGATACTTGTAGCTATTTTGGTAGGCCAAGCAGATTTTCTCATTTTTCTTGGTATTTCAAAGGTAAAATACGATTCTTTTGGATTGTAGTTTTACCTGTGAGATCTTTGACTATCTCAGTGAATTCTGAACAAGTAAAGCATAGCGTATTTTTTGGTATGTCTGTAACAAACTTCACAATTCCTCATGGATTTTTTTCTTTCAGCTTGATAACATAGCATCTGAGTGGGTTGGACTTCCACCTCTGCCTTCGGCCAGGTGTCTCTTTGGTCTGGGAGAGGTAGATGAGAAAATCTATGTAGTCGCAGGCAAAGACCTTCAAACAGAGGCTTCGCTGGATTCAGTATTATGCTATGATCCTGTGTAAGTCGGCATGACTTTCCCATTTCCTAATCATTCAGATATATGTGTGCCTATGATATACTCATAATTTGAGAACCTGAAATTTACTGAAAGCATATTAATTCTATCATCTTTGATTTTAGGACGGCAAAATGGAATGAAGTTAAAAAACTTCCTATCAAAGTCTATGGCCATAGTGTGATTTCACATAAGGGAATGATATATTGTCTTGGAGGAAAGACAGATGACAAGTAAGTATCCTGAAATCTCCCTATGGTTTATATCCAAATGATTTTTTTTTGTCTTTTTGTCTTTCTAGGGCCGCACCCGCAACCTACACCACAGCTCACAGCAACGCCAGATCCTTAACCCACTGAGCGAGGCCAGGGATCGAACCCACATCCTATGGATGCTAGTCGGGTTCGTTAACTGCTGAGCCACAACAGGAACACCTGATTGTTTTTTTTTTTTGTCCTTTTAGGGCCGCACCTGTGGCATATGGAGGTTCCCACGCCTCGCCATATCCGAGCCGCATCTGCAAACTACACCACAGCTCATGGCAATATTGGATCGTTAACCTACTGAACAAGGCCAGGGATCGAACCTGCAATCTCATGGTTCCTAGTTGGATTCGTTTCTGCTGCGGCTGATTTTTTTTTTTTTTTATTGCAAGGGTTCCTTCCTGTTTTCATTTGAATCTACATACTGAAATAGGACTTCGTTCTCACTTATAATATTTTAGACGTAAATTTTCAGAATAAAATTTTGAGAAGTTATTGGAAGATATTAAAAATGATTTGTGAAGGAAAACTATAAAATTTCAAAGTTGCTAAAGTCAATTTTTATATGCCTAACATATTACTGGAAATGAGCATAATATCTCTAAAGCTTTCTCACAGTGGAAAAGCAACATTTAGGAACATAAGCAAGTCTTTTATTTGGCTAATTTTTTTTCTTTTTTTTGGTCTTTTTTTTGCCTTTTCTAGAGCCGCATTCACGGCATATGGAGGTTTCCAGGCTAGAGGTCCAATTGGAGCTGTAGCTGCAGGCCTATGCCACAGCCAAAGCAATGTGGGATCTGAGCCGCGTCTGCAACCTACACCACAGCTCATGGCAACGCCAGATCCTCAACCCACTGAGCGAGGCCAGGGATCGAACCTGCAACCACATGATTCCTAGTCAGATTCGTTAACCACTGAGCCATGACGGGAACTCCATATTTGGCTAATTTATAACTATATTTTACTACATTAAAACTAATGGATTTTTTTTTTTACTCATTTAGCCATAAGTAGATAAAAAGTAAGTGTATCTCTTTAATGTATTTTTTTTGTCTTTTTGCCTTACCTAGGCCCACACCCGCAGCATATGGAGGTTCCCAGGCTAGGGGTCTAAAAGGAGCTGTAGCTGCTGGCCTTCACCACAGCCACAGCAATGCCAGATCCGAGCCACGTCTGCAACCTACACCACAGCTCACGGCAACACCGGATCCTTAACCCACTCAGCAAGGCCAGGGATTGAACTTGCAACCTCATGGTTCCTAGTCAGATTCTTTAGCCACTGAGCCATGATGGGAACTCCTTTTTAATGTATTTAAAATATAATTACTAAAATAATAGTACATTGTAGAATCATGGATTTGCACTTTACATTCAAGAGAGATAGTAGAATTTGAAACTGAAAAGAATGGTGACTGAAAAGGGGGGATTTTTTCTTCAGCAGTGTTTTACTTATTTATTCCTGGACAGGTGATATTCAAAATATTTAACAACAGATCATAAACAGGCACTGATCAGACAGAACAGATAGATACCTGATATAACCAACAGCACCCAATCTGTTATGAGAAAGGTTGAAATTTCACATTACTTGACTGCTAGGTGCTTCTCAAGGGATAGGTAATTAGGAAAAAGACCTTATACCCCAAATGGAAAAGTGCCCCAGAAGTCTGTTAAGACAATAAGAAGCCTGTCTGGTAAAACAAAGATTTTTCCGTTTCAGTACTTAAAACAAATTTCATGCCCCCTGAAAACTCTGCCTAATTTGGCTTGTCTTCCTCATTTGCCCAGGTTGTTTGAGAGATGTCCAATCCTAGAAAGGGAGCCAGAATTAAGAACTTAAGGGCAAAACAGGAAAGGAGAGTAAAATATGGAAATGTGCTAGAAGTAAAGAACTCTATATTTTGGAGTTAATAATTGATAGTTAGTATTCAATTAAAGTGACGTATATTATAGGAAATGTGATTTTAAAAAGCAATAGGGGAGTTCCCATTGTAGCTCAGCAAGTTAAGAACCCAACGTAGTCTCTGAGAATACGGGTTCAATCCCTGGCCTCACTCAGTGGGTTAAGGATCTGGCATTGCTGCAAGCTATGACATGGGTTGCAGATGTGGCGCAGATCTGGTGTTACTGTAGCTGTGGCATAGGTCTTAGCTGCAGCTCCAGTTCGACCCCTAGACCAGGAACTTCCATATGCCACAGATGCAGCCATAAAAAGGAAAAAGAAAAAGGGGGGGAAAAGGCAGTGGGTTTTTACACAATCTAAACATAATCAAAGCTAATTTATTCAGAAATGTTTATATTCTCCTTAAATGCTAAATAAACATTTAAAGGAAGGCCATATTATAAAACCACTCAGTGCAAAATCTTATTTGGGGCATTTTTCCTGAGTAAATGGAATGGAAAATCTGTATTAAATAGTGTTATGACTTTGGGAACATAGTGACCCTGCCAAATGATTTAAATTGTTTCCTTCAAGTGGGATTAGTAACTAGGAAATTGATATGCCAGTAAGAAACATACAGGTCTTGACAGTAAGAACATATTAATCTGGAGAATATGATTAACCAAGACAACATTGCTTGACAAATGCCAAAGTCAAGAACTTTGATATGAGTCATTACCTAAAAGTAAGCACTGAACTATACTTGTTATCACCACTGAATTTGATTTTGGATTATGTTTTTCTGAAGTTTTAAGATAATAGTCATAGTCACATATTAGGGCAAATGCTTTACTCCAGATATCTGGTCTTTTATAAAATTAAAGAAAAAAATTATCCTCACAGAAAGCTGAGGTTTTATTTGGTTGCTTTTTGGCTTTACCAAATATATCCAAATGTGTATCATTTGGAATTTGAATTCCTATCAGTAAATTATGGATAACTTTAAGGAATCATAAGAACATACTAAGAAGGATAATTCAGGTAAGTCCAGGTTTTTTTGATAGCGTTTAACATATAAAATTGTTTTCATTACTCATCAGCTCGAATGACTAGTTGTCTAATCCCAGATTTTTTTTTGGCCACACTCTTGGCCTATGGAAGTTCCTGGGCCAGGGATCAAATCTGAGCTGCAGCTGTGACCTACGCTACACCACAGCTGCCGCAACACTGGATCCTTTAATCTACTGTGCGGGGCCGGGATTGAACCCATGCCTCCACAGCAAACTGAGGCACTGCAGAGACAGCATCAGATCCTTAACCTGATGTGCCACAGCAGGAACTCCCCAGATTTCTTAAAATGTATTGGTGTATTTGTGGTAGACTGAAATGAAATGAGCCATCATATTAGTTAGATTTAAAATAGGTACATTCACACCTAATTATTTTTTAACTGATTCATTCCTAGGATATCCAGATAATGAAATGAGTAAACATTTTTGTTACTGAGGCACAAGACAGGTGTTACGAATTCTCTTCACCCTATTCATGTCTTTCATTGAATTTAGTAGCAGATAGGATTAAAATATACTCTGGGTGGGCCTCCAGGCAATTGCCAAAAGTAAAGGTCCTTACTTCCCAGTAGTATAATTAAGTTACAAAAGTAGCTTTGGTTCTCTTACTTGGAATTGTCCTTTGCTTGGTGACTATGTTCATATTAAGAATGTTTCTGGGAGTTCCCATCGTGGCTCAGTGGTTAATGAATCCGACTAGGAACCATGAGCTTGCGGGTTCGATTCCTGGCCTTGCTCAGTGGGTTAACGATCTGGTGTTGCCGTGAGCTGTGGTGTAGGTCACAGACACGGCTCAGATCTGGCATTGCTGTGGCTGTGGCTATGGCGTAGGCTGGCGGCTACAGCTCCGATTTGACCCCTAGCCTGAGAACCTCCATATGCCACAGGTGCGGCCCTAAAAAGCAATAAAGAAAAAAAAATGTTTCTGATTCGGAATTCCCTTTGTGCCTCAGCAGTTAACATGAGGATGCGAGTTCAATCCCTGGCCTCGCTCAGGGGGTTGGGGATCCAGCTATGAGCTGTGGTGTAAGTCGCAAATGGGGCTCAGATCCTGTGTTGCTGTGGCTATGGCTTAGGCCAGAAGCTGTAGTTCCAATTTGAACCCTAGCCTGGGAACTTCCATATGTCTCTGGTGTGGGGTCCTAAAAAAAAACAAAAAAAAAAAAAAAAGAATTTTTCTGATCCCCTGCTATACTACGTATTTTAAAGGAGGAACAAAGCTAAATGATTAGTGAACTTGCTTCTTTCAAAAGAGAAGGTTCTAAAAGGACCACTTTGTTGTGTTTATGTTCACAGAAAGTGTACAAATAGGGTGTTTATCTACAACCCCAAAAAAGGAGATTGGAAAGATCTGGCTCCAATGAAAACCCCTCGTTCCATGTTTGGAGTAGCAGTCCATAAAGGCAAAATTGTGATTGCTGGGGGCGTCACTGAAGATGGTCTTTCGGCTTCGGTTGAGGCTTTTGACCTTATCACCAATAAGTAAGCTCTTATATCTTACTACAGTATATGAATCGCTATAATTTTTAACTTTTGGGTAAAAATTAATCTTTCAATTATAACATGGGGAGAGGGGGGTAGGGAAGCAAGAATTGAAGAGGAAGTATCTTCATCTGGGTTTCTCTTGCTATTATGGGTGTGAAGTGCCTAACATTTTGACATATGATGTACGTTTGTAATGTGGAACACATGACCCTCTATGTAACATTAGAGTGATTAATTTGTCCTTACTTCTTTTAACTTTGTGAATTTAGTCATGCAAAGGCAATACTTCTAAATAAGTCTGTAAGTGTAGATGGATATACACATCTCTACGGAGTTATTTGATTTGAAATATATAGTTTCTTTAATGATGGATGTTTCAGATACTTCTTTTACATATGTATATACATTTTTTTGTCTTTTTAGGGCCACACCCATGGCATATGGAAGTTCCCAGGCTAGGGGTAGAATCACAGCTGTAGCTGCCGGACTATGCCACAGCCACAGCAACGCCAGAGCCGAGCCGCATCTGTGACCTAC
>PVHT020000141.1:23003666-23045913 GCA_004024745.2 Catagonus wagneri
CCTCATGGTTCCTAGTCGGATTCGTTAACCACTGCGCCACGACGGGAACTCCTGAAAAGATATTTGACAGTTTTTTTTTTTTTTACTTTTTTAGCATCTAACCTGTGCCATATGGAAGTTCCCAGACTAGGGGTTGAATCAGAGCTACAGCTGCCGGCCTATACCACAGCCACAGCAATGACAGATCCAAGCCACATCTTCTACCTACACCACAGCTCATGGCAATACCGGATCCTTAACCCACTGAGCAGGGCCAGGGATCGAAGCTGCATCCTCATAAATACAAGTCAGATTTATTTCTGCTGCACCATGACAGGAACTCCCAACAGATATTCTTTACACAGAATTAGCTTTTCTTTCAAATTTTTGAGCTCACACATCTAGATGAGTTTTTATACTCTTAGTTTAGCAATAAAAAAAAAATTAGAACACTATTAATACTTTTTTAAGGAATTATGTATGTCTGATTTCAAAATAGACTTTAGTTAATCTGAAAATTGCAAGGAAATTTTATGGAATTAGATTTTTATCATTAAAAATCGTGTTTTTAGAATCTGACTAGCATCCATGAGGACACAGGTTCGATCCCTGTGGGCGTGGCTCTAATAAGACAAAAGACAAAAAAATCATGTTTTCGAAGACTATAATATGAGTAAACACTCATGTTATAAGAAGTTAAAGAAGTGGCACACGAAATTGTAAATACTCTATGTTCTTAGTTTTGTTCACATTATAGATGGATGTTTAAATTTACATGCATTTTAAATGACAAAATTATACCAAAACATTGCTTATGATTATGTTTAAAGGATATGATCATAGGTGATATTTGTTTTCTTCTATATCTTTTTGTATTTTCTAGGTTTTCTACAGTGTACCTATATTACTTTTATAGATAGAAAAACTGTTATGTTTAGAGAAACGCTGAGATCCACCTTCAGTGCCAGAGTAATGGAATAGAGAGCTACCAAAATGACTAATTCATTCTAGACTCTCAATACTTCCAAGTAATTTGATTGATTTTGCCTTTAATGGCCCTATTTCATTTGACTTTTTTTTCTTTTTTTGTCCTTTTGCCTTTTCCAGGGCCACACCTGTGGCATATGGAGGTTCCCAGGCTGGGGGTCTAATCAGAGCTGTAGCCGCCAGCCTACATCACAACCACAACAACGCAGGATCCGAGACGCGTCTGCGACCTACACCACAGCTCACGGCAACGCCGGATCCTTAACCCACTGAGCAAGGCCAGGGATTGAACCCGCAACCTCATGGTTCCTAGTCGGATTCATTAACCACTGAGCCACGATGGGAACTCCTCATTTTTGACTATTAATGTTAGAAAGTTCCCAGAGTTCCAGTAGTGGCTCAGCGGTTAACGAACCCAACTAATAATATCCATGAGCACATAGGTTTGATCCCTGGCCTCGCTCAGTGGGTTAAGGATCCCGTGTTGCCGGTGAGCTGTGGTGTAGTTCGCAGGTGGGGCTCGGATCCTGAGTTACTGTGGCTGTGGCGTAGGCCGGCAGCTACAGCTCCAATTCGACCCCTAGCCTGGGAACCTCCATATGCTGCAGATGTGGCCCTAAAAAGAAAAAAAGACAACACACATGCAAAAAAGAAAATACCCTTAAATCCTTTATTTAATAGGATGAAGTATAAATTATTAAAAAGAAAATTTCCAACCCTAATTCCTAAACTATCCTTATCACATGCTTTATTAAAAGGGGTTTGGAGATTTCTTGAGGAATGATGGAAATTAGAGTTTGTAAAAATTTGTATTAGCATTCAGATGAAATCAAACACATCAGGGCCTCTGAGCCCTAGAACTGCCCCCAAATTCCACTGTTAAAACACACAGTTTGATAACCACTGCTGAAGGTGCTAATAAAGATGAAGTATTCAAAGCTTGACATATCGAGGGCTTAAAAATCTAATCTGGTTACATCTTTCAAATAAAGGAATATTTAGATATTTTCAAGTAGCGAGTTTCGTATTTTTTTTTTTGCTGTTTTTTTGTTTTTTGTTTTGTTTTGTTTATCTTTTTGCCTTATCTAGGGCCGCAGCCACGGCATATGGAGGTTACCAGGCTAGGGGCCTAACAGGAGCTGTAACTGCCGGCCTACGCCACAGCCCCAGCAACACAGGATCCGAGCCACATCTGCAACCTACACCACGGCTCACGGAAACGCCGGATCCTTAACCCACTGAACAAGGCCAGGGATCAAACCCTCATCCTCATGCATACTAGTCAGATTCCTTTCGCTGAGCCACGACGGGAACTCCTCATCTTCTAACTCTGGATGCCTACGCTACTTGAACTTTTTAATTATAATTCCCTATAATTGTTCATTAAATATATCTGGCATTTTTTTAAGTTTTATATTAATTTCATTTTCAATAATTCCTAGGTGGGAAGTAATGACTGAATTTCCCCAAGAAAGAAGCTCCATCAGTCTGGTCAGCCTGGCTGGATCCCTATATGCCGTCGGTGGTTTTGCCATGATTCAGCTAGAGTCTAAAGAGTTTGCACCCACTGAAGTCAATGACATATGGAAGTAAGTTTTCTTCACTCCAATTTCCTGAAACAAATATTAAATTAAGTAACAGATAACTGATGAAACAATTTTAAAGTAAATACTAGGCCAGAATGTCCCAAGACATTCTGCTATTTATTGGTAGTGTACTAAGCACTCTTTGAACCTAATTGAACTTTTCCACATGCCATTTACTTAAGCAAGTATTGTTTCTAATTAGCTGTGAGCTTAGGCAAGAACTTATGGGAAGCTGTTTCTTAATCAGTAAATGAGAATTGGACTATTGGTCCTTCCAGCTTTATTTATTTTTGTCTTTTTGCCTTTATCTAGAGCCACACCCGTGGCATATGCAGGTTCCCAGGCTAGGGTTCTAACAGGAGCTGTAGCCGCCGGCCTTCACCACAGCCACAGCAACGCGGGGCCCAAGCCGCGTCTGCAACCTACACCACAGCTCACAGTAATGCCAGATCCTTAACCCACTGAGCAAGGCCAGGGATCGAACCCGCAACCTCACGGTTCTTAGTCGGATTCGTTAACCACTGAGCCACTAAGGGAACTCCTGGTCCTTCCAGCTTTAAAAGTGGAAGGCTCTAGGTATCGAGTAGGCAAGGCTACTTCAAACCACTTTACCTTTCTACCAGAGAGTACTTTATTTCTTAAGAAAACAGAGTTCTGAAGAAATGTTTAGCCCTCTCCAGTTTTCCATGAATTCATTAATTCTATTTTGAATCTAATTTAAATAGTTTTCCAGTTTTTGAGGGTTGAGTTACAAAAGCTTTTGAAAAAATAAAAAAGTGAAAGGCGCAATCCATTTTACCTCCCAAAGAGGTGCTGGGAGGTCTCCCAAGTATGACACTTGCAGTTGTTACTCAGTTGAACTGTTTTACAGTTAAGCTTAAAATGAATGTATTTATTTGAAGAGAAGGGCTGTGGAGAGTTACTGCTGTAGCACAGCGGTTTAAGGATCTGGCCTTGTCACTGCGGCAGCTGGGGTTGCTATTTTGGCTTGGGCTTGATCCCTGACCTGGGAACTTACACTTTACTTCCCAGCTTAAAGGCCAACCCCACTCCCAAGGCCCTTACCTGACCTGTAACCAGCTTGGCGATGCCCCTGGTATTCAAAGTATAGTCTATGGACCAACCAGCTATGTTAGTACCTCCTGGGAGCTTCTTAGAAATGCAGAATCCCGGAGTTCTCTTCTATGGCTCAGTGGTCAACAAAACTGACTAGGATCCATGAGGATGTGGGTTTGATCCCTGGCCTTGCTCAGTGGATTAAGGATCCGGCATTGCCGTGAGCTGTGGTGTAGGTTGCAGATGCGGCTCAGATCCTGAGTTGCTGTGGCTGTGGTGTAGGCAGGCAGCTGTAGCTCCAATTCGACTCCTAGCCTGGGAACCTCCATATGCCACAGGTGCAGCCCTAAAAAGCAAAAAAAAGTAAAAAGAAATTCAGAATCCCAAGCCCCACTCCAGACCTACTCAATCGGAATCTTCGTTTTTAACAAGTCTTAGTTGGTGTGCTTGTGCATTGAAGTTTGTAAGTTCAGCTTTGGAAGAGTGATCAGGGAAGGCATACCCCTCTATCTGAGAGTGCAAAGTAGATAATATTTGTTCCATACTTGAAACCAGCACATGCCCTTTTCCAAGCTGGTGAACTGGAAGGCTAAAAAGGTTGTAGCTTAACCAAACAATTATTTTGTGCATCAGACATCATTTCCTTAGGTTGTATCAGTAACTAGCTGTGTAGAGGGCAAGAAAACATGGTTATGAAAGGAAGTTAATAATTACCTTTCTTGGAACATGATGGAGGATAATGTGAGAAAAAGAATGTGTATATATATATGTATATGTGTATGTGTGTGTATATATATATAGTCACTGGGTCACTTTGCTGTACAGCAGAAATTGACAGAACATTGTAAATCAACTATAATAAAAAATCAAAATCTTAAAAAAAAATATATATATATAGTCACTGGGTCACTTTGCTGTACAGCAGAAATTGACAGAACATTGTAAATCAACTATAATAAAAAAATAAAAATCTTTAAAAAAAATAAATAAAATTGTAACCCACCCCCCAAACAGCAACACCAAAAACGAATTACCCTTTTCCCTCCAAAGAAGAGAGAAAAAGAGAAACGAGATTTCCAGGAGAAAGAGATTAGACTTAGCAAGACGATGAGATAGGTAAAGACTGGAAGCAGCAGAAAAAAGGGTGAAAAAATGGAGGGCTGAGAAGGTTAGGGTTTTTAGAAAATGGAGATAGAGTGAATAGGTAGTGATTCTTTCCCTTTGTTTTTTTTTTTTTTGGCTATGCCTAAAGCATGAGGAAGTTTCCGAACCTGGGATTGAACCCTTGCCACAGCACTGATAACACCAGATCCTTAGCCCACTAGGACATAAGGGAACTCCAAGGCAGTGATTCTTAGCACTGGCTGCATATTGAAATCATCTAGGATGCTTTTGAAATATACCAGTTCCTGGGCCTTCATGTAGACCAATTAAATCAGAATTTCTGCAGATAGGACCTGGGCGTCACTATTTCCTAAAACCTTCCCAGTTTATTCTAATGTGCAGAAAGTGTTGAAAAACACTGATATTAAGGAATGGTGCTATCAGCAGAACCTCACATGAGCCACTCTGGTTCTTAATGGTCATCAAAAGTCAAGTTGCATAGGAGGAAATTGTAGGCAGCAAAGGACAGTTCAGCATCCCCTGTTAAAAATACCTCTTAGGTTCCTGAGGGGAGCCTGAATGAGGGATTCTCTCAGATATATGGTTTATTTTGTGATTAGGGCAATATTCTCAAACTTGCTTTCTCATTAGAATCACCTAGGGAACTTCAAAAAGTACTGATGCCTGGAGTGCCCGTCATGGCTCAGTGGTTAACGAATCCGACTAGGAACCATAATGTTGCAGGTTCGATCTCTGGCCTTGCTCAGTGGGTTAAGGATCTGGCATTACCGTGAGCTGTGGTGTAGGTTGCAGACGCGGCTTGGATCCTGTGTTGTTGTGGCTCTGGTGTAGGCTGGCGGCTACAGCTCCGATTAGACCCCTAGTCTGGGAACCTCCATATGCCGAGAGTGTGGCCCTAGGAAAAGGCAAAAAGACTATAAATAAATAAATAAACAAATAAATAAAGTACTGATGCCTATGTTCCACCTCTGTTGATTATGATATAATTGGTCTGGGGTATGGTCTGGACTTTGGAACTTACAAAAGATCCCTGGATGATTCTAATATGTGGACAAGTTTGGGAACCACTGGATTTGGGAAAGGCAGAGGGAGAATTCATCATTATCTGCTTGGCTGTAAAATTTTAAATGTAGGTACAGCTATTTTCCATTTGGGTAATGACATCTGGAGCAATTTAATTCTCAGACTTTGCTGCATATTGGAATCACTTTGAGAACTTTAAAAAAATCCTCATTCCCAGGCCATACTCCATACCAATTAAGTCAGCCTCTAGGCATGGGACCCAGGCATCAATATTTTAAAATCCACAGGTGCTTCCAGTTTGCAAGTCACATTTGAGAACCAGTGATCTGCAGTGGTTCTCAAGGCAGCATCAGCACCACCTGGGCACTTATCAGATATGCAAATTTTCAGGCCTCACCTCAGACCTTCTGAAATTCTGGAAGTGAGGGCCAACAATCTATGTTCTAACAGCCCTCCCAGGAGACTCAGATATGCACTGAAGTTGGAAGCCACTGATCTTTGAAAAGGCAGCTGCCTACTTGCCCTCAGATTCCTGGTGAATTCACAGAAGCAGGGATGAAAATAAGAGATGAAAACCATCAGTGTACCACATTCTAAACCTAGAGACCTACTGTGATAGGAAAAAAAAAATTTCTATTCACGTATCTTTTTCTTTAAATCATTGCTATTCAGGGTTGGCTAAGGTGAAAGTGAAAAAATATAACTGCTAGGAAACAAAAGCCTCATTTAAAACCTCCACCTCCTATTGCTTAAATGTGGTCACTTTTTCATTAGGAAATTTAAAACTGTTCTTTAACGAATTAAAATTGTTGCTCCAAATTATGTATAGATAATTAAGGTTTTTCCCTTTATTAATGGTAAAATATTTTTGTCTACTTTTCTCTGCATAAATATCACTCAGTGCACAGTACAACCATTAAGGAGAATTACATTTGGACCATCGATGAAATTAAGTCAGATACTGCCTATCTTACACAAGCATCAGCTAATTTTAAAAATTGTTATTTTAAATCTCAGGCACTCATCATAGAATGTTTTGGGGGTGTTTTCTATGTGCCAAATATTGATAGCTTCTGGAGAAGAGAATAAATTAAGGTGATAAGAGTTATTACCTGGGAGTTCCCGTCGTGGCTCAGTGGTTAACGAATCCAACTAGGAACCATGAGGTTGTGAGTTCGATCCCTGGCCTTGCTCAGTGGGTTAAGGATCTGGCGTTGCCATGAGCTGTGGTGTAGGTTGCAGACGCGGATCCCGCATTGCTGTGGCTGTGGCGAAGGCCGGCAGCTACAGCTCCTGTTAGACCCCTAGCCTGGGAACCTCCATATGCCACAAGTGCGGCCCTAGAAAAGGCAAAAAGACAAAAAAAAAAAAAAAGAGTTACTAGCTGCCCTCAAATACCTCTGAACTTGTTGACATAATTATAGGGAAAAAATTAAAATAGAATGATAATTGCTATAATAGATACTATGTAAAGGACAACGTGAGAAATAAAAAGAAAGCAACAAACTCTGCTTGAGGAAAGCAAGAAAGGCTTCAGAGAGAAGGCAGCATTTGGGAGTTTTTCATACAGAGATGACATTCCAGGCACCAGGCAGAAGGAAAAATAAACAGGTTTCAAAGGAATTCAAGTTGTCTATATCTCTAGAACCCATAATATTCAGAGTAGACAACAAGTTCTCACCTGATGTCAAGTGCAATGTCTAAGAGCAGTATGCACAGAGGATAATAAAGGGGAAGGAAAGCGGATTCTTAAAGAGTGACCACTAGTATTAGGGCCATGCTGGGCCCTCCCTAAGGTATGGGAAAAACTGAAACCATAATCAAGGCAACTAACAGTCCCCCAGTTCTTACTCTTTGTGGATCCTGACTCATGGGACCACCCATCTTTATCAGTCCAAAGGTGAATGATTAATTGCCTGTTACTTGTCATCTCTGGACAGTTTTTGATTCCCAGAGAAGGCCTAACTACCTAAGCATCCAGATCAAGTACTATGGCAGTAGTTTGAGCATATGCCCAGAGAATACATATTTTTGGAGGAATTCTAGTGTTTATCAGTCAGGTACATCCTCCTCTGGGTAAGAGCCAGTAGGATTTTCTTAGAGAACCACATTTGCATATTTAACACAAGGAAATCTATAGAACTATCTACTTAAAAACAACTTATTGATTCCTTTTTTTTTTCCATCAGGTATGAAGATGATAAAAAAGAATGGGCTGGGATGTTGAAGGAAATACGTTATGCTTCAGGAGCTAGTTGCCTAGCAACACGGTTAAATCTCTTCAAATTGTCTAAGCTGTAAACAAGAAGGTGGAAAAACATAATAGATTAGGAGGTGGTCTGTTCGGATCATAGGGCTTTAATGTACTGTTTTTTTTCAAAAAGCCTATACAGAGATTCATGTAGAAATTATTTACGTAATTGTCTAAGAGATTAGCAGTGGGCTGCAAAACCTCAAAGTCATTAAATCACCAATGTAATAATCAGAGCTTAAAACCATTTCCTAATAAGAAATTAAATATTAATTTGAACAGATAATTTCTTTTGCTAATCTCAATCAATTGTAAAGCAGCTTCCTAAAATTGAGTTATTTACTAAACCTTTCATTTACATTGCTAAGGTACCTTTATACTTATTTTCTATTGGCAATGAAATTGAAGAATGAAATATATACATCCACATTTAAAAAAAAATGTTTATAATAGCAAAAACCTTTCCTCGTGCCTCAAGATATGACAAGAATCCTGTGCCTTATAACAGATTATATGCTGCGAGAAAATGTTGGAAACACTATTTAAGGAGTATAATAAGTGGGTCTCATTTGAAGGAGAAAAGTCTCTAAGTAAAAAGTCAAATTCAACTTGTCTTTTTTCTCCATTCTTTTTGTGACACTGGTATTTGTTATTTAAATCAAATCAAAAGAATTTAATGAAAACTTGTAACAGTCTTCAAGTTATTAACTTCAAGTTATTAACTTCAAGTTATTATCTGTGGTAGGAAGGTGAGAAGGTGGGTTTAGGATGGATTGATTCTTTAATTGCTGGGGCAGAATTTGGGGCCAGTGGGTGGGATGAAGGAGGGTGTGTATACACTGGTTTAAGCTTTATCTATACTTTGCAAAATATCTGATAGAAGATGACTGTGTTACTCTGTTTTCTGGGATGTGAAATCCTACATTCAAGCTATTTGTTCTTAGTGTGTACAGTAGGTTGACACCTCAGTGTGTCCAAAACCATCACATTCAACTCTGCAAGTCAGCAACTTATCATCGCTTATGGGTCTCATGTGCTTTCACAGACGTGTTTGACTTCTACCCTTATGTATGTTATTTTCTGAGAAGCTAGACTTGGAATTAATTTGGAGTATTCCATTATTACTTGTCAAGCAACTGCGTAAAGAATACGAAATGTTCATACAAGTTTATTTTCTCTTCTATAAATGTGGAAACATATCCAAGAAAAATCAGTTTTACTATGTATCTCTGGAGTAGAATCTTGAGTACTTTTTCATATTGAGAAATGCTGAACTGTACCCTAGTATACAATCAACAAATCTCAAAGGTGGGAAACTACAGGTTGTTTAGCAGGTAAATTGTTATGAAGAGAAAGGGATGGAGGAGAGAGGCTTATAGATTAAGACAGATTTAAAAGGGGGGTTGGGGAATTATGGTGTCTAGAGATACAAACCTGGGTGTCAGAACTGTTAAGAGGAAGTCTTTACTATAAAAGTATGATAGCAGCTACTTTAGGGGAAAAAGTACTGATCGATGTAGACATGAGATTAAGTTGTAAAAATAATGCCTTGCGATGATGAAAATGTTCTGGAAGTAGAAAGTACTGACGGTTGTACATCCTAGTATATTAAATGGTATATGAACTGTATCTCAGTGAAAAACAGGACACTTTTGTTTGTAACAATACCAGTTATTTAGACAGAAAAATCCTCAAAAATATAAGGATATATACATATATATATATACACATACGTGTGTTTGCATTCAAAGAGGGAACTGTAAATTACTTCGGTTTCTTAAAAGCTACCTGTCTTTTATATTAAGAATTTAAAACAATTTCCCACTTAGATAAAGTATTCTCATTGTAAAATGTCTGTTTATTGTATTTTTTTTCTCTTTTTTTTAGGGCCACACCCAAAGCATATGGAGGTTCCCAGGCTAGGAGGTGAATCGGCACTATAGCCACTCGGGATCTGAGCCGCATCTGTGACCACAGCTCATGGCAATGCCGAAGCCAGATCCTTAACCCACTGAGCAAGGCCAGGGATCGAACCTGCATCCTCATGGATGCTAGTCAGATTTGTTTCCACTGAGCCATGATGGGAACTCCTAAAATGTCTGTTTATTTTAATAGTTATTCAATTGACCTTGATATCGAGTTCCCTTTGTGGCTCATCAGGTTAAGAATCCGACTGGTATAAATGAGGGTGTGGATTCGAATCCCTGGCCTTCCTCAGTGGGTTAAAGATCCTGCGTTGCCATGAACTGAGGCATAGGCTGAAGATGCAGCTCGGATCTGGCATTGCTGTGGCTGTGGTGTAGGCTGACGGCTACAGCTCTGATTCAACCCCCACCCTGGGAACCTCCATATGCCAACGGTGCGACCCTAAAAAAAAAAAAAAGACAATTGACCTTGATATCCATTCTACACTATTATCTTTTAATCGAGTCAAGCCACTTCATTAAAATAAGTTCAAATCTGATACACCATGAATACCAATGTTCAATAAAAACGATGATCAGATTTGCCTTCTCCAAATATCCGTTCTCTCAGGTAGTCCATCCGAGCACCCTTTGTTGACAGTGCCATAGAGTTCCATTCAAAATGAGGGATCTGTAACATAAGTAATGTAGTCTGAATTAAAGTTAGAAAACAACAACAAAAAACATCAGGGCAGACTTTGCAGCATGGTAATGCTACACCTTTCACATTAAAAGGGCACACTTATAAAGGCAAATTCTCTGGGTTTTTTAGAGGCTGAATTAATACAAATATTTCATACCTGAATTACATGATAGCCTAAAATTTCCAAATGTCGTTTTTTCATGGCAGATTTCCCTTTTAAATGAGGGATATTTCTACAAAATGCTCTTGAATCCAAAAATTCCAAAGCAATCCTATATAGGATAAAAATAAATATTTACTTCTAAAATTACAAGGAGAGATTGTTCAGTTATAAGCCTTTTAGGAACAAGGTTGCATCTTTATAAACTGAAAAAAACCAAATGGATTAATGAGTATACTAAGTTATATTTCTACTTAAATTAGTAATTAATGACAAGTAACCCTATTCATTAGAATTGAATGAAATTATTGTAAATATCTGCATGCTTCCATCTATTTGTTTCTTTGTCCCATATATATGTATTATGCACCTACCATATGTAAGGTGCGTGTGAGGGATACAAAAATAACGAGACACAGTTTATAGTCTAACAGTGAACATGTGATACATAGTAAGTAACTATAGTGCAGTGTACGAATAGTAAAGAGACATGGAATAAGAAGATACTATTCCACTGAGGACAACTTGAAGGTTAGTGCTTTAGAGATTGCTAAACTTTGGACAGTGAAGGATGGACATTAAGGCAGAAGCACAGGAAAAACAAAGGTACATGCATAGAACGAATCAGATATATGAGGAGCAGGTTCTACTATAAACAATCCTTGATAGTTGAGCTCATTAAATGGTGCCAAATTTAACGTTTAGACAACAAAATCTGAAACTAAGAAAGTTACTTTTCAGCTCCTGGTGGCAGTCTCGATCCAGCTATTTGAGTATATGATTCTGAGGGTCTTTTTGGCAGTTTTCCCAAGGTTATATTATGACTTCCATATGGAAGAGGGTTTTTTCTTTTATCCAAGATACACTCAAAACCTATAAGGAAGTATAGGAAGCAAGAATATGAATTAGGTAAACTCTTATATGTAAAAGTTTAAGATATGTTTTGAATATATATACACTTACATAGGCATACAAACACACAGACACACACACACACTCCAACATGATGAGGTACCTTCCTAAATATCCAACTTATTTTATATGATCTAATCCAAGAGCACCTCTCTTTGAAAATCAATCAATCAAAATCAACCAGCAAATATTACTAAACTATTACTTAGCATAGGGTCTATATTTAGCATTGCACTAGGCCAAATCACATTAAGGAGTTTTACTGTAATCCCCTTAACTTTCTTGGTCACAACTGAAGGAAGCTAAACCAACTCATCTGAAAATCAGTAAAGATAAAGATCCAAGCATGTATCCTGTCTTCCTGTACATAAGGGTAACTGAATAGTTGATAATAGGAAAGTTCTTTTTTAGACAAAATCCAGCTAATAAATGCAGATGGAATGATAGATACAGAATATCACTTCTGTGCCACCCCTGATGAATAATGGATTGTGGCAATAATCTTTTTTTTTTTTTTTTTTTTGCTTTTTAGCTCCATACCCACGGCATATGGAAGTTTCCAGGCTAGGGGTCAAATCGGAGCCACAACTGTCGGCCTACACCATAGCTCACGGCAACGCTGGATCCCTGACCCACTGAGCAAGTCCAGAGGTTGAACCCGCATCCTTATGGATACTAGTGGGATTCTGCTGCACCACAAAGGGAACTCCCTGTGGCAATAATCTTAATGGCTGCTAAAATCAGTAGGTGAAAAGCTGATGGGAAAACTTCCTAACGGATGAGCTGATAATATATAAACACACTGATGAGTCTTAATATAATAAAAAGACAAAAGAACTATATGTCTTCTGATAAGATGAAGTAAGAAGTATACACCACTTACGAAATAGCTGGCCAACTCTCAACCCCAACCAGTCTAATCAAACTTCTAGCTCTAGGAGTTCCCTTTGTGGCTCAGTGGTTAATGAATCCGACTAAGAACGATGAGTTTGCGGGTTCGATCCCTGGCCTTGCTCAGTGGGTTAAGGATCTGGCGTTGCCGTGAGCTGTGGTGTAAGGTTGCAGACGCGGCTTGGATCCCGCGTGGCTGTGGCGAAAGCTGGCGGCTACAGCTCCTGTTAGACCCCTAGCCTGGGAACCTCCATATGCCGCGGGTGTGGCTCTAGGTAAAGGTAAAAGACAAAAAAAAAAGAAAAAAAAACTTTTAGCTCTAACTACTAGTTTTACAGGAAAAACAGGAGATGCAGGAGCATGCTGAATGACACCACAGGGTTGCAACTGGAAAAGTCCAAAATTACAGTCAATAACTATACAAAGAAAAAAAAAGGAGAAAGGTAAGACCTAAAAGACAAGTCAACCAAATGTAAAATTCAGATCGTAATTTCAACAAATAGTAAAACAGAAGTTCCTGTGGCTCAGGGGTAATGAACCCAGCTAGTATCCATTAGAATGCAGGTTTGATCCCTGGACTGCTCAGTATGCTAAGGATCCAGTGTTGCCGTGAGCTGTAGTATACGTCGCAGATGTGGTAGGATCCTGCGTTGTGGCTGTGGTGTAGGCTGGTGGCTATAGCTCTGATTCAGCCCCTCGACTGGGAACTTCATATGCTGTAGGTGTAGCCCTAAAAAGAAAAAAAAAATTTTTTTAAGTAAAAAACAGAAAAATACTAAAACAAAACATATAAAAGATAATTGAGACATCTGAGCATTGACAAGCTATATAATATTAAATTATTATGAGTAGTTGTAGGCAAGAAAATGATGGTGTGGCTCCATATTCTTTTAGATGTAAATTCTGAAATGATATATTATCTGTGATTTGCTTAAAAAGAATCAGGTAGGACTCTGATTACTATGTGTTGATAATTTTTAGTACTGGATGGGGATTTATTATACTATTCTATTTTTGTATATTTTGAAATTTTTCCTTAAAAATTTCAACCATTTAACATTACTAATTTATATTAAGATTATAATCCTTTAAAGTTCCTGCTATGGCGCAATGGGATTGGCAGTGTCTCTGCAATGCCAGGACGGAGGTTCAATCCCTGGCCCAGCACAGTGGGTTAAAAGATCCAGCATTCCAATAGCTACAGTATAGGTCACATTGGTCCCTGGCCTGGGAAAGCCATATGCCATTGGTGGCCAAAAACAAACAAATAGATAAATAAAAATAAACTTAAATTTAGAAAGTTTGTCAATCCTCTTAAAATTTCACATTTTACTTAAACCCACCACTTGAATTGAGCAAATTTTAAAAACTGTAAATGGCCATCTAACATATCTGAGAGCCCACGAGCTTTCTGCTGTCCACAATTAAATAGAATGCCTTCGACAACCGGATCACTGAGAAACAAGGTTAACTATGTTTGGATTGAGCACACAGATGGAAATCTCTGTCCAGGCTGATAAAACAACTTAGTTTATGAGATGAACTTAAAACAATGAAGTTTTTCCTGACTTTATTGCACTGAGTGACTCTTTTTTTGTTTGTTTGTTGTCGTTTTAGGGCCGCACCCACAGCATATGGAGGTTCCCAGGCGAGGGGTCCAAGTGGAGCTGTAGCTACCGGATTACACCACAGCCCCAGGAACGCTTGATCTGAGCTGTGTCGGCAGCCTATACCACAGCCTATACGACCCACTGGGTGAGGCCAGGGATCAAATGGATACTAGTCAGGTTCACTGAGCCACGACAGGAACTCCCTGAGTGACTCTTTTGAAGATCCAGAAATGTTCAGTGAATCTGAATCCTAAGTTTCACTCAGAATTGGTGAAACACTGACCTTTAAAAAGTCTTTTTGAAGAACAGCAAAATGCTGATAGTTATGAAAGCTGGGCCACTGGAACCTGGGAATTTGCTGTAATGCTCCCTCTATACTTTTTTCTGAAATTTTTCAAGATAAAAAAATTCAAAAAAAAAATTAAAATTCTAGGAGTTCCCATCACGGCTAAGTGGTTAACGAATCCGACTAGGAACCATTAGGTTGCAGGTTCGATCCCTGGCCTTGCTCAGTGGGTTAAGGATCTGGCGTTGCTGTGAACTGCGGTGTAGGTTGCAGACGCGGCTCGGATCCCGCGTTGCTGTGGCTGTGGCATAGGCCGGTGGCTACAGCTCCTGTGTTAGACCCCTAGCCTGGGAACCTCCATATCATATGCTGCAGGTGCAGCTCTAGATAAGGCAAAAAGATAAAATAAATAAATAAATAAATAAAATTCTAATTGACGAGATGATTCTATTTAAATTGGTTTGGTTTTCTTTTTTCTTTCTTTCTTTCTTTTTTTTGTTGTCTTTTTAGGGCCATACCCCTGGCATATGGAAGCTCCCAGGTTAGGGGTCAAATAGGAGCTGGAGCTGCAGGGCTATCCCAGATCCAAGCTGTATCTGTGACCTATACCACAACTCACAGTAACACTGGATCCTTAACACACTGATCAAGGTCAGGGATCGAATCTGAGTCCTCAAGGATACTAATTAGGTTTGTTACTGCTGAGCCACGACAGGAACTCCTAGTTTGGTTTTCTGAAAAAAGCTAATAACCTACCAAACACTTACCTATTGTGTAGTAATAAGGTGTAAGAACCGAGGCCTTTACAAAACTGATTCCTCCTAGAACCTCTGCCAACATTTTATAAATCTGCTGTTGTGCTCCATTCATGCTGCCAGTATCTTTATGAAAATAAAAACAATTAGTCCACTTAAAATAAGTTTTTGCATGAAAATCACCCCAAGTCTACAAACTGAAAAATAAAGATTAATATTTCCTTCAATGTAATAACACATGCATTTTTCTACTAAATTCAGGGGAAGTTCTCTGGCTCTCTACCAAAGGAGATTCAGTGTTCCAAATATTAAAAAATTCGTACAACACAAATCTCACCTACAAAATGGCTTCACTAAAGTCATGACGCTGTTGCAAACTCTGGTGTCACGGCTAGGTTTTTGTTTGTTTGTTTGTTTGTTTCCTTTTTTTCATTTTTGACCACTCTGAAGCATATGGAGCTCCCGGGCCAGGGATCAGATCCAAGCTACAGTCTCAACCTAAGCCAAAGCTGCGGAAATGCCCGATTCCCTAACTCACTGTGCCAGGCTGGGGATCAAACCTGAGTCCCAGCACTCCCAAGATGCCACCAATCCCTCTGCACCATAGCAGGAGCTCCCATGGTTAGGTTTAACCGTAATAACAGTGCACTACCTAATTAATTAATTAAGCTTTACTTTCTGACGCAAAGAAAACTCAAACCTTTATTACGCTGTTGACAGAAGCGCTCATGAAACCATGGAATCTGGTATTCAGGACATTCCAAGCAGACTGCTCTATTTAATTCCATAAGACGAAATTGGACCTTCATATTTAGAGATGAACATAAAACTGAAATTTAAAAATTATATTAATGGGCTTTGATAGCCTGAACTGAGCAAAGACAATTCATTTTCCACTTTCATTTATCCCCATTATCGTCTATAACATTTTTTTTTTTTTTTTGCTTTTGAGGGCTGTACCCTCGACATTTGGAGGTTCCCAGGCTAGGGGTCAAATAGGAGCTGTAGTTGCTGGCCTGCACCACAGCCACAGCAAAGCCAGATCCAAGCCGTGTCCGAGACCTACACCACAGCTCACAGCAATGCTGGATCCTTAACCGACTGAGTGAGGCCAGGGATCAAACCTGTATCCTCATGGATACTAGTCAGTTTCAGTTTCACTGAGCCACGACAGGAACTCCTAGTTATGAACATTAAAACCACATTTTAGGAGTTCCCTTGTGGTTCAGCCCAAAACCAAAAACAAACTACATATACAAAAAAAAGAATATCAAAGAATGTTCATTGACCTAATATTCTACCATTAGCAATCTATCTAAGGAAACTAAGATGAGGGCAATTACTCATGTATAGCAATCTTTATTAACAGTAATAAAGAGAGAGTTCCCTGGTGGTCTTAGTGGTTAAGACTAGGAGCTTTCACTGCTGTGGCCTGTGTTCAATCCCAGGTCTGGGAACAGAGATCCCACATCAAGCTGCTACATGCAGAAGTAAAAAAAGAAAAAAAAATAATTAAGAATTGGAAACAGGAGTTCCCGTTGTGGTTCAGTGGTTAATGAATCCGACTAGGAACCATGAGGTTGTGGGTTCGATCCCTGGCCTTGCTCAGTGGGTTAAGGATCCAGCGTTGCCGTGAGCTGTGGTGTAGGCTGGAGACGCGGCTCGGATCCCGCGTTGCTGTGGCTGTGGTGAAGGCCGGCAGCTATAGCTCCTGTTAGACCCCTAGACTGGGAACCTCCATATGCTGTGGGTGTGGCCCTAGATAAGGCAAAAAGACACACACAAAAAAAATTTAACGGTATGGGAAATTGTTCAAAGTATAGTTCGATGACAAAAGGCAATGTATAAAAGTGAATATAAGAGGAGTTCCCATTGTGGCTCAGCAGAAACGAATCCGACTAGGAACCATGAGGTTGCGGGTTCAATCCCTAGTCTCACTCAGTGGGTTAAGGATCCAGCATTGCTGTGAGCTGTAGCGTAGGTTCTAGACACGGCTCGGATCCCGTGTTGCTGTGGCTGTGGCGTAGGCTGGCGGCTACAGCTCCGGTTAGACCCCTAGCCTGGAAACATCCACATGCTGCGGGTATGGCCCTAAAACAACAAAAAGGCAAAAAAAAAAAGTGAATATATGTATAGAATACAAATTTTGTTTTAACATATATATAGATCTATAAAAAAGACAGAAGAAATACTCCAAAACATTAAAAGTGGTAGTTTCACTTGGTGGTAAGATTATGAATAATCTTTTATTTTCTAGTTTATACTGTTCTGTATTCTAAGTTTTCTACAATAATCAGGAAATACTTTTATAAACAGAAAAAAACATTATTAACAATTAAATGCTTTAGTATGCAGGCAGAGCTGAAACTTGAATATAAAAATATGTGATAATTTATTAAAATGTAGATACATACGTTCAAGTTGAGAATCTAATTTGGCTAAGAATTTGATGTTAAAAATTGCCTTTAGTAGATCTTCTGGAAAATACTCAAGTGTGGCCAAAGAGAAACAAAGAAACACTAACATGATAGGATCCAATATACCTAAAACAAAATTAAGATTAAAAAAGTACACATAAGTACATATGTTATTCACATATACATAAGTACATGTTATTCAGGTAAAACCAGGTTTTTCAAAAATGATACAACAGAGCCTGGACAAAATTAATCTATACGGTTACAAGGCAGGATGATGGTGAAATAGTTACCTTTGAGTGGCAGTAAAGGAGGAAAGGGGGCCAGGAGAGAAGGTACTATGCTAATATTCTACTCCTTTTTTGGGGCCACACTCACAGCACGCGGAGGTTCTTGGGGCTGGCATCAAACCCACACCACAGCAGAAACCCAATCCACTGCAGTGATAACAATGGATCCTTAACCCACCGTGTCACAGGAGAACTCCCAGTATTCTGTTTCTTAATCTGGGTTTGATTCTTAGGTGATTCCATTTGCATAATTTCATACAATATACATATATACACATTAAGGATATGTGTATATATGTATTATAGTTATTATAATATCAGTGTTATAGTTATTATACTTCTATTAAAACTTGTAAAATTGGAGTTTTCTTGTGGCACAGCAGGTTAAGGATCCAGTCACTGCAGAGGCTGGGTCACTGCTCTGGCCTAGATTCAGTCCTTAGCCTGGGAACTTCCACATGCCATGAGCGTGGCCAAAGAAAATAAATTTTTAAAATTGCCTTGGGAGTTCCCATTGTGGATTAAGGACCTAACATCATCTCTGTGAGGATTCAGGCTCCATCCCTGGCCTCACTCAGTGGGTAAGGATCTGGCGTTACCACGAGCTGCAGCATAGGCAGCAGATTAGGCTGAGATCCAGTGTTGCTGTGGCTGTGGTATAGGCCAGCAGCTGCAGCTCCAATTTGACCCCTAGCCTGGAAACTTCCACGTGCCACAGGTGTGGTCATAAAAAGATAAACAAACAAACAAACAAAATTGCCTTGAAGAGAGAAAGATTCAAAACAAAAGGTCAGTAGAGTGTATAAAAATAAGAAGTGATCCTAGACTCCATGTACTGATGATAAAAGTACTCAGAAGGTGTTAGGTATCATTCTAAGAACTTTATAAATAACAATGCATTTTTTTTTTTTTTTTGCCTTATCTAGGGCCGCACCCACGGCATATGGAGGTTCCCAGGCTAGGGCTCTAACAGGAGCTGTAGCCGCCAGCCTTCGCCACAGCCACAGCAACACGGGATCCAAGCTGTGTCTGCAACCTACACCACAGCTCACAGCAACGCCGGATCCTTAACCCACTGAGCAAGGCCAGGGATAGAACCCGCAACCTCATGGTTCCTAGTCGGATTCATTAACCACTGAGCCACGACAGGAACTCCAATAATAATGCATTTAAACCTCACTTCAGTGTACAGTAGCAACGATCATTATCTCTACTTTATAAACCATGTGTACTGAGGCACAGAGAAGTTAAATGACTTGCTCCAAGTTACACAGTTAGCAAGTGGAGGGTGGAATTTAACCTGGAGAGTCCCACTCTGGAGTTCTGAACAACACTGTGTTGCTGCTACTGCTGTGTAGGGCTCTTCAACTTCCAGCTGAGTGTAGACATAAATGAAGCTCAGGCCTCACCTAGCACTTCATCCCTTACCTGTCACCTAGCAGCCTAGAGGTGTGTTCCAAAGTGTAAGGCTTGAGGTTATTTGCCTTATCCAAGAGACATTTCCTTTTTTTTTTTTCCTCTCTCTCTCAGGCCACACCTTCGATATGGAAGTTCCCAGGCTGGGGTCGAATGGGAGCTGCAGGTGCAGGCAGGCCTATACCACAGCTACAGCAACACCGGATCTTAATCCTCTGAGCGAGGCCAGGAATCTAACCCACATCCTCGTGGACACTGTGTTGGGTTCTTAACCCACTGAGCCACAAGGGGAACTCCCCAAGAGACATTTCTGATGAGAGGGAAGAAAGGGTCATCTACAGCACCCCCTTAGCAATAACATTGTTACAAAGGGCAAAAAAAGATGTTAAATCTTTTCAAAGTTTTGCTGCGTTTAATAAAGCAAGATCAAGTCACAAGATTAATAGTGATGATCTCCATTAGCAAAACTGATCTATCAAAACTAATATTTATTCAAAATAAAGAAAATTAGTACTCTGCAAGTTACTTAAAATTTTGCTTATATAGGTCTCCAAAACTTTTCCAAAAAAAAAAAAAAAGATTCTCTGAGTAAATCTTAAAAAAAGCCAAAGCTGCATTTCTCAGCCTCTCATCTCTTACACCCTTTGTTTGAGAAAAAAAAAAGAATGTGCTTTCATTTCCTTCTGATTGTGGACACAGGACTGAACAACCAGGAGAGCACATTCAAAAGTCTCATCTTTCAGTTTCAAGTCTCATCTTTCTATATATAGTTGTGTTACCAAAAGGGGGTATAAATAAATGCCACTCATGCACACACCCATACATGAATAAACACACACATACCACAGTCCCATTTAACTAACCCTAACCCTAACCCTATTTCTCTATTAGACACAGTAATAGACGTCATTAGACACTATCCAGCTTATAGATCCCATAAAAATGTAGTGAGGTCCAGAGCATGATACTGACATAACATATTTACAGTGATTTCACACCAGCCTAACTAGAGTGTCTAGAGAAACATATCCTAATATAGATATATCCTAACA
This sequence comes from Catagonus wagneri, assembly GCA_004024745.2. Taxonomy (NCBI): domain Eukaryota; kingdom Metazoa; phylum Chordata; class Mammalia; order Artiodactyla; family Tayassuidae; genus Catagonus; species Catagonus wagneri. The sequence continues at coordinate 23,024,070 of PVHT020000141.1, forward strand.
TCTTACACTGGACATAGAAGCTTTCAGTTAAGTGTTTGTTGCTCGATGGACAAAAGAATGGGTATTACTCTCTAGGCACAGCAAAATACTCTGAGGAAGTTATTCTCTAGCTCTCTGTCCAACCACTTCTCCTACCAACTCTGTCTCCCTCATTCTACCCCTGCCACACTGAATCTGCTGTATCTAAAAGCAATCAAGCTGGAGTTCCCACTGTGGCTCAGCGGGTTAAGAACCTAGCTAGTATCCATGAGGATGTAGATCCAATCCCTGGCCTTGCTCAGTGGGTTAAGGATCCGGCATTGCCGAGAGCTGCAGTGTAGGTCACAGACTTGGCTCGGATCCTGTGTTGCTGTGGCTGTGGTGTAGGCCGGCAGCTGTAGCTCTGATGGGACCCTTAGCCTGGAAACTTCCATATGCTGTGGGTTCAGCCCTAAAAATATAAAAAAATAAATAGAAGCAATAGAGCATGTTCTCATCCCAGGGCCTTTTGCACTTGCTTTCCTTTGTCCTGGGATTCTCTTCCCTTCCCCACCAATGGACATGGGTCACTCGCTCACTCCATCCAATCCATGTCAGTGACATCCCCTCAGGGAGGTAGCCCTGACTCCCTGATCTAAACAGCACTCCATTCCGTCCACCCCACCATCCTCCTCCATCCTACACATCTGCCCTGCTTTAGTGTTCTTGAATATATACTTATCTCCACTTGACCTTATATATTTGTTTATTGTTCCTGTCAGTCTCACCGCACCAGAAAAAAAAACTTAATGGTGGTAGAGTCTATTTGTTTTTATCCGCCTATATCTCCAGCAACTAAAAGACTTCCTGATAATGTTGTGAATGTTGGTGAGTGTCAACCGAAAAGGCAGTAACTACCGAGCCAGTTGTTTCATCACGAAAACTCCCACATCATACTGACAAATAAGAGGAGTGAATCTGAGAGGAAAAGCCCGATAAAGCCCTTTTCCTTGAAAGCCAATAGGACAAAATACAATTCAAGACCCAAAATAAACGGTAAAAAGAAAAAAAATAATTCCCTGCCTCTGCTACCCTCACATACTGCCTCTGCTAAGGCCAACGGCAGGCAAGAATATTGCTATTCCATTCTTTTCCAGTACTGAAACACCATTTAAAAACTTTGAGACACATAATAATTCAGCACCAGGAGTTCCCTGGTGGGCCAATGGGCTAAGAATCCGTCACTGTCACAGCCACAGCACAGGTCACAGTTACAACTTGGATACTAGTCGGATTTGTTACCACTGAGCTATGGTGGGAACTCCTAAAAAAGTTTTTTAAATGGATCCAAAGTTTTTTAAGATATAAAATTCATGACAATTATTATAATACTTTTTAAAGGGGCTATGTTAAGGTTCCTACTGTGGCAAAACGGGATCTGCATCATCTTGGGAGTGTTGGGACACGGGTTCAATTCCCGGCCCAGCACGGTAGATTAGAGATCCAGCATTGACACAGCTGCAACTTAGGGCAAGACCACAGCTTGGATCTGATATCTGGCTTGGGAACTCCATATGCCCTGGGGAGGCCAATAAAGGAAAAAAAAAAAAGAGGGGGTTATGTATTAGAGTAGCAGCGACAATATCTTCCAACATCCTCATCAATGTAGTACCAAACAATATACCTACTTAAGTGAGAAGTGAGATGTTGAATGCAAGTTCCAAAAAATTCATCCCTTTGAGGTGGATCATAGTTCAAGGCACTGAATGGAAGAATAATAGCAAGGATTGAGAAAGGATGAATCTGTAAAAACAGAACAAAAAGTTATCACTTCAACTTTAGTGAAACAAAATTTAACCTAATTAAAGTACGTTTAAACAAAGTAAAAGTCTTTATCTAACATGCCTACAGTTAAATGAACATGCCCACAGTTAAATGATAAATGTATCAATTGTTTATTAAGTTTTTTCTACCTTGTTATAATCTATTTAATCTCACCAATTTCTGACAATTTAAGAATAATGAAGTCAGAGACATAATTTTGTTTTCACACCATTTCACACTTGAAAAAAAATTTTTCTTTTCTTTTTTCTTTTTTTTTCTCACACTTTTGAATAGTTTTGTTTGTTTGTTTTGCTTTTTAGGTCCGCACTCTTGGCATTTGGAAGTTCCTAGGCTAGGGGTCGAATCGGAGCTACAGCTGCTGGTCTACACAACAGCCACAGCAACCTGGGATCCAAGCCGCATCTGAGACCTACACCACAACTCACAGCAATGCCAGATCCTTAACCCACTGAATGTGGCCAGGGATCAAATCCGCATCCTCATGGACACTAGTCAGATTTGCTTCCACTGCACTTTAACGGGAACTCCTGAATAGGTTTTTTTTGGTTGTTGCTGTTTTTTTTTTTTTTTTTAAATGACTGCACCCACAGCATACGGAAGTTCCTGGGCCAGGCACTGAAGCTGAGCCACAGCTGCAACCTATGCCATAACTGTGGCACCACCTGATCCTTTAACCCACTGCACTTGGACGAGGGATCAAACTGGACCAGGGATCAAACCCACACCTCTGCAGCGACCCAAGCTGCTGCAATAGGATTCTTTCCTTTTTTTTTTTTTTTGGTCTTTTTGCCTTATCTAGGGCCGCACCCGTGGCATATGGAGGTTCCCAGGCTAGGGGTTTAACAGGAACTGTAGTCGCCGGCCTACGCCAGAGCCACAGCAATGCCAGATCCGAGCCACGTCTGAAACCTACACCACAGCTCACGGCAACGCCGGATCATTAACCCACTGAGCAAGGCCAGGGATAGAACCCCCAACCTCATGGTTCCTAGTCAGATTCATTAACCACTGAGCCACGATGGGAACTCCTGCAATAGGATACTTAACTCCCTAAGCCACAGTGGGTACTCCATGAATTGTTTTAAATAGTATAAGCAATCATCACAGGATTATACAAAGTAGGAAAAAGAAAACAAAAGTCATCCATTTCCATTATCATAATACAACTAGTATTAAAAATTTCCTTCTAGCCAATGAATTTTGACCACTGATCTTAACGATACTTGTAATGAACCAAAGGATGACTGCTAATCTCCCCAAATCTGTACTGCTGGAGGAAGAGGTTTTAAGAGGAGAAATGACAGGGAGTTCCTTTCGTGGCTCAGCAGTTAATGAACTCAACTAGGATCCATGAGGGTCGGTTTTGATCCCTGGCCTTGCTCAGCGTTGCATGAGCTGTGGTGTAGGTTGCAGATGAGGCTCAGATCTAGTGTTACTGTGGCTGTGGTGTAGGCCGACAGCTGTAGCTCCAACTCAAGCCCTAGCCTGGGAAATTTCACATGCCATGGGTTCTGCACTAAAAAGCAAAAAAAAAAAAAAAAAAAAGAGGAGGAATGACAAATTGCTGAACCACAAACGAGAGCTTAATTTTTAAACTTCAAATTTGAATCAAGTTCTCAAAGTACTTACCATAGGGAGTTCCCTTCATGGCTCAGCAGTTAACAAACCTGACTAGCATCCATGAGGAGGTGGATTCAATCCCTGGCCTTGCTCAGTGGGTTAAGGATCTAGCATTGCCGTGAGCTGAGGTGTAGGTTGCAGATGTGGCTTGGGTCCTACGTTGCTGTGGTTGTGGTGTAGGCAGTCAGCTGCAGCTCCAATTCAACCCCTAGCCTGGGAACTTCCATATGCCACAGGTACGGCCCCAAAAAGACAAAAAAAAAGGTACTTATGATAAACACTTATGCTTCTAGAAGCTGACAACTATATAACACTAATGCATAATATTTCAGTTTCACCTTTTCAATCTGCTGAACCACCACTGAGGCTATCCTATCAAGTAGTGAAGTACTGAGGTAGTTACTTCTAGAAATAAAAGATGCAATCCCTGCAACATTTAGGTAATTAATTTCATCCGTCAAATGCTGTAAGGTAACAACTGTTTCTTCAAGGAGTGAATGAGCAAACCAGTCTCCTTTCAAAGATTTAACTTCTTCCCATAACAGATTCAAGTCGTTGCATTTCTGTAGTCTCTGACGACCATGGTAATCTAATTTTTGAAGTAGTTTCAGCTGTTTCCCAGGAGTATTATCCAGATACATGTGATCATTCTGAATACATCTTAAAACAGATGTGGCAAAACCATTCAGGTCATTTAGGTCACACTGTGGTAAAACTGCTTCAATCTGAGCTATCCTTGCTTCATCTAGGTGAGGAGAAGGAAGCATCGAAAGAGCACAGACCAGGAGGGCAATCTCACTAGGTATGACACTGACTTTCAAATAACTATAAAGGAAGAGGAAAAATGAAAAGAACAAAATTAATACATCAGCAACAAAACCCAAAATCTATGTAAGTATTAGAATATTAATATATAATTATTATTAAAGTTAATAGGGGAGTTCCCGTCGTGGCGCAGTGGAAACGAATCTGACTAGGAACCATGAGGTTGCAGGTTCAATCCCTGGCCTCGCTCAGTGTGTTAAGGATCTAGCATTGCCGTAAGCTGAGGTGTAGGTTGCAGATGTGGCTCGGATCCCACGTCACTGTGGCTGTGATATAGGCCGGCAGCTATAGCTCCGATTAGACCCCTAGCCTGGGAACCTCTATATGCCGCAGGTGTGGTTCTAAAAGGACAGAAAAAAAAAAAAATTAATAGGCATGATAGGCTTAAAATATAAGTTAACTTTTTTTTTTTTTTACCTTGCCTGTAGATGTGGAAGTTCCCAGCACAGGGATGGAACCCATGCTACAGAAGTGACCCCAGCTGCTGCAGTAACAATGCCGGAACTTTAACCCATTGGGCCACAAGCAAACTCCAAAATATAAGTTAATTTAGGAAGGGCTAGATAGGAGTTCCTGTTGTGGCTCGTAGTAACGAACCTGACCAGGATCTATGAGGACACAAGTTCAATCCCTGGCCCCGCTCAGTGGGTTAAGGATCTGGCATTGCCATGAGTTGCAGTGTAGGTCACAGATGCAGCACGGATCCTGCCTGGCTGTGGCTGTATCATGGGCCAGCAGCTGCATCCGATTCGACCCCTAGCCTGGGAACTTCCATATGCCACAGGTGCGACCCTAAAAACAAAACAAAACAAACAAAACAAAGGACTAGATAAATTCAAAGATGACAGGTTCATAAAAGGTCACTAAGGAAGACTTAAGATGCTCTAAAGCACATCCCAAGTTTTTTAATGCAAAAATAAAATTATAGTCCCTGACAAAAGGTCAGTGTCAGAACAATGTCTGCAGTACTACTGTTGGAGACAGAATTAGATCTTATTTCTATTATAATCTTTCGGAAGCCGCTATGACCTAGAACAGGCCCTGGCAAACAGTAATCACTTAATAACAGTGATTCCCTTCTTCTGCTACATAAGAAGCCCAAACTTAAAAAAAAAAACAAACAGATAACAGAGGGCACACAATTGATCCCATTCTCTAGGCCTCCTTTCCTGAATCTCTGTGGCAAGAGCCCCACCACCAGGACAGCAGGTGTTAAGATACCAATTAAAAACGGAGCTTTTAAAGACTCTAGGTTTAAAAGAGCTGGAAGAGATAATCAAATCTAAATTAAAACAAAACCGAGTTGCCTTTTAAAATATTAAATTGACATATTAAAATAGTGATAATATTCAATGCTAGCAATGGTGCACTGATACAGGTTTTCTCATTCACTAATAGTAAACTTAAAAAGTTGGAGCAATCTTTCCAGAAAGTTATTTAGCAGTATGACTTGAGAACTTTTTGCCAATTTTATGATACTTGTCTAAAAATAAACCCTCAACAGACACAAACTCTCCCAACATCCACTTGATGTTTTCTCCTTATCTCTTTTCCATGCCCCCTCTGCCAGTGTTTATACTTGATATATTTTGAATGGAAATGAGGTCAGTAAGGTGATGGAGTTTTGCCTTCTTCAGCAGCTCCAATCTTTTCATGGTTATTCCATTCCTGCAGGAAAGGAGAATGCTTGGCAGAATGAGCATGGAGAGATAAGTGTCTTAAATTTTTAATAATAACCTACCCATTTCTGCTTTCAGAAGTTTCTACAACTCTGTATGTAATTAAACAAAGCAAATATTGAGGGTAGATTATAAAATTAAAGACTGAACAAACATGTTTATTTTAATCTTACCTAAGCAGCAATTCTCTGAGTTTTACAAAAAGCTCTTTACTTTGAAAATGTAGAAAAATCAATGCTTGAGTTATTCTCAGTAACTCTACTGGTTTATAGTTATCCAAATGTTTATGCAACATTGAAGCAATTCTAAAAAGAATGATAAAACACATATTATAACCAGCTCATTCATTTCTTTATTACACTTTCACTAAGGAGCTGTTTCATGCCATACATACTCATGCTAGAGAAACAGCAAGCAACAAATGACATGAAGTTTTCTGTTGTTGAAGAACTGTTTCAGGATAATGATAGAAATGTAAAACTGATTTAATTTTCTTCCTTAAATCCACTGGCCCTCTAATGGACATGCTTAAAACCAATGAGAAATGCAAATAGGCAATAAATTGGAGGATTAGGGCAGAAGGAATATTTTTAAAAGGAATATATAATAATGACAAAATAAGTATACAAAGTCTGAACCATATATTTTTTTTTCTTCTTAAATCTGGTGAAGAAGCCAAAATACGGTGGTATAATTTCAAGGTAACAACTGTAGTGTGGAACAACTATAAGTCTATATAGATGTTAATTGTTCTACAGAAACTGTCCTTTTGAAAATTCAGGTCCTGCTCCATTCTCTCTACCTTCCTAGATTATGACGCTCTGTTTGAGAATAACAACAGCAGCAAATGAAATGAAAGATGCTGTAAACAATTTAAAAATCTCTGTTTTGAGGAGTTCCTGTCATGGCTCAGGGGTTAATGAATCTGACTAGCATCAACGAGGACACAGTTTCAATCCCTGGCTTTGCTCAGTGGGTTAAGGATCCATCATTGCTGTGAGCTGTGGTGTAGATCGCAGACGCGGCTCAGAGCTGTGTTGCTGTGGCTGTGGTGTAGGCCAGCAGCTGTAGCTCCAGTTTGAATCCTAGTCTGGAAATCTCCATATGCTGTGGGTGTGGCCCTAAAAAGAAAAAAAAAAATCTCTATTTTGAAAAACAAATTACTTAGAAAATAAACAATGACTTAATCCTTATTTCTTCAAAACCAACAGATTACAGGAAAAAATACAATTCTTTCTAAAAAAATAGCAACATATGAATGCCAACTAAACCTAACATCATGAATTTCAGAAAAAAATTACTTTTTAATCAGATGTGAATTTCTGCTTTCCATCGCTTCCATTGCTCCTATCACTGCCAGGGCTTGCTTGCTAGTCAGCTCCTCTGACATCAAAAATATTGTTGATTTAAGTCTAGAAACAAAGAAAAAAAAATTTTATGTTGAAAAACTTATGATTAGATTATTCATATTTAAAAATATAACATTCCTTAGGTAACACGGAAAAAAATAATATAAACAAAAACTGAATTCAATATATGATTCCAATTTTCTCTCCAGATACTTGGGCATAATATAAAATATTATTGAATAAAGAAAAACATTGTTTTCTTCAAAGTAATTAGGGCTTTAGCATAATCTTAAACTGTCTCTCAAAAAACATAGATAAAACATTTTAGGTTTTTTTTTTTAATTTTTTTTGGCTATGCCCACAGCATGTGGAAGTTTCCAGCCCAGGTGTTAAACCCACGCCACAGCAGCCACCAAACCACTGCAGTGACAACACCAGATCCTTAACCTGCTGCACCACAGGAGAACTCTTAGATAAAATGTATCTGTTTGGGGGGGGGGGTTGTTGTTGTTTTGCTAATTTTTTTTTAATGATTTTCAAATAGGATAAGGTTAAAATGGTTACAAAATACAATAAATTCAATGATATTATTCAGTAGTAGAGAGCTAAGAAATGAACAATATTCCAACAATACCTCAATTTTTAAAAACTGATTAAGATCTAACCAGGAAGTCAATATACCTGCATATTAACAGAAATCTTACATACAAAGTACTTACTATAACACCATAAACTGGCAATTCCCATTGTGGCTCAGCAGCTTAAGAACCTGACATAGTGTCCATGAGGATGTGGGTTCAATCCCTGGCCTCACTCAGTGGGTTAAGGATCCACCGTTCCCGTAAGCTTCAGATTCGGCTCAGATCTGGCATTGCTGTGACTGTAGTGCAGGCCGGCAGCTGTAGCTCCAACTAGACCCCTAGCCTGGGAACTTCCATATGCAACAGGTACAGCCCTAAAAATTAAAAAAAAAAAGGTATAAACTGAAAATTTACCAAGATGGTTCATTTTGAAACCACCTAAAGTAGTAGAGTAATAAAAGGATAGAAATATGTGTCTTTTAGAATAATTTAGAAAGCAAGCCCAAAACATGGAATCTGAAGAAAATAGGAAAAATTAATTTTCTATTAATCCTGGAAAGTTTCATACCACCCTTTTCACCAACCTGATCAAGTATGTCAAACAGAGCTTCTCCCAAAAGTTTTTCCCAACCATTATAGTCCACGTTTTTCTATCACTTTTCTGTCTGCCTTCAGCAATTACTATCTATATCACTAATTTTGGTGCTTACTCATAAAAATGTTGAAGTGTCATGGTATTCACTTTTTTTTTTTTTTGGTCTTTTTAGGGCCACCCTTGTGGCATATGGAGTTTCCCAGGCTAGGGGTCAAATCGGAGCTATAGCTGCTGGCCTACACCACAGCCACAGCAACACGGAATCCAAGCTGCGTCTGTGACCTACACCACACCTCATGGCAACACTGGATACTTAACCCACTGAGCGAGGCCAGGGATCAAACCCATGTCTTCCTGGATACTAGTCAGGTTCATTACCACTGAGCCACTGTGGGAACTCCCAAAGGGCTCTTAAAAATAAAACTGTTGGCATTCCTGTTGTGGTGCAGCAGAAACGAATCTGACTAGTAACCATGCAGTTTCAGATTCGATCCCTGGCCTCACTCAGTGAGTTAAGGATCCGGAGTTGCAGTGAGCTGTGGCATAGGTCGCAGACGTGGCTTGGATCCAGCATTGCTGTGGCTGTGGCGTAGGCCGGCAGCTGTAGCTCTGATCTGACCCCTAGCCTGGGAACCTCCATATGCCATGGGTGTGGCCCTAAAAAGCAAAAAATAAAATAAAATAAATTTCTCCACGAAGTCTTTACTAACGGGTATCTCCATCATGTAACTCCTAGAACCCCTGCTTAACTGAATCTACTAATCATACTTATCTGTTTGCTCATACCTAGTAATCAGGTATTACTTTAATATACGCTCTATAGCCCAAATATTTCCATCTACATTATTATCTGGCAAAACTGGAACTTCTTAAAAGACATGGAATAGATCAAAATTACCCAAACCTGACAATGGGAACATATACCAACATGCATAATAAAAGCTTTTGACAATGAATATGAAGACACCAAAGCATAAAATGGTCCATTATTAGGACTACTATAACTCTGAATACCCCACACCCTACACTGGGGTGCGGGAAGTCTTATTTCTCGGCATAAAGCCAATCATATGGCCTAAGGGCAAATAATAGCACTTAAAATGATGTTCTCCCCAGTCCACTGCTGTGTTGGCCACGGAGAGGATTACTGGCCCCAATTCAGAACACAGTAGGAGACTAAGAGCTTGAGAAATTAGAATAATCAGGCAAAGAATCAAGGAGGAAAGCATAAGAGTTCTCCCTTCCACAGTGGAGTGGAGTGACTTTTCTGCCTTCCAGAACTGCAAGGAGATCTAAGCATGAAGGCGCCACACACTTGCAAAAAAAAGAGTAAAGCGTTTCTAGCTGAACTTACTGATTCTTTTCTTCAGGTCCTGCCAGGGGTCCCAGAGCTACCAATAATTTTACAAAGTTAGCAGGGTGGTCAAACAGAGGAATCATTTCTGTTAGCCTCTTTTTAGCCATTAAAAAAAACTGAAAACTATAGAACTGTAGAGAATGGTACAAACTAAGTATTTTACTGATGAAGTCCAAATCAAGGTGGTTCATATTGCTTAAAAACACCTTATTGCATCTTTCTAAAAGTGGGTAATAACTATATTTAATATTTCGAAGAAACTGTACTATTCTTCTTGCTGTGTTGACCTGGGAAGGATCTATGGTGTCAAAAAGAAGCTCTGCTTTGTTCACTAATTGTTCTTGAAAACGTCGTGATGTTAAAGAAGATATGCTGACCATCAAGACAGACAAGGACCTGAAAAAGGAAGAAGATGCAAAGATTTTTACATTATCAAAGAATAATGAACAATTTTAAGCATTAAATGATTAGAAATAGAAAGGAACTGATAAAAATATGGATTTAGAGTTCCTGTTGTGGCGGGGCAGTTAACTAATCCGACTAGAACCACGAGGTTGCGGGTTCGATCCCTGACCTCGCTCAGTTGGTTAAGGATCTGGCGTTGCCGTGAGCCATGGTGTAGGCTGCAGACGTGGCTCGGATCCCACGTTTCTGTGGCCATGGTGTAGTCTGGCGGCTACAACTCTGATTAGACCCTTAGCCTGGGAACCTCCATATGCCATGGGTGCAGCCCTAGAAAAGGCAAAAAGACCAAAAAAAAAAAAAATTTGCGGGTTTTATATCACAACATTTTTATTTTACATACAGTTGAGACTTAGGTGTTACTCTCTTAGTAATCAAACCTCTTTAAACAAGGAGTCCTGTAGTGGCCTAGTGATTAAGGATCTGTGTTGTCATTGCTGTGACTCAGGTCACTGAAGGGTATCAGCGGTTCTATCCCTGACCTGGTAACTACTACATCCATGGGTATGGTCAAAAACAAAAACAAAATCCTGGAGCTCCTGTTGTGGCTCATCAGCATAAGAACCTAGTCTCTGTGAGGATACAGGTTTGATCCCTGGCCTCGCTAAGTGAATTAAGGATCAGGACTTTGCCACAAACTGCAGGGGCTTATGGTTAAACTAAATAGCAACGCTAGGTTACTAATTAGTGTTAATAACATTAAACAATTTTTTTTCTTTTTATGGCCACACCCATGGTATATGGAAGTTCCCAGGCTAGGGGTCAAATAAGAGCTATAGCTACTGGCCTATGCCACAGCCACAGCAACACCAGATCCAAGCCCCATCTGAGACCTATGCTGCAGCATGTGGCAACTAGGGATCTTTAACACACTGAGTGAAGTACAGGATCGAACCTGCTTACTCAGGGACACTAGTTGGGTTCTTAACCCACGGAGCCAAAATGCGAACTCCTGTACGTATACTGGTAATTGCAGTTTGGAGTGGAGAAATGTCCAAAGATTTCATTAGATTCTCAAATGGGTTTACAAGTGTTTTTTGCTGGTTTTTTTTTTTTTTTTGTATGGCTGCACCTGCAACATATGGAAGTTCCTAGGCCAGGGACTGAATCTGAGCTGCAGTTCCAACAATGCCAGATCCTTTAACACACTGCACCAGGCTGGGTAATGAACCTGAACTTCTGCAGCCACCCGAGCCCCTGCAGTAGGATTCTTAACCCACTATGCAACAGTGGGAACTCCTCAAACCTTTAAAAGTTAAAAAAAAATTTTTTTTACATTGATTTTTATTGTATCTTTATTTTATTTTATTTTATTTTTTTAGGGCTGCATCCACAGCATATGGAAGTTCCCAGGCTAGGGGTCAAAACAGAGCTATAGCTGCCAGTCTATACAGCAGCCACAGCAATGCCAGATCTGAAGCGAATCTGCAACCTACACCACAGCTCACAGTAATACCAGATCCTTAACACACTGAACAAGGCCAGGGATCAAACCCACGTCCTCATGGACACTAGTCGGGTTTGTTAACCGCTGAGCCAAGATGAGAACTCCTGTATATGCTTTAATTTTTTAAATTTCTGCTTGGCCATGCCCACGGCACATGGAAGTTTCCCAGCCAGGGATTGAATCTGAGCCACAGCAGCAACCTAAGCAACTGCAGTGACAATGCCAGATCCTTAACCCCGCTGGGCCACAAAAGAACTCCCTATTGTCTCTGCTTTTATAAGCTACTTTCATGTATGTGTGATGTAAAATAATGTAAAATTTATCATTTTAAACATTTTTAAGAGTACAGTATGTAGAGTTCAGTAGTATTAAGTACATTCCCACTGTTGTACAACCGTCACCACTATCCATCTGCAGGACTTTTTCGTCTTCTCAAAGTAAAACTCCTTACCCATTAAACGATAACCTCCCATTCTCCCCTCCCCCAGCTCCTGGCCACAACCATTCTACTTTGTTTCCATGAATTAGACTACTCTAGGTACCGCATATAAAGTGTAATCATGCAATATTTGTCCTTTTGGTATAGCTTATTTCACTTAGCATAATGTATTCAGGGTTCATCCACGCTGTAGCATATATCAGAAATTATTTAATATTTTCTTTTTTGTCTTTTTAGGGCCGCACCCGCGGCATGTGGAGGTTCCCAGGCTAGGGGTCTAATCGGAGCTACAGCTGCTGGCCTAAGCCAGAGCCACAGCAACGTGGGATCCAAGCAGCGTCTGCGACCTACACCACAGCTCACGGCAACGCCAGATCCTTAACCCACTGAGCAAGGCCAGGGATCAAACCCGCAACCTCATGGTTCCTAGTCGGATTCGTTTCCGCTGTGCCACGACAGGAACTCCCTTTAATTTTTAAGGCTAAAAGAATAGTCCACTGTAAGTATATACCATATTTTAATTGTCCAATCCTTTGTTGATGGACATTTAGGTTGTTTCCGCTCTTTGTCTATTGTGACTAATGTTTTTATGAACAGTAGTGTATGCTATGGACTCAATTGTGCCCTCTCATCCCCAAATTCATATGTTAAAGCCCTAGCCTGCAACATGAACCTATTTAGAGAACAGGCCTTTTGGGAGATAATTAAGGTTAAATAAGGTCATAAGGATGTCAGGCAAACTTGTTAGCTTAAAAATAAAGAAAAAATCACAGATCTCAACAATTCTGTGTCACACTTTACATATTTTATCTCTAACTTCACAGCAACATTGCACAGTAGATACTACTATCCCTGTTTTATAGATAAGGAGAGTGAACTCCCAAGAGATTAAAGTCACAAAGTGTGGAAGTAGCAAGTCTAAGTAAGTGTGCATCCAAAGCCCAGAATCTTTCCACCGAGGCACAAGGCTCCTAGATAAATTTACCTTAAGTCCTGTATGCTTTCCAAGTTCCTATTTACAATATCAGCTATTTCTCCCATTAATGGGCTGAAATATAAATGTTGGTCCACCAGGCAAGAGGAAAATTTTGATAGCACGTTAATATCAAACCTATTAAAGAGAATATACAAAGGGGATCATTACTATTTACTTGCACTTAAAACATAATGACCAGTTATAAAAGGCAATCAAAAATATATTTATCAATCAAATATATTACTAATCAAAATCAAATACATTACTAATATAAAATGAATTTTTCTAAATGCTGATTACTTATCATTATAAAAATAACCCAGGCTAACAGTTAGAAAGCCAAATTCTATTGGAAGATTTTATTTTATATTTTATTTTATTTTTTTTTTTTTGTCTTTTTAGGGCCACACCTGCAGCATATAGAGGTTCCCAGGCTAGGGGTCAAATTGAAGCTACAGCTGCCGGCCTACGCCACAGCCACAGCAACATCAGATCCAAGCCTTGTCTGTGGCATACACCACAGCTCACAGCAACACCTGAGGCTTGAACCAGGGATTGAACTTGAATCCTCACGGATACTAGTGGGATTCTTAAGATGCTGAACCACAATGCAAACTCTCATATTCTTTAATAAAATGATTACTTACAAAAAGAAACACACTTGAGATATGGTAACCAAATGTAACGTGTGAACCTTGTTTGGACACTTATTTTAGAAAACTGCCTTATAAAAAGACATTTAGGGAGTCCCCTTCGTGGTTCAGCGGTTAACGAACCAGAGCAGGATTCATGAGGATGTGAATTTAATCCGTGGCTTCATTCAGTGGGTTAAGGATCCCGGTTCCATGAGCAAGGTGTAGGTTGCAGACACGGCTTTGATTCTGAGTTGCTGTGGCTGTGGCTTAGGCCGGCAGCTGTAGCTCCAATTCGATCTCTAGCCTGAGAACTTCCAATGCCATGGGTTTGGCCCTAAAAAGCAAAACAAAACAAAAAAACATTTATAGTGCAATCAAGAAAATCTGAACTCAGACAGTTACTAGGTGATACTAAGGAATAATTATTGGAGTTCCCTAGTGGCCTAGAGGTTTAGGATTTGGAGTTGACACTGCTGTGGCTCAGGTTCAATGCCAGCCCTGGGAGTTTCCACGCGCTGTGTGCACAGCCAAAAAAAAAAAAAAAAAGGAAAGGGAACAATTATTCATTTCATAGGTATAATAAATGCATTGTGATTTTACATATATATATATATATACATATTTTTTAAAAGAGTGCTTTCTGTTTCTCAGAAAAAACATACCAAAGTATTTACTGATGAAATGATACAACAGGAGTTCCCATTGTGGCGCAGTGGAAACAAATCCGACTAGGAACCATGAGGTTGTGGGTTCAATCCCTGGTCTCACTCAGGGTTGGTTAAGGATCCTGTGTTGCTGTGGCTATGGCTGGTGGCTGTAGATCCAATTGGACTCCTATCCTGGGAATCTCCAAATGCTGTGGGTGTGGCCCTAAAAAGAAAAAAAAAAAGAAATGATACAACAATTTAAACTATACTGTATACTGAAGGATAAGGAGGGAACTAGAGGTGATCTTGACAAAATAAGACTGTAATATATTGTTGACACTGGATGATGGGTACATAAGGGTTCATTATACTAATCTCTTTGTGTGTGTGTGTGTGTGTGTGTGTGTGTGTGTGGCTTTGGAGGGATGGGGTTGGGACTTGGGGTGGGGAGGTTGACCACCTCTGCATTATATGGAAGTTCCCAAGCCAGGGATTGAATCTGACGTACAACTATGACCTATCCCACCACAGCTGCAGCAATGGCAGATCCTTAACCCCCTGTACTAGGCTGGGTTTTGTTTGTTTGTTTGTTGGTTGGTTTTTTTTGTCTTTTTAGGGCTGTACCTGAGGCATACAGAAGTTTCCAGACTAGGGGTCCAATTGCAACTCACAGCCACAGCAACTCGGGATCCAAGCTGCATCTGCGAGCTACACCACAGCTCACAGCAACACCAAATCGTTTAACCCACTGAGTAAGGCCAGGAATTGAACCTGCACCTTCATGGATACTAGTTGGGTTCTTTACCACTGAGCCATGAAGGGAACTCCTGGGCTGGGTATTGAATCCATGCCTTAACAGTGACCTGAGACACTGCAGAGACAAAACAGGATCCTTAACATGCTGTGTCATAGGAGGGACTCCTACTCTCTCTACTTTTGTAAATGTTCAGAATTTTTCATAATAAAGAGGATTTTTAATTTGAATTTCAAATATATGCTAGTTATCCTTAAGATCCATCTTACAGTGTTAATTCAAAATAATCTATCCTATTTGCACCATAACAAATTATATGACAAATTCATAGATATTTTAGCAAAATCATTTAATTAACAGCTATGACACTAACAAAAAAATTAATATCACAGGCCACCATGACAATAAAATAACTGGAAATTAACACTTATTCTAAGAATCTACTAGAAATTTATATAAGAATACAAATAATGCAGAGGTGGCCATCCTCCCCACCTCAAGCCCCAACCCCCCCACCCCCAAAGCCACACATACACACAAAGAGATTAGTATAATGACCTCTTATGTACCCATTATCCAGTACTGCTACAAATAAAAAAACCCATAGAAGCCCCTATCATTTGAGTTTTTTTGAATTTAAGAAAAATTAAAAAGAAATGCCTGATTCATTAGGAAGTATAATCATATATTTGCAATTTAATTGTTTAACTAGTAGATAGTAAAAAAAAAAAAGCAAAGCATTTACTCTACAACTTACTGATGATTTAAAGAAAAAATTTTGTGCTACAAACTAAAAAAAGTCAGCCTCCTTATCCAAGGGTTCCAAATCCACAGATTTAACCAGTGGCAAATCGAAAATATTTGGTTAAAAAACAAAATTCCAGAATGCTCCAAAAAGCACAACTTGAATTTATCACACACCAAGCAATTATTAACATAGCCCTTTCATTGTATTTGGTGTTAAAAGTAATCTGAAAATGATTTAAAGCAGGAGGGAAGATATGTGCAGGTTATGTGCAAATACTTCACTATTTGATTTTCTTTTACTTTTTATTTTTTGGCTTTTTGTCTTTTTAGAGCCACACCTGTGGCATATGGAGGTTCCCAGGCTAGGGGTCTAATTGGAGCTACAGCTGCCGGCCACGGCCACAGCCACAGTCAGATCCGAGCCGCGTCTGCAACCCACACCACATCTCATGGCAACGCCAAATCATTAACCCACTGAGCTAGGCCAGGGATTGAACCCACAACCTCATGGTTCCTAGTCGGATTCATTTCCACTGCACCATGACGGGAACTCCTCAAATACTGCACCATTTTATATGTGACTTGACCATCCCTGGATTTTGGTATCCAAGGGGATCTTAGAACCAATCATCCTTGGATACCGAGGGAGTGAGGTAGTTTGGATTGCTCTTGAAAGGACAAAGATTATTCTCCTTACCCTCAAAAAAAGACAGCTCCAGGCAGAGAATGTGAAAACGGAGGAGTGCCCATTGTGGCTCAGCAGTAACGAACCCGACTCATATCCCTGAGAATGATCCCTGGCCTTGCTCAGTGAGTTAAGGATCTGGCATTGCTGTGGCTGTGGCATAAGCCGGCAACTGCAGCTCCGATTTCACCCCTAGCCTGGGAACTTCCATATGACCAGGGTGCGGCCCTTAAGAAAAAGAAAAAATAAAAAATAAATAAAATTCAGAGTTTTCAGAAACCGCCAAATGAGCTCTGCTACTATCTCGGCTCTTTGATAAATGCAAAGCTTCTCAGAGTTCTTGCCTTGATGCACTGGAAATGAATCCGACTAGGAACCATGGAGTTACAGGTTTGATCCCTGGCCTCACTCAGCAGGTTAAGGATCCAGCGTTGCCATGACCTGTGATGTAGGTCACAGACGCGGCTTGGATCTGGCGTTGCTGCGGCTCTGGCATAAGCCAGCAGCAGCTCCTGTTAAGACTCCAGGCCTGGGAACCTCCATATGCTGCAGGTATGGCCCTAAAAAGACAAAAAGCCAAAAACAAAAATAATAAAATAAAAAACACAATTTTACACCATCAAAAAACCCTCAAACTTAATTGAATTTGAATACTTTTTTTTGTCAATGAAGCTTGATAATTAGGCAGTGACTCCCCATTCTTTCCCTACAAGATTTCGCTGTACTAATCCTGAAAAGGATAACCCTGATCTTAGTTAATGAGCCCAGAGTACTTGCCTTTCCAGTCTTCTCCATGCTTCGGTAACTAGTGCTTCAGTTACTGGATCATGGGCCTTTATACCAAACCTCAGTAAAATCAAGAGAAAATAATTTTCCACACAGAAACATTTTAAAGTTACTAAAAACACACATGCAGTTAAGAATTATAGTGAAAAGTGAACCTCAAAAACCGACTCTTAGACAGTCTTTACTTCTGGTCTGCTCCCATTGCAGTGTTCTGATTTCTTGGTACAATCTAATAAACAGACTTTATCCCATTCCCTTTTCATCCTTTTATCTGTTCATCTTGATGCCCTCCACTGAACAATGAAAACATTCAATGATATATTTTATGTTAAAAAAGATAGGTAACATGTATTATTTTGCTTTGATTGCAAAAATGTTTTTATAGGAGAAAATATATAAAATAAAGAAAAACTTTAATAGGGTAATAAAAAGCATAACTGTGCTAGTCACCCATCATCATTAATTTGGAGCAGTTTTTCCAGTTATTTCTCTACACACATATGAAATATACATACTTCTTTTATATTTTTATATCCTGCCTTTTTCATTAAGTTAACATTACATTGTGGGCATTTGCCCATACCATTACATGTTCTTCAAAACATGACTTTTATCAGTTGTATACTATTCATTATGTAAATACAGTATCATGTAAACATTCACCTACTTACTAGAATCTCAGTTTTTCAATATTATAAACAATGCTGAGATACATGTATCTCAGATTATTTTCTTAGGATAAATATTAGAAGCAAAATTATTGGGTCCAAGGGTATTTTATAGTTCTGGATGTATTTTGTACCTCCAGAAGCATATAGCAGTTCCTTCAGGAACAATGCAGAGCATATACCTTCACTAACAATGGATATTTTCTATATATAATTAAACCACATACATTATATGCTTAATGTATAAAACCTCTTTTAAACCGATTTCAACATCTTTATAATGTTAAGATTATGTTGTCTCCAAAAAGTCAAAGACTTTCATGTTGAGTCATGAAACAAAATCAAACCACACGCTATTTTTTTTTAAGTGAGTTTTGTTTTGGCATGTGGAAATTCCCAGGCCAGGAACTGAACCCACGCCACAGCTGCAATCCAAGGTGCTTCAGTGACAACACTGGATCCTTAACACCCTGCACCATAAAGGAACTCCCCATATGCTATTTTAAAAACTTGAAAATAAAATTGTATTTTACCCTTAAAATCTTTTTACCAAAATATGATTTAGGAGGGATACATAGAAATGTGACTTTTAGGCAAATCACCACGAAGCAGCATTTCTCCATCTGTGTGCTGTTCTTTTTTCTTTTGCTTTTTAAGGCCACACCTGTGACATATGGAAGTTTTCAGGCTAGGGGTCGAATTAGAGCTACAGCTGTCGGCCTATGCCACAGCCACAGCCATGGGATCCAAGCTGGGTCTACGGCCTACAACACAGAAGCTCATGGCAACGCAGGATACTTAAGCCACTGATCAAGTCGAGGGGTAGAACCCACGTCCTCATGGATACTAGTAGGATTTGTAAACCACTGAGCCACAATGGGAACTCCTGTGTCCTATAAGTGTTCAACCCAGTGTTTTGTGGTTAAATAAGTTTGGAAAATACCTCCACTTAAAGATTTACAATATATATTAGCACATTAAAGGCCCTTAAGGAATTCCCGTCGTGGCTCAGGGGTTAACAAATCCGACTAGGAACCATGAGGTTGCGGGTTCGATCCCTGGCCTTGCTCAGTGGGTTAAGGATCTGGCGTTGCCGTGAGCTGTGGTGTAGGTCACAGACGCGACTCGGATCCCGCGTTGCTGTGGCTATGGCAAAGGCCAGCAGCTACAGCTCCTGTTAGACCCCTAGCCTGGGAACCTCCATATGCCGGGCGTGCGGCCCTAGATAAGGCAAAAGACAAAAATAATAATAATAATAATAATAATAATAATAATAATAATAATAATAATAAAGGCCCTTAAGAGTCCTGAGATAAAGATCTGCTTAATGTTGTCTGATTCAGAATTTTCCCAAATAGTATGACCATGGAAAAAGCAAAACTGGTTATCTTGCCTCTCCCACAATGTGCCTTAGCAAAAAACTTTTCAGTCTGAGAAAGACCACTGAAAAGGGGAAGTCACACATTTTTAGTCTAACACCACCCCCCAAAATAAGTAACACCTTAAGCCCCTTTCCTGTAAATGCTGACTGCCTCATGAGAACAACCGTATCTCTGCTTTGTGCGATGCTGACATCTACAGCTGCTTCAATAGCCCTTGTAACTTGGATAATTTCAACCAAGACTAATAAACACATTCATTTTTAACTTTTGTGTTCTTTTTTCCTTTATATAGCTTCTGAACCCTCCATTTAGGGAATTCAGCTCGTCAGAATGCTGGATTCCCTTGCAACAATGTAAAATTTCTTTTTAAAATTTTTCCCAGCTTGAAGTTCCCATCGTGGCCCAGTGGAAAAGAATCTGACTAGGAACCATGAGGATGAAGGTTCAATCCCTGGCCTCGCTCAGCAGGTTAAGGATCCAGCGTTGCCGTGAGCTGTGGTGTAGGATGCAGACACAGCCCAGATCTGGCATTGCTGTGGCTGTGGTATAGGCTAGTAGCTGTAGCCCTAATTCAATCCCTAGCCTGGGAAATTCCATATGCGTGGGTACAGCCCTAAAAAAAAAAAAATTTTCCCATATGGACATATGATTAACAAAAATTACATATATTTAGGCTGCACAGCATAACGTTTTGACATACATATACACTGTGAACTGATTACCATACTCAAAGAATATCTTCTAAATAACTTTAAAATAGTAGACAATCAGATAAAATACTTATGGGAAAAAACATTGTTTTTCATTTTAAAGAGATTTTTGGAAAATATAAAACTAAACTATAATCATTTCTATAAAATCTAAAAATACATTACTGAGAACTAAGAGAGGCTACAACTCTGTTGTTGGCAAAAAGGTCACCACACCAAAAACTTATAAAAATGAAAAGACAGAAAACTCTAACTCAGATAAGGGAGAAAGAGAAAAGCCCAGAAAAACAGCTCAGTGATGAGGAGATTATCAGCCTCCCAGAAAGAGACTTTAGACTGTTGCTGCTGAAGATGATGCAAGGCATTGGAAATAAACTGGAGGCAAAGATTGATCATTTAAAGGAAACACAGAGCAGAGAAATACAAGCTATAAAAATCAAACAAGAAGAGATGCAAAATACAATAACTGAAATAAAAAATTCATTAGAAGCAGCCAACAGTAGAATACAGGAGGCAGAAGAACGAATCAGCGAGGTGGAGGACAGATTAGTGGAAATCACTAATGCAGAAGAGAAAAGAGATAAAAGATTGAAAGGAAATGAGCAGAGTCTCAGAGAACTCTGGGATAATGTTAAACGCACCAACATCTGTATTATAGGGGTGCCAGAGGGAGAAGAGAGAGAGAAGGGGACAGAAAAAATATCTGAGGAGATAACAGCCGAAAACTTCCCTAACATGGGAAAGGAACCACTCACTCAAATCCAGGAAGCACAACGAGTACCATATAAAATAAACCCAAGGAGGAACACCCGAGACACATATTAATCAAAATGACCAAAATTAAAGACAAAGAGAAAATTTTGAAAGCAGCTAGGGAAAAGAAACAAATGACATACAAGGGAACCCCAATAAGGTTATCAGCAGATTTTTCAGCCGAAACTTTGCAGGCCAGAAGGCAGTGAAATGATATACTTCATGTGATGAAAGGGAAAAACTTCCAACCAAGATTGCTTTACCCTGCAAGGCTCTCATTCAGATTTGAAGGAGAAATCAAAACCTTTACAGATAAGCAAAAGCTAAGAGATTTCTGCAACACTAAACCAGCTTTACAACAAATCTTAAAGGAACTTCTCTAGTCAGAAAAGCAAAGGCCACAACCAGAAACAAAAACACCACAAATGACAAGGCTCACCAGGAAAGGCCTATATACAGTAAAGATACTAAATCATCCATGCACAATTATTCTTCTCAAGTGCACACGGAACATTCTCTAAGATTCATCACATCCTGGGCTACAAATCAAGCCTCAGTAACTTTAAGAAAATTGAAATCATATCAAGCATCTTCTCTGACCACAATGCTATACGACTGGAAATCAACAATAAGAAAAAAATGGCCAAAAATACAAACACGTGGAGACCAAACAACGCCCTACTAAACAACCAATGGATCACTGAAGAAATCAAAGAGGAAATTAAAAAATATCTAGAAGCAAATAACAACAAAGATACGACACTCCAAAACCTCTGGGATGCAGCAAAAGCAGTTCTAAGAGGAAAGTATTTAGCAAAACAAGCCTACCTCAGGAAACAAGAAAAAGCTCACATAAACAACCTAACTTTACATTCAAAGCAGCTAGAGAGGGAAGAAGCCAGGTCATGGAAACAACCTAAATGCCCATCGACAGAGGAGTGGAT
>PVHT020000141.1:23046913-23265457 GCA_004024745.2 Catagonus wagneri
CTCTGGGATGCAGCAAAAGCAGTTCTAAGAGGAAAGTATTTAGCAAAACAAGCCTACCTCAGGAAACAAGAAAAAGCTCACATAAACAACCTAACTTTACATTCAAAGCAGCTAGAGAGGGAAGAAGCCAGGTCATGGAAACAACCTAAATGCCCATCGACAGAGGAGTGGATAGGGAAGATATGGTACATACACACAAAGGAATATTACTCAGCCATTAAAAGGAACGAAATAACAACATTTACAGCAACATGGATGGACCTAGAAATTATCGTGCAAAGTGAAACCAGTCAGACAATTAGACAGCAACACCCAATGCTACCGCTAACATGTGGAAACTAGAGAGACACAGTGAACTTCTTTGAAGAACAGACAATGACTCATAGATTTTGGAAAACCGTGGTTTTTCAAATAAGACAATCTGGGGGGTAGGGGGATGCACTGTGGGTTTGGGACACAAAATCTATCACATTGACTTGTGATGATCTTTGTACACCTACAATTGAAATAAAATTCATTGTTATAAAAAAATAATAATAAAAGTACATTACTTACTGTTGTGTGATATACAACACATTCACCAAAGTATTGTCATTCATGAATTCCATTTTAGTTGTAGCTAAATCTTGAAGAGTAAGAAATTGCGGATGTTCTCTGATATATTCCACATTTTTTAACAGGCTGATCTTCTGTTTTTGAAACTGCCAAAGCATACTGAATGCACATCCCACCTGCTTTTCTGTAAGTATGGCTTTGTTTTTTTCAATTAGATCAAATATTTGTTCTTCATCTGTACACTTATTCATCTGGCTAATTAAAGGTTCAAAACTGAAAGGTCGAAACTGAAACACTCTCCAGGAGAATGGACAAATGGCTCTTAGGCGAAGCATGTTGAAAACGTGAATCTAGAAAAAAAACTATCTTTCCATTTACATCACAAATTTTCTTAGGTAAAGAAAACCATTTGCAACTAGTAATCAGGTGCAGTATGCTGGTATAAAGATAACTATTTCCTTCAAATATTTTGCTTCCATCATGATGACTCTAAAATCCCACTCCAACATGCATCTTCTGTAAAGAAATTGGTTTAACAAGGTTATACTTATATTATTAACATCAAATGAATTCAAAAATTCTAATTAAAATAAAAATTTTACCTGCATTAACTACAAATTTTGTTCTTAGCCTGAACCAGAGAGCAGAATTTGATCCAAAACTAAATATCCAAGAAAAGGGATTTCTTTCTGAACTCCATTTTAAAAATGTTTGTTAAATTTGACATTTACACAGTTTTTCAAATTTGAACATACAAGCATAAGGGGAAAAAAATCCCAAACCAAAAAGAAGCATCTTTTAAAATAAGAATAAAACTGTTTGCAATAAATAAATATATTACCTTTAAAGTTTCTATAAAGAGTAGCCACTAATTCAGAGCCACAATGAAAAAACACCTTTTTCAGGATACTCTCTGGTGTATTTGCTTTCAAGATAATAATGTCTCACTCCTTTCTCCTTGTACTCTAAAAGAACTCAAACAATTTAATCGTTATTGACCTTAGGTAGGTTTTAACCAATAAATGAGATGATTAAGCCCTAACCAGGAAATATGAAGAAATCAAGTAATGTATCAAGACTTGGTAAAGGAATATGAGATAAATATGAGAAAGAATAATTTGTAGGAGTTCCCCTGTGGCTCAGGGGAAACAAATCTGACTAGCATCCACGAGGACACAGGTTCAATCACTGGCCTAGCTCAGGGGAATAAGGATCTGGCATTGCTATAAGCCGTGGTGTAAGTCAGAGACGCAGCTTGGAAATGGTGTTGCTAAGGCTCTGGTGTAGGCTAGTGGCTACAGCTATGATTCAACCCCTAGCCTGGGAACCTCCTTATGCTGCGGGTGCAGCCCTAAAAAGACAAAAAAAAAATAATAATAATTTGTGAGTTCCCATTGAGGCTCAGTGGTAACTGACTAGTAGTATCTGTGAGGACTGAGGTTTGATCCCTGGCCCAGTTCAGTGGGTTAAGGATCCTGTGTTGCCCTGAGCTGTGGTGTAGGTCACAGACATGGCTCGGATCCTGAGTTGCTGTGGCTGTGGCTGTGGCTGTGGCTGTGGCTGGCAGCTCCAGCTCCGATTCTACCCTAGCTGGGAATTTCCATATGCCACTGGTGCAGCCCTAAAAAGACAAAAGGAAAAGAAAGAAAAAGAATAATTTGCTTTAAAAAATATATTATAAATGTCTATATTTCTAGTTGAGAAACAATGGTTGGTAAAGCTGGCACTAAAATCACAGCATCTAGGCAAACTATTACATATAGAATAGATAAACAACAAGGTCCTAGTATACAGCACAGGAAACTATATTCAATATCCTGTATGCAAACTACTATATATAGAATAGATAACAAGGTCCTAGTTTACAGCACAGGGAACTATATTCAATATCCTTTAACAATGGAAAAGAATACAAAAAAGGACTTATGCATATGTATAACTGAATCACTATACTGAACAGCAGAAATTAACAAAACATTGTAAATCAACTCAATAAATTTTAAAAAATATAAAATTATATCATCTAACACTTCTGCAACATTTTACAAAGGACTTTTTTTTTTCTGCTTTTTAAGGCCGCACTCACGGCATATGTAGGTTTCCAGGCTAGGGGTGGAATCCGAGCCACAGCTGCCGGCCTACACCACAGGCACACTAGTACCGTGTCTGCGACCTATACCACAGGTCACGGCATCGCCGGATCCTCGAACCACTGAGCAAGGCCAGGGATCGAACCTAAACCTCATGGTTCCTAGTCGGATTCGTTTCCGCTGCGCTGAGACAGGAACTCCTGCGAAGGACTTTTAAAATGTTATCCGGAGTTCCGCCCGTGGCTCAGGGTAAGTGAATCCGACTAGTATCCATGAGGTCACAGGATGAGGATCAATCCCTGTCCTCAGCGGATTAGGGATCTGTCATTGCCCTGAGCTGTGTAGGTCGAAGACAGCTCGGATCTGGCATTGCTATAACTTCCATAGGCCGGCAGCTACAGCTCCGATTGGACCCCTAGCCTGGGAACCTACCTATGCCGTGGGTGTGGCCCTAAAACAAAATGTGTTATCCAACTAAATTCTTTCAATGAATCTGCCCGGTAGATGCTATTATTTGCATCTCACAGATAAAAGGTTAAAAAAAAAAAAAAACTATTCTAGTACTAATGAAACTGGGACAACCCCCATTTCTTTTCGCCCTTTCAACCTGAACAGCCTCATTACATCAACAAACCTACACTAAAAGTATGCCTCGGAATCCTCTCCATGGCTACACCAAGCTATCTGTACACAAGAAAAAACGATGAGACAATATTGGCTACTTTGTGGCAATCAGTACAGTATCCCGATCCTAGCCAATCTGGGTCACACACGTACACAAAAGACCCTGCACAAAGCGGGGAATTTTCGGGTCGCTGGGTTAAAGATCCAGCATTGCCAACGCTGTAGCAAGGATTTGATCCCTGGCCTAGGAACTTGGGGTGGAGCGGGGGGAAAAGGGGAGAGAGGGTATCTTCCGTCTCCCGTCTATCCACGACTGAAAGTGAAAGAGGCTCACTGGTTAGTATACCAAGGGGTCAAGTCCCCAGCTAAATGACCTTGAGGAAGTGACTTAACCAAAGGAGGGACCTTGGGAGTATAAATGAGAAGTACACGCTGCTAACAAGTATAGTGCAGGGTAAACAGCAACACCCTTTGCAGGTGATAGGCATCCTCCGCGCTTAGCACACGGTGGCGCTGAGAGAAGAATGTGGTTTCTCGGTCCCAGCTAGGAAAGGGCTCAGCCCTGCCCTAGTCCTCGGCGCTCCGGAAAATCGGAAGGAGGCCTCTATTTCTGGGCGGAAACCAGGTCCCCCGCCCGATAGGTCCAAAAATAAAACCTGTAGTGTCCACCCGGCCCTGACTTGAGGACAAGTTCTTCCCTCGACGCCCGGGAAATTTTCTGGAGGCTCGCAGGGAAGGCTGGTTAAGAGAACTCAGAGCTCCAGGCTATAGCTGGTCCCCCAGCAAGCTACGCAATAGTCTAGGTTGTGTTGCTCACGCCTCCCGCATATCCCAGAAATTTTAGCCTTTCCTTGAAAGACATCACCTTTCCTTTTGGCGTCCATCCCCAAAGCAGGAAAAAAGGCCGGAGGAGCACAGCGTGCACTGCCATAGGCATGCACTACATGCCCCAGGGTACGTCGCGGCGAGGTTGGCGAATAGGCGTCACATACGCATTTGGGCGGGAATTCTGGGAATTGTAGTTGCTAGTTGAGAGAGCAGCTGGGGCACACATCTTAAAAGTGACAGGCCCTTAAGGTCCGTGTTTCTCAACTAGATGAGGTTTTTCTCCCAGTCCGTGGAAGACTGATATTTTTGTAATATATAATACAAGTGAATATGTATAAAAGTAAAGTTTGAAAACTAAACATGGAAAAAAGTGCAGATTTTTATTAAGTTCAACATGTATAGAATAACAATCAAATGGCTATAAAAGCATCAGAACTCTCAGATTCTACGCTTGTATTGTGGTAGGCATGTTCCGCAGCCAGGGACCGAATCTGAGCCACAGCTGTGGCAACACCAGATCCTTAACCCACTTCACCAGGCCAGGGATCAAACCCACACCTCTGCAGCAACAGGAGCTGCTGCAGTCAGATTCTTAACACAATGGACCACAGTGGGAATTCCTCAGTGACTTTTCTTTTCTTTCTGTCTTTTTTTGGCCACTTTGCAGCATATTGATTTCCCAGACTAGGGATCGATTCTGAGCTGGGGTTACGACCTATGCCATCGTTGCAGCAACGCCAGAGCCTTACCCCACTGTGCCGGACGGGGGATTCCTAGTCCCTCCTGCTACGGAGACACCATTGATCCCACTGCACCACAGTGGGAACTCCTCTCAATGGCTTTTCTTCATTCAGTTATGAAGCATCACCAACAATCAATTTTAGAACATTTTTATAACTCCAAAAAGAAAATCTATAACCATTTAGCAGTCATTCCTTCCACACTCAAAACACCCTAGGCAAACACTAATCACAAATCACAGAGCAAACTTTAAGTAGCACTGATTTGGATTGT
Source organism: Catagonus wagneri (assembly GCA_004024745.2). Lineage (NCBI taxonomy): Eukaryota > Metazoa > Chordata > Mammalia > Artiodactyla > Tayassuidae > Catagonus > Catagonus wagneri. Next base: position 23,052,025 of record PVHT020000141.1, read on the forward strand.
TTGGAATCAGATCAACTGATATGAAAATTGAGGCTGATCTGAATGCACAGAATAGGAGTTTTTGTTGTTACCGCTGAGCCACAACAGTAACTTCAGAATAGGAGTTTGAGAACAAAATGTGAGAAAATATATAGGGATGAGAGTCAGAATGACTTGTGTCGGTGCCCTTCAGTCAAAGACCATCAGGAATACATTTGCCGGTGTTTTGTGTAATTGCATGTTCAACAGAATACCAAGGCTGAGCATGAGTGCCAGAAGAGCTCCTGGCAACAAGAAGTCCTAAACGATAGTAACAGGACAATTTCTTCACTTGTTGGGGCAGTTTGTCCCCTTCTCACCCATTTGTGGAACTGTAAGGAGACCGGCCCAAGGAACAAATGCCAGCAGTTTGCCTTCCTCTGGAATCACTGTTCATGTGAGAAAAGAAAATCCTTTTTGTTTAGTCACTGTTAGTGATCTCAGAGAGATAGCAATGAGTGATGGCTTGAAGCAAGACCTTAATTCTCTATTCAGGAATTGAACCTGGGCAGCCTGGATGAAAACCAGGAATCCTAGCCACTAGACTAGTTAGAGACTAAAAGCAGAATTGCCCTGATTCTTGCCCACTGTTGAAAGCAAGAATGTTTCATGGAGGCAAAAAGACTGTGAAAACAGGTACAAAGTTTATTGTTAGAAACACAATACAACATGTGGGAGAGCACACAGAGAATTAGTCTCTTTATCTAAGGCAGAGCAAAGCAATAATACACACCCAAAGGAGGGGAGTGAGGGTGTGGGCATCCCCCTGAATGAGGAAAGGTGATTTAAATCACTTATGTAGGAAAGTTCTTCCAGGTCTTTGTCTTCTTTTGGTCAATTACCTTGTTTTGTCTTTCACACCTGAACAGACCCAGGGCCCTCCTATATCTGTATACTCATCTTTTGGCCAAGATGCATTCCAAAGCAAGACATGGTAGAAAGGTTATCTAGATTTATTATGGCCTGGTGTCCCCTCCCTTTCTAACCCAGAGGAGGTCTCTCTGTGCATGTGCAGTTGGGGTCTCCCTGACCTAGAGGATGGGAAATACGTGATCTCTTGGTCGTTTCCCCAAGCAGGGCTTAGCCCCTCTTTTGATGTGGCCTTTTTTTTTGTCTTTTTGCCTTATCTAGAGCCACACCCGCGGCATATGGAGGTTCCCAGGCTAGAGGTCTAACAGGAGCTGTAGCTGCCGCCTTCACCACAGCCACAGCAACGCGGGATCCGAGCCGCGTCTGCAATCTTCACCACAGCTCACAGCAATGCCGGATCCTTAACTCACTGAGCGAGGCCAGGGATCGAACTCACAACCTCATGGTTCCTAGCTGGATTCGTTAACCACTGAGCCATGACGGGAACTCCTGATGCTGCCATTTTGATGCTTGCTATTGTTTAACAAGTCACAGAAGACAAGTGCCAGTTATTTGCCTTGTGCCTATTATTCCTCTCTTGACATATACATAGGTGGCTGGTTGTAACTGTTTATCCTGGAGCCCACCTATCTCCTGCCTCAGGAAGTAAACAAGAGGATAGTTGTATCTATCTCCTGCCTCAAGAAGTATAAACAAGAGGCTAATTATAAATGTCTATCCTGGAGCTCACCTATCTCCTGCCTCATTAGTGACTTTATTCTTTTTTTTTATTTTTTATTTTTGTGTTTTTAGGGCCTCACCAGTGGCATATGGAGGTTCCCAGGCTAGGGGTCAAACGCCACAGCCACAGCAATGCCATATCCGAGCCATAGCTGCACAGCTCATGGCAACGCCGGATCCTTAACCCACTGAGTGAGGCCAGGAGTCGAACCTGCATCCTCATAGATACTAGTCAGATCATTTTCTGCTGAGCCACTATGGGAAATCCATTAGTGACTTTTTTCTTTACTTGAAGTCTAGCTAGGGCAGTCATAAGGTGCATATTTACATGCAAGTCACACCTGAGAACAAAATTAAAGTAATAATTTAAATCCACAGCTATAAAATTGAATTTCTGCTGATGATTTAAATGTGAAAGTATTTTTTGCTTTTTAGGGCTGCACCCATGGCATAGGTAGGTTCCCAGGCTAGGGGTCAAATCGGAGCTACAGCTGCCACAGCCATATCAGCATGGGATCAGAGCCACGTTTGCTACCTACACCACAGCTCACGGCAATGCTGGATCTTTAACCCACTGAGTGAGGCTAGGGATCAAACTGGCAACCTCATGGTTCCTAGTTGGATTCGTTTCTGCTGCGCCATGATGGGAACTCCTGGAAGAAGAATTTTTTACAAGACCTAACAACTGGTTAACAAAGGGTAACTCTAAATTTCCTCTTAGCAAATGTCAAAATACTTCAGCCAAAACCCACCGGAAACCTGCAGCTGATGGATTACTTGCTACAGCTCAGGAAAACAAATACTGTAGGAAAAACATCTGGCAGCTCAGTAAAAGAGTATTATAAAGATCCTATTATAGGATTTGGGCTTTGGCTGGGTAAATTTGAGAAGGGCCTAAGGAAGAAGAGGTTTGCTTTACCTTGGGTGCTGTCAGGAAACAGGGCAATTTTATGACTGGGCACCTAAATAAATTGTAAATATAGAGATGGTAGACTGAAGCAGGAATAAAGCTGAAATTGGTAGTATTTACTCATTTACTACTATGTGTTGCACAGTGAACTTGTCTGATCTTGAAGTTCTATGAGATTGCTTATTCCCACAGGAGACAGCATGCTTAAAACTGTGTCAGATTAATTTGAAATAACGGATGCTTAGCTATGAGCATCAGATCAGTTTCCCTAGTGTTAGGAACTTTTTTGTTTGTTGTTTTTAGGGCCTCACCCACAGCACAGAGAGGTTCCCAGGCTAGAGGATGAATCGGAGCTACAGCTGCAGGCCCATGCCAAAGTCAGAGCAAAGCCGCATCTGCAACCTACACCACAGCTCATAGCAATGCCGGATCCTTAACCCACTGAGCAAAGCCAGGGATCGAACCTGTGTCCTCATGAACACCAGTCGGGTTCGTTAACTACTGAGCCTCCTCTTCTTTTTTTTTTTTTTAAATTAACAAATGCTTCTTCTCCTAGAGTAGTTCTGCTAGTAAAAAAAGGTGTTTGTTGGGAGTTCCTGCTGTGGCTCAGCAGTAACAAACGTGACGTATCTATGAGGATGCAGGTTTGATCCCTAGGCTCATTCAGTGGGTTAAGGATCCAGTGTTGCTGTGAGTGGCGGTGCAGATCACAGACGTGGTTCTGGCGTTGCTGTGGCTGTGGTGTAGGCTGGCAGCCACAGCTTCAATTCAATCCCTAGCCTCAGAGCTTCCATATACTTCAGGCGTGGCAGTGAAAAAAAAATGTTTGTTGTATATAATATCAAAATTATAGTCACTAAGAGAAAAAAATACGTTAATTGGACTTTATCAAAATTAAAAACATATGCATCAAAGGACACTATCAACAGAATGAAAAGGCAACCTACAAAATGGGAGAAAATATCTGCAAATAATGTATCTGCAGGAATTAATACCCAGAATATATATAGAACTTCTACAACTCAATGACTACAAATATTTTTTAATGAGCAAAGCACTTAAACAGACCTTTCTTCATGGCCATAAGCACATGGAAAAAATGCTCAAAATCACTAATTATTAGGGAAATACAACTCAAAACTACAATGAGGAGTTCCTGTTGTGGCTCAGCAGTAAGAAACTGACCAGTATCCACGAGGATAAGGGTTTGATCCCCAGCCTTGCTCAGTGGGTTAAGGATCTGGCATTGCCATAAGTTGTAACATAGGTCGTACATGGCTTGGATCTGGTGTTGCTGTGGCTGTGACATAGACTGGCAGCTGCAGCTCCAATTTGACCTGTAGCCTGAGAACCTCCATATGCTGCCCATGCGGACCTAAAAAAAAAAAAGGAAGAACTAGACAAAAGAGAATTTCCATGACATTCCATCTATTTTTTTCTTCTCTGTATTGGTTATACTTTGGTGGATAATATGCATCCCCAAACTTAATGAATTAAAACACCATTATTCTACAGTTTCTGTGGATCAGAAATTTAAAAGCAGCTTAGCTGAATAGCCCTGGTTCACGGAAGTCTCATATAATTTCTCATGTAATTGAAGTCAGATGTCAACAAGGACTGCAGTCATCTGAAGGCTTAACTAAGGCTGGAGGATTAATTTTTTTTTTTTGGTCTCCTGTCTTTTAGGGCCACACCCACCGCATGTGGAGGTTCCCAGGTTAGGGATCCAGTCGGTGCTGTAGCTGCCGGCCTACGCCACAGCCACAGTAATGCCAGATCCGAGCCTCGTCTGTGACCTACAGCACAGCTCATAGCAACACCAGATCCATAACACACTGAGAAGACCAGGGATCGAAACTGTGTCCTCGTGGATGCTAATCAGATTCGTTTCCACTGAGCCACGAGGTAGAACTCCTGGAGGATTACTTTCAAATGGCTCACTCACATGGCTGTTGGCAGAACAGTTCCTTTATGGCTTTTTCCAGGAAGCCTATTACTTGCTTTATGTTCCTCTCTGTAGACTACTTGAGTGTCTTAAAGACATGGCTGTGGATTTCCCCTAGAATAAGATATCCAAGAGATACAGTAAGGAGGAAATTAAAATGCCTTTTACAACCTAGTCTCCCAAATCACAAACTGTCATTATGCCTTAGTTGCTAGAGTAAAGTCACATTAAGGAATTGATGGACTTTTTTATTTTATTTTATTTTGTCTTTTTGCCTTATCTAGGGCCACACCCACAGCATATGGAGGTTCCCAGGCTAGGGGTCTAACAGGAGCTGTAGCTGCCAGCCTTCGCCACAGCCAGAGGAACGCGGGATCCAAGCCGCGTCTGCAACCTACACCACAGCTCAGAGCAACGCCGGATCCTTAACCCACTGAGCAAGGCCAGGGATCGAACCTGCAACCTCATGGTTCCTAGTCTGATTTGTTAACCACTGAGCCACGACAGGAACTCCTGGACTTTTTTTTTTTTTAAGTCACACCAGTAGCATATATAAGTTACCAGGTTAGGGGTCCAGTTGGAACTATAGCTGCCGGCCTACACCACAGCCACAAGGGATCCAAGCTGCATCTACAACCTATACATTTAACCCACTGAGAAAGGCCAGGGATCAAATCACATCCTCAAGGATACTAGTCGGATTAGTTTCTGATGCCCCACAACAGGAACTCTGATTAATTTTATTTATTTAATTTTATTGATTGATTGTATTTTCAGGACCACACTCTTGCAGCATATGGAAGCTCTTAGGCGAGGGGTCAAATCTGAGCAGTAGCTGCCAGCTTATGCCACAGCCACATCTGTAATCTGCACCACAGCTGTGGCAACACTGAATCCTTACCCCACTGATGGAGGCCAGGGATCGAATCCCATACTAGTCAGGTTCTTAACCCATTAAGCCACAACAGGAAATCCTGTAATGGTTAATTTTGTAAGTCAATTTGACTGGACCAAGGACTACCCACATTAAATGTTATTTCTAGGTGTGTCCCTGAGGGTGTTTCTGGATTAGATTAGCATTTTAATTGGTGGACTCAGTACACTGCCCTCCCAAAAGTGGGTGGGCATTATCCAATCAGTGGAGAGCCTTAATAGAACAAGAAGGCACAGGAAGGAAAAATTACACCTTTGCTTCCTGCCTGGCTGCTTAAACTAGGAAATTGGCTTTCTAAACTCGGACTGGAATTTTTACCATCAGCTCTCCTGGTTCTCAGACTTGGACTGGAACTATACAACCAGCTCTCCAGGTTGCAGACAGCATATGGTGAGACTTCTCAGCCTTCATAATCATGTGAGCAATCCATAATAATTCTCTTCCTATATACATCCCATTCCTTCTGCTTCTCTGGAGAACCCTGACTAATATACACATATAATGGAGTAATATGCAGACATTAGAAAGAACAAACTGTTTTTACATGCAGGAATACTGATGATCTCACAGATACAACACTGAACAAAAAAGTCAGCCAGAAATGAATATATATCCCTCATTCCATTTATGTAAGTTTCCAAACAGACAAAATATATGCTAGCGGGGCCCTGAACACAGGTTATCTTTGGTCTGGGTGGGAGAAGGTAGAGTGACAGAATTATTGGGTGGGGGAGAATGGAGTAATAAATGATTGGGTGGGGGCTTGAGGGGAACTTCCAGGATGCTGATATTGCTGAAAGTCTTTTTTTTTTTTTTTTGCCTTTTTAGGCTGTGCCCGTGACATATGGAAGTTCCCAGGCTAGGGGTCCAATTGGAGATGAAACCGCCAGCATATGCCACAGTCACAGCAACTCGGGATCCGAGCTGCATCTGCGATTTACACCACAGCTCACGGCAACGCTGGATCATTAACCCACTGAGTAAGAACGGGGATCGAACTCGAGTCCTCATGGATACTAGTTGGGTTCATTATCTGCTGAGCCATGATGGGAACTCCTCAATGTCTTAATCTACTGGAGATTACAAATGCATGTTCACTTTGTAAAAATGTATGGAGCTATACTTATGGTTTATGAATATATGTTAAACTTTCATTTTAAAACCTTTACCCTTAGGAGTTCCTATCATAGTTCAGCAGGTTAAGAACCTGACTAGTATCCATGAAGATGTGGGTTTGGTCCCTGGCCTTGCTCAGTGGGTTCAGGATCTGGTGTTGCCATGAATTGCATTGTAGGTTGTAGCCACGGCTGGGATCTGGCATTGCTGGGGCTGTGGCATAGGCCGGCAGCTGCAGCTCCAATTCGACCCCTAGTCTGGGAACCCACCTATGCTGCGGGTGTGGCCCTAAAAAGAAAAAAAAAAATCCTTACCCTTAAAGAAGGCATGCAAGGATTTTCTCTGTGGCATAGTGAATTAAGGATTCAGTGTTGAAACTGCAGTGCCTTGGGTCACTGCTGTGGCATAGGTTTGATCCCTGATCCCAGAACTTCCACATTCATGTGACTCCCACCCCCCTCAAGAAAAGAAAATATTAGTAACTAGTAACATCATAGCAGTCTTGTGTCTGCTCATAGTGTAGAATGGTCACACAAACTAATTATGCAAATAATCACCTTTTAATGGGATATGTGGCCCAGAGTTAATTTTCCATCAAAATGTCTTTTCTTATTTCTGGACACATGCCAATTTTACATTTCTCAATACCTTATAATTGAGTTTGGCCCTGTGATTAGGTTCTGATGAAATTAAAGCTAAAGTGGCTCATGCTACTACCTCTTTCCTTTTCCCGGCTGAAACTCAAGGTAATACATTATAATTATGCAATGTCAGGAGTTCCTGCTGTGGTGTAACTGAACCAGATAGGCAGGCACCTTGGGAGCACTGTGACACAGGTTTGATCCCCACCTGCAATCCAACATTGCTGCAGCTGTGGCCAGCTGTGGCTTAGGTCGAAACTACAGCTTGGATCAGATCCCTGGCCTGGGAGGGAATCCCATATGCCGCGGGGGCGGGGGCGGGGGCGGGGGGGGGCGGGAATTATGCAAAGTCTAAGCCCTGGACTATACTGGAACTACATATAAGAAACTCGAAGTCCTGGAGTTCCCTTCGTGGGTCAGTGGTTAACGAATCTGACTATGGACCATGAGGTTGCAGGTTCAGTCCCTGGCCTTGCTCAGTGGGTTAAGGATCCAGCGTTGCCATGAGCCGTGGTGTAGGTTGTAGACGCGGTTCGGATCCCGTGTTGCTGTGGCTGTGGCGAAGGCCGGCAGCTACAGCTCCTGTTAGACCCCTAGCTGGGAACCTCCATATGCTGCGGGTGCGGCTCTACATAAAGGCAAAAAGACAAAAAAAAGAAAAAGAAAATAAACTCAAGGTCCTGACTGACTATGTGGAGTAGAGCTGGTCTCTGACCTGGCCCTCTCACCTCAGATCTGTTATGAAAGAAAGAAATTCTCTATTCTTTAAGCCACCATATTGTTGTACAAAACAATACCCCCTTTCACTTGTAACAGCTTCCTTCCTGGAGCAATACATCCATGTCAAATCTATTTCAGAAAATTTGGGATTTCGCAGACCAATGAAATTTCAACATATTTGGGCCCCAGCCAAGCACACTGATTTTTCATGTGTCCAAGCAGGTCATCCACAAAAAGAAAACAACCACCATACTCTACAAACATTATTTCATAAAAGGGTAAGATAACACTAAGAAAAAAATGACAATTAAAACAAACAAAACAATTCTTGGAGTTCCCATCATGGCTCAGGGGAACGAATCTGACTAGTATCCATGACAAAAGTTCATCCCTGGCCTTGCTCAGTGGGTTAAGGATCCGGCATTGCCACGAGCTGTTGTGTAAGTTGTAAACACAGCTCAGATCTGGCGTTGCTGTGGCTGTGGGTAGGCCAGCAGCTACAGCTCTGGTTTGACCCCTAGGCTGGGAACCTCCATATGCTGCAGGTTTGGCCTTAAAAAAAAAAATTCTTAAGAAAACAGTATTGAAAACTTTGTCATGGTTCAGTACCAGCTACCAGGCCTTGAACTGATGTTTGTAATGCTGCTTCAAAACTTCTTTCAAGAACCTCCTAAAATCTGAACATATATTATATCTAAGTGTTTATTAATATTTTACTATAAAATAATTCTTGGAGTTTCTGTTGTGGCACAGCAGATTAAGGATCCTGTGTTTTTTCTGTGGCAGTGCAGCGTGGGTTGGATCCCTGGCCCAGTGCTTAAGATCTAGCATTACTGTAGCTGTGGCATAGGTCACAGCTGCAACTTAGATTCAGTCCCCGGCCTGAGAATTTCCATATGCTGCAGGTACAGCCAAAAAAAAAAAAAATTCTTCAGTGACTTCATATACAAATCTATTTTTATAGGCAAATGGTAGTATATCCTAGGACAAAATATAGCAACATTTCCTTCATACACCTCAAAATGTTAACTATAGTATAATGATCTGTAATATATCCTCAAAAATGTCTCTGGCTGAATGAATGAGAAAGAGGGAAAATACACCAATGTCACAGCAATGACACTCCCACATTACCTCTACTAGTAAGAAGAAATCTAAGAATCTGTATATCATAGCTAAATGAAAATATATTCTGGGAGTTCCCGTCGCGGCTCAGTGGTTAACAAATCCGACTAGGAACCATGAGGTTGTGGGTTCGATCCCTAGCCTTGCTCAGTGGGTTAACAATCAGGCGTTGCCATGAGCTGTGGTGTAGGTCACAGCTCGGATCTCGCGTTGCTGTGGCATAGGCCGGCGGCTACAGCTCCGATTAGACCCCTAGCCTGGGAACCTCCACACGCTGCGAGTGCAGCCCTAGAAAAGGCAAAAAGACAAATAAAAAAAAAAAAGAAAGAAAATATAATATGAAGGAAAATGAACAAATAAAAATTAAACCAATCTCAAAGAAATCTTGTTAATATAATCCTGAATATAAATCAGAATCCTCCCCCCTCTGGCCATGCCTGCAACACATGGAAGCTCCCTGGCCAAGGATCAAACCTGTGCCACAGCAGCAACCCCAGCCACTGCAGTGGCAAATGCCGTATCCTTAACTGTGCCACAAGGGAGCTCCTAAATCAGATTTTTTAAGGTATTGTAGAATTGCCCTCCTCACTGCAAAATGTAAACCATACAACATACAAAGAGTATGTTGTTGCTCTCCTACTATAAAGGCAATGGCTTAAATGTGGCAGGGATTGCCTTCTCAGTTTTACAGTTAGGTAAAATTGGTCAGAACCCTTAAGTGTACACCTGCCAAACTGATAATTACTAATTTACCTAACAAAATGAGTGAAAATTTTAAGTAACTGTAACTTATGTTCTTTTCTTACAATAATACAATCTAAGAATCTTAGGGTGGTTCCTTTAAAAGACACCCACCTTCTATCTCCAGATTGCCAGACTGGATTGCCCAATTCATTGCCTTGATTGTCGATGACTTCACCAAAAAGCAGGGGGAATTAATTCTAACATAATCTAGAGACTCAATCTACTAAAACAATTAAATAATAGTATGTGACCTACTGCCCCTAAAGAACACTGGATTCGGAGTCAAAGACTTGCTTTGGCATTTAGGAACAGAGTACTAGGGAGGGAGACACTTATCCTCGCTGAAATTCAATTTCTTTACCCACCAAAACAAGATAATAACCTATACATGCCGACTGTGAGGACTGCAGGTTGGATCCCTGGTCTCACTCGGTGGGTGAAGGATCCTGTGTTGTCACTTGCTACATAGGTTACAAATGCGGCTCCAATCCTGTATTGCCATAGCTGTGGCAGAGGCCTCAGCTACAGATGCATTCAAACCCTGCTTGGGAACTTCCATATGCCGCAAACAACAACAACGACAAAACAATACCAAAGACGGCCAACGCCCTTTGTAATTTTCTCGTTTCCTCATATAGCGCTTTGTTCACTTCTGTGGGTTTTTTCCCCTTTTGGCCATGTCCCAGAATGCAAAAGTTCCTGGGTCAGGTGTTGAACCTGGTCCACAGCAGCAACTCAAGCACAGCAGTGACTATGCCAGGTCCTTAACATGCTGAGCCACAGAGGAAATCCTCACTTACAGCATATGGAAGTTCTTAGGCTAGGGGTCAAATCTGAGCTACAGCTACAGGCCTAGGACGCAGCCACAGCAAAGTGTCAGATCCTAGGCACGTCTGCGACCTACACCGTAGCTACTGGCAACCTCCCATCCTTAAGACACTGAGCGAAGCCAAGGATGGAACCCGCACCCTCCAAGATACTAGTGGCGTTCTTTTCTGCTGAGCCACAGCGGGAACTCCCACCTTTGTTTTTTAAGAGTTGTGTCACAGCCATCAACTGGAAGCTGACCTGGAAGCTTCTTGCAGACAGGGTCTCCTTCCCAGTACTCTGGCAGAGGATCAATAAATGTTAATTAAAAGAGGCACTTAATTTCACCAACGACATGAACAATGATTGGTTGCAAACATTCCCAGTCAGCTTACAAATAAAACTTTAAGCTACCTATACACCAGGCATTCAACAAGCACCACAACCCAAGAACTCTGGGCAGGGTGAAGTGACGCAGTCAAGGCATCACCAGGAGACGCTGTCCACCAAGCCGTGACGTACTTCCGGTGCGACGCTTTCCCTCCACGCCGGGACTAGGTGGTGGGGGGAGGGAGGCGGTTAGTGGGCTTTAGCGCCTTTTCTGGCGGCGGTAGATTTGAAGCGCTTTAAAGAATCGGACCCCGGGAAGAGGAGACCATACTGGTGCAAGTAGGTGGCTGCGGGCCCCTGTTGTTTCGGTGGCGTCCTTTGCAGCAGTCCTGGCGTACGAGAGCGGGAAGGGCCCGAGGAGGGGCGGAGCCGCCGCGATAGGCCCGGGTGGATTTAACCGTCTTCCTCTCGAGGTATCGGGGCTGCCAGGCCCCAGAAGAGGCCCTTAAGGACTGTGGCGAGGGCTTTGCAGCTGTTGGGGCTGGAGGAGGCTTCCAGTCGCGCCTCCGGGGCCTGGGAAACGGCCCTCCTCCTGCCAGCCCCCGCCCTCTCCGATCGGCGCACACCTCCCTCCCTGACGCATTTTGCCGCACAGGCTGTAATATGGCGGCAGCGACGGCGGCCTGAACTCTAGGAAGCCAGGGTGATTTTGATGCTTCAAAATCGTAAGACTAAGCACGAATGCGGGTTAGGAGGGAGGATAGGTGGGGAAGCGGGAGGCGTTACCTGACCTGTCTTGTCAGATTAGGGTTGGAGAGTGGCAGGCGAGGAGCCTGGAACACAGGGGTTAAGATTAGACTGAAGACAGGCTTTCCCTCTACTCCGATCTTTTCCTCTCACAGCGGCTGTCGTGCGTGGTGAAGTGGCACAGGCCACTTAGTTAAGCATTCTCCCAGAACTCAAATCCAGGATGCTCCCTTCTCATCCCAGAGCTGACTCCAAGTTCTCCCACGTTTCTAAGGAGCTGTGAGCAGCGCAGGTCTTTTAGGCGATAATTACTCTTTAGGAGGAAAGTAATGGCTTAGAAGCTCCATATGCCTTGGAGGAAGTGTGCGAATTTGACTCATCTTTAGTCTTTTAGTGTGCTTAGTCGAGGTCACTGTAATAAAAGCACCATTTTGTGCATTGATTTTAATTTCTTACTATAACTACTTTATGCAGGGCCAAGTTTTTGCAATAGTGATCGTAAATACTTCCAAGGAGCAATTGAATGTTGTGGAAATTAGGCTGTACCTTAATTTTCAGTAGCTAAAACCGGATAGAAAAGTATGTGAGTGTATCTGTATTATTACCATTTGGCAAAGAAGGGCCGATATTTTCCCGGTTTGTAACGATGATGTAGAGGGGTGTGTAAACATTTTTGAAATGGAGGCATAAAAGCCGCAGATACCTATAATGGCTGTTTCTCTCATTGGTATTTTTTGTGTATCTGAAAATTTCCCCGTTTAATCTCCCCCCCGCTTTAAAATTTTTTAACCCTTTGAGATGGGATTATTTCTGTAAAAAATTAACGTGCTTCTGTTTTAAACAGAGGTCATTTTACGTTAACGTTTTGTTTATGATTCAGGATTATTGATACCCTAAGGTCTTAATGGGCCTTGTAGTAGGAGGCTGTGCTTTTTTTTTTTTTTTTTTTAACTTTTTCAAGTTTTTGCATTTACAGGCACTTGTCAGTTGCCTTCCTCTGCTGTCAGGAGTGTACAAGTATGCAGACTTACTAGCTTAGAAACTTTGGGTTTGTTTCTGGCCCAGCCATCTTTCTGAACCTCAGTTTGTTTTTTTTTCCTTTCATGTATGAAATGATACTTTGATTTCAGTCTGTCATCAGCTGTGGGCTTCAAAAATAAATATTCAAGTTCGTTAAAATTCTGTGTAAGATCAGCTTTCAGTAAGAACTCAGCTGAGTGAAGTGAAGAGCATACATTACATTTATTGTGACTTATTAAAGGTCTTCGTTTTTGGTGCTTGTCATTGTGGTCTTGCAGTATTGGTGCCCTCTAAGTAAAGTCTTTGTCCTTTTGATATTTTGCATATTTTAAATTAGATTTTCTGCCAAGCAACATCCATTCTTTATGCGGAGGGAAACTGGTAGCCATTCATAGTGGGATGAAATAGTTCTATTAGTTATCAGGGCACCATCTGCAGTGCTTCAAGTGTTGCTCTTTTTCTATAAGAAACACATGTTGATGTTTTTTATTTTACTTATAGGATATTTCGTTAGAATTATATTACCTGTTTTCTGTATCCTTATGTACTAAGGTGTCTTGTTAGTAGCTGGAATCCATATATGTAGCTGGAATCCCTATATAATTAATTCAAGTGATTTGAAGAGTTTGTTGCAAATCTCTCTGCTAGAGAGTGATATTGCTCTTTTTTTTCCCTTTGGCTTAGTTATTACCACCAAGCTTCAATTTTCATTTAAGTGCCAATGGTTTTGACCTGTTTTAATGCATATGTGGTCTTCATAAGAACTCAGTATATTTTTATTTTTATAGGGCAGATCTTGCATCTTGAAATTTACTACTGGCAGTATTATAGAAACTCAGACAACTGCTGTAGCTGGGACTTTGTACTTCTAGTGCCAGACAGGAAATCTTTTGTAGTTTGTTTCAGTTTGAGTGGTGGCTTAAAATGACCACCAGCTTGTTTTTGAAATTTAACTACAGCCTATTTATAAATATAGGCATCCATTTTTTTTTTTTTTTTGTCTTTTGTCATTTTTTGGGCCACACTCGTGGCCTGTGGAGGTTCCCAGGCTAGGGGTCTAATCAGAGCTACAGCTGCCGGCCTACACCACAGTCACAGCAATGCCAGATCCAAGCCACGTCTGTGACCTGCACCACAACTCAGGCAACGCCAGATCGTTAACCCACTGAGCAAGGCCAGGGATCGAACCCACAACCTCATGGTTCCTAGTCGGATTTGCTTCCGCTGCACCACCACGGGAACTCCAGGCATCAATTTTTGATACTATTTTTTTGTGGGGGCGGGGGTCATGCCCGCGGTTGTGGTAGTTCCTGGGCCAGGGATTGGACGTAAGCCGCAGCAGTGCATTGCCGAGTCCTTAACCTCTGTGCCACCAGGGAACTCCAAAATGGTTATTTTAAAAACATGAACAGTTGCGTACTTTGTTGATTTTTAAATTGCACAAAGCCTGTTAGTTTATATATTAAGCTACGTATATTAAGCTATATATTAATTGTGCTTAAATTTTAATTTAAAATTTGTTCATAATTAAATCATTGCATTATGGTCATATGGTGGAAAATTATGTAAGCCATTATTGGAATATTTGTTAATGAGATAATTTCTCCAATGAAGAGTAGTCTTAACTAGAAAACTCTTGCTTTTTTCCACTTGTGACTTTGAGGCAGTCACTTCAGTTCACTAGCCCTCTTGTTCTCAGTCTATAAAATCAGAATATTGGACCAGACTATCTGTTTCCTTCAAACTTCAAAGGTTTGTAATTTTTTATATAGGATTTACTGGGTTTAATATCACATTCCTAGGGTTATATGAGTTGCCCTCTGGAGAGTGTGGGGTAAATTTAGCATTATAAGAGCTTAGATAATTGCAGGTACAATATTAGGAATATTAGCAGAAATTTCCCAGTCAGTATATGCGTTTTAGTTTTGTACTAGCATAGTTGTACTACATTTTTATATCTCTTAAGTTGTATGTGCAAAAAGTTATTTTATTTTATTTATTTATTTTTTTGGTCTTTTTTTGTCTTATTAGGGCAGCATCTGTGGCATGTGGAGGTTCCCAGGCTAGGGGTCCAATTGGAGCTGTAGCTGCCAGCCTATGCCACAGCCACAGCAACGGGGAATCCGAGCCGCGTCTGCAACCTACACCATAGCTCACGGCAACACCGGGTCCTTAACCCACTGAGAAAGCCAGGGATCGAACCCACAACGTCATGGTTCCTAGTCAGATTCATTTCCACTGTGCCACAACAGGAACTCCGAAAAAGTTATTTTAATACTGAACTTGGCAACAGTACAGTTTTTTCCTTTGGTTTTAATTAGTGTAATTTTTTTTTTTTTTGCTTTTTAGGTCTACATGTGTGGCACATGGAGGTTCCCAGGCTAAGGGTCTAATTGGAGCTACAGCTATGGAAAACACTAAAAATAGTTACCATATGTCCTGCAATCGCACTCTTGGGCAATATATCCAGAGAAAACTAATTTGGAAAGATAATGCATCCCAGTATTCATAGCAGCAGTATTTACAGTAGCCAAGACATGGAAGCAACCTAAATGCCTGTTGACAAATGAATAAAGTAGATGTGGTGTCTGTGTCTGTGTATACACATGATGGTTACTCAGCCAAAAAAGGATGAAATAATGCTGTTTGCAGCAACCTGAATGGACCTAGAGATTATCATACTAAGTGAAGTAAGCTAGATAAAGACAAATACCATATAATAATCACTTATATGTGGAATCCAAAAAAAGGAAACTATACAAATGAACTTAAATATAAAGCAGATTACTCATAGACACAGAAAACAAACTTATGGTTACCAAAGGGGATAGTTTGTGTGTGTGTATGTGGTTAAATCACTTTGCTGTGTACTTGAAACTAATATAACATTGTAAGTTAACTATACTTCGAATAAATACATAAAAAAGAAACAACCTAAATGTTCAATATAGTAGTTAAGTAAATTCGAAAATGTTCATGTGATGGACTATTATTCTGCTTATAAAAATAAAATTTTTAAATATACATGAAAAAATAAGTGAAAAAGGTATTGATATATATTGTGGATTTTAAGTATAAAAAAATTCATAAATATTGTCACTAGTGCTTTTTATGATAGTGAAAAAAAATCCAGTTGATAGTACTAGAAATCAGTCAATAATAATTCCATTGGATTTAAAATATCATGCATTGCTTACTGAGTTACGAGCTTAGATGCTGTAATTTTCAGAAAAGCATAACATTTCAGTTAGTATTTGTTCTAAGCAGATGAAATTATCATTTTTATAGTCCATCATTTTGGATGCTCTTTATACTAAATGCCTTTGTTTCTTCTCCTTTTCACCTTACTCCACCATTCTCCGGGTATTATAATTCAACACATTCTAAATCTTTTTTTTTTTTTTTTTTTTCCTTTTTAGGGCCACACCCACACCCACTGCAAATGGAAGTTCCCAGGCTAGGGGTTGAATCAGAGCCTCAGCTGCCAGCCTTTGCCACAGCAAAGTGGGATCCAAGCCGTGTCTGCAACCTATACCACAGGTCACGGCAATACCGGATCCTTAACCCACTGAGCAAGGCCAGGGATTGAACCCACATCCTCATGGGTACTAGCTGGATTTGTTTCCGCTGAGCTGTATTGTAGGTTGCAGATGTGGCCGAGATCTGGCGTTGCTGTGGCTATGGTGTAGGCTGGTGGCTACAACTCCGATTGAATTCCTAGCCTGGGAACCTCCACATGCCGCGGGTGTGGCCCTAAAAAGTAAAAAAAAAAAAAAAGGTAATATACTTTTACTCAGAATATAAATCTGCCACATATTGCTGTCATTAAGATATCCCACTTTTGAGAGTTCCCGTCATGGCTCAGGGGAAACAAATCTAACTAGTATCCATGAGGACATAGATTCTATCCCTGGCCTCGCTCAGTGGGTTAAGGATCTGGCATTGCCGTGAGCTGTGGTGCAGGTTGCAGACACGGCTTGGATCCCCAGCTGCAGTGGCTGTCACGTAGGCCAGAGGCTACAGCTTTGATTCGACCCCTATCCTGGGAACCTCCATATGCCGTAGGTGTGGTCCTAAAAAGACAAAAAAAGTAAAAGAAAATCCCACTTTCTTTCCTCCTTGAGGAATTATTTTTGGCATTTTTTTAGGAATTTAAATTTAGTTTTCTTTTTAAAACATTTTATTTATTTATTTATTTATTTATTTATTTATTTATTTTGCTTTTTAGGGCTGCACTTGCAGCATATGGAGTTTCCCAGGCTAGGGATCTAATCGGAGCTACAGCCAGACTGTGCCACAGCCATAGCAATGCAGGATCCAAGCCATGTCTCTGACTTAGACACAGCTCATGGCAACGCCAGATCCTTAGCCCACTGAACGGGATCAGGGATTGAACCCATAACCCCATGGTTCCTAGTTGGTTTGTTTCCGCTGCACCATGATGGGAACTCCTAAAACATTTTTAAATGTTTTAATGTTTTTCCATGTTTTTTCCACCAGTTCTATCAGTTTGTTTGTTTGTTTGTTTGTTTGTTTTCTAGGAGCAAAAGGATTGGATCCGTTTGTCCTTGATTTTTTTCCCTATTTGAAGGTAATGTGCCTCTTTAGTTTCCTAATTATACAGACTTAACACAATTTTCTGTTTGGGTTGGCAGTCTATATTGGTTGCTAAAATAGAAGATTTATTATATAATGGCTAAACTTTTTATATCCTTTCTAATTGACTCACAAAATGCAATCTGAATTCTAAAAGAAAGGAATAATCTATGTGATTTGTGTCATGGAGGTAAATAGTAAAATAAATTCAGGCTTTCTCATTTATGTTCCACAGAGTTTTGCTTTGGGTTTTTTGTTTTTTTTTTTCCCAGTAATTTATTAAGAAATCTTTGCTCTTTTTAGTCTGTTTGCCTGAAAGTGTATTTTACTCATAGATTGAAGTATTGAAGCCATGGGAATAAAGGTTCAGCGTCCTCGATGTTTTTTCGACATCGCCATTAATAACCAACCAGGTAAGAAAGTTTATGTTCCTGTTTAACATTTATATTTGAGTACTTAATATTTTAAATTAGTGAAGAAATTTAAACCAACTACCTTCTTTTTCAGCTGGAAGAGTTGTCTTTGAATTATTTTCTGATGTGTGCCCTAAAACATGCGAGAACTTTCGTTGTCTTTGTACAGGTTTGTTGACATTTTTAGTTGCCCTAATAGTACTCCCATTTGACATTAGTTTGCTTTAATTTTTTATTTAACACGTTTTAGATTTTTTTCATGCATATTACTTCCTTCCTTTAGCATGTTGAGTATACAGCATTGACTAGGATATGGAAGTTATTCTTAGAAATATTAGTTATGATGGATTATTACACTCATTAAAAAAGCATGAGTGCTTTAAAGTGAAATTTTTATTTTTTTTGATAGGCAAGAAATGGATTTAGTAAGATAACACACTTGTGAGAGATGAAAGCGGGCAGGCAAAGAGGCTTTGCCTTAAATTCATAAGGGGAGCAAAAATTCTGTAGTTTAAAGAAGTCTGTGTAGTTTAAGAGAGGTGTATTTTATTGGACAAAGGCTTTCATTATTACATTTTTTTAACTTTAAAAATATTTATTTTAGGAGTTCCCTTTGTGGCTCGGTGGTTAATGAATCTGACTAG
This sequence comes from Catagonus wagneri, assembly GCA_004024745.2. Classification (NCBI taxonomy): domain Eukaryota; kingdom Metazoa; phylum Chordata; class Mammalia; order Artiodactyla; family Tayassuidae; genus Catagonus; species Catagonus wagneri. The sequence goes on from PVHT020000141.1 coordinate 23,070,325, forward strand.
GAACCATGAGGTTGCGGGTTCGATCCTTGGTCTTGCTAAGTGGGTTAAGGATCCGGCGTTGCCGTGAGCTGTGGTGTAGGTTGCAGACATGGCTCGGATCTCGCGTGGCTGTGGCTGTGGCAAAGGCCGGCAGCTACAGCTCCTGTTAGACCCCTAGCCTGGGAACCTCCATATGCCGCAGGTGTGGCTCTAGATAAAGGCAAAAAGACAAAAAAAAAATTTTTATTTTAGGAGTTCCCGTCATGGCTTAGTGGGTAACGATTCCAACTAGGAACCATGAGGTTGCGGGTTCGATCCCTGGCCTTGCTCAGTGGGTTAAGGATCCAGCGTTGCCCTGAGCTTTGGTGTAGGTTGCAGACATGGCTCGTATCCCGTGTGGCTGTGGCTGTGGCGAAGGTCGGCCGCTACAGCTCCAATGAGACCCCTCGTCTGGGAACCTCCATGTGCCGTGGGTGCAGCCCTAGAAAAGACCAAAAAAGGACAAAAAAAAATTTATTTCAGGGATTTCCTGTAGTTACTCAGCGGTAACAAACCCGAGTAGGAACCATGAGGTTGAGGGTTCCATCCCTGGACTCGCTCAGTGGGTTAAGGATCCCGCATTGTTGTGAGCTGTGGTGTAGTTTGCAGACGCAACTTGTGGCAGGCCAGCATCTGTAGCTCCGATTCGACCCCTAGCCTGGGAACTTCGTATGCCGCAGGTCTGTCCCTAAAAAGCAAATAAAATAAAGTAATTTATTATAGGGAGTTCCTGCTGTGGTTCAGCAGTAACAGACAAACCTGACTAGGATCCATTGAGGACGTGGGTTCGATCCCTGGCCTCACTAAGTGTTTTAAAGATCTGGTGTTACCGTGAGCTGTGGTGTAGGTCACAAATGTGGCACAGATCTAGCGTATCTGTGGCTGTGGTGTTGGCTGGTGGCTACAGCACTGATTTGACCCTTAGCCTGGGAACCTCCATATGCCGCAGGTGCAGCCCTAAAAAGACTAAAAAGGAAAGGGAAATAGTTTCTTTGAGATATAATTGACATATAGCGCTGTATAAGTTTAAGGTATCCAGCATATTGATTTTATTGATTTACATACATTTTAAAATGATTATCACCGAAAGCTTGGTGAACATCCATCATCTCATATGGACACAAAATTAAAGAAGTAGGGAACAATTTTTTTCCTTTGTGATTTCATCATTAATTTTGCTTTAATACTACTTCCTTAATTGCTTTTCTACTGAATGGTATACTAATTTTTCTTCTTTGTAGGTGAAAAGGGGACAGGGAAATCAACTCAGAAGCCATTACATTATAAAAGTTGTCTCTTTCACAGAGTTGTCAAAGATTTTATGGTTCAAGGTGGTGACTTCAGTGAAGGTAGGACTTTGATTGCCACAAAAGAAAGAAATGTATTTATATTTTTTGGCTAAATACATGGATCTCAGATAAGTCTCTAGAAGTACGAATCCAGTTTTCTTCTCAGCACACTTAATCTTGGTCAGAACAATTAGAAATATTCATAGGAATTGATAGAAAGAGGGAAACATAGGAAATAATTTCCTCTTTGATGTAATTAATTTTAGGCATTTGCTTCTGGATAAAAAACAAAACATTCATCTCTTAGTAGCCTGTCAGTGTTCATGTTTGATTTTGTCATCGCCAGTAATCCTTTATACTACAATATAGTTTTTATCTCTACTTATTGTAAAAGCATTGAAACTGTATTTATAAAAATAGTTTGAAAAGGTATTAGTAATTTCTTTTAAAAGACCTAAATAATCATTATTAAAATCTGAACATTCTTTTTTTCTACATGTCTTAAAAGGTTTTGTCCCATTCTTACCTTTGTATCATATGGAAAATAAAGTAATTTGAGGTCTTGTCAGTATTGACTTCAAGTTAATTTCCTTTATGATTTGCTGTGAACCTTTGCGTATTATTGATTCAAATTCATTTGTGGGGAGTTCCCGTCGTGGCTTAGCAGTAAGGGACCTGATTAGCATCCATGAGGATGTAGGTTCGATCACTGGTCCTGCTCAGTGGGTTAAGGATCTAGCGTTGTGAGCTGTGGTGTAGGTTGCAGATGTGGCTCGGATCCCACGTTGCTGTGGCTGTGGTGTAAGCTGGCAGCCACAGCTCCAATTTGACAACCCCTAGCCTGGGAACCTCCATATGCTGGGGGTGTGGCCCTGAAAAAGAGACAATAAACAAATAAACAAGATCTAGGACCCACCTTCCCCCCGGGGAAAAAAGGTCTAAAAAACAACAGTAACAAAAACAAAGTCATTTGTATACCTATTTTGTTAGAAGCATTTTGTTCCAGTAGCACTTTCAAGGAAATTACTGTTTTAACAGTTCTCATGATTTTCATTCTTAGGAAATGGACGAGGAGGGGAATCCATTTATGGAGGATTTTTTGAAGGTAAAAATGTTTACATTTAAATTATTTTTAATGTTTTCTAGTATTTTATTAATTTGATCTTTTTTAATCAATAAGATTATTGATATATTAATATCCAGCTACCTTCAACTAATTTGGAGGTTAATTTTCTTCTGGAAAATTTTATGTGATCAACTTTTTATAAATATAGACTTTTTTTGTGTGTTTAGGACATTTGTACATCATATTATTTGAAGGTTTTCAATGATTTGTAGTAAACTTATAGAATTGTAGTGTTATATAGGAACTTCCATACCTTGATCTTAAATTAATCTTTATTCAGAGAGATTCAGCTGCCTTTCTTAGTAACAATATCAGCATTTTTAGCGAGTCCATTTTTCTATGAAGATACTGTTTTTTAATCCTTTATATTCTAAGTTTGGCTGTAATATTTTTCCCAAATGTAGGTTTTTCCTCTGGAAATTTTTATTGATGTGAAGATTTTCTGAAAGACTATAAATGTATGAATGTAGAATTGATTTCGTATTTCTCATCTTTCACATTTGAGAGTGAAGTTTTGTTTCTTGTTCCACTTGCTTTTTTCTCATTCTAATCCAAAACTGGAAGGCAAGTTATTCTTTTTACAAAAAGTGATATTGTGGCAGAGATAAAATTAATAAATGTCTTTTAGTACTAAGAATAATACTGAAAGGGGGTTGATACAGTATTTTGATTTTATAGCAAGAGACTGAAAATTAAAAATAATTCTATCTGAAAAGACAGTGGAGGGAATTGGTTAATAATTAGATTCTCTCTTCTTTTAGCCTGAATTGTATCTAAATTTTGTCTGGCATTAAAGAGCACATTATATGTACAGAACATATGAAAAGGAATGAAAATGAATTTTGGAGGGAGATTACACCCTTAAGAATAACTGAAAACTTTGCTTCTCTGTAGATGAGAGTTTTGCTGTTAAACACAACAAAGAATTTCTCTTGTCAATGGCCAACAGAGGGAAGGATACAAATGGTTCGCAGTTCTTCATGTAAGAATTTATGATCTGATGATTTGAAATATCCCTTTTGTGGTTTGTTACTTATTTCTCTGTGTGCCTGCCACTGATCACTAATAATTAGGAAAGGGATCTATAAGGGGAGAATTTTTGAAGGAGGAAGAACAAAGAATTGTTGAAAGGAGAGTTGAACCTCACTGGTCAAGTTTTCAAATGATGAAGACTTTTGTCGAGAGAACATAGGAGCCACCTTGAAGGAATGGAGTTACCACAGGCCAAATTAGAACAAATTAAGCACTGATTATTTTGAAAATAAATAATGATAGTATCAGATTATCAAATAAAATGGAAATCCAGGGGCCCATTCAGCTATAAATAATACATGAATAAATAACAAGGGAGAAAGAAAAGCTATTATTTAGTAGAATGCAACTAATAAATGTAAAAAGAATTGCATGGTTTGAAATGTCCCTGTTTTACAGTCATCTCAGCAATAATTAATTCAGAGAAGAATTATATGTGGTTTGTAAATTTAGAGGGTAAGTTTAATAAGAGAAAATATCCATAGAGTATCTCTTCATAAATTATTTAATTACAAGGAGTAAAATACAGTTAAATTTCTCATTATTCAAAGATTCTGTATTTGTGAATTTACCTACTCACTAAATTTATTTGTAACACAAAATTAGTTCTGCTAAAGTTTAGGAGTTCTGACTGCAAAAGATTGTTACCAGAGCTCTTGTCAGCAGTTCATATTTTTTATCATGTCCCATGAGTAAAGACTTGCTTTCCTCTTGAATAACTGTAAATTCTTTTGGTCTCAGAAGAACTTAATCTTTCAGCACCATATGGATTAGCATAGTGGGTTTTATTCTATATTTGTAACTCTTTTCTTCAACAATAAGAAATCTACCTCCCATTATGTATAAGATTTCTATGTATTTGTTGAATCCTGGATTGAAAAATTGCTATTCTATACCACTGTGAAAAGTAACTTGTTAACTAGAGTTCCCTATTTCCTTATAGTAGTTTTTATTTTGGGGGTGAGGGTATGTAGTTAAAATATCATGTTCAGAAATGACTTGGAGGGAGTTGCCGTCGAGGCTCAGTGGAAACAAATTTGACTAGCATCCATAAGGACACAGGCTTGATTCCCGGCTTCACTTAGTGGATTAAGAATATGGCATTGCTGTGAGCTGTGGTATAGGTCACAGTCATGGCTTGGATCCCATGTTGCTGGGGCTGTGGCATAGGCCAGTGACTACAGCTCTAATTCGACCCCTAGCCTGGGAACCTCCATATGCTACAGTGCAGCTCTACAATGACTTGGATTAGGAGTTCCTGCTGTGGTACACGGTATAAATGGAGTCTCTACAGGCCAGAATGCAGTTTTGCTCCCTGGCTGGCACGGTGGGTTAAAGAATCCAGTGTTGTCACAGCTGTGGCTTGGAACACCATATGCTGTGAAGTGGCCAAAAAAAGAAAAAAAAATTGACTTGGATTAGTACTTTTTGGTGTAAATTTTTATGGTTTTGTGTTTCAAAATAAGTTAGATTCTTGGTTTCTGATTATATTTCATTTGTTCTCCCTCTCTGGTTTATTTTTTGCCCTGCCCTCTTTTTAAAAAAAGTTTATGAAACATTAACATAATCACAAGAGTGAGAGCAAAGAGATACTCTTGAAATATCACTCCCACCTAACTTTTTTTTGGAGGGGGGGGTCTTTTTGGGGCCACACCTGCAGCATATGGAGGTTCCCAGGCTAGGGGTCAAATCAGAGCTGCAGCTGCCGACTTATGCCACAGCCACAACATTGCAGGATCTGAGCTGCTCTGCCATCTATACCACAGCTCACAGCAACGCCAGATCCTTAACCCACTGAGTGAGGCCAGAGATCAAACCTGCATCCTCATGGATGCTAGTCAGATTCGTTTCCACTGAACCACGACGGAAAAGGCTTTATTTTCCCTTTCTCTTATGCAGTAGATAAGCATACTACGGATAATAATTTTAGCGAGTTCAAGTGATCAGAGCTGTTACAGTGAAAAAACAAAAAAAAGGAATTCCTTCGTGGTGCAGTGGATTAAGGATCTGGTGTTGTCACTGCTGTTGCTGTGTTGCTGCAATGATGCAGGTTCAATCCCTGGCCTGGAAATTTCTACATGCTGAGGTGTGGCCCAAAAGAAAAACAGGAAAAAAACAATAACAGGTTATTAGTTTTAAAAATAAGATAAACTTTTAGCCACCCATTGCGGCTCAGTGGTTAACGAACCCAACTGGTATCCACAAGGACATGGGTACAGTCCCTGGCCTTGCTCAGCGGGTTAGGGATCTGGCATTGCCATGAGCTGTGGTGTAGGTTGTAGATGCAGCTTGGAGCTTGCGTTGCTGTGGCTGTGGCATAGGCTGGCAGCTACAGCTCCAATTTGACCCCTAGCCTGGGAACCACCATATGCCGCAGGTGTGGCCCTAAAAAGACAAAAGACAGAAAAAAAAAGTAATAATAAGGTAAACTTTAAAAAATACATGTATATATTAGAATTTTTTTTGTCTTTTTTTTTTTTTTTTTTTTGCCTTATCTAGGGCCGTACCTGCAGCATATGGAGGTTCCCAGGCTAAGGGTCTAACAGGAGCTGTAGCTGCCGGCCTTTACCACAGCCACAGCAACGCAGAATCCGAGCCATGTCTGCAACCTACACCACAGCTCATGGCAACGCCGGATCCTTAACCCACTGAGCGAGGCCAGGGATCGAACCTGCAACCTCATCGTTCTTAATCGGATTCGTTAACCACTGAGCCACGATGGGAACTCCTGTTAGAATTTTTTTAGTAGTATGTGTGTTTGAACCAAAGTTTAGCTTAAATTGTGTTCCTTCTTCCAAATTTCTTAAGCCTTGTTTTTTCTTTTCTCCGCTGCACCTGTGGAGTATGGAAATTCCCGGGCCTGGGGTTCTATTAGAGCTGCAGCTATGACTTACATTACAGTTTGTGGCCACACCAGATCCTTAAACCCTGAGCAAGGCCAGAGATCAAACTCCCATCCTTGCAGAGATAATGTCTGGTCCTTAACCCACTGAGCCACAGAAACTCCTGATAAGGTTTTTTAAAATAATAAATCTTATACAATGCCCATCTTCAGTCTGTTGTACCAGTATGTCTTTGTATCTACTCAAATAACAGCTTTCTTGACTGCAAAGTTTTAAGGTTGATGTGGAGAAAAAAAGGATTTTTTTTTCTGAAGTTACTTTTTGCTTATTTTGGTTTTTGTCCAAAGGTTTAACGCAGATCTTTTTTTTTTTTTCAATGTGAAGTTTACTTCATGTTAGAGGTAACAAACTGCAAGGCCCATAGGTCTTAGGCAGGTAACATAAGGGAGTAAACGCTGCTGGGATAGGAAAAACTAAACCGTTCATCTTGGTATCAGAGAAAAAGGCATACTCAGCTGGAGCAATTAATTATTGTATGCAGGTGCCACATCTTCTAGGTTTGCAAGGGTCTTGGAATCTGGACTTTTATATAGAAGCATCCAAATGTTTAAATGTTGGCAGCTAATTTAAAAGTTATAAACACCATATGGACCACTTTTGCACAGAACATGTGTGAGGGCATCACGATATGACCTGGGCTTCAACTGTTTAAAATTTTTAAGATTGAAAAGCGCTGTTCCTGTTGTTGTGCAGTGGAAACAAATCCGACTAGTAACCATGAGGATGTGGGTTCGATCCCTGTACTCGCTCAGTGTGTTAAGGACCTCACATTCCTCTTAGCTGTGGTGTAGGTTACAGATGTTGCCCAGATCCTTCATCGCTGTGGCTATAGGCAGGCAGCTGTAGCTCCAATTCTAGCCTTAGCCTGGGAACTTCCTTATGCCAAGAGTGCAGCTGTTAAAGGGGGGGGCACTGTTGTTAAACCCATAAACTAGTGGAATGGTTTGATAAATTATGGTATGCCCAGACAGTAGAACATTGTACAACCATGAATATTCAGTAAGGACCCAGTCAAGTGCAAAAAAAATCCACATATAGAAATAACACTAAAATGTCAACTTTAATTTCATGTATGTTTTCAGCCATATTTTATCAGAACACATTTTTGAAAATACATTATGTGGAAAGCATCTTGCATTAATAAGTTATATTTAAGATTAAGGTAAATACAATTCTATTATGTTGAGATAGCATGATTTCTTTTTTGCTACTTTGTTTCCAATGCAGTTATTTTCTTTTCCTTTTTAGAGATGCTAACTTTATTTTTCTCTGACTTTGTTTTTATTCTTCTTATCGATGACTTCCAAAAGAACAACAAAGCCAACTCCTCATTTAGATGGGTAAAGATTATTTTAATTTATTTTACAATTTACTTTAACTTTATATTAAAATAAGGAGCTTTTATTTAATTGTCTTTACTTGACCCTTCAGGCATCATGTTGTTTTTGGGCAAGTGATTTCTGGCCAAGAAGTTGTGAGAGAGATAGAAAACCAGAAAACAGATGCAGCTAGCAAACCGTTTGCTGAGGTGCGGATACTCAGTTGTGGAGAGCTAATTCCCAAATCTAAAGGTAAAAAACAATTATATACTACTGATAACTCCTGTGCATACAAAACAGAGACAGGCAGGAAATTTACACTAAAGTGAATATAAATATGAAGTTTTCATGTTTTTTTAAATGTTGTATCTTACTTCATGCTTTGTTCATTTACCATGGAACTGCGTGGCTTTTGTCATTAATTTGCTGTAGTTCATTCTTCTGCTTCCACTTTGTTGTTTTTTTTTTTTTTTTTAAGTGTAGTTATCTAAATAGCATGGTAAATAATTACCTTTGCAGGAAAAGAGATAGTGGAGGGAGGATAACATAAATTAAGAAACTTAACATAGACTAAGTTGAAGAAATTTAACATAGACTAAGAAACTTTATACGAATAAATTATTTTTCCCTTCGTGCATGCTTAGATTCAGAAGTAGCATGTTTGAGAAACTTCTTTTACTTAGACGAGAACACTTGAAGTTAACATGACTAGTAGTTGGATACGAATTTATCTGAAATGGTATGAACTTGTTTTAAGTGAAAATATTTTAAGGCTCTATGTTACATATGAAATATGTAACTGCTATTGTTTATTACAGGTATTGGGTCTGACATTCTAAAAGTAATAGGGTGAGATTACCCTCAAATCTGTGTAGAAAGCAAAAAAATCCTAAACTGACCTATTCCTCTTCTTAATTGTCTAGGGAATAATAAATAATATTAGCACTCAGTTTTCATGGTTAACAAATGTGTGAGTCATCTATAATCTTTTCTGATCCTTACAAGAACTGTATAATATTATTTCCCTCATTTAACATATAGCCAAGGAGATTATTATTTATAATATTATTTCCCTCATTTTACAAATATAGTCAAGGAGATTATTATTTACCACATCAGGAAACTAGGCGTCAAGCCTAAGTTTGCTGGCTCTAGATTTATAGCTTTGTCTGTTTGGTGTTGCAAACTCATTAAAATCTTTAATATCCCTCTCAGAAGTGCCCTAAGTAGAACATTCTGTTTTCAAGTTGTAGATATATTGATACGGTCTGTAACATTTAGAAATACATATATTTTGTTTTGTTCTAGCTTAAAAAGACAGGATGGTCACAGAGAAGGCTTACTTTAAATTTTCTTTCTTTGCGTTCTACTTTAATTCTGGTGATTTCATTGTCTTCTTTGTTATGTCAAATATATACCTTGTAAACCATTGTAGGAATATTGCTGCTGCTCATAATGGGACTATTTAGTTAACTTCTTATGGGAGTTCCCGTTTTGGCACGGTGGAAACGAATCTGACTAGTATCCATGAGGATGCGAGTTCGATCGATCTCTGACCTCGCTCAATGGGTTAAGGGTCCAGAGTTGCTGTGATTTGTGGTGTATGTCACAGATGTGGCTCGGATCCAGCGTTGTGGCTGTGGTATAGTCTGGCAGCTGTAGCGTCAATTTGAATGCTAGCCTAGGAATTTCCATATGCCCTAGTTGTGACCCTAAAAAGACGAGGAGAAAAAAAAAAAACAGCTTATGTTCATGAATCTGGCTATCTATGCTTATTTACAAACAACAGTTATAACGTATGCCTTGTGTTCGTGATGATTCAGAAAGAATGAGGTGTTGCTAGGTATCTCACATTAGAAAAAATCAAACTAAGAAGCAACCTATATTAATCCTTGCAAATTTTAGACCCTGAGGGAGTTCCCGTCGTGGCTCAGTGGTTAACGTATCCAACTAGGAAACATGAGGTTGCAGGTTCAGTCCCTGGCCTCGCTAAGTGGGTTAAGGATCCGGTGTTGCCGTGAGCTGTGGTGTAGGTCGCAGACGCAGCTCAGATCGCACATTGCTGTGGCTGTGGCGTAAGCCAGCGGCTATAGCTCTGATTGGACCCCTAGCCTGGAAACCTCCATATGCCACGAGTGCGGCCCTAGAAAAGGCAAAAAGACCAAAAAAAAAAAAAAAAAAATTTAGACCCTGAATCTTTTGCTGTTTAATTCTTCAGAGTGTTGTTTGTACGATTGGAATATTTGGTTTAAGGCATTATTTCTTCCCACATCACCTAGAAAAATCTTCATCTTTTATTCTGGTCTTAACTGTTCTTTGGTTTTCTTCCTGTGTTTTGTAGACTTTAAGGATAGCTCCGTATAAAAATTAAGGATGCTGTGTGGTTTACATATTTAGAAACAATTGAGATAATGAAAAAGCTCACATCTTTAACTATAAAAGTTATCATAAATCTTCTGATAAATTGGGTGTAAAGATTCTTTTGATTCTGAATAATCAGTGTTTGAATATTTGCTGAAAGGATGAGAAGGTGAAAGAATGTCACTCTTCATGTATTATTACGTTTTTGTAATTATTTTCAGCTGAAGTGATGAATGCTTATTTTGCCCATTCCATCATGGCCAGGAAGTTGTGCTGAGAGTTGATGTAGTGTTCTAGTGTGTGTTCCTCATACATGCTAAGGAAGCATACCTTGCCCTTATCAGTTTTTTCATTTGGGGAAGATTTGGCTCTTTATTAGTGTCTGCCCAGGAGTTACTGATAAGATGAGATTTTTTTTCAAGCTGTTCCTTCTGTGCCTGCTGTGTTCTGAATCACACTGTGGAAAGAGGGAAAAATCTTTATGTTTGAGATCACACAGTTTGTCACTTGTTACCCTCCAGTCTTTCAGTCACTATTCAGAACATTGGTCAGAGCGGATTTTGTCATGCATTTGTATTTTTTTTTTTAGGCAGAGCTGTGTCTTACACCCCATTTATAAGTTTGATGGCCTTGCAGCTTTAAATTGGAAATAGCCAAAAAGCTTTGTGCAGCACAGTGGTATTCATCATCATTATATTTAAAACCTTGTTTGAGAGATAAACACCCCAATTTAAAAGGAAATAAATACAGAATCTTTTTTTTCTTTTTCTAACTTCCTGAAAGAAAACAAAAAGACTTCTGAAGAGATCTGACTGTCTGGGCCCACCTGTATATGGTCTTGGTGAGTCTGGGCAATCTTCTTGGGCCTTTCTCCCTATGCTCTTGTGAGATTGGAAATTCTACCTTTTGTGGCTATGTATATGTACCTGAAAAGGTTTAGAGTCAAGGGGGAGATCCTTCCAACATATACAGAGGTAGAACATCGGAGGAGGCTAATCAAAACTGAATCCCCGTAGAGGCTATCAAGGAGCAGAGTGGAGGATAGAACACAGACCGTGAAACCACTACCTTGATAAGGTGCTTCCTGGTTTTTCAGGAGTTAGCATGATCTCAGGTCATGCTGGTCTCTGCAGTGTTCACTGCACTTGACTTTGGCCATGCATCAAGAGATGAGTCCAGTGATATTACAGAGTACATAGAAGCTCAGGTTCTTGGTTGTGGCAACATGGCGATAAATACATAGTTACATAAGCAGAAGACATGCATATATATGGTAGAAAGCAGATTACCTGCAATACAGAAAGAAAAGCACAGTAGAAGAAGCAACTGGTGAATCTTGTATTCCAGAGACAGTGGAAAAGCATATCAGAGATCATTTGTATAGTGACAGTATCTCATTTCAGCGTTCTTATTCTGGAATTGAGCCACTAAAATATAGGAAAATTGATTTCCCTTTTACTCTTTGAAGAGCCACATAATACCAAACTCTAATCTTTTCTAACCTTATAGTTTTTTTCTAAGCTAGTATTAATCAGCATATTTCTAAGGTATTTGATGTTACCACCTCTTTAGAAGCCATTTATTTTTATATGAACCTTTACTTTCCTGTTTTTACCCATTCTGTTGTTCTTCCTGTGTGAAATTCCAAGCCTCCTCCTGTTGTTTTCTTTTGTTTGGAGAAATTCCTTTAGCCATTTTTTTAAGGGTAGGTCTGCTGGTAACAAACTATCTTCGTTTTTTGAAAAGGTCTTTATTTCCCTTTTTTCATTAGGTGTATTCTTTACTGCATTTAGAATTCTGGGTTGGCAGTTCTTTCAGCATGTAAAAAAGAGTTAAGCTACTTCCTTCTGGCCTCTGGTTTTATTCACATTGTTCATTGTCCCCCTATAGGTTTTTGTTTTTCCCCAGCTGCTTTCAGTATTTTTTCTTTGCTTTTAGTTTTTAGAAATTTGATATCTTTGTGTGGATTAGTTTATCCTGTTTGAGGCTTGCTCAGCTTCTTGAATCTGTAGGTCTGTAGGGCCAAATGTGGAAATTTCATTTAAAAATTATTTTAGTTTCAAATTTTTCTCCATCTGAGATTCTGGTAACACAGATGGGTGTTAGGTCTTTTTTTTTTTTTAATTATTCTGCAGGTCTCTGAGGCTCTGCTGCCTTTTTTTTTTTTTTTTGGTGATGCTTTCAGCATGTGTAAATTTCCAGGCTAAGGGTGGAACCAAACCTATAGTTGAAGAGTTTTACAGGGATACACAAAAATTACACAAACACATATCTGCTAAGCTACTTGTTTATCACTTGTGTTATGAACCACGCCTATGCACAATCTGCTACTAAAATTTTGCATCAAATTTCATATCACCACCACACCCCTTCACTACTTTCTAGTAACTCACAAGCTGCATTCACTTCTACAAGCACACCCATGGCTTTCTCAAAGTAAGGTGCCATATTTATTGTCAGTTATGTATTTCCTAACTATTTAACATGTGTAAAATAGTTCTTCTATTTTTATTAGTTTCCCATCCTTTTAATATGTCACTGATGAAGTTTTTGAACTTTGTGTCCCCAACCCCCCCTTTTCCTATAAGCTGTGTAGGTTTTACTCTACAGTTTTTTTCATAATACAGTGATTTACAGAAGTGTGTATACTGTGTAACAGCAGAATTAACTGCTTCTCCAGAGCGTTTTTACTTTACTCTTGTCCTTATTGACTGTACTCACCAATAAATAAATATACAGTTCATGGTCAGAGTTTTTAAATTTATTATGACAATGTATTTTTTCAGATGATGTATGCTATTAAATTCATACTTGTCAGTCCTGCTTTCCAAATAGATAGTAAACTCTTTGAAGATGGTAGTTTCCTATGGAACTTCTCTATATACACACAATTCTTTCTCTTCATGTCCTGGCATCATGTTGAATATATATCTATGGTACTACTCAGTTAAACATACTTGTTGATCTAAGAAGGATAAAATTTCAGTCAGATTCACAATGTGCCTAGATCATATTTTTTAATTTAGGTTTATACAGATTTTGAAACTCAAGCTACATTCTCTTAGAACTAATATTGATATTGTCATGTGTCTATTTTTTCCTTTTTCCTTTTGTGTTCTTTAACTGCTATTTATCAGTCATTTTATCTTTTTTAGGAAAGATAAAATTTAGGTTATGTCCATTTTTTCTGTGCAGATTCACAGGAAAAAGGGGCATAACTTAAATTTTACTCGAAAATAGTATTGACAAACATCAAAAGAGGAAACCTTTTCAACCTTAGGGCTTTCTAAGTTCTCTTCCAATGTATCTTTCCTAAAATACAATTTAATTTCCTTTTATATTTATAGCTTCTGATACTTGGACAGATTGTATTACCATAAAAATAGTTATAAGTCTTTTTCTGGGCTTCCATGTTTTTTTTTTTTTTTTTTTTTTTGTCTTCCTGCCTTATTTGGGCCACACCCGCGGCATATAGAGGTTCCCAGGCTAGGGGTCTAACAGGAGCTGTAGCTGCCGGCCTTCACCACAGCCACAGCAACGTGGGATCCGAGCCGCGTCTGCAACCTACACCACAGCTCACAGCAGTGCCGGATCCTTAACCCACTGAACAAGGCCAGGGATCGAACCCGCAACCTCATGCTTCCTAGTCGGATTCCTTAACCACTGAGCCATGACGGGCACTCCTGGGCTTCCATATTGTTGTGATATCTTGCTTCACTCAAATGCTTAGATGAAAGGTGATGTAAAAAGTAATTTACTGTGCCACAAGAGAACTCTTTTTTTCTCTTTTTCTTTTTTTTTTGGTCCCTTCAACTTTTATACCTTGTTCCCCATTCTGCAGTGCAGCGGCATCTCACCAATGCTTAGAAATAGTCTTTTTTTTCTTTTTTTCTCTTTTTTTTTGCCTTATCTAGGGCCGCACCCGTGGCAGGTGGAGGTTCCCAGGCTAGGGGTCTAACAGGGGTTGTAGCTGCCGGCCTTCGCCACAGTAACGCGGGATCCAAGCCGCATCTGCAACTTATACCACAGCTCACGGCAACACCGGATCCTTAACCCAGTGAGTAAGGCCAGGGATCGAACCCGCAACCTCATGATTCCTAGTCGGATTCGTTAAGCACTGAGCCACGACGGGAACTCCAAAAGTCTTTTTTTCTAGGGCCACACTTGTGGCATATGGAGGTTCCCAGGCTAGGGGTCTAATTGGAGCTGTAGCCAGTAGCCTGCACCATAGCCACAGCAACGCAGGATCCAAGCCGCGTCTGCAACCTGCACCACAGCTCACGACAACGCCGGATCCTTAACCCACTGAGCGAGGCCAGGGGTCGAATCCACATCCTCATGGATGCTAGTTGGGTTCGCTAATTGCTGAGGCTGTGAAGGGAACTCCTATTCACTTCTATTTTAATTAAAGTGTAATTGGTTTAAAATATTAGTTTCAGATGTACAACAGTAATTTGATGTTTTTATACATTACAAAACGATAACCATAAGTCTAGTTGCTATCTGTCATGATACAGAGTTATTACAGTATTATTGACTATATTGCATATGCTCTATACTGCCTTCCCATGACTTGCTTTATAACTGGAATTTCGAACCTCTTAATCCTATAAACTTATTTCCCCATTCCCTTACCTCCCGCCTCTCTAGCAACCACTAGTTTGTTCTCTGTATCTATGAGTTCTGTTTTGTTATTTATTTTTTCATATTCAACATATAAGTAAAATCACACAGTATTTGTCTTTTTCTGTCCGACTTATTTCACTTAGCCTCCAGTACTCTCTAGGTCCATTCATGTTGTCACGGGGGTAGGAGGTCCTTCCTTTTCTATAGTTGAGTAATATTCCATTATGTATGGAATGGAACCTGCATCTTTTTCCATTCATCTATCAGTGGACGCTTAGGTTGCTTCCCTATTTTGCTATCCTTAATAATGTTACAGAGGAGTTCCCGTCGTGGCGCAGCAGAAACAAATCCGACTAGGAACTATGAGGTTGCGGGTTTGATCCCTGGCCTTGCTCAGTGGGTTAACGATCTAGCATTGCCGTGAGCTGTGGTGTAGGTTGCAGACATGGCTCAGATCTGGTGTTGCTGTGGCTGTGGTGTAGGCTGATAGCTGTAGCTCTGATTCAACCCCCTAGCCTTGGAACCTCCATATGCCGTGGGTGTGGCCCTAAAACGCAAAATAAATAAATAAATAAAGCTATAGAAAATGTTGAGTTGCATACACATCTTTTTTTTTTTTTGTCCTTTTGCCTTTTCTAGGGCCACACTTGCGGCTTATGGTTCCCAGGCTAGGGGTCTAATTGTTGCTGTAGCCGGTGGCCAAGGACACAGCCATAGCAACGCCAGATCTAGGCCGCGTCTGCAATCTACGCCACAGCTTATGGCAACACTGGATCCTTAACCCACTGAACAAGGCCAGGGATCGAACCCACAGCATCATGGTTCCTATTCGGATTTGTTGACCACTGAGCCACAATGGGAACTCCCTTTTTTTTTATTTTTATTTTTTTTCCTTTTGGCTGTATCTACAGCATGTGGAAGTTCCTGGGCCAGGAATCGAACCTTCACCACAGCAGTGACCCAGGCTGTTGCTGTGACAACACCAGATCCTTAACCTGCCATGCCACAACTCCTGAATGTATCTTTTAGAATTAGTGTTTTCATTTTCTTTGGATAAATATCCAGAAGTAGAATTACTGGGGCATATGGCACTGCTGTTTGCAACTTTCTGAGGTGCCTCCATGCTATTTCCCGTATTGGCTGTACCAATTTACATTTCCATGAACAGCACACACAAGAGTTCCCTTTTCTCCACATTCTCATCAACACTTGTTATGTGCTGTCTTTTTTTTTTTTTTTTTTTTTTTTTTTTTTTTTTTTTTTTTTTTTTTTTTTTTTTTTTTTTTTTTTTTTTTGCTTTTTAGGGCCACACACACAGCATATGGAGGTTCCCAGGCTAGCTCACGGCAATGCCAGATCGTTAACCCGCTGAGCAAGGCCAGGGATCGAACCTCTAACCTCATGGTTCCTAATTGGACGAATCCAATTAGGAACTGGATTGTGCCATGACTCCATGTGCAGTCTTTTTGATAATAGCCATTCTGACAGGTGTGAGATGATATCTCATTGTGGTTTTGATTTTCATTTCTCTGATGATTGGTGATGTTGAGCCTCTTTTCATGTGCCTGTTGGCCATCTGTATGTCTTCTTTGGGAAGATGTCTGTTTACTCCACTGCTCATTTTTTAATTGGATTGTTGAATTCACTTCTTTAAGTCCACCATGGTTTGAATTAGAGTACTGTTAGCTAGGTCAAGCTCTATCCAGTCTTTCATCTTTCCCCAATTCCTGGTTCACTTCACTTATTTGTGTTAGTTTCCTGGTCCTTAAAGCATTTGTTTTGGGACCTCTTTTAAAATTAAACTTCCTTAATCCAAAATAAAATGTAAATTTGCAGTTATTTTTTGTAGCACACTCCCCCCACCCCAGGGAAATAGTTCTTAATCACTGGCAAATGACTACCACTACTCCCTGATGTAAGTCTGCTCTTCAGGTAAGCTAAATTTCTTAATCAGTAGAGGAACGCTCAGGCTTTGAATAAGCGCATACCAATGGATTTGTGTTTCTTAACTTTCCACATTCATGCAAAGTGTTTTTTCCTAGCACTTCCCTCCTTTCAGTTCCACTTCCAGTCGTGGTAATAAGAGAAAAAGTTGAAAACTACAAAAAGATCTAGGACTCTTCATTGTTATTTCTGTGCTTTTAAAAAACCTATTCAAATGTTTACTAAAATTAACGTAGTTTGGTATTTTAGAGTTACCTATTATTTCTCCAGAATTGTTTGCCTTAATAGATGTAACTCTGACCCATGAATCTACAGATCTGGATTACAGTCCTGACTCTTAAACTCCTTTCCTGTCCCCTTCAGTTCAAATAGCTGGATGAGCGAAGTGTTAAATACTGGACTTTAAGAATCTGCAATAAATCTAAATTTCCACTTATAAAGTATTTCTAAAAAGTGTTGACCAAACTGATTTGCTTTTTATTAAAGCTAAGAAAGAAGAAAAGAAAAGGCACAAATCCTCCTCCTCATCATCATCCAGTGAATCAGATAGCTCAAGTGATTCTCAGTCATCTTCTGATTCTTCTGATTCTGAAAGTGCTTCTGAAGAGAAATCAAAAAAAAGAAAGAAGAAACATAGGAAAAATTCTCGTAAACACAAGAAAGAAAAGAAGAAGCGAAAGAAAAGCAAGAAAAGGTCTTAATTTACTTTTACAGTATTAACTATACAGTATTCTAATTCCCTTCTGTTTACATATAAATCTATTAGGATTTTCCATCAAATATATGGAAATATGGAAAACAGTGAGGTGGTTCATAACATGAAGTATAAGGCCTTTCTGATATTCTGCAGTCTACAGATTAAATTTTAACACATCCATTTTAATTTTCAACAAAACCATTCAGTTCATTTTGTTCATTCAGTTTTGATGTTTTGGTTGTATAGGTTTGTATTTTAGGGCAGGAATATGAAATTAGTGAGAATTATAGGGAACTAGTGATTTTCCTTATTTTCTATAGCAGCTTCTTTTGCTAGTTTGTCTTTTTTCCCCACTCCTATGTTAGCATAAGGGTAGAAAGCAGATAATGTCAGACTATTTACTTTCTTTTCTGCTTTTCTCTGAAATAAACTGTATATGCATATTGCCTGTAACTCAGTTTCTTTGCTTATGTTTCTTTTATTTTTTGTCTTTTGTCTTTTTTAGGGCCGTACCCACAGCATATGTAGGTTCCCAGGTTAGGGGTACAATCGGAGTTACAGCTGCCAACCTACACCACAGCCACAGCAACAGGGCATCCGAGTCGTGTCTGCAGCCTGCACCAGAGCTCATGGCAACTCTGGATCCTTAACCCACTGAGCGAGGCCAGGGATTGAAACACGTCCTCATGGATACCAGTCGGGTTTGTTAACCGCTGAGCCACAACGGGAACTCCCTTTGCTTGTATTTTGAAGTATTATAAATTTATCAGAATTGCCCATGGAGTATTATCTTTTGGTTCTGTTTTGTTGAAAAATATTTTGAGAGTATGGTAACAGAAACATTTGGTTGAGGTTTTGGTGGGTTTTGGTTGGTTTTGTTTGTCAGAGGAATGAATATTTTCCCCATCTAATTGCATCTTTGATTAGTGATGGTAGACAGGATGGTGTATATATTGTACATATTATAGAGGAAAGAAATATCAACAGTTGGAAAATTGAGGTAAATACATAGTAACCAAATGGAATTTGTTTTGTCTGTTTCTATTAAGCGCATCTAGTGAAAGTGAGGCTGAAAATCTTGAAGCACAACCCCAGTCTACTGTCCGTCCAGAGGAGATCCCTCCAATACCTGAAAACAGATTCCTAATGAGAAAAAGTCCTCCGAAAGCTGATGAAAAAGAAAGGAAAAACAGGGAGAGGGAGAGAGAAAGAGAGAGGTATGTGGATATGTTTATTTTAATAGAGTAGCCTACAACATTCTCTACCACAGAACTTTTTTTTTCTCCTAAAACCATTTTTTGCTTTTAGATGAGATTTAATTGGTGACCTTGTCCAAGATTGAATTTTCTTTTCTTTTCTTTCTCTTTCTTTTTAAGGCCATACCTGTGGCATATGGAGATTCCCACGCTAGGGGTCAAATCAGAGCTGCTTTGCCAGCCTACACCGCAGCCACAGAGAGTGCTGGATCCGAGCTGCATCTGTGATCTACACCACAGCTCACAGCAATGCTAGATCCTTAACCTACTGAGCAAGGCCAGGGATTGAACCGGCAACCTTATGGTTCCTAGTCCAGTTCGTTTCTGCTTGTGCCACAAACAGGAACTCCTGTTCCCTGAAATTTTTTAATAGGATAATGTTTAGGGAGTCCCCGTCATGGCACAGCGGTTGACAAATCCGACTAGGAACCATGAGGTTGCGGGTTCAATCCCTGGTCTTGCTCAGTGGGTTAACGATCTGGCATTGCCGTGAGCTGTGGTGTAGGTCGCAGACGTGGGTCGGATCTGGCGTTGCTGTGGCTGTGGTGTAGGCCAGCGGCTACGGCTCCGATTCGACCCCTAGCCTGGAAACCTCCATATGCTGTGGGTGCAGCCCTAAAACAAAAAGCAAAAAAAAAAAAATAGGATAGTGTTTAGCAAAGTCTCTTTTTGCTGATCCCATAGCTGTAAAGATAAATTGACTTAATTAGACAAATTTTAAGTAAAAGTTACTCTTGAAAAAATAAGCACTGCAAATGGCATTCCAAACAATCGAATTTAAAACAAGTGTCTTATTCTGTATTTTGTATATATGAAACTTTTAAGCAAATAAGAAAATGGGGGAAAATGCTGTTTTCCTTACCTGGTTTAACAATACTGTGGTAATGAAAATTTTTCTGTATAAATTCACATTGCTATTAGTAGTTCTGTTAATTCTTTATGAATTATTTTAATAATTATGTCTTAAAATAGAAAAAAGTGGATGTATTTCTCTTATTTATGATCAGAAATATGTTGTTAAAACATCAAAGTGATAAAATTCTGAGCATTCCCCCTGTACTTTCACAATACACTAAAAACACAAAAATAAGTCTTAGTTACTTAAAACTTGAGGTAATTTTGATGGATTGGATTGAATTTACTTTTCCTCAGTTATCAGGCAAGAATGTTTCCAAGGAAGTTCGATATCAAGGAGAAAATATTTGAACTACTTTAGAATGCTCTTTTTTTTCTTTTTTTTTTCTTTTTATACAGCCGTACCTGCAGCACATAGAAGTTCCTTGGTTAGGGATTGAATCAGAGCCTCATCTGTGAGATGTGCTGCAGCTTGCAGCAATGCCAGATACTTTACCCACTGAGTGAGGCCAGGGATTGAACCCTCATCCTCACAGAAACAATGTCGGGTCCTTAACCCACTGAGCCATAGCCGGAACTGTTTGAATACACTTTCCAATATAACTTCATGGATTTTTTTGGGGGGGGGGGTTGCCCACACCCACAGCATGCAGAAGTTCCTGGGCCAATGATCAAATGCATGGCACGGCAGCCCACCGAGCCACAGCAGTGACAATGCCAGATCCTTAACCTGCTGAGTCACCAGAGAACTGTGTGAATATTGTTAGTGCTAATTAAATATCACATCTTCCCTGGTGGCGTAGTGGTTAAGGATTTGGTACTGTCACTGCTGAGGCACAGGTTTAATCCCTGGCTTGAAAACTTCCAGACATGGTCAAAAAATAATATTAACTCATTTATTTGAAAATAAATATTTTCTTTTTTGGTATAAAGCATGATAGACATTTTGCTAATTCAGACCATCTTGTCTCTGCTTAATTCACATTAATTACACTTCTCTATAGTTTATTACCAGTAAACAATTGCTTGTAGGATAATAAGGTACTTTAGAATAAGATAGTTTTAAAATTGCTTTCTCAACAGCATGTAGTCTACTCTGTGTTCTTAATGTTCCTTGGTACTATCAAGCTGACTTCATGTTAGTAATGATCGTATAACAGTGTTTCTCAGCAGGACACAGTGACATTTGAGGGCAGAATAGTTCTTCATCCCCACACATTACAAGATTTTAGCATTCCTGACTTGTAATAGGTACCAATACCACCTCACCTTCTTTCTTGTTATTGACAGTTGGAAAAAAATGCTCCCATACTTCTCCAGATAGCTACTAGGAATTGACAACATTCCTGATTGAGAACCACTGATTATATATATGATTTTATATTTATTAGGTCAGTAAAACTGTATTCTCCAGATTTATTTTTATAAAATGATATGTTTTAATTTTCCCTTTGCTTCCTTCTAGTAACCTACCTAACTCCCAGCCTGTTTCATACCAGAGGCGACTTTTAGTTACTAGGTCTGGCAGGAAAATTAAAGGAAGAGGACCAAGGGTAGGTAATTCTATTCCCAGAAATCCTAATAGTACTGCATTTATCTTAAACAATTTTTTTGCTTTTTAGGGCCGCACCCACGGCATATAGAAGTTCCCAGGCTGGGGGTCAAATCGGAGCTGCAGCTGCCAGCTTACACCACAGCCACAGCAACACGGGATCTGAGCCATAACTGTGACCTATACCACAGCTCATGGCAACACTGGATCCTAAACCACTGAGCAAGACCAGGGATCAAACTTGCATTCTCATGGATACTAGTCGGGTATGTTACTGCTGAGCCACAACAGGAACTCCTTAAATAATTTTAAAGTGTTTCTTAAGTATTGTTTCACATGTAAGTAGTTGAACTTTAGAGTAGATGTGGATATTGAATTACATGTTCTTTTTTTATAGTAACTTCTTTTGGTTTTTCCACAATGAAAATCCATGGGATGTTAATGGATTTTACTTGTACATGGTGTAAACTGAGATTGAAGTCTTTCTTATGCGTCCTTGTTACTTCCCAACCACTCTTTTCTCTGCTTTTGTTAGAAATTAACCTTATTCTTGGAGTTCCCGTCGTGGCTCAGTGGTTAACGAATCCGACTAGGAACCGTGAGGTTGCGGGTTCGATCCCTGGCCTCGTTCAGTGGGTTAAGGATCCGGCGTTGCCGTGAGCTGTGGTGATGGTCACAGATGCACCTCAGATCCCACGTTCCTGTGGCTGTGGCGTAGGTCAGCAGCTACAGCTCCGATTAGACCCCTTGCCTGGGAACCTCCATATGCTGCAGGTATGGCCCTAGAAAGGGCAAAAAGACAAAGAAAAAAAAAATTAACCTTATTTTTGGAATTCTCTAGTGGCTCAGTGGGTTAAGGATCCAGTGTTGTCACTGCTGTGGCACAGTTTAAATCCCTGGCCCAGGAATTTCTGCATGCCAAGGGTGCAGCCGAAAAATAATAATAATAACTATTCTTTTTTTTTTTTTTTTTAAATCATTTTGGCTTCCCTGAGGCACATGGAGTTCCCAAGCCAGGGATCAGATCCGAGCTGCAATCACAACCTAAGCCACAGCTGTGGCAATGCTGGATCTCTAACCCACTATGTCAGGTTGGGGATCGAACCTTTGACCCAGAGCTTCCCAAGACTCTAATCCCTTTCTGCCACAGTGAGAACTCCATAACCCTATTCTTACATTTCATATTCTTTCTCTTCACTGGATTCTTACCAGAATTTAAATATCTCGTGTTTTAAAAACTTGTAACAAAGATGGCCATACTTAGTATATTATTTCTTCACTTCCTACTCATTTCTCAGGCATTTCAGTTTGTCTTCTGCCATTGTGCCAAAAACAGCACTTGCTTTATGGTCTGCTCCATGTTACAAAATCCAGTGAATCTTTTCAGTCTTTTTTCTTTTTTTTAGGGCTGTACCCACGGCATCTGGAGGTTCCCAGGCTAGGGGTCAATCATATTGGAGCAGTAGCCACTGGCCTACACCACAGCCAGAGCAACGCCAGATCCCAGCCACATCTACCACCTACACCACAGTTCATGGCAACACCAGATCCTTAACCACTGAGCAAGGCCAGGGGTCATGCCTGCATCCTCGTGGATACCAGTCAGATTCATTTCCTCTGAGCCACAACAGGAACATCAGCCCTTTTCGTCTTTTTCTTAACCTTCCTCTTTGTACTGCCCTTTCCCCTTTGCTTCCATCATATTTTCTTCTTGTCTCTGGCCAATGTATCCTAAATTTCCAGTGCCAGTTTATACTCTGCTACCTGTTCTTCAAATATTGTAGTACCTCAGGGTTCTAACTCTTCTCACTCTGAATATATGCTTTTTGGGCAATCTCATCATTCTCACAGTTTCACTACATACTTCTATGCTTATAACTCTGTTTTTTTTGTTCTTTGTTTTTTTTGTCTTTTGTCTTTTTAGGGCAGCACCTGCGGCACATGGAGGTTCCCAGGCTAGGGGTCAAATCAGAGCTGTTGCTGCTGGTCTGCCATAGCCACAGCAGTGCGGGATCTGAGCCATGCCTGCGACCTACACGACAGCTCGCAGCAACACCAAATCCTTAACCCACTGAGTGATGCCAGGGATATTGAACCTGCATGCTCATGGATACTAGTCAGGTTTGTTAACCACTGAGCCACGATGACAGCTTCTGATAACTTAGTTTTTCATCTGCTTTTCTGGCACCAAAGACTTATTCGATGGCCATTTAGGTACCTAATAGGCACTTCAAAGTCACATATATATACATGTTGAGTAAATCACTTCCTCTTCAGACCTGATCCTCCTTTGGTGTTAGTTCCTAGACTCAATAGACACCACCACCTGTGCAGTTACTTAAACCTAAGCCCAAGAATCATTTTGTTTCTCCTCTTTCTTTCCTACCTTATATAACTTACCCATTACCAATCCCATCAGTTCAACCTTCCAAATACTCTGAAATCTGTCTGCTTCTCTCAAGTTCACTCCCACCATCTTAGTTCAGTTCACCATTGTATATTCTCTGACCTGTAAATGGTTTCCTATATTATTTTCATGGGGCTTCTCAAACTTTGTTGCCTTAAGACCTCTTTACTCTTAAAAGTGATTGAGGATTCGAAAGAGTTTTGGTTGTTGTGGGTTATAGCTGTCAATATTTCCTCTTCTAGAAAATTGAAACCAAGAAATATTTAAAACAAGAATATGTAAGCACACATTTCATTAGTAGTGAAAGCAAAGATAGCGAACCATGTCATGCCTCATTGATTTCCTAACAAAATTGGGAAAGAGGGCATGGAAATATCAGGCTTTTCTTTTTTTGCACCTGGAAATATGTCCACTTTAATGAATGTTGTAATGTTTTTGTACTTTTATGTTAATTGTTTTCCCTGTTTATTTTTTTAAGCGTTATCGAACTCCTTCTAGATCCAGATCAAGGGATCGTTTCAGACGTAGTGAGACTCCTCCACATTGGAGGCAAGAGATGCAGAGAGCTCAGAGAATGAGGGTATCAAGTGGTGAAAGATGGATCAAAGGGGATAAGTAAGATTTAACTTTTATTTTAAATGTAGTAACAAAGTTTTTTTAAACTATTGTACATAGTTATTTTCTTTAAAGCCATTTCAGTTGTTTTTGAATATCTTAAGGAAAACAGAATATCGTTTCAGTTAATAATAGATACCATTCTTTTCCTTACAAAGTTTCTCCAAAACTTTTTTCTTCATTTCTTTTTCTTTTTAGGAGTGAGTTAAATGAAATAAAAGAAAATCAAAGAAGCCCAGTTAGAGTAAAAGAGAAAAAAATAACTGATCATAGGCATGTGTCTGAGAGTCCAAACAGAAAAACTGAAAAGGAAAAGAAAGTTAAAGACCATAAATCTAATAGCAAAGAGAGAGACATCAGAAGAAATTCAGAAAAAGATGATAAATATAAAAACAAGGTAAAGAAAAGGGCCAAATCGAAAAGTAGGAGTAAGAGCAAAGAGAAATCCAAAAGCAAAGAAAGGGATACAAAGCATATTAGACATGAAGAAAAGAGGATGAGGTCAAGGAGTAAAGAAAGGGATCATGAGAATGTTAAAGAAAAAGAAAAGGCTGATTCTAAAGCAAAAGATCAGGAAAGGAGTAGAAGTAAAGAGAAGTCCAAACAGTTAGAATCCAAAAGTAATGAGCACGATCATAATAAAAGCAAGGACAAGGACAGACGCGCACAGTCTAGGAGTAGAGAACGAGACGTAACTAAAGGCAAACACAGTTACAATAGCAGAACAAGGGAACGAAGCAGAAGTAGGGACAGGAGCAGAAGAGTGCGGTCTCGAAGCCATGACCGAGATCGCAGCAGAAGCAAGGAGTATCATAGATACAGAGAGCAGGAGTACAGGAGAAGAGGAAGGTCACGGAGCCGGGAGAGAAGAGCAACACCAGGAAGATCAAGAAGTAAAGATAGAAGGAGGAGAAGGCGAGATTCTCGGAGCTCAGAAAGAGAAGAAAGTCAAAGCAGAAACAAAGAAAAATACAGAAACCAAGAAAGTAAAAGTTCACACAGAAAAGAAAATTCTGAGGGTGAGAAGAGAATGTACTCTAAAAATCGTGATCATAGTAGCTCAAACAGTAACAGGGAAAAAAAGGCTGATAGAGATCAAAGTCCATTCTCAAAAATGAAACAAAGTAGTCAGGACAATGAATTAAAGTTCTCTACTTTGAAAAATAAAGAGGATGAAAAGACCAGATCCTCGGTGGAAAAAGAAAACCAAAAATCAAAGGGTCAAGAAAATGACCACACACATGATAAAAATAAAAAATTTGATCATGAATCAAGCCCTGGAACAGATGAAGACAAAAGTGGATGAGTGAGTTACATAAACTTATTCCCATTCTGTCTCAAATTTTAAGTTTTAGAGACTTGCTGATGAATCTCTTTTATGTTTTCTTCTTTTCATTGTTTTGGGGTTATGTTTGTCTTTTTTTTTTTTCAGTGTGGACTTTATTGAGTTGATCTTTTGATAATCTGCAACCTGGATAATTTGTACTGCTAAAGTTTTAATAAACTTGAAATGAGAAAAACATTTTGGTGTAATACTGTGTGTGCTGTGTTTAACTATTTCATGTGTGCATTTTTGTGTTGCAACAATCAGCTAATAGCAAACATGCTATTCTACACTCTTTAATTTGTCTGATCAGCCAGTTGGAAATAAGCATAACTGATTGTTGGAATACATTGTTACAAAAGCTTGTGTTTCTCATGATCAAACTAACTTTAGAAGCCACTAGATAGAAGAAATTTTGTATAAGTTTTTCAGTTAAATTTATAATAGAGGCTTGCAGCAGCAGCTTTTAATTACACAGAAGTGGGACCCTAATAACTTGAAATATTAAGTCATCACTTTTGATTTTATAGTAATTTGTGCTTTAAAATAAATATTTGGTTATTTATATTGTACTTCATATGCTATTCTTCTTAGTTTTACCGGTAGCTTGTTTCATCTTAATATTTTCCTGTCTGGTTTTGTTTTACTTAACTGTCTAAATATAGTTGAGTATTTTTTTCAGTTGATATACTGATTGGGCCTGGCTTGCTGTTATACAGCATCTGACAAAAACTATACCTTGAAAATCAGATTGTACTTTCAATTCTATGTTGATTTTGGTCTGAAGAGATGAAATTGTTGCTTTGTTTTATCATCATCATCATTACCTTTCTCTAAAATGAAAAAAATAACTTTTCTCACTAAAACACACCACTTGTGCAGGTCTTTTAAGTTAGAGTCTAAAAATTGTTAGTATTGATGTTATTAACTTGAAATTTCTCTTTTTTGGCCACTGACCTATATAGAGTGTTAACTCTGCATGTGTTTTTTTTATTAACTTGAACTGACTTCTTTAACTCTCATAGCTGTGAATTTCAAATGGCAAGAAAATGCATTTATATATATATATATATAAATATATATATATCACAATATGCTGTAGCATATTTATCTCTGGTTTCTTTCTACTCTGGCGGCTTTATTCCATAACTTATCATTATTTTAACTTGGCATATATAATACTGCCACATAGAGTAGAGGTCAAAGTTGTAAAATTTGATAGCTTACAGAGTTAAACACTAAAGATACCCAAAGTTTATTTAGAATTTTGTGTGTTGTATATTACTATTTTAGTAAGGTATGGCCTTTTAAATATTAAACATCCAGTAAACACAAAATCTGCCTCATTTGAAAAGAAATTTCAGAATTCCAATTAGCAGTTGCCCCCTACAGTGTTTTGTACTTTAATATTTATCAATATAGTGTCAGCTGTACTACCAGGAAGCTCCCTGGTAACCCCATAGCTACTCAGTGCATTTTCTACTGAGCAAAAGCAGTGCTTATTAACACAATAATTCCCATGATCAATACACTAATGATACATTTGGCATTATGGTAGCCATTTACATAATAGAGTAATAATTGTAAGATTGTTTAGAATATTCTTTTCTTTTTTCTTTTTTATTTTTTTTTGGTCTTTTTAGGGCCAAAATTTCGGCATATGGAAGTTCCAAGGTTTTAAGGGTTGAATTGGAGCTACAGCTGCCGGCCTACACCACAGCCACAGCAACGTGGGATCTGAGCCATGTTTGCCACCTATAAACAGCTCACGACAACGCCAGATCCTTAATCCACTGAGCAGTGATCGAACCCATGTCCTCGTGGATACTAGACAGGTTCATTGCCGCTGAGCCATGATGGGAACTCCTATTTAGAATATCTTAAATATCCACAGTAGAATGTTACTGCATTTTTTTTCCTGATGATAAAATAGATATTTATGATAATCCAGATGTTTATGTGATTGATTCCTTAGAAACTTTGACCACATACCCATTTTAGAGATAATTGAGTCTTGATTCCCCAAGCTGTATATGTTTTATATTTTAAGTTAGTTATTGTTTGTCTTAAATTCAGTAAATGCATTTTAAGAATCTTTTTATAAATTACTTGAGCTTCAAGAAACGTACTGTTTAAGGATTTCTAATAACAGTTATATTTTAAGAAAGAAAACTCATGCTAAGTAAATATACTTCTATGTTTTCTGATCCCTGATCCCCAAGCTTTATCTATTAAGAATCATAGACAAGTAACCATGGGGGAAAATAAGTTATTTCTATAAATGGTATTCTGATTTGGTTATCAAAAAAGCAATTCCCTACCTAGCATTTATAGGCCTTTAGAAAAATCTGTATGTTTTTACAATAAAACAGATGGTGAAGGAGTTGAGTGAGAGATGACAATCAGCTAGATTTTATTTTCAGAATATAAATAACAATTAGAAATTGATCAAATAGCATTAACTGAACTTCATTTGACTTTGCATCTGATTAGCACACTGAGCAAACCTTTCCTTTGATTATATTTTTAATAGTTGTGACACCTGTAGTTTGTTCTTTGAACAACTGTTTTCCTAAAAGTCAACTATTCTTCTCTGTCAAATTGGTTTAATAGTTACTTCTGAGCTTATAGTTTTCCTGAAAGTATTTTTGACTTAATATCCTCTTAAAGCTATTTAAATTGGTTTGTTTTTATTGCTTGATTGGCAACATCTGAGAAATTTTTCATTATTATTTCATGTGAATTCTTTTTCTGGGTAAACCATATGCCACAGAAATTGACACTGCAGAGAGATGAATGTTAATGAGCTTGCAGAGAAGCGACTAGGTTGCTTTAAATTTTTTTAAATTTATAGTTAGTTCATAGAGCATTGTAGTTTCTGTGTTTCCTAATTAGATTCCTCACAAAAGTTTCAAAAAATTTGTCTTATAAATCTGTCTTTGCACAAGTGTAATATTGATTCATATTAGCTTTGCCTAATGGCCTTTGATTCTTGTGCTCAGTGGAAGATATTATAGTGAAAAAGTAAAGATTTCTTAATATGAGGGAAAGGAACACATTGGGCTTTTAGTGTTTTGAGTAATTGTATTCATTGACAGTTCTAATTTATTTTCAAGTTAGTGTTTGAAACAAATTAGTATGGTTTTAGTAGTTTTGCTTCACTCTAGGTGGCAGGTTTTTTCCATCACACTTTGAAACTTTATAGTAGATTCCTATAGAAACCTGTTTACTTTCACCAAAAGATCCTTTAAATATACACCATATAGTTACAAAGACACATAAAATGGGTTATTTTTTTGTTTCCCTTGGTTATACTTACGGTTAATTGTTCAAGTTTAGTATTCATACATTTATAGTTGAATAAACTCCCCAAGGATTATAATTTTATAATCTAGTTATTGTGGAAAGGTGTTTTGTTACAGATACTTGTTTAAAAAAAAACTCTGGGAGTAGAACATTGGTTAATAGTGAGCTTTAACTACCTTTAAAAGAATTCAAGCAAATTTAAACTCTGGCCTTTGGTATGACACAAGGAATATTAAAGGAAAAGAAAAGTCACATAAGTGTTAAAAATTCCATTAGCAGGTTTGAAGGAGGGAGTTATTGAGGGATTCTGATTTTATGTACATGGAGTTGTGGTGGGATTGATTTGTGTGTCTGCCTCCACCCCTTTTTTTTCAAGCAAATTTCTACGTTTACCAAAAGCACATGGTATATATTTTGTTCTTTGTGTGTTTATTGTATTTAGAACAATAAATGAATTTGGGATTTGTTAATGGGGATATTAAGAGTTGTGGCTGCTCTCTTTGCGGAAGAGAAAAACAAATGAAGTTAATGCACTTCTTTTCCTAGCTAAAAGTCACTGTGATGTATATTTTTTTAATGAAATTTAGGAATAAAGCTGTTGTTGCAATTGTATAATTAGTTTCAAAATGCTGCTTCTCTTACTAGTCTAGTAACTGTTTTCTGCAAATTGCATTTTACAGAATTTAAACTCTTAACTGTATCAACTTTTATAGTTAAACATTGTATTAAATAAACTCTACTATAATAAACAGTTTGTTTTTGTATTTTTTTAATTATTGTATTAGCTTATTCGGCCTTTATTAAAAGCTATATAATGATAAATCCATTAAAATGCTACTTTAATTTTACACATAGGGTTACAGAGTTTGTATTAGGAAAACGAGCAACGAGTTTAACAGTGTTTATCTTTAAGAATTTAGCCAGCAGTGACAATTTCCAGGTTTAGGAATAAGTTCTAGTGTAAATTGTTTAATCATAATGCTTCAGGTTGCAGTGTGTCTTTTGCCTTAGCAAACTTTTAAGGTTATACTTGGAATCTACATACTGGAATGCTACCGTTTTGCTTTTTAATTCCTCCGAATTTCTCAGCATCGGGAACACTATTATATTCTGTGCCTGCCAGTTTTAATATAACACCATTGTAAAGCCATATAAATGTTAACTGAGTTTTGTAAAAAGATTGTCTAGTTTTTGGTTTCTTGTTTCAATTTAAATTAGACATGTTTAGGGAAAAAACCTAGTTAACTTGAGAGTCACTGAAAATATACATGCTTAAGTAGAAATGTTCTGACCATTCAGTGGTTCGTATGTTTTAGGTGAATATTATTAAACTCTCAAATTCTGGAGTGTTTTTAAATGTTTTATTAAGCCAAGAGAATATGTAAAATGTGAGTGCTTCATATGGACTGTGCCAATTGTGTATTAAAACACTTTTAGTATCAATTTGCTTTTTCTGTTTTCATTGCTTTCTAGGTTTCTTTCCTAAATATTTTGTAACATAATACTGTATTTCTTTCTTAAGTACTGATTCATAATTTTTATCTCTCCCCGGCTCACCAAATTCAATACCTAAAATGTTTTTGTTCTAATTTACATCTTTGCCACAAATTTTAGTTACGTTTCTTTTGTCAAATCAGCAAGTTAGAGCAGTTGTGTACTGTTAGGTACAAGGTTTCCATTTGGAGCAATAAAAAAGTTCTGGAACCAGATAAATGGTAATGTTAATTATATATACTTATATATGAATATGTTATATATACTTATATATGAATACTTATATATGTTAATTATATATATACTTATATATGAATATATATATATACTTATATATGAATGTACTTAATGTCACTAGATATTACTATTATTATTTTGCTTTTTAGGGCTGCACCTGTGGCATATGGAAGAGCCCAGGCCAGGGGTTGAATTGGAGCTGCAGCTGCTGGCCTACACCATAGCTCACAGCAACGCCAGATCCTTTAACCCACTGAGCAAGGCCAGGGATTGAACCTGCACCCTCATGGATACTAGTAGGGTTTGTTACTGCTAAGCCAAAACAGGAACTGCGATGCTGAATATTCTTAAATTACTAAAACTATATATATATAGATATATATATATTTTTTTTTTTTTTTTGCTTGGGGCTGCACTCGCAGCACATGGAGGTTCCCAGGCTAGGGGTCTAATTGGAGCTACAGTTGCCAGCTTACACCACAGCCACAGCAACGCTGGACCTGAGCCGCGTCTCAACCTACACCACAGCTCATGGCAACGCTGGATCCTTATCCTGCTGAGTGAGGCCCGGGATTGAACCCGAAACTTCATGGTTCTTAGATTTGTTTCTGTTGTGCCACAACGGGAACTCTTAAAACTATACATTTTGTGTTGTGTATATCTTCTATCAGAATAAAAAAATGTAATCTGAATTAATCTTGGGTGGTAAAGGGTCAATTTGATCAGACATAATGGTACTTAGATGAAAAGCAGCTTTATTAAAGTATAAGCATAATAATTCACTTGAATTTGTAGCTCATAATATTAGCTACAACTTAGTCTTCTTAATCTTAAAAATAAACTTTTTCTACCATGTAAAACCTAGCCTTGCCTTAGACTTTTGAAAACTATTATATTTTGATCCCTGAGAGTTATAAAAAGGGAGCTGGTGTCCAGTGATATTTGCCTGATAGCTAGGTCTTAATCCACCTCTGTCCACAAAAACTGGTCCATGACCACCCCCAGGTCCTTCCTGTACAGCTTTTACAAGAGGATACATATATTTGTTTGTTGATTTAGACTCAAGTTCAATTACTTCTCTGGCATAATCCTGAAATTCCTTCTTTTCAACCACAAGAGCTTCGGTAAGTCTGCAGTATTCTAATTCTGCTTGTTTTGCTTGCTTTGCTTTAAGCTTATTTTTGGCCTATTTGGGAAAGAAAGAAAAAATATATATAATTTCATACTGATGAAAAATTATTTTCTAAATATACACAGTATTTGATGTAGATAGAATTTATATACTAATTGATATTTGACAAGACTTGATTTAACAATATACTATAATTTCAGAAATTCTCCCATGCATACCATGTTCAAAGAAACGTACCTCAATAGCCTTATGTGATGATATAATTTCAAAGGATACACACAGCATGAAATTTAGATAAGAATCAAAAAACCAAGTTTAGAATCCTGTTTCTACCATGTATAAGATGTGTACTTTGGGAGCTCCCGTCGTGGCTCAGTGGTTAACAAATCCAACTAGGAACCATGAAGTTGCGGGTTTGATCCCTGGCCTCGCTCAGTAGGTTAAGGATCCCGCGTTGCTATGAGCTGTGGTGTAGGTCGCAGACACGGCTCAGATCCCGCGTTGCTGTGGCTGTGGCGTAGGCCGGTGATTACAGCTTGGATTAGACCCCTAGCCTGGGAACCTCCATATGCCGCAAGTGTGACCCTAGAAAAGACAAAAAAAAAAAAAAAAGATGTGTACTTTGACAAGTGTAGAAGACATACCAATCACTGTCCCCACCCATCCACCCCTATTCTGGAGAAATGCATCCAAACTCACTATCCCAAATCAGCTAGATATACCACATGACCCAGCAATGAATATCTGAATTAAGTTAAACCAATTACATCCTGTTTCCTAAAAATCCGAAGTTGGAACAAGCATCATTTATCAATGTAGGTTGATCAGGAGCTAAGTTGAACAAACAAAAAGCTGGTTTACTAGTATTTCATGTATGTGTATATATATATATATATATATATATATACACACATACACACACATATACATATGTATGTGTGTATGTATGTGTGTGTGTGTGTGTGTGTGTGTGTGTGTATATATATATTTTTTTTGTCTTTTTAGGGCCACACTGGCGACATATGGAATTTCCCAAGCTAGGGGTTGAATCAGAGCTGTAGCTGCCAGCCTACAACACAGCCACAGCAACATGGGATCCAAACCATATCCATGACCTACACCACAGCTCACAGCAAGCCAGATCCTTAACCCACTGAGCAAGGCCAGGGATCAAAACTGTGCCCTCATAGATACTAGTCAGATTCGTTTCTGCTGAGCCATGATAGGAACTCCATAATTTTTTTAAATGTTAATAATTTATAGAAACATTGTTCTTTTAACTTCATACTAGGTGACTTTAATGGCTTTTTAAAAAAATTATGACATTTTGGTTGACAGCTTTTCATTGTGTCTTAGAAGCATTTTAGGAAATCATGAGTTTATCAAAAATTAAGATTTTTGTCTCCTTATATATTTAATACTCATTAAAATATTTTTCAAAATCAGTAACTAAAACTTCAGCATAAAATAGTAACCCGAACCTGATATCTATCATAGATTGAAATTTGTAAGGAAATAGAACAACCGTATGAACACAAAATATCAAATTCTTATTACTGAGTACTACACTTCAAAACCAAGGCTATGCTATTTGGTGAATTGGTGATAGAACACCATGAGTCTGAATAAATGAAAAATGATATTCAGTAAAATGGAAAAAATTAGAAAAGGCTAAAAACTAATTGTGGATCTTAACGTAATTGTGGATCTTAACAAAGAGCAACTGAGATATATTGGTTTGGTAGTAGTTTTGTAGAAAGATACTGATGGAACAGGGAGAAACATCTGAAGTACAAGAAACGTAAGAATGGAAGGAAAGGATAACCATAAAGGATAATATGATTGGTACCTCAAACTTTATATGTGTAAGCATAAGTACAGATTTGTAAGGAACCCTAAAATACTGGTTAAGGAGTTCCTGCTGTGGTTCAAAGGATAATGAACCTGACTAGTATTTATAAGGATGTGGTTCGATCCCTGGCCTCTCTCAGTGGGTTAAGGATCCAGTGCTGATGTGAGCTGTGGTGTAGGTCGCAGACACAGCTCGGATCTGTCACTCTGTGGCTTGGCATAGGCCAGCAGCTGCAGCTCAGATTCAGTTCCTAGCCTGGGAACTTCCATATGCCGCAAGTGCAACCCTGAAAAGAAAAGAAAGAAAAATTGGTTTAAAATTCTAAAAAACTGGAGTTCCCGCTGTGGTGCAACAGAATTGGCACTGTCTCAGTTCTGAGACAATAGTATGCAGGTTTGATGCTTGGCCCAGCACAGTAGGTTAAAGAATCTGGCTGTGCCACAGCTCTAGCTGATCTCTGGCCCAGAAACTATATGCTGCAGGGTGGACAAAAATGAAAATAAAAATAAAATCCTGAGAATTAGAGCAATGGGGGTAAAATTACAAGCACCTTTGGAGAATGCTAGAGAGCTAATTATTTTGAAAACTGGAAAATATAAAGTGAAAGAATCAAGTACTTATCCTGGCTTTAAAAATTGTACTAAAGAGAAACCAACTGCTGATAATGAAAAGTTCTTTGAAAACTTAAGTAAATCAGTGAGAAGGAGAGAACATTAACATTTTTCTACATAATGAATTAAATCTAGGTAATAATCACCAAAGGCTTCATATCACAGAAAGTGAGATAATAGTTATTGTGTGACTTCTAATGGAAAAACACAACACCACTTGGGAGGAATTTTCACCAAAAAATTGAACCTGAATCTGACCTAGATTTTACATGAAATACAGGGATCTAATCAGCAAAATCCAGACTGTTAACAATTCTAAAAGACAGGAAACCCAGTTTCTTTGTCAAATAAATTACAAGATAAACATAATGAAGACAAGGAGGGAGAACATATAAAGGGGAGCTGGGGGTGGAGGAGGAGTTATAGATTAAAAGAAACCTGAAAGACACATCAACCAAATAGAATAAATGGATCTTATTTGATCCTCAAACAAGAAGCTTTAAAAAACATTCATGAGACAATCTGGGAGAAACTTAAACATTGACTGTTAATTGTTCTATTTTATATTTTTTGGAAGTTAATTGTTTTAGATGTGATAATGGAATTGTGATTATGTTAATTTCTAAAGAGTCCCTGAGTTTTAGAGATAGATACTGAAATATACATTGATAAAATGATATATCTAGGACTTGCCCCAAAATAATAATGGCAGACCTTACTTCTGATAAGGCTACATGAGAAGGTTGGCCAGTTATCCTCCACAGAAAACAAGTTTATTATTAAAAATTATTAAACCAACCATTTCAGAGCACTAGTAAATGACCATGTATAGGCAACTACTTGAGAAATGTTACTAAGTCAGAAGGTAATTCTTGTCTGGAGGGCACTGCTATCCCTCCTGCTTAGGTGGTGAAAGCTTGAAGATTTACTGGACAGTGATGCCAGATACCATTTGGGTTGGGTGGAAAAACAGCTAGAAATTTAAGGGGATAATTCTAGAATGAGAGAAAGATGAGCTGTGATGATTAAACTCTATTAATTGATAAACTACACATTCATACAGGAGACCTTGGAAACCTGGCAAAAAAAAGGCAGGAAGAAATTATGAATTTGTTGTTCTTTGGACTATCATTCTCAGCCTGCACACGGCTTGTACAGCAAGGGTAGGAGTAAAAGCATTACTGGCTGATTTGTAGCAGCATGGATGGAACTAGAGACTCTTATACTAAGTAAGTCAGAAAGAAAAGGACAAATACCATATGATATCACTCATATCTGGAATCTAATATATGGCACAAATGAATCTATCTACAGAAAAGAAACAAACTCATGGATATGGAGAACAGATTTGTAATTGCCAAGGGGGAGAGAGTGGGATCGATTGGGAGTTTGGGGTTAGTAGATACAAACTATTGCATGTGGAGTAGACAAACAATGAGATCCTGCTATATAACACAGGGAACTATATCTAGTCACTTA
Source organism: Catagonus wagneri (assembly GCA_004024745.2). Classification (NCBI taxonomy): domain Eukaryota; kingdom Metazoa; phylum Chordata; class Mammalia; order Artiodactyla; family Tayassuidae; genus Catagonus; species Catagonus wagneri. The sequence continues at coordinate 23,105,760 of PVHT020000141.1, forward strand.
TGATGGAACACAATGGAGGATAAGTGAAAAAAAGAATGTGTGTATATGTGTATATAATATATATGTCACTTTGCTGTAGAGCAGAAATTGACAGAACATTACAAATCAACTATAATAAAAAATGTAGGGAGTTCCCATCGTGGCTCAGTGGTTAATGAATCCGACTAGAAACTATGAGGCTGCAGGTTCGATCCCTGGCCTTGCTCAGTGGGTTAAGGATCTGGCATTGCCGTGAGCTGTGGTGAAGGTTGCAGACGCGGCGGCTCAGATCCCGCATTGCTGTGGCTGTGGCAAAGGCAGGCAGCTACAGCTCCTGTTAGACCCCTAGCCTGGGAACCTCCATATGCCACGGGTGCAGCCCAAATAAGGCAAAAAGACAAAAAAAAAAAAAAACAAAGTTAAAACTCAGTAAGAAAACAACCCAACTAAATAGCTCGCAAAAGATTTCAATAAACACTTCACAATATAAGGCCCACAAATGGTTAAAAAGTACATGAAAAGATGTTCAATATCTTTAGTCATTAGGGAAATGCAAAATAAAACCATGAGATAACATTACACTAGAATAGTTCAAAATTAAAGGATTGCAATTAACAAATATTAGCAAGGACATGGAGCAACTTGTCTTTGCATACACTGCTGATAGAATGGAAAATGGAACACTTATTTTGGAAAAAAATTTTTAGACCCAAATGATTGGATGCTAAGTTCTCATACATTTTATAAAATCTCTGGGACCCCCCACTCACCTCAAACACGAAACTTATGAGATCCCAGTTAACATAGTCTCTGGGTAATAAAGAGGTGAAAAAGCAAAAGAAGATAAGCACCATGACCTGCTATATGCATTTGTATTTCCTTTTCCTTTTTCTTTCTTTTTTTTTTTTTAAATGAACGTACCCTCAGCATGTGGAAGTTCCCAGGCTACGGACTGAATCCAAGCCTCAGCTGCAGCCTGTGCAACAGCTGCAATAACGATGCAACCCTAACCCACTGTGCCATGCCAGGGATTGAACCTGTACCTCCACACCATTCTGAATCACTGCAGTCGGTTCCTAACCCACTACAGGAACTCCTGTATTTTCTTTAACATTTACTAAAACACAATAGGAAATAAAGAAGGATAAATATTGGTGCAAAAGACACAAAAGTTCCTAGTATGGGGACTTAAATACTGATAAAAACAAAAACTAACTTCACATTTTTAATATACTTTATTGTCATAACAATAATGACCATCTGATCTTATTTGATAAAGAAAACTGCTTTTGGAAAGAGAAAACTATCGAACTCTATATTACATATTTATTGCTAAACTAGGTATAAACATTTAGGAATAATTACCATTTGCTGAATATGGGCATCTTGAACTTCTCGACGTTCTTTATCAGCTTTCTGTTTTTTCTCCTTCTCATGCTCCCAGAAAATCTGGTCTGCTTTAAGGATGGCCAGCAACTGTTCTTTAGCCTCCATTTTTCTTTGTCTTTCTTCTTCCTCTTTATTGTTCATCTAGATGATAAAAGGCAAAGGAAAACATTAAAACCATTTTTAGCAACCAACAATCTCCAAAAAGGTATGAAGTTAGAAAGCTCCAGGCAGAAAGTCAGCCAGGAGCAATGTAAGGGCAGAAAATTGTACACACATGGGCTGATTCCCATGTGGCCAGTTAACTTTGATTTTTTTCTATTTCCTTAATACTAAGAAACACAATGAAAACATAAATAGAATGACAATGGTTTTAAAAAATACAGGGACAGAGGAGTTCCTGTCATGGTGCAGCAGAAACGAATCCGACTAGGAACTATGAGTTTGCGTGTTCAATCCCTGGCCTCGCCTAGTGCGTTAAGGATCCGGCGTTGCCGTGAGCTGTGGTGTAGGTCGCAGACACAGCTCAGATCTGGTATTGCTGTGGCTCTGGCATTGCTGTGGCTGTGGCGTAGGTCGGCAGCTGTAGCTCTGATTAGACCCCTAGCCTGAGAACCTCCATGTGCCGCAGGAGTGGCCCTAAAAAGACAGTAGACCAAAAAAAAAAAAAAAATACAGAAACAGAAAGGCAAGATTGTCTCAAAGCATGGAAATATTTGTAGGTAAAAAATTGCTACAGGATGCAATTTTCCCGTTGTGGTGCAGCGGAAATGAATCCGACTAGGAACCATGAGGTTGCTGGTTCAATCCCTGGTCTTGCTCAGTGGGTTAAGGATCCGGCGTTGCTGTGCACTGTGGTGTAGGTTGCAGACGCGGCTCAGATCTGGCGTCGCTGTGGCTTTGGCGTAGGCCAGCAGCAACAGCTCCGATTCAGCCCCTAGCCTGGGAACCTCCATATGCTGTGGGTGCAACCCTAAGAATCAAACAAACAAAAAAAAATGCTACAATGTTTATAAACTATCCAATTTAAATATTACCATAATATGACAGTCATGTAGGAGATAAGTTCTGAAGAATTAAGATATACAGAAACAACAGGTAATTTTTACTTGGTTTGTCTTAAAAAACATTCAAAAGAAAGGTATGTTAAATGAATAACTTTTTACATTTCAGATGGTTCTGAAACTGAAGAGATTATTATTTTGCATCTATAAACATCTCATTTGTAATTGCTTGTCATCTTCTGTTAATAAACATGGCCTGATTTCAAGAATATAGGAAGATAATTTATACATTGTCTTTCAAATCTCTGCTAATTTTTTGTCAGAGAAACAGAGGGAGTAAATTAAGAGAAGCTACAGCGTAAAGGGCTCAGATTTGTGTATTTTTCTCATCACTGCATTGCTTACCACAACAGCTCTATGTTCTGCAATTGCTTTTAATTCTGCTTTGTTTTTTTCATGTTTTTCTTTCTCTCTTTTTTCCCATTCAGCCTCAGCTTCTGCAATATCTCTAGCAATAATCAAATCTTCATTGTCAAATTTCTCTTTCATTAGTTTACTCAGGAAATTATTTATTCTTTCTCTCCGTTCCTCCATTAGCCTATAACAAAAATAACCATCACTTGTTTTCATGAATGGATTTGCTATGAGCCAACATATATATTTATTTAGAGAGTCAGATATTTTACAGTCTTTTTTTTTTTTTCGGCTTTTTAGAGCCACACTGGCAACAAATGGAAGTTCCCAGGCCAAGGGTCAAATCAGAGCTGCAGCTGTCAGCCTACACCACAGACACAGTAATGCAGGATCTGAGCCGCGTCTGTGACCCACACCACAGTGCATGGCAACACCAGACCCCTGACCCACTGAGTAAGGCCAGGTATTACACTTGCATCGTCATGGACACTAGTCTGATTCACTTGTGCTGCACCGCAGCGGGAATGTCCTTTTACAGTCTTTTATAAGACTAAAGATTATATTGTTTTAAGTGGAAAAAAATTTAATACTTTAATTATTTTTATTTTTTGCTTTTTAAGGCCACAACCGTGGCATATGGAGGTTCCCAGGCTAGGGGTCTAATAGGAGCTACAGCTGCCGGCCTACGCCACTGCCACAGCAACACGGAATCTAAGCCGCGTCTGTGATCTACACCACAGCTCACAGCAACACCGGATCCTTAACCAGCTGAGCAAGGCCAGGGATCAAACCTGCAAACTCATGGTTCCTAGTCAGATTCGTTTCCGCTGCACCACGATGGGAACTCCTGTATACTTTATTTTTAGAATGAAGTCTATTCTAAAAATTCAAAGGGAATGGACCTAGAAATCATCATGCTAAGTCAGTCAGACAATGAGACACCAACATCAAATGCTTATCACCTACATGTGGAATCTAAAAAAAGGCCACAATGAACTTCTTTGCAGAACAGACACTGACAGACTTTAAAAAACTTATGGTTTCTGGAGTTCCCGTCGTGGCTCAGTAGTTAATGAATTTGACTAAGAACGATGAGGATGCGGGTTCGATCCCTGGCCTTGCTCAGTGGGTTAAGGATCCGGCATTGCCGTGAGCTGTGATGTAGGTTGCAGATGCGGCTCGGATCCCGTGTTGCTGTGGCTGTGGCAAAGGCAGGCAGTTACAGCTCCTGTTAGACCCCTAGCCTGGTAACCTCCATATGCTTTCCAAATGAGACAGGATGGGGGGGTGGGGGGGAAAGCTGTGAGGGTTTGGGATGGAAATGATATAAAATTTGGTTGTGATGATTGTTGTATACCTATAAATGTAATAAAATTCATAAAAAATAAAAATAAAAATCCAAAGGGAATCATGCTTATAGTATGATCTTGTGTGTGTGTGCATAGGAAATAAAGTGTAAAATTCTCTACAATGAAAAATACTTTAAAATACTTTATTAGACTATCCTACTTGTTCTAATATTGAAGGCATAGATCATAAAATAAACCAAAGGCTTTTCTTTAAATATAAACTTAAAAACAGTGAAAGTTGGAGTTCCCGTTGTGGTTAACGAATCCTACTAGGAACCATGAGATTGTGGTTCGATCCCTGGCCTTGCTCAATGGGTTAACAATCCGACGTTGCTGTGAGCTAGGGTGTAGGTCACAGACATGGCTCGGATCCCGCATTGCTGTGGCTCTTGTGTAGGCCGGCAGCTGTAGCTCCGATTAGGTTCCTAGCCTGGGAAGCTCCATATGCCGCAGGTGTAGGCCTAAAAATAAAAAAAGCAAAAAAACCCCCCCAAAAAACAGTTAAAAGTTGGAGTTCCCTGGAGGCCTAGTGGTTAAGGATCTGGTGTTGTCACTGCTATGGCATGGGTCACTGTTGTGGCTCAGCTTCAATCCCTGGCCCGGGAACATGGCCCCCAAAAAACCCAGTAAAAGTTATCAAAATCTTAAATAGGAGTTCCCACTGTAGTGCATTGGTTCAAGGATCTGGCATTGTCTCTGTAGCAGCTCAGGTCGCTGCTAAGGTTCAGGTTCAATCCCTGACCTGGCACAGTGGGTTAAAGTTCCAGTGGGACCACAGCTCTGACACAGATCACGGCTGTGGCTCAGATTCAATCCCTGACCCAGGAATTTCCACATGCCACGAGTATGGCTGAAGAAAAAAAATCCTGAATAAATTCATCCTTACTATAACCTGTCTACAATTATACATAGTGCTTTATTGACTTCATCCGTATGTAGGAGGATACCTCTCCTTTTACACTATGAGCTTCCCAAGGTCAGAGACACGATAAGACCTTTCTCTAGTTCAGAGCCAACCATGGTGCCTGGCATATGATCAACAATAACTACATATTTATTAAAGGAATGGGGACATTTTCATTTAGAAAACTGGGCAAAAAATATTTTTAAATTTAGATATGACAAATTTACTGATTTACTGAGTGTAGGCTGGCAGCTACAGCTCCAATTTGACCTCTAGCCTGGGAACCTCCATATGCTGCAGGTGTAGCCCTAAAAAGATAAATATTGTAGTCAGGGAAGGCCTGAATGAGAAGGTAGTATTTGCATAATGACCTGAAAGAGTTAAGAGAGATGACCACTCCCCAGAGAGGGTACCAGAGAAGTCCCGTGTGAGTGATGGAAGAGGAAAAGAAAGAGAACAGGAAGAGATGAGGTTTGGGAAGAGGAGGCTGAGGTCAGCTGGGAATTAGGATGGGTGTAGACCCTTATGGGTCATAGTCAAGACTCTAAGTGTGATGTAACGCCATCAAAGGGTTTTGCACAAGTGAAAAGCACAATCTAGACAGAAGCACAATGTATTATAAATCTCTCGTCTCATCCTAAACTGTCCACTAAGGTAAGCAATGACCTCAAAATCTGATGGGTGCTTCACTTTTAAAAATCTCAATAATCCGGAGTTCCCATTGTGGCGCAGTGGAAATGAATCAGACTAGGAACGATGAAGTTGCAGGTTCAATCCCTGGCCTAGCTTAGTGGGTTAAGGATCCAGCGTTGCCCGTGAGCTGTGGTGTAGGTCACAGACACGGCTCGGATCTGGTGTTGCTGTGGCTCTGGCATAGGCTGGCGGCTATAGCTCCGATTCGACCCGTAGCCCGGGAACCTCCATTTGCCATGGGTGTGGCTCTAAAAAGACAAAAAAAAAAAAACAAAAAACCAAACTGCAATAATCCCTCTAGAGCTTTAACACTGATGACTGTTCTCTTCTTACTGAAACCCACCCCATCTTGCTGTTTCTCAGTTTTCCTCCGCTCTCTGGGAAGTATTCTTCAGTCTTCGTATTATCTTCATTTTCCATTAGGCCTTTGATTATGGATTTCCCTAGGGACTATGCCACCTTCATTTCTTACCTTTCATCCTAGGTCAACTCACCTGTATCCACAATGCCAACTCTCACTTATATATCCATGGCTCACAAAACCATCTCCAGCTCATACCCCTCTCCTAAAGCAGAGATATCCAGTATTTCCAACCACTTATCACAAAGATGTCGTCAAAATTCCAAGGGAACCCCAACTCATATGCTCTAAGCTAAAATCTTCATGTCACTAAACACCCTAGTCATATATAAAATGAGACCTTTGGAGCTCCCATTGTGGCTCAGTGCTTAATGAATCCGACTAGGAACCATGAGGTTGTGGGTTCGATCCCTTGCCTCGCTCAGTGGGTTAAGGATCCGGCATTGCCGTGAGCTGTGGTGTAGGCTGCAGATGCGACTCAGATCCCGCATTGTTGTGGCTGTGGTGTAGGCCACTGGCTACAGCTCCGATTAGACCCCTAGCCTGGGAACCTCCATATGACGCTAGTGTGACCCAAGAAAAGGCAAAAAGACAAAAAAAAAAAAAAAGAGAGAGAGAGACACCCTCATTCCTAAAGATTACACTTTTTTTTTTTTTTGCTTTTTAGGGCCACGCTAACCACATACTGAGGTTCCAGGATAGGGGTCTAATTGGAGCTACAGCCGCCAGCCTACGCCACAGCCACAGCAATGCCAGATCCTTAATGCACTGAGAGAGGCCAGGGATCGAACCCGCAACCTCTTGGTTTCTATTTGGGTTTTTTTGTTTGTTTTGTTTTGTTTTTTGTCTTTTTGCCTTTATGTGGAGCCGCACCCACGGTATATGGAGGTTCCCAGGCTAGGGGTCTAACAGGAGCTGTAGCTGCCGGCCTTCGCCACAGCCACAGCAACGTGGGATCCAAGCCGCGTTTGCAACCTACACCACAGCTCATGGCAACGCCGGATCCTTAACCCACTGAGCAAGGCCAGGGATTGAACCTGCAACCTCATGGTTCTTAGTTGGATGCGTTAACCACTGAGTCATGAAGGGAACTCCTCTTGGTTCCTATGTGGATTCGTTTCCGCTGCACCAAGTTGGGAACTCCTTGTTTTTGGTTTTTTTTTCCTAAAGATTACTCTTATATTACAACTTCTGATTTATAATAATTTTAGATACTACTTTATTAATCAAAAAAATTATATTAAAAGCTTACCTGTGTGTTTCAGCTTCTTTTTCTTTCCCCATTTGTGTAAGACGCTTTTTAGCTTTGATAAATTCTCTAATCTTTTCATCTTCCTCCTCTTGCTGCTGCCGTTCTACAGCTTTGATGATATTTTTATCATTCAGATGTTCCTTGGGGGAGAAAATTGTGTATTATCCTATCACAAAGAAAAGTATCTTTCAACATATAGATACCTAACAAGAATCTGTCAAATGGTCATAGCTTCTGAGAGTTATTTCTCCCTTGGAAATTTATCCCAAAGAGATAATCAGAGCTGTGCATTAAGTTCTATGTATCATGCACTTCATTCACCTCAAAGTTACTTACAATAGTGAAAAGTTGGAAATAACCTTAAATATTCAATAATGGATAAATGGTTAAATAAATTATACTCAAGGACATTGCAAGATATACACAACAATCAATAAGAGAGGAGAAAAAGAATATAAAACACTACTATGGTGTATTTTAGTTTTGTAAATATGTGTAAGTACAAGTTTATAATGAATATATAACTGGAAAAAATGTATCAAATGTTAACAGCAGTTATCTCTAGGGTATGAGATTAGATACAGGTGACTTTTACATCTTAACAATTTTCTGTATTGCTTTTCAAGTATCTCATTTCTTTATAAATGTTATTTAAAATAATTCTATAACCAGATAAAATACATCAAATATGCGTAATTTAATGTTTGAATAGTTAATATCGTCATATGGTTCATAAATTTATTTGCTTTTTTAATTTTTTGTCTTGTCGTTTTTAGGGCCACACCCACGGCATGTAGAGGTTCCCAGGCTAGGGGTCTACTGGGAGCTACAACTGCCGGCCTGCGCCACAGCCACAGCAACGCAGGATCCAAGTCGCATCTGCAACCTACACCACAGCTCACGGCAACGCTGGATCCTTAACCCACTGAGCAAGGCCAGGGATCGAACCCGCAACCTCATGGTTCCTAGTCAGATTCATTTCCGCTGAGCCATGACGGGAACTCCCTGGTTCACAAATTTAAAATATTTTAAAAATACACAGCATAAAGTGTCCTTCCTATGGCATCCACTATCATTCTGCCTATTCCTAATTCTACCCACCAGACTCAATCACTGTGAAACTAGTTTCTCATCCTGGCTTTCTTTTACTGTGTATACAGAAAAATATACTGATGTATATTCCTTTTTTTTTTTTTTTAAAGGGCCGTACCATGGGATACAGAGGTTCCCAGGCTAGGGGTCAAATTGTCAGCTACGGCTGACATATTCTGAAGAATACCAAGCTCATGAAATGCTCATTGAATAAAATGAGCCACACTATAGTCACAGCAAGATGTAATATTTAATATTCCAATATATATATGCAACTCAATATCTACTATGTGCCTAGCACTCCAGTACCCTTCTATTTTATGGGCTATTACTTTTAAAAGCCTGTCACCTGACTAGGAGATATATTAGCTGACATGAAAGGTAATGAAAATATCAAATATTTTAAAATGATCATTTTGAATTATTTCTTAAAAACTTTGTTTTTTTCTAAGTTTATTGTAATGTTCCATACAGATTATTTTGGCCATAAGCACAGCTTGTAAAAGTTCCCAGGCCAGGGATAGAACTTACGCCACAACAGCAACTCAAAGCACAAAAGTGACAAAGCCGGATCCTTAACCTGCTGAGCTACCAGGGAACTCCCTGACTTTTTACAATAGGAAAAGTACAGGATTAGTTAACACAAAGTTAGTTATCATTTTTAAAAATTGAAAGTCTCAGCTAAAGGTCACATAACTAGTAAGTAGCAGAGTTAGCATTCAAAACAAGGTCTGCCCTATACCAAAGTGACTAGGAGGGATAAAAATATTACATCCATGAACCAAAAATAACATTTTATGCAAACTTATTTTCTACTCCACTATTATTCATACAACATACATTAAATAGGCATTGGGCTTTGTATATTTCTTTTTTAAAGGCTGCATCTGCAGCATGTGGAAGTTCCTAGGCTAGGGGTCGAATCAGAGGTGCAGCTGCTGGCCTCTACCACAGCCACAGCAGTGCGGGATCCGAGCTGCATCTGCAGCCTATGCCTGATCCTTAACCAGGGAGTGAGGCCAGGGATCAAACCCACATCCTAACCAACAGTATGTCAGGTTCTTAATCTGCTGTGCCACAACTGGACTTTGTACATTTTTTGAAGAGATACATTTTTTAAATATTTTCAACTTACAAAAAATAGTCTCCTCCTTTCATTGATATCTTCTTTTTTCTTTCCTAGTTTTTTTTTCATTTCTACTTCATATAATAATTTCTGTCGCTTTATTTCCTCAGCATCCTTTTCTTCCTGTTTTCTCCTCCTTTCTTCTTCCCCTTCACGTTCCTTTATTCTAAAGAAAAAAACATAACTGAGAGCAAAGCAGGAAAACAGGACTTTTTTTCTTTCTTTCTTTTTTTTTTTTTTGCTTTTTAGGGCCGCACCCACGGCATATGGAGCTTCCCAGGCTAGGGGTCGAATCAGAGCTACAGCTGCTGGCCTACACCACAGCCACAGCCATGCCACATCTGAGCTGCATCTTCGACCTACACCGCAGCTCATATTAACCTCAGATCCTTAACACACTGAACGAGGCCAGGGACCGAACCCACAACCTTATGGTTCCTAGTCGGATTCATTTCCACTATGCCACGACAGGAACTCCAATAGGATATATTTTAAAGAAATTAGATTCTTGCCCAGGACGATTGGAAGCTGTAAAGAAGAACCTGTGGATTTCTTCTGGAACAAGAACAGATAGCAGTGATTAAACAAATAGCAGTGATAAAACCAAATCCAGTGAGTTCTGTGGTGGTCTAGTGGTTAGGACTCGGTGTTTTCACTGCTGTGGCCCAGGTTCAATGCCTGTCTGGGAACTGAGATCCCAGTTTCTTACGGTGGACAAAAAAAAAAACCCAAAAACAAAAAAAAAAACCCCCACCAAATCCAATCCTGGTTAACCCGGGATTACCCATATTTTCCTTTCTTCAAAATGTGTTTCACTCATCACCAAAATTAAGTCCTATAATAGATTCAAATATTCCTTTCCTTTAGAAAGAGCCAGTTAACTGAATCACAGTATGCTGGATGGTGCCATTATTTTACAGAAAAGTCCCAAGTGCTTTTCAATTTCAGCACTGGACAATGTTACCTAGGCTATGGATCTGGCCCCTCAAGAGATGGGGTTTGATGGAAGAAGGGCAACAACTTCATTACCCATCTGGCTGCTTTGGCTCTTATTCTTTAGCCAGTGTTGGCTAATGATTGGTGCCTTCTGAGTGGTGAGCCATCGAACGCTGGTTCTCTCACGGGCTGTGTGAGAGTTCTTCAGAGATCCCTAAGCAGCCTCCTCACCACAGAGCTCAGCCCTGCATCTAGCTCCAACTCTATCTCTACAACCCACCTCCCCATTCCAGCAACCGTCACAACTAGGAGCTTCCACCGTCAGCAGTTTACTGCAGGCTCTGAGCGCCCTCATCTGGCAATCAATCTTTTGCATACTGGCAAGTCAGCCCCAGGCCAAGGAAGCTGCACCTATGTGCCCACCCGTTCAAGTAAGCCATCAAATGCCAGGGGCTGCTTCCCCGGCCACCCTCTATCTGCTATTTCTGATTGTTTTATTTTCTTTCTGAACAGGTGTGTACAGGGTAGATCAACAACCCACTTAATAGATAGAAAGACTGAGGAATAGACCTTTCTTTCATATGCCCCCAATCAAAACTCTTTTTCTTGGCTTCAGAGAGGGGAACATTCCCTTCCCCTGTGCCATGGAGGACTATACAGTTAGTTAAGTGAGCCAGTAGGTTCACTTTGGTATTATTAAGCCAGTTCAGAACAGGAGAGTAAGCAGCCACTTAGAGTCACAGCCACTCTCATAGGAAGAGCTAAGAAAAAAAAAAAAGTCACTGTTGGCCACTGCTAAATCAGCTTTATGAATGTCTTAAAAATATTTGGCTTTCAATTTTTTGTTGGTCTAGTTTGTTAGAACTATTTAATATCATACCAATCTCTTAGTAGCAAATTTACAAGTCAATAATCAAGATTTAACAGACATTATAAAGAGAGATGCATCTAATTTTGAGAAAACCTTCGAAATTTTAAAATTGCTATTTTAAGGGAAAACAAGATATAAAACATTTGCAATTTTAACATTCCTTAGCAAACATTATACCTATGCATGAATTGGATAATTCACTGTTTTGGCAAAGAAATTTCCCTATTCTGAGAGTGACTAAGAATAAGAAAAAGTGTCTCTAATGTCAGTGAAAAAATAATATTGATAGCGACTTACATAAATATCTTAACTACTAAATAAAGACTGTCAATAAAGACTTTACAACTATCTGCCATAAATTTGGCTTAATAATACAAAGTCAACGTGCTGAAGCAAATCTGAGTTCCTCTAGATCAAGGAAGAAATCTACCACGTTCCTACATTTACTTCTGACATCCATATCCATAGCAGACATCAATAATCAATGCAAAACAATAATCAATGCAAAAATCTTGGTCTTTCTCAATCCAATGCTCTGGGCGGCCTCTCCCAAGCAATTATAGTAGAATTTGTCATAAGACCTCTTTGCTATCCCGGATTCACATTCTGAAAACTCGCAATCTGTATTTATCTAGCCCAGATCTCACTTGATCTTAACATAGGTGTTGCACAGTCCTCCTATAAAAGTGGAAGGGGAGTTCCCATCGTGGCTCAGCAGTAACAAATCCGACTAGTATCCATAAGGATGCAGGTTCAATCCCTGGCCTTTCTCAGTAGGTTAAGGATCCAAGGTTGACATGAGCTGTGGTGTAGGTCGCAGATGTGGCTCGGATCTAGTGTTGCTGTGGCTGTGCTGTAGGTCGGCAGATGCAGTTCCAACTGGACCCTTGGCCTGGGAACACTCATATGCCATGGATGTGGCCCTAAAAAGCAAAAAAAAAAAAAAAAAAAAGTGGAAGGGATCCCTACCCAAAATCTGGTTCAGATGACACTCCACATACCTAGATAATTTGAGAGAACGTATTACTCATCCAGGAGACTAGCTTCCCCAAGAATGAGCAATCCAAGAGAGATGGCAAGGAGGAAGACACAATGCCTAGCATACCCTAATTTCAGGATGTCACACACCATTACTCTAGCTCATTCTATTCTTTGGAAATGAGTTACTATGTATAACCCACACTCAAGAGGGGAAGGAATTAGGCTGTACCTTCTGAAGGGAGGAATATCAAATAATGTGTGAACATATTTTAAAAGGGCACCACCTGATACCTGGGTAGCACTTGGTTATACAACTAGTAGGTGCATGGAAAACAGTCTTGCCTCTAGATATTCTGCAATTTCCATTTCTTAGTGATTAAAGAATTAAAATTTGGTCTCTGCTCAAAAAGGAGAGTTATTCCAAATTCTGGGAGCCCTTAAGACACATGGCCAACAAGGCACATGATGATTTGGCCCTCGCCTGTCTCTCTAATCTCATCTTTAACATTGCCTTCTTAGTCCTCTATATTATAGCCATCCTGACTATTTGTAGTTACCCAAATCCACCAAATTCTATCTCACCTCTGGGCCTTCACCCATGTTATTTTCTCTGCCTAAAGTGTTTCTATATCTTCCACTCTTTGCATGGCTTATTCCTACCCATCCAGAACGAAGTACAGGAGCATTGATCTCTTCTGAAAAGCCTTCTCTAGACTGGATCAGATGTCCATTGGATAAGCTTCCTTATACTCTGAATATGTATTTGCCAAAATATTTACCACAATATTCTAATTATTTGCTCTGTATCTATAGCCTCCTCCCCAGTCTGTGAACTTCTTAAGGAAAAAGACTATATTGTATTCATCTTTGTGTGTTGACTAGAATAGCGGCTGGAAAATAGAGATTGTTCAGTACATGTTTATAACAATGAATGGATGATTAAAGGGATAAATAGCCTACCTTGAAATTTTGTCCCTAAATAAACTCTTATTATTCAAGAAAGGGGAACACTTCTCCTTCTCCTCTCTTTTCTACCATACAGTCTTCTGTTTCCACTCAGGTTAATACCAGTGGTTCTGTTCCAATTCTACTCTTGGCTTTAAGAGGCTTTGTATGGACTCATCACCATTCTTAACAGTATGCTAAAGTAACATGCATTCTGAGTTGTAGGTAACTGACAACTGTCAACAAATTAAATATGGTAATAACTCTGTAAATTCACATACTTAAAAATTTTCTAATAGTAGACTTGCATTTTGCTTTGCTATCTTCAGTTACAGAATTGAATGTTTCTTAATAAATTTAAGATGTAGGACTTCTGGAACCAAACTGGCAACCAACCCAAGCTCCCATGTCAAACATCCTTCGCTTCCTAATTCCCCATAATGCAACCAATGGAATAGGAGAAAATTCTATACCACTACTAAAAACTAAAGCAAGGTCTTACCCACATACTTGAATTCAGGGGAAAAGAGGGCAATTGAGAATGCAATGAGGATAAGTAATAGGTGACCACAAAAACTGTGAAAAATGAATAAAAGAATTTATGCTAGAGTTCCCACTGTGGCTCAGAGAAAACCAATCTGACTAGCAACCTCCATATGCCATAGGTATGGCCCTAAAAAGACAAGAAAAAAAAAAAAGAAAGAAAGAAAAAGAAAAGAATTTATGTTGACCCCAGAGCCTGATGAGTATCTCCTAGACTACACTGAAGATAAGCCAAAGAAACAACTAAAACAAATCCTAAGCTTGCTTGAATCCCCACCCGATGGCCAAAGGCCACATGAAAGGGGCTCCTTCTCTTGAATCTGTCAATACCGTGAGAAATGTTTCCCCCAGGTGCTTGCAGTCCCTTCATCTGAACCTCAGAATGAAGTCCATCCACATGGAGCAAGATCAGAGACCTTCACACAGTAACAAGCAAACTCAGTCAGTCCTGCAGTTTGAAGAAAAGCTGCCCAGCCAAACCCAAACAACCCACAGATGTATGGAAAATAAATGTTTAATTGTTGAATGCCAGTAGATGGTGTGGTTGACTGTTATGCAGCATTATTACAATAATTGTAACCAGTATATTATCTCTGAATAATAGTAATTTTCAACCTCCTTCTTTGTATTTTTTCCACTTACTAGGTATATTAGCATATATTACTTTCATAATTAGAAAAAAGAGCTATAACCATTATGAGAAAAAGAAGATATAAAAAAGAAGACTTATGTATACATACTGTTTTAAATGATCTTTGGCAAGAGCCAGTCTATCTCTACGTTGTTTTTCTGCTTTTTCTTGTTCCTCTTTAAAAGCTTTTTCAATGTTGAGTTTCAACTGGTCCTCCCATTTTTTATCCGATTTTATTTTACTCTTTTGGAATTCAATCTGTGCATCACGTTCTTTCATAACTCTACTAAGAAGAAGTCCTGACTACAAAAAAAATTGCAACAGTTTAAGAAAATAAAGTTATATATAGATATGTTAAGTATAAATACATATACATAAACATAAGAAAACTCAGGTAGTACATGAAAGTTTTTCACTCTTTCTGTCTGGTAAAATTGATATTGCTTTGCATATTCAATGGCCTTTTTCCTTTCTCCTCGTTTGTATATTGCTTCTTCCACATCAAGAATTTGTCTTTCTGCCTCTATTTCTTCATCACGTTTCTTTTTAGCTTCAAGTTTCTGATCTTTCATCCCCTGCAAAATGATGAAAGCAGTAGTCTATTTTTATTTTTCAACCTAAGTTTGCAAAAGTTAACTTTATAATGTGATAATTTGAGCCTTCCCTATAAGTCTTTATTGTATTTTCATACATCATTAATAAGTATTAGGTTACCTTTATGAGCTAATTTTTAGTTAAATTTTTTAGGTAGATTACACATTTACATGGTTCAAAATATTACAAAGGTAGACAATGGAACTCTCCCTCTAATCCTAACTTCCGTTTGCAATCTCTAAGATAGATACTATTAACTTCTTGCATTTACTTCCAAATTTCCTTTCTATATTTAAGAAATAGAAATAATGGGGAGTTCCTGTCGTGGTGCAGTGGTTAATGAATCCGACTAGGAACCATGAGGTTGCGGGTTCAATCCCTGGCCTTGCTCAGTGGGTTAACGATCCGGTGTTGCCGTGAGCTGTGGTGTAGGTCACAGATGCAGCTCGGATCCTGCGTTGCTGTGGCTGCAGCGTAGGCCAGTGGCTATAGCTCTGATTAGACCCCTAGCCTGGGAACCGCCACATGCCATGGGTGTGGCCCTAAAATGACGAAAAAAAAGAAAGAAAGAAATAGAAATAATACTTTTGTTCCTTTAAAAAAAACTCAACAATGGCATATTTTACATGTTCTTCTACACCCTTACGAGGTAGACAAGGTCAGATGAAGTCTTTTTCTCCTTTATGGGTCATACTTTCTATGTCTTAAGAAAATATGTGGTGGTCTAGTGTTTAAGGATTCAGCATTGTCACTGCTGTGGCTAAGGTTTGACTGCTGGCCTGGGAACTTCTGCATACAATGGACGTGCTCCTGTCCTCCCCCAAAAAAGATATAGGAAAGTGTAGTGGGAGATGGGATCATATTTTCTCAGCATCTTCCCCCATGCAAGATAATAAAAAGAGTCAAAATATACCTCCCCATTTTGAGGTAGTTCCCCACTCGTGTACACGGAACTAAACTGCTGGTTACCATACCTCTTAGGTAGAGAATCTTGCAGAAGCACAAAAAAAGGCACAGCAAAGACATATGTAGTTCTAGAAAAAGACAAGCAGGAAGACAGACAAATTAGAGGCAGATGAAAAGAAGCTGCCTTGGTTCCTCAAGTTTTAAGTCCTGTCTTTTTGTGCAACCCTCCATCATCATAATAAAGAGCATTACTCCGATACCAGACAAAGACATTTCAAGAAAACTATAGTCCAATATCCCCAATGAACACAGATGCAAAAATTAACATTTTAACAAACTGAATCTATCAAAAAAAAATACATCATGATGAGCAGAGGTTTATCCCAGGAATGCATGCTTGGTTCAATATTTGAAAATCAATCAATCTAATTCATCATATACCAAAGTGAAAAAATAAAACGTCATGATTACCTCAATAGATATAAACAAAAGAAAAACACTTTAAAAATCTAACATCCATTCCTATATAATAAGATGAAAAGAAAAACAAGACAAGAACTAAAAGGCATCCACATTGGAAAGAAGAAAGTAAAATTGTAAAACTGTTCTTAACTTTCTGACATTATGACTGTCTATGCAGGAAATCTGATGGAATCTATAAAAGAGCTACCAGAACCAATAAGTTAGGTTAGCAATGTTACAGGATACAAGAGCAACACAGAAGAAAAATTATGTGTATTTCTACAGGTAACAAAGAATAACAAATTGAAACTTTAAAAACTATTATTTATAATAGCATCAAAAATATTAATTACCTAGGGATAAATATGATAAGAGATGAATAAGACTAATGCTCAAGGAGCTCTCCTGTGGAATAGCAGGTTAAAGATTTGGCATTGTCACTGCAGTGGCCTGGGTCATGGCTATGGTGTGGGTTCAGTCTCTAGCCCTGGAACTTCTGCATGCTGTGGCCATGACCAAAGAAAATGAAAAGACCTACACCCTAAAAACTGAAATATTGTTGACAGAAATTAAATAAGAACTATGTAGAAAGACCTTGTGTTCATGGGTCCGAAGACTCAATACTGCCAAAATGCAAATCCTCTCCAAATGATCTATCTAGAAATCCAACACAGCCTCATCAAAATCAGCTAGCTTTTTGGTATAAATTGACAAGCTGATTCTAAAATGCATGGAGAGTAGCCAGAACAACTGTGAATAAGAAGGACAAAGTTGGAGGAATAAAAATACCTTATTTCAAAACATTATTAAAGCTGCAATTCTCAAGACAGTGTGTTACTGGAATGAAGGCAGATGAATAGATCATTGGAACAGAACAGATAGCCCAGAAATTCCCCCTGCACATATATGGACAACTGGATTTTCAATTGGGGAAAAGAACAGTCTTTTCAACAAATCGTGCTGAAACAACTGGATATTCATATGCAAAAAAACCTTCAATTCATACCTTACTTCTAAAAACTAGGCCACAGGCCTGAATATAAAACCTAAAATTTCAGACTTAAACATAGAAGAAAATGTTTGTGATCTTGGGTTAGGCAAAAATTTCTTAGGTAAATCACTAAAAGGATGATCTATATAAGAAGAACTGATAAACTGGACCTCATTAAAATTAAAAACTCTGCTCTTGGAAACAGTGTAACGGAATAAAAAGCCAATCTAAAAACATTTTCGAATCAAATATCTAACAAAGGACTTGTATTCAGAATATGTTTTCAACATTCGTGGGAGTTGCCTGGTGGTTCAGTGGGTTAAAGATCTAGGATTGTCACTGCTGAGGCTCAGGTGGCTGCTGTGGCATAGGTTTGATCCCTGGCCTGGAACTTTCACTTGCCTCAGGTGTAGCCAAAAAAAAAAAAATTCTCTAAACTGAATAATAAGGAAACAAAACCAGCAAAAATTTGAACAGATTTTTCACCAAAGAAGAGAAAATTAGTTCATGAAATGATGTTCAACATCATTGTAATTAGAGAAATTAAAATTATAATGAAATACTACTTCACACTTATAAGAATGTCTATAATTAAAAAGACTGACCATGGAGTTCCCATTATGGCTCAGTGCTTAACGAATCCAACTAGGAACCATGAGGTTGCGGGTTCGATCCCTGGTCTTGCTCAGTGGGTTAAGGATCCGGCGTTGCCGTGAGCTGTGGTGTAGGTCGCAGACGCGGCTTGGATCCCGCGTTGCTGTGGCTGTGGCGAAGGCTGGCAGCTACAGCTCCTGTTAGACCCCTAGCCTGGGAATCTCCACATGCCACGGGTGCGGCCCTAGATAAGGAAAAAAAAAAAAAAAAGACTGACCATAGTAATTCAGCAAATATTTGGAGGAAATTAGAACTCACATACGCTGCTGGTAGGAATGTAAAATTACAACTACTTTAAAAAAAAAAGCATATGTCTATAAAAAGACATACATGAATGTTCATAAGCAGTTTTACTTATAACAGCCCCAAACTGGAAACAGCTCAAATGTCAGTATTTGGTTAATGTCAAACCATTAACAACTGAGCAGATAAACAAATTGTGGTATATCCATACAATGGGATAACACTCAGCAATAAAAATGAAGAAATAATTGATACAAAAATATGAAAGAATTTCAAAATAAATGTGCTAAGGAGTTCCCGTCGTGGCGTAGCAGTTAAGGAATCTGACTAGGAACATGAGATTGTGGGTTCGATCCCTGGCCGTGCTCAGTGTGTTAACAATCTGGCGTTGCCGTGAGCTGTGGCGTAGGCCGGCAACTGTAGCTCCGATTCAACCCCTAGCCTGAGAACCTCCATATGCCACGGGTGCGACCTTGGAAAAAAAAAAAAGGAAACCGAAAAATAATAATAATAATTGTGCTGAGTGAAATTTATAACTGCAAGCAGATCAGTAGTTGCCTGCAATGGGAGGCCTCGTGGGGAAGAATGAAAGGGAGAAAAACAGAGTACGAGGAAATTTGGGGGGGTGATGAACATGTTCATTGTCTTAATTATAATAATGGTCTCACAGGTGTATAAATATGTCAAATCTTAAGCTGTACACTTTAAATATGCCTAGTTTATTTATTTATTTATTTTCTGGCTTTTGTCTTTTTAGGGCCGCACCCACGGCATATGGAGGTTCCCAGGCTAGGGGTCGAATCGGAGCTGTAGCTGCTGGCCTACACCGCAGCCACAGCAATACCAGATCCGAGCCGCATCTGTGACCTACACCACAGCTCACGTTAACACCAGATCCTTAACCCACTGAGGGAGGGCCAGGGATCGAACCCGCAACCTCATGGTTCCTAGTCGGATTCATTTCTGTTATGCCACGATGGGAACTCCTAGTTTATTTATTTATTTATTTTTATCTTTTGGGGGCAGCACCCATGACATATGGAGGTTCTCAGGTAAGGGGTTGAATCGGAGCTGTTGATGCCAGCCTACACCACAGGCGCAGCATCACCAGATCCAAGCCGCATCTGTGACCTACACACAGCTCACAGCAACACTAGAGTGAGGCCAGGGACCAAACCCACATCCTCATGGATAGCAGTTGAGTTCATTAACTGCTGAGCCACGATGGGAACTCCCATCAATACGTCTAGTTTATTGTATGTCACTTCTACCTAAATAAAGCTGTTAAAAATGTTTCAATGCATTTTAGTGATATTTTACATGTAAAAATATTTTAAAAGGGTACTAAGGGAGTTCCCGTCATGACTCAGTGGTAACGAACCCGACTAGTATCCATGAGGACTCAGGTTCCATCCCTGGCCTTGCTCAGCAGACTAGGGATCCAGCTTTGCTGTGAGCTGTGGTGTAGGTCACAGATGGGCTTGGATCCTGTGTTGCTATGACCGTGTGTAGACTAGCAGCTACAGCTCCGATTTGACCCCTAGTCTGGGAACTTCCATATGCCGCAAGTGTGGTCCTAAAAAACAAAACAAAACAAAACAAAAAAAGAGTATAAAGAAACAAGACTAAGTCTTCAATGCATATATATTTCTGGGTGGTTAATACTTACTGCATATGTATTAGTCCAATTCTTTACCACTTCTTGGGATCGGAAATGCATTTCTTTCTTTGCCTTTCTTTCTGCACGAAGGTGTGCTGCCTCTCTTGTCAAACTGTCAAGGCTATCTCGAATCCTTTCCCACTCATCGTGTGGAATTATGGTGACCTGCCGGAGATCTACTTTGTTGCGTAGAAGAGGTGAATAGAGAACTTGATCTTCTTCATAGTTCTTTATTTCTAATAAATTTTGTAAAAATGAGAAAGACTGTCAAGAAGAGTTTAAGTGGTATTTTTTTTCTCAGACATTTCTATATTGGCATGATATCTGGAAGTTATTTCAAATAATAATTTTATTCTTGTTATCTTAAGAACAGCTAGCTTTTTGTTTTTTGGTTTTTTGGGGTTTTTTTGTTGTTGTTCCTGCACCCACAGCATGGGGAACTTCCTGGGCCAGGGGCTGAATCCATGCCACAGCAGCCATTAGAGCCACAACATAGACAATGCTAGGTCCTTGACCCACTGCACCACCAGGGAACTCCAAGAACAGTTTAGATTAAATGTAAAGTATATACGACCTTGAAATCAGAAGACACATTTGAGCCCTCGCTTGGTCAACTCTAACTGTGTAAACTTGGGCAAGTCATTCAACTTTTTGGAGCCTCAGTATCAACATCTTTGAAGTTGAGATCAATAACGCATACCCCAAGAGGCTGTTCTAAAAGCACTTTTTTGTTGTTGTTGTTGCTTTTTAGGGCTGTAACTGCAGCCTATGGAGGTTCCCAGGCTAGGGGTCTAATCAGAGCTGTAGCCGCCGGCCACAGCCACAGCCACAGCAATGCCAAATCTGAGCCGCATCTGTGATCTACACCACAGCCCATGGCAATGCCAGATCCTCAACCCACTGGTGGAGGCCAGGGATCGAACCTGCGTCCTCATGGATACTAGTCAGATTCATTTCCATTGAGCCACAATGGGAACTCCTTAAAAGCATTTTTTCAAGTGAATCAAATAGCGGTCTATAAATAGATAACTTTGGGGATGTTAGTCTTTTGAGCTCAAGTTCAGCATGACTGACTTTATTCAACCCCTTCCTAACTGAGTAGCAGCAACATAACCAGGAGAACTCACTACAGTCCCAGTCCCAGTCCCGGGGTAGGCCTCTTTAATTTAAGAATATCTGCATCTTGGGGTTCCTGTCATGGCGCAGTGGAAACGAATCCGACTAGGAAGCATGACGTTGCTGGGTTTGATCCCTGGCCTTGCTCAGTGGGTTAAGGATTCGGTGTTGCCATGAGCTGTGGTGTAGGTCACAGACGCGGCTCGGATCTGGCGTTGCTGTGGTGGAGGCTGGCAGCTGTAGCTCTGATGGGACCCCCAGCCTGGGAACCTCCATATGCTGTGGTGTGGCCCTAAAAGACAAAAAGACAAAAAAAAAAAAAAAATTTGCATCTCCCTCAACAATAACTATTTCTGAGTAAGCAAATAAATAGAAGTTTTAAGACTTCTAGAAAAGTTCTTCCTGGTACTTCTGGGAGTGACTTATACATCTGGGAGTGACTCTCAAGCTAGATACAAGCAAATAAGCATGAAGGCCAGACAGGCAGCCATCTTAGGACCACAGGAGGAAGTAGCCTGAGGATGAAGCTGTCAACTGTGAACCACACAGAGGAAACAGAGGAAGACCCTGGGCCAATGAGGGTTTCATTATGTTGCTACATCAATCATACCAGAAGTCTGGAGTTCCTGTGTGTGTTTTTTTTTTTTTTTTTTTTTTTTTTTTTTTTTTTTTTTGTCTTTTTGCCTTATCTAGGGCTGCACCGCGGCATGTAGAAGTTCCCAGGCTAGGGGTCTAACAGGAGCTGTAGCCACCGGCCTTTGCCACAGCCACAGCAACGCAGGATCCGAGCTGCGTCTGCAACCTACACCACAGCTCATGGCAATGCCAGATCCTTAACCCACTGAGCGAGGCCAGGGATCGAACCCGCAACCTATGGTGCTTAGATTCGTTAACTACTGAGCCACGATGGGAACTCTGTGGAGTTCAAGTACATTGCCTTATTTTTAAACACAATTGAGTTGGGTAGTCTGTGAAATGAATTCACAAGAATCCTAACAGACTCAACGGAGCTCATAATAGCTCTTCTCTGAGAAATGCTCCCACCCTTTTAATCAACTGAGATTCTTAATTATAAACAACCAAAGTCATTCTAGTTAGTTTAAGCAAAAAATGAATTCATTAAAGAATATTTAGGGAGTTCCCGTCGTGGCTCAGTGGTTAACGAATCCGATTAGGAACGATGAGGTTGCGGGTTCAATCCCTGGCATCGCTCAGTGGGTTAAGGATCCGGCATTGCTGTGAGCTGTGGTGTAGGTTGCAGACATGGCTTGGATCCCGCGTTGCTGTGGCTGTGGCGTAGGCTACCGGCTAAAGCTCCTGTTAGACCCCTAGCCTGGGAACCTCCATATGCCGCAGGTGCGGCCCTAGAAAAGGCAAAAAGACCGAAAAAAAAGGAAAAAAGAAAAGAATATTTAGCTACCTTACTGATCTCTCAGAGAGCCAGTTACTCTTAGAAGATATACATACAAAACATCTCAGAAACCACATCATGAGATTCCAGCGAAGATTCATGGCAACTGGCATTGGGCTGACACCTCAACTTGCCCCACTTATAACTTGCCCCACTGCACACTATATATCTGAACCTTCACCAGTGTTGCTTCTGGAATTGGTATATACTTTTGCTGCCACTCTCCCCAGAAAATGGATTCAATATGTTGTTTCCTTCCTCTTATGCTATCTTCAGAATGTAAATCTAGCATGTAAACAATTGACTGGCTGAGTCTTGGTCCTATGCCTGCTCCCTAGCTTCAAGGGAGGCAGAAAAAATGAATTCTGCCTTCTAGCTAAGGAGGTATAACAAAAGCAACCAAAACAGAAATGTATTTAAATAATGGTGGATGGTCACAGGCCTAATAAAGGAGATAAAGCACAGTGGCTAAGAGTGTGGACTCTGGAGGTAGACGACTTGGACTTTTTTTTTCTTTTTTTATGGCTATACCTGTGACATATGGAAGTTACCAGACTAGAGGTAGAATCAGAGTTGCAGCTGCCAGGCTACACCACAGCCACAGCAACTTGGGATCTGAGCCACGATTATGATCTATTCCACAGCTCACGGCAATGCCAGATCCTTAACCCATTGAGTCAGGCCAGGGATCAAATCCGCATCCTCACGGATACAAGTTGTGTTCGTTCCCACTAAGCCATGAGGGGAACTCCCAACCTGGACTTTTTCTGAACACATCACATATGAACGATGTGAACCTAGACAAAATTATTTAATTATCTAATTCCTTAACTACAAAATGGAGATACCAATCGTACCTACTTTATTTTATACAGTTCATATGAGATTTTTTCCTTTTTTTAAAATTTTTTTGTTTTTTCTTTTTTATTTTTCATATGTGAACATATGAGAATTAAATATAAGTAATATATGCAAAGAATTTAGAATAGTGGCATATAATAGTTCTGAATAAAATATTAGCTATTATTATTTTTACTGCTTTTATTAGAAGAAGGAAACAGAAGAAGAGAGAAAAGCAGAAACAAGAAATCACATGGCTCCAGAAAAGGAGAAAGATACTGAGAAGAAAGATATTAGGATCAAGTAGAGTCTTCTTGGGGCTGGTATTAAGGTTGATGGGAATGAGAAGTTGGTTGCTAACCTCAAACGTAAGCATCCAATCACAGGCTCCATCTTGCCTACCATATAGCAAGTTTCATGGGCAAAATAAAGACAAGCAAAGCTGAGAAGCAGAATAGTGTCTGGGATCAAGTTACACCTAAATTCACAAGTATGTGAACCAAAAAATTCCCCTTTTGTTTTAACCACAACCAAGTAGATTATTCACTTGTAACCAAAGAATCCTGATCAGTACATCCAGATAGCCATGTAAAAAATTTCCTTTGCTTTGCCTAAACTGGCTCAACTAGGATTGTGTTACTTGCAGTTAGAGGCTAACTAAAGGCCACTAAGTTAAACCACCTGCCTTTTCAGTAACATATTGTTAGGCATATTAAAATGCTTTTCTTTCTCCAATTAAAGGGTCATTCTAATTCTTTAAGGTGTAAAATAAAATGGAAACGAAGTTGTATAGTGCACAATGTGCCCCACCCCTCCGCATGACATCCCAGCCTTCTGCTGAGTAATTGCGTTCATGTGATGTTAGATTCAACACCTTTTCATGGACTCTGATGCAGAAAGAGAACTGAGAGAACAACCACAAAAGCAGCAGAGATAAGAAACCATAAAAAGTAGGGGAACCCATGGAAAGTTGAGGAAAGGCTTTTTACCATCTCATGTCACAAAATTTGGGCCAAGTTCCCTCACATCTTTGAGGATCAGGAGAGGTCTGATTGACATCAGAGCAATGAATGATTTCACCTACTTGTGCTTTAATCCACTGGGTTGATACAGAGTTTAGTTCTCAGAGGGCAATTGCATTTCCACAATTCCTACCTCATAGTGGCTTTCACACAATGTTAGTAGCGACTGTTGGAGAAGCTAAGCAGGCCACAGTCAAAAGAAGTGACAGGAAAGATGGACAGAGAAAGAAAGAAAATATGAAGAGGCAAACTTCAAGCAGTAGAGAGGAGTGGGAAAAGCAGGAGCAAGTGACCTAAGGGTTGTCTAAAATCATCCACGTACCTTTCATCATTGACACCTTTCCATGATTTACAAAATCCTTTCTTTAACTGAAATATAATTCACCTATCATAAAACTCACCATTGTAAGGTAACATTCAGTGATTTTTAGTCTATTCATAAGGCTGTGCAACCATCACCACTACCTAATTTCAGAACATTTTTATCACCCCAAAAAGGAACTCTGTACCCATTAACAGTCATTCCCCCATTTTCCCCTCCCCACAGTCCCTGACGCCCACTAAACTACTTTCTGTCACTATGGATTTGCCTATTCCAGACATTTCGTATACACAGAATCATATAATATGTGGCCTTTTATGCCTGGCTCCTTTTACTTACATAATGTTTTCTAGGTTCATGCATGTTGTAGCAAGTATCAGTACTTCATTCCTTTTTATAGCTTCATAATACTCTATTACATAGATGTATCACATTTTATTGATATTTGAGTTGTTTCCACCTTTGGCTATTATGCTGCTATGAACACTTATGTTTAAGTTTTTATGTGGACATATATCTTCAAATACCTAAGGCATATACCTAGGAGTAGAATTATAATGCCATGTTTAACATTTTGAAGAAGTACCAAGATGTTTTCTAAAGTGGCTGCACCATATTACATTCTCACCAACAATATGTGAGGGTTCTAATTTCTCCACATCCTAGGCAACATTTGCCTTTTTTTTTCCCCAGCCATCCTAGTGGGTATGGAGGGGTATCTCACTGTGGTTTTGCTTTGCATTGCCATGATGCCTAATGATATTGAGCATATTTTCATGTGCTCATTGGCTATTTGCATACTTTCTTTGGAAAAATGTAGGTTCAAGTCACTTGCCCATTTTTTAAATGGGTTGTCATTTTTATTATTGAGTTCTAAGAGTTCTTTATAATCTAGACACTAGACCCATACCAGATATATGATTTGCAAATATTTTCTCCCTTTCTATAGGCCATCTATTCTCTTTTTGATAACATCCTTTGACATCAAACAGCTTTTAATTTTGATGAATTTCGGGAACTGTATGTCTTTTGGTATCCTATTTAAGAAATTGTTTTCAAATGCAAAGTCACAAATATTTATTTACATATAAGTTTTCTTTGCTTTTCTGTTTGACTGCACCTGTGGCACGTGAAAGTTCCTGGGGTAGGGTTCGAATTGGAGCTGCAGCTACAGGCCCATGCCACAGCCACAGCAATGCCAGATCTGAGGCTCATCTGCGACCTACACCACAGCTCTCAGTAAGATTCTTAATTCACTGAGGGAGGCCAGAGATCCAACCCACAGCCTCAGGGAGGGTATGCAGGATTCTTAACCCACTCCATAGTGGGAACTCCTGCTGCTACTTCTTAAGTCCTTCACTGCATAAATACCCACTAGTGGGAGAATGGCTGGCTCTCACACAGCTTTTGGCAGGAGGTACTCTATTGCTACAGAAATTCAGGCAATGACAAGACAGTCCAATTTCCTAAGGTTCTAATTTTCACCATGACAACGCTAACCAGGAATTTACAGACTTAAGAGGTTAAAATCACCGGAATTAATAAAGAGCTCTTTGTTCCACTAGGCTACTTTTATGACAAAATCAAATTTTTATAAATGGTCACGTGACTTAGAATAAGTTAAGTAGCATTTTTATACTCTATAAAAGTATTTGCATTAAGGTGAGACCTTACCTTCACTTTAGAGTTGAAGAAATTGAGACATTTCCTTCAGACGCTTTCCTAAGAGCACTCAGTAGTTTCACAGCAGACCCAAGACTCTAATGAGGTCACTGATATTTCCAAAACATATTCCAGTTCACTCAATATCAAGCGGGAGAGAATTCAGCAAACACCAATTCTTAGAGCTGCAACTGCGCAGCTTGAGGATGGGACCAGATCGCCAATTGGGATTCTCTGACTTCTTTTCCCTACCCTTATTTCTGTAAGCTTTTCCCACCTACCCATTCATCCAAGAGCAAAACTGTTTCAATTTACACAGCGCCCAACGATGCCCATGGTGCTGCTTTCTACTTGGTGGAGCATTTCAGAAGGTAAGGAAAGCCCTCACTTGGCACCTCTCACCCCATGCCTGGGGACCAGAAACAATGCCAGTGCCAAGATGGGCCAGTTTAGCTCACCTGTGCTTTCCTTCGCCTGTCCACAGCGCCTTCCGAACCGAACCACCACCTCTGAAGTGCCCATGGCGCCCTCAGGCTTATAAAGGCGATTCCGACGCGTAAGCTCAGCGACTCCAGGCTGCAGAGTGTTTATCCCAACCGCACAGTTGCTTGGCAACGCCGCCGGAAGTGACGACAGTCGCCGAGAATCTGGAGGAAGGCGCTGCAATCGACGCTAGCGGAGAGGAGTGGGGGGCGGCTGAAGAAGGGAGGCTGCGCCTGCGCGGGAAGTAAAAGCCTGGCGTGCGAGTGGAGCAGCCGGAGCTGGCGGGCACGGGGAGCCGGGCCGACTACAGGGTAAGCAAGAACTGCGCCGAGGCCAGAACGGTTTCGGTTCCCTGGCCTGGGTCGGTGAGGAGCCCTAGGGACTCCGCCTGCCCCGGCCTGGTGCTCCCATCGGCATCGACGCGCGCCTCACGGGGAACAGACACCAGACTAGGTCCCTGCCTCTACCTTCCGGGTACCTGGCAGGTGTGTGGGAAAACGAGGCCTCCTCGCGGGTGGAAGGTGAACGGCACCCCCCACCACCACCAGCGCGCGCCCAACTATAGAAACCCAGGCATTAATTGACAGAAAATCAGTTTTAAGTACTAAGTACTTTGTTTTCAAAGATATGATCTGGGCTAGGTGGGGTTTAGTTTGTTGTTGTTGGGGTTTTGTTTTTGTTTTTTGTCTTTTTAGGGCCGTACCCTCGGATATGGAAGTTCCCAGGCTAGGGGTCTAATCCGAGCTGCAGCTGCCGGCCTACACCACAGCCACAGCAACTCCCAGCCGCATTTGTGATCTACACCACAGTTCACGGCCCCAGGCAAGGCCGGATCCTTTAACTCACTGAGCGAGGCTGGGGATCGAATCCCCGTCCTCGTGGATACAGGTTGGGTTCATTAGTGCTGAGCCAAGAGGGGAACTTCCTATTTGTTTTTTAATCCGAATGTTAAAACTCGGATGTGTTAGAACCTTTAAGATATTTTTAATTGCTTGGTAAGTACAGTATAGTGAATTGATTATGTTGCGGGGAGGGGAGAGGAAGGAGTCAATCAGTCCTTTAAGAATGCACAAACCTGTTAAGATAGATACGGGCTTGGTTTCAAAAGATCCTTTTCTAGCACATAGAAGTACAAGTGACTTTATTACTACAAGGTGGTTGGCTATGACACTTACACATTAGGCATCAAATTGAAAGTGCTCAAAATGAAAGGAAGTAAGATTTTTAATCACTGGAGTTCTAACACATAGTTGTACTGTTTTTCTTTAGGTTTTCAACCAGATGTTCCACTGTAATAATGCTGGTAAGTATGAAAATATTTTTTTTTTAAAAATTGTTGACAGAAATTAGGGTTTTTTTTTCTTTTTTTGTCTTTTTGCCTTTTCTAGGGCCGCACCCGCGGCATGTGGAGGTTCCCAGGCAAGGGATCTAACAGGAGCTGTGGCCGCCGGCCTTCCCCACAGCAACGGGAGATCCGAGCCGCGTCTACAACCTACACCACAGCTCACGGCAACACCGGATCCTTAACCCACTGAGCAAGGCCAGGGATCAAACCCGCAACCTCATGGTTCCTAGTCGGATTCCTTAACCACTGAGCAACGACGGGAACTCCAGAAATTAGTTTTTTTACATACGACGTTGTTGAGTTTTTTGCAGTCATAGTTCTAAAAATGTCAAGAACTAGAAAAAGTCGGAGATTTTACCCTACTTGAATGCTAAACTTAGTCTGCCACAGTTTTGTAGAAGATGCAGACCCCTAGATCAGTGAGGGCTTTCCTTACCTTCTGAAATGGGCTCCACTAAGTAAAAAAAAAAAGTGTGGTTTCGTAAACAAACAGACAAACAAACAAACAAAAAATACACATAGGCTATTGTTAGACAATGGGAACACTGCAGACATACAAAATATTTACTTCATGCTTCTGAAGAAAACAGTTAATAACTTTGGGGTATTTTAACAAGTTGGTTTCAAAACAGATTCACTAAATCTTTCTGTATATCCTTAATTTTTGGAGACATTTTTATTTCAAGTACAGCACTAAATCTTTGAAAGTTTATTGACAACAGAATGTGGTATTTGTCAGTTATTTAACAAGTAAAAAGAAAAATTGGCATCTGGAAATCTCAACATCAGCCTAACACTTGTGATTTTATCCACTGGATAAGAATTTACATTCACATTACATTCCCTGTTTTGTATTTAAGATTTTTGTTTAAACATAATTTTATTTCTCCCATTGCCAAAAGGTGCTTTTCTTAGGTAAGAGGAAACATAATTTAAAAACATAAATTTTAAAATATCTTAAATGCTTTTATTAATTTTAGGAGTTAAGAAGTCTCTATTCCTTTGCTTCAAAGCAGAAGACTTTTCCCCCTGCATATAGAATAGGAGTAATGTTGATGAGAAGCTGGCTGGTGTTTAAAACTGGAGATTGTCACAACTGTTTAACCTGAGCTCCATGCCGAAGCAGGATTAATTGTCTTGGAAATACTAAATTGGGTGAGTATTTTAAATAAAGGTTTATGTTGAGCGGTGGGGAAAAAAAAAAAAAAGTATCTGAAATTAAGAAAAGTACTCTTTCAGGTAGAAATTAATAGTCAGCAGTGGACCTAAGATAACATAATTGGAACTTCGTTAACTTCAGGCTTATAATACATCTTTTTTTTTTTTTTTAAAGGGTCGCACCTGCAGTGTATCATGGTTCCTAGGGTAGGGGTCAAATCAGAGCTGTAGCAGCTGGCCTACTCCACAGCCACAGCATTGCCAGATCCAAGCCGCGTCTGCAACCTACACCACAGCTCACGGCAACACCAGATCCTTAACCTACTGTTCAAGGCCAGGGATCGAACCTGTGTCCTCATGAATGCTAGTCAGATTCGTTTCCGCTGAGCCACGACAGGAACTCCCTTGTAATACATCTTATTTGGAGGTTAATAGTGTAGAAATTTTAGTGACTTGTGGTTGATTAAGTCTAAGCTTGAATCAGTTTTCAACCAACAATGAGTTACACTTGAAAAATTTTTAAAATTTTGTGTAAATTTAGAATTCCTAAAAAACATTTTAACTTAAAATGTGCATAGGTGTGGTACTAACATGATTTTCAGCTGTGCTCTATTGCTATTTTTTACATTGTTTCAGTGGGAAAGTGAATTCTGCACTTAAATCTCTGGGAACCAGTCAGAGATACCTATCTTGATTAGATTTAGAGATACAGGGATCCAGAGCATCAGAATATTCTATACCATCTAAACGTCCTCTGGATTATTCCTTTTTTTTTTTCTGTTTTTTTTGCCTTATCTAGGGCCGGACCCATGGCATATGGAGGTTACCAGGCTAGGGCTCTAACAGGAGCTGTAGCCGCCGGCCTTCACCACAGCCACCGCAACACGGGATCCGAGCCGCATCTGCAACCTACACCACAGCTCACGGCAACGCCGGATCCGTTAACCCACTGAGCAAGGCCAGGGATCGAACCCGCAACCTCATGGTTCCTAATCGGATTCGTTAACCACTGAGCCACGATGGGAACTCCTGGATTATTCTTTAGATAAACAGAAAATACCTAACTCTTGTGTGAGTCGTGAGCTCTATTCTATTTCTCCTCTTGGATATCTATTGTTATAAACCAGAGAATACATGTAGATAGATGTCATGTTTTCTTTCTTTCTTTTCTTTTTATGGCCACACCTGCAGTATATGGAAGTTCCCAGGTTAGGGGTCGAATCAGAGCTGCAGCTGCTAGCCTACACCACAGCTTGCAGCGAGGCCAGGGATTGAACCCACATCCCCACAGACACTATGTCAGGTTCTTAGCCCTGCTGAACCACAGCAGGAACTCCTTGTTTTCTATTTGTAATTGATCTACTTCTTCTTTTCCTTTTTTTTTGGGGGGGGGTGGGATCTTTTTAGGGTCAAAGCTGTGGCATGTGAAAGTTCCCAGGCTAGTGGTCCAGTCAGAGCTATTGTTGCTGGCCTACAACACAGCCACAGCAACGCAGGATTCAAGCTGTATCTGACCTACACCACAGCTCTTGGCAACGCAAGGCCAGGGGTCAAACCCGCATCCTCATGGATACCAGTTGGGTTTGTTACTGCTGAGCCATAACGGGAACTCCAGTCTCTTCTTTTTCTTATTTGTGGGTTTCTTCACTTTTTTTTTTTGCCTTTTTGCCTTTTCTAGGGCCACACTCGCGGCATATGGAGGTTCCCAGGCTAGGGGTCTAACAGGAGCTGTAGTCGCCGGCCTACGCCACAGCAATGCAGGATCCGAGCCGCGTCTGCAGCCTACACCACAGCTCACTGTAAGGCCGGATCCTTAACCCACTGAGCAAGGCCAGGGATCAAACCCGCAACCTCATGGTTCCTAGTCAGTTTCGTTAATCACTGAGCCACGACGGGAACTCCGGTTCTTTACTTCTCATTTTAGGATTTGTTTAAACCTCAGAATGGTTATAAAGTAGACCACAGTTAAAATTTTATGGTTAGTGAGTACTTTGAGACTAATGAATGTTGTCATGTAATTAAGCATCTTGTCGTCAAAATGACCTAGTTGGTATTTTACTTTTAAATTGATTAATATTCTTTTGTGTGTGTGTGCATGTGTGTCTTTTTTGGGGTAGGGGGAGCTGCACCTGTGGCATATGGAGGTTCCCAGGCTAGGGGTCGAATTGGAGCTGTAGCTTCTGCCTACACCACAACTGCAGCAACACCAGATCTGAGCCAAGCCGAGTCTGCGACCTATACCACAGCTCACAGCAGCACTGGATCCTTAACCCACTAAGCAAGGCCAGGGATTGAACCTGCATCCTCATGGATGCTAGTCAGATTTGTTTCTGCTGAGCCACAACAGGAACTCTGATGAATATTCTTTAAATATTCTATTTCTTAGGCTCTAGAGTGTGTTACTTTGGAGTTGGGCAAACCTGAGTTCAAATTCTGGCTGTGTCATTTAACTAATGATTAAGCAACTTAACTAATACTTAACATTCCGGTTTACATACCTTTAAGGTAAAGATAGTAATTCCTACTAAAAGGTTTATGACAGTTAAATGAGATGATATTGTAAGATTCTTAGTCTAGGGTCTGGCATATAGTGTAATCTCTAAAAAAATCAGTTCTCTCTCTTTTTACTTTTTCTTTTTTTTTTTTGTTTTTGTTTTTTATGGTCACACCCACAATATTTGCAAGTTCTAAGGCTAGGGATTGAATCTAAGCTGCAGCTCTGGCAGCACTGGATCCTTTAATCCACTGCAGTGGACCAGGAATCAAAGCCTTGCCTCCACAGTGACCCAAGATGCTGCAGTCAGACTCTTAACCCATTGTGCCACAGCAGGAACTCCTTAAAAAATTTTTTTATTTGTTTGACAGACACTAATTATAGCTTTTCCTGGGTATTCTGTGTAACTTTTTACGTGATAATTTTCATCCGTACCATCTGTTGACCAGTTTATTTTGTCCTTTTCTCTTGCGATTCATAATTAATGAGCTTCACTATCTTTTAATGGAAACAGTCTTGAGTAAATGCCATATCAAAAGCAATGTGATTACTCACATGTATTCAGAATATTTGGTGCTCCAGAGCTAAACTATCTGGAGAAAATATACATAAATATGCAGATTGTTAACAGAAGTCACTTCTGGTCTGGAAGAATTTAATTGACTTCTGGTTTAAGTAATTTGTTTAGAATACAAGCATAGCGTCAAGCAACCATTTAGTTATAATATTGGCATTGATGATTTCAAGCTAATTTTAAATTTGGTCAGAGTTTTGGTTGGTTCACAGAGAATCTTTAGTGTATATGATCTATTATTTAATATGAGAATTATTGTAAATATTTTAAACTAATATGTGATAATTTAAAGACAGTAAGAATGACTAGCCTACCTTTTTTCTCTTATGCCTTTCCTAAATTAAAATGTAAGGGAATAATTGCTTCGTTACTTCTCTCATTGGATTACTCTGTAGTTTAATTCTGAGTGCTCAGAGAGTCACCCCACAGGAAACAGTAATACTCTGAGTATCCTTTTTAGATATTCTGTTTTCCATTCATTTAACATACTCAAATATGAACTTTGCTTCTTAGGAAAAAGTGGTCTTAAATGGTGATCTTAAAAAACGCTTAGTCATTTTAACTTGTTTATATTCACCTTTTGTTTTAGCAGATTATTAACAGTAATGTTTCTTAGATAGGTACTATAGCTAGATATATAAAACAAGAGTATGTTTACAGAATAATATTTCTTCTTTTTCAGGGTATCCCAAATCTGTTTCTGGAACCATGAAAATTTTGTTGGTTTTTGACTTTGACAATACAATCATAGATGACAACAGTGACACCTGGATTATACAGTGTGCTCCAGAGAAAAAGCTTCCTATTGAACTACAGGATTCTTATAAAAAAGGATTTTGGACAGAATTTATGGGCAGAGTCTTTAAGTATTTGGGAGATGAAGGTGTAAGAGAAGATGAAATGAAAAGAACAATGATATCAATCCCTTTCACTAGAGGGATGGTAGAACTTTTAAACTTTATAAGAAAGAACAAGGATAAATTTGACTGCATCATTATTTCAGATTCAAATTCAGTCTTCATAGATTGGGTTTTAGAAGCTACCAGTTTTCACGATGTGTTTGATAAAGTATTTACAAATCCAGCAGCTTTTAATAGCAGTGGTCATCTCACTGTGGAAAATTATCATGCTCATTCTTGCAATAGGTGCCCCCAAAATCTTTGCAAAAATGTAGTTTTGGTAGAATTTGTAGGTAAACAGTTAAAACAAGGAGTGAATTATACACATATTGTTTATATAGGTGATGGCGGAAATGATGTCTGTCCAGTAACCTTTTTAAAGAAGAATGATGTTGCCATGCCACGGAAAGGATATACTTTACAGAAAACTCTTTCTAGGATGTCTCAAAATCTTGAGCCTATGGAATCTTCTGTTGTGTCTTGGTCTTCAGGCATTGAAATAATTTCTCATTTACAATTTCTAATAAAAGAGTAATATGCCAACAGTGGAAATGTGTGTCAGTTAAGATTAGGTACAGTAGCATAAAACTAAAACTCCAAATAAGGGTGGCTTTTAAAAAAAGGAAAAAGTTTCCCCTTTCACTTAAAAGAATTTCAGAGCTAAGTCTCTCAAGTTTCTGTGTTACTCTTCCAACCTCAGCACTTGGCCTCTAACTCATGATCCAAGATTGCTATTCAAGTTCCTATCAACATTCTGGCCAGCAAGGAGAACAATGAGAGAAAAGTTGCACCTTCATTCAAATTTCATTGGCCAAAACTTAGTCATGATGCTCCTACCTAACTGCAAAGAAGAATGAAAAGTATAGCTTTTATTCCAGATGGTCATATGCCTGGGAAAAAATGGAAAAAAGAGAAGTATAAAATTGAGGTAAGTGCAACTAGTGGTCTCTACCAAAGATGGTTATTAGGTAAATTATATTTTAAAATTTATTCCCAGAGACAATAGTCCTATATTTTACTTTCTTGGATATTTATTTTCAAAGCATGTCTCGTAGTTACGGATCTTAAAGATAAGCCTAATGTTTAATTCACAAAAGAATTCCCTACTCCCAAATCAGTTTATTTTAGAGATAAGGATGCAGTATCTGTTGCCTAAGTTTTTGTCAGTTTCACACTATCCCAGAGTTCCTGTGTGGCTCAACAGATTAATGACCTGACATTGTGAGGCTGTGGGTTCAATCCCTGGCCCCCCCTCAGTGGGTTAAGGACCTGGCATTGCCACAGGCTGCATCATAGGTTGCAGATACAGCTCAGATCCAGTGTGCCTGTGGCTGTGGCGTAGGTCTCAGCTGCAGCTGCAATTCAGCCCCTAGCCCAGGAACTTCACTATGCCACAGGTGCAGTGGTAAAAAGAAAAATATTGACACTTTCCTTTTAAACTGAAATACAAATTAGTGTTCTTCAAGTATTATACATTTATACCAGCATCACAGACTATAGTGTGTCAGTGTGTTATTTCTGTTTGGCAATGAAGTATTGAGTGATGCAATATTTAATTTGTAAGAATACTCAACATTTAAGAGACTTTCATATAGGGAGATTAGCAAAATATTGACTGATCTATAATGTTGTATAATACCATGCTAATTTCTAGGCTCACGTACCTTAGGCATAAATAGCCATTATGTAATAATGTTGGGATTTTTCTTTTCCATTGTGGAAGGCTCCAGAAATAGAAATGTTGGAGTTCCCATCATGGCTCAGTGGTTAATGAATATGACTAGGAACCATGAGGTTGTGGGTTCGATCCCTTGCCTCGCTCAGTGGGTTAAGGATCCGGCGTTGCTGTGAGCTGTGTAGGTTGCAGATGCGGCTCAGATCCCGCGTTGCTGTGGCTGTGGTGTAGGCCGGCAGCTACAGCTCCTATTAGACCCCTAGCCTGGGAATCTCCATATGTCATGGGTACGGCCCTAAAATGACAAAAGACAAAAAAAAGCAAAAAAGAAAGAAACAGAAATGTTCAATGTAATTTTATGTGAAAAAATTGGTACTTTCTAACTGATTTTTGGGGGGGTTGAAAAAGTAAATCTTTCTTTTGCTTTAAATTAATAGGTTAGATTGTGTTGAAGCATGTTTACTCTTATAAATTGTGATTTCTTTGCATATTGAAGCCGGAAACAAAATATAAATTATGCGAGTTTTTTTTTTTTTAAGACTTTCACCATTCCCATGTGGGTTAAAGATCTGCTGTTGTCACTGCAGTGGCTCGGGTCACTGCTGTGGTGCAGGTTTGATCCCTAGGAACTTCTGCATGCCATGGTGCAGCCAAAAACAAAAAATAAATTAAAAAAACCTTTTGAGTTTGGAAATGGATCCTTTCATAGTGGAGTTTCAGCTGAGATCACAGCTCAGGCTGACACCTTGATTTAGCCTTGTGAGTCCCTGAAATAGAAGTTCTTTGAGCTGTGCTTGGACTCCTGACCCATAGAACTTACAAGGTAGTAAATGCGTGTTGTTTGAAGATGCTAAGTTTGTAGTAATGCTGTTTGTGGAAATAGAAAATTAATACAATAGGCCTCAAAATCTATAAACAGTTTTGTGAGTACATTGTAGGGCACACAGTAAAAAGTAGCCACACCCAGAGACATAAATGAATACCAGCAGAAGCTTTCATTTCAATAGATCTTCAGGACCTTCAGGTATTGATATTTTCAGACACAAACTCAAATTATGAGAATTTTGGCAAAGAACTTGAAAATTACATGAACAATATAGAAATACTAAAAATGAAAATTACCATAACTGAAATTAGAATCTTTTTTTTGGGGGGGGCACACCTGTGGTGTATGGAAGTTCCCATATGCTAGGGGTCTAATTGGTGCTACAGCTGCTGGCCTACACCACAGCTCACAGCAACACCAGATCCTTAACCCACTGAGCAAGGCCAGAGATCAAACCCTCATCCTCATGGATCCTAGTCAGTTTGTTAACTGCTGAGCAATGACGGGAACTCCCTGAAATTAGAATCCTGATGGATGGATTTCACACTACAACATGCATAGCTGGAAAGAGTTAGTGAATAAACACAAGTTAAAAGAAAATATCCAGATCCAGAATAATGCAGAGAGAGATAAAAAAAAGTGAAAATGCAGAAGATATAGCAAAATCTAACACAGGAATTGTTCTCCCAGAAAGGATAAAGAAAATGAAACAAGCAGTATTTTAAGACAATAACTGAGAACCGTACAAAGTTGATGAAAGACATCAAACTGCAGATTCAAGAGCCCTTATGAATCCCAAATAGGAAACAGAAAATCATGTGGAATCACATCATTGTAAAACTGCCAATAATCAATGATGGAAAAAACAAGGCAGCCAAGGGGAGGTGGAGATGTCATTGAAAAGAGCAACAGTTAACAGCAAGTATTATTTTTTCCTAAAGTGTTTAATAGAATTCAACAATGAAGCCATTTAGGCCTGGAGTGTCTTTGTTGGAAGGTTTAAGAGATTATAGATTCAGGTTATATGGTTTTTCTTGAGTAAGCTTTAGTCGTTTGTGCCTGTTATCCCTGCATAGTAATTACCTCAGAATTTAATAGCTTAAACGGCTGGAATCTGGAGCTGACCCAGAGACTGTAAAGGGCATGGCTATTTCTCAGACCTGAAGATTGGGATGCTTCTTGCCAGGATGTCTAAGACAGTTGAATAATTGCTGTTTGCACTTACTGCACTGTCAGACCACGTCACTACATTTCTATGCAAGGGGAGGGCAAGGCAAACTGCTGGTCATGACTCTCAGCTAACCTATTCAAAGATCTTTTCCAGTTGATTAATCTATTTTCATATTTATGAAGGAGTCAATGTTCTGCCCTATAAGACTTTCAACCTTGTGGTTGGGAGTGGGGCTGGTTTTGTAGTGCCTAGGGCCTGCTCTTTGTATCTGTCATACACCCAGCATGATTAAATGGTTTATACATGGACTGATTTCTTCCCTTTCTGCTATGGCCAAAGCTACTGGAACAGTCTGTCCTTATAGAGCCACAATAAGAAATAACCAAAGATGAAACTGGTCAAATATTTTCATATCTTGTTTCTGTTGATTTTTTTTTTTTTTTTTGTAAAGCATTCCAAAGATACTTTGCAATTTAAAAATAAAGCCAGGTGAAAAAAAAAGAAGTTAATAGCTTAAAACTAATCATTGGAGTTCTCACTGTGGTTCAGCGGTTATGAACCTGACTAGTATCCATGAGGATGCATGTTTGATCTCTGGCCCCACTCAGGTGATTAAGGATCCAGCGTTCCGTGAGCTGCAGTGTAGGTCACAGATGTGGCTTGGATCCGGTGGTGCTGTGGCTGTAGTGTAGGCCAGCAACTACAGCTCTGATTTGACCCCTAGCCTGGGAACTTTCATACACCCCATGTGCATTCCTAAAAAGCAAACAAACAAACAAAAAAAGCAAACAAACCCCCCCCCAAGCTTTAATTATCTGTGATCATGGTATCTCCCCTTCCAGGTAAGTATAAGCTTTAATTATCTTATAGGTTCTGCAAGCTCAGGAATTCAGGAGCACTTAATTGGATTGCTCTGACTCAGGATATCTGATGGGCCAAGATTTTGGCTATGGCTGCAGTCAAAAGCTGAAGGATCTGCTTACGAGGTGGCTTGCTCATATGACTTTTGGCAGGAGCCCTCAGCTCTTCATTGATTTGATTTTTTTTTTTTTTTTTGGTCTTTTTAGGGCTGCACCTGTGGCATATGGAAGTTCCCAGGCTAAGAGCTGAATCGGAGCTGCAGCTGCCAGCCTATGCCATGGCAACACCGATATTTTATTATTTATTTATTTATTTTGCCTTTTGTCATTTTAGGGCCTCACCCACGACATGTGGAGGTTCCCAGGCTAGGGGTCTAATCAGAGCTGTAGCCACTGGCCTACGCCGCAGCCACAGCAACGCAGGATCCGAGCCACGTCTGCGACCTACACCACAGCTCACAGCAACGCCGGATCCTTAACCCACTGAGCAAGGCCAGGGACTGAACCTGCAACCTCATGGTTCCTAGTCGGATTCGTTAACCACTGCGCCACGACAGGAACTCCTGACTCCAGTGTATTTTAGAACAGTCCTCTGAGAATCATGTTGAAATACGAATTGTTTTCAATGGTCTGGGTGGGACTTGAGAGTCTGCTTTTCTAACACTCATTGATGAAATATTTCAGACACTTAGGTGTCTCTTGATTGCCTAACCTGCTGAATCTCAGACCATTTCCCAAAAACTAATGTCCTATCATTTTATGTTCCCTGATGGTTTTCTTTTTCAGGTGGACAGTGTGAGTTGTTTTAGAGAGATTTTTCATTGTGCTGTATAGGGGCTATGGAATAATATATTCTAGGCCAAAAAATTAAATCTGTCTGACTTGTTTATGTCATACTAGCTAATGGCTGTGTGATGATAGTTCATATGGAAACAAAATATTAACATAAATGTTTCCTAGCACAGTAGTTCTTGCAAACCCCCATTGTTTATGGAAGATGTTACTTAGTAAAAAAATATTGGTGTTTTATATTCAAAAAATAGATTTTTTGAATTTATGTATCTAAACAACTAGTAAAAAATATTTACAATTAAACTAAGTACCATTTGCCAGATAGTATTTTATAATCTGTGCAAATGGGAAAACTTGCTCATTCACATTTTTTGCTACCATTCTGCAGTCATATTGTGGATTTTGTTACATAGCAAAATCTCAACTCTTTTCGCAATGTGGTCCCTGTGGTATCTTGTTATCCTCATTACAATATGAGAGTCTGTTCTTTCAGGGATTTATTAACAACTTAGCCCTTTTCAGATTTAAATCCAGACAGAAAAATATCCTATTGCACAATTTGTGGGGATAAAAATACTACAGCAAACAAATATTTTGGTTGCTGTGTGCAAAAAAAAAAAAAAGAAAATTTAAAATGAAAACCTGTACAAGTATAGGTTTATGTCTTACAAAGAATGATGCTCTTCAAAGAGTTTACAATTTGATTGAAGAGGTGGAGCATGTACTGTGTAATCCACAATTTCCAAGTAATCAGCATAAACAAACAAACAAAAAAACCTTGGAGTTCCCTGGTGGCTCATCAGGTTAAGGATCTGGCATTGTCACTGCTGTGGCTTGGTTTCAGTGCCTGGCCAGGGAACTTCCACTTGCCATGGGCACGGTCAAAAAAAAAAAAAAGCTGAGGTCAAGGAAAGACTAGATGATCACATAGTATTGTGTTTTGTACTCAGTTGATTAAGTTTGATGTAAGAGAAGCTTTATGAAAGAGGTAGACTGCGATCTACAACCCTAAAGGATGGAAAGGATTTGGAGAGATAGAAAGGACTTGATAGAGCTTCCCAGATGAAGGCACTAACATGAACCAAGATGGGGGTCAGCACAGCATATTCATGAGGCAGTGATGATATGGCTGGCCTGATGAAGTGAAGGGTTTAAACTGGGGAGTGGTGGAACAAACCTTTGTAAGTGGGATCAGGCCAGTTTATGGGCAGTTTTGCAAGCTAGCCAATGAAGTTTTAATTTTTTTCCAGGTTCCTCTTGGGAGCAAGTAAAGGGAAGTGATGTCAAGAAAGTGATGTTTGAGGAGGATGAAGGGTAGTGTACAGCTTGGGAGGAAGTGGGAGAGACTGACACAGAAAATTTTTGCAGTTCAAGTGAAAAGTGATAAAGACCTGATAAGAGTTCTGTCAAAGAGAATGAAAATGAGAGGATAGATAAAGTAGATGCTTTACATTTGAAAATGAAAAAAAGCACAAAGCATTTAGATCATATTCTCTCGGTCGGTGTCTGTGGATTAACTCATTTATATACTTTCTTAGAGAAAATTTCAGATATTGAAAATTTTTTATTACAAATTTAAACATTTGCTAAAGTTGCAATTGCTAAAATATTTTAAATAATGACTTCAATAGGCTTTTTGTTTGCTTTTGGCCATGCCTGCAGCTTGTGAAAGTTCCCGGGCCAGGGATCAAACCTGCACCACAGCAACAACCCAAGCTGCTGCAGTAACAACACCATATCCTTAACCCACTGTGCCACAAGGGAACTCCCTTAATAGGCTTTTAAATAACTAAAATCTGTAACTCTTTTTAGAAAAATCTAACTATAGTATTTTGGAACCTATCATCATTCATTTAAAAATACATGAACAGGTTGTTCTTGGGAGTTCCCTGGTGGCTTAGCGCGTTAAGGATCCCACCATGTCACTGCTGTGGTGCAGGTTCAATCCTTTCTGCATGCCACTGGTATAGCCTAAAAAACAACTTGTTCTTTAACAGTGGAAAATTTTTATTCTTTTTTTTTTCTTTTGAGCTCGTATTTCCATTCCACTTCTCTCAGAGAATGTTGTCCTACTGAAAATACAGGCAGTACCCACACTAAAAAGACTGCAAAATCACCATGTAAAGTAACTTTAATAATCAGAAGGAACAATTGTGATTGTCTTGTGACCTTCAAATTTTTTTTGTCAGAACATTAAAAACTCACTGTCAGTTATAAATGTA
This sequence comes from Catagonus wagneri, assembly GCA_004024745.2. NCBI lineage: Eukaryota > Metazoa > Chordata > Mammalia > Artiodactyla > Tayassuidae > Catagonus > Catagonus wagneri. The sequence continues at coordinate 23,146,609 of PVHT020000141.1, forward strand.
TAGGATAGGAAAATGAAAAAACAGACCAATATTTACTTAGAACACTGCAATTAGAAACATTGGAAATTAAAATATTTATTTATTTGTAAAAAACTTAAGGAGTTCCTGTCGTGGCAGAGTGGTCAACGAGTCCGACTAGGAACCCTGAGGTTGTGGGTTTGATCCCTGGCCTTGCTCAGTGGGTTAAGGATCCGGTGTTGCCATGAGCTGTGGTGTAGGTTGCAGATGTGTCTCGAATCCCACGTTGCTGTGGCTGTGGTGTAGGCCGGTGGCTGCAGCTCCGATTTGACCCCTAGCCTGGGAATCTCTATATGCCGTGAGTGAGACCCTATAAAAAGCAAAAAGACAAAAAAAAAAAAAAAACTTAAAAAGAGTAAACAGTTCTTACCGTCCTTGTAAATTACAATACAGAGTGATCATCTTTCCATGCCTTACTGAATTGTCATACTTCTAAGTTTGAATCAGCTTCCAGCATTTTATCCCTTTCACTTTCAATTTCCTGAAGTATCTCCCCAAGAGTTCCTGTAATACAAATTTTTTTTGCAAGCGTCATTTCTTCTAGGACACCTTAATCCTTTTTGTCAACTGCTTTACACTTTAAGTAAAAAATTTCACCTGCACCAAGTTTGGCTTCTGCATAAACAGAATCTCTCCACTTGTGGCAGCATCAGTATTCCTATGGTCAGCTATTTCTTTTGTTTGTTTGTTTGTTTTTGTTTTTTTATTAGGGCCACATGCACGACATATGGAGTTTGCCGGGCTAGGGATCAAATCAGATCTGTAGCCACTGGCCTACACCACAGCTCATGGCAACACCCGATCCTTAACCCACCGAGCAGGGCCAGGGATCAAACCTGCATCCTCATGGATGCTAGTCATATTCGTTTCTGCTGAGCCATGATGGGAACTCCCAGCTATTTCTTTTTGAACTTCATTTTGTTCAACTCAAATTCCACTCTTGGCAAATCACGTTTAATTCCTTGCTGTATTTAAAAAAAAAATTTTGTTGGAGTATGGTTGACTTACAAAGTTGTGTTGGTTTCACATTACAGCAAAGTAAATAGGTTATACATATATCAGTTATACATAAAATGTATGTATATAGTTTAAATCAGTTATATATACATACATACACACACACACATATATTTATCCATTCCTTTACAGATTCTTTTTCCATATAGGTTATTACACAGTACTGGGTAGATTTCCCTGTGCTAAACAGTAAGCCCTTGTTACCTATCTGTTTTATATGTATAGTGTATATTGGAGGTCCCCTCGTGGCGCAGAGGAAACGAATCCGACTAGATACCAAGGTTGCAAGTTCGATCCCTGGCCTCGCTCAGTGGGTTAAGGTTCATGCATTGCCGTGAGCTGTGGTGTAGGTCGCAGACGCAACTTGGATCTGGCATTGCTGCAGCTATGGTATAGGCCAGCAGCTGTAGCTCCGATTGGACCCCTAGCCTGGGAACCTCCATATGCCACAGGTGTGGCCCTAAAAAAAAAAAATAATAATAATAATAATAATAATATATATATGTATATATATATCAATCCCAATTTAGCTCCTAATTTAGCATGCACACCCCCTAAATGTTTCCCCCTTGATAACCATAAGTTTGTTTTCAAAATTCTTGAGTCTGTTTCTCTTTTGAAAGTTCTTTTGTAACAGTTCCTTGGCTACATTTTCATTGTTGTTGGCCAATGCCTTCTTTCAACCATCTATTTTGTAAAATACTAAGTAGATTTATCATTAGCAGACAGGAGGTAAGACAACTACAAGCATTGCTGTTTGTATGTGAACTGAATAACAATGCACAGTGACGATTCACCAATGACTTTGAAAGAAGAGACATGATTGGTCACTGATCGTCATGTTTATCTGTTATTTGTGTAGTGAATTGTGGACCCAAGAGCTAGAGGGTGAAATTTGTATTTTGTGTAATTACTCAAGATTAATATACCTTAGTAATTCAAATTTGAACCCTTTGGGGGGATCTGTTATTTTTCTTTATTAATTTTTAACATATTTTTATTAAAGTATAGTTGATTTACAATGTTCTGCCAATTTCTGCCATACAGCAAAGTGACCCAGTCATATATATATATATATATATAAATTCCTTTTCTTATATTGTCTTCCATCATGAGATATATCTATCCCAAGAGATTAGATATAGTTCCCTTTGTTATATAGTAGGACCTCATTGCTTATTCATTCCAAATGCAATAGTTTGCATCTACTAACCTCAAACTACCAGTCCATCCCACTCTCTCTGCACTCCCCCTTGACAACCACATGTATGTGCTATATACCTGTGAGTCAGCTTTTGTTTTGTAGATAGGTTCATCTGTGCCATATTTTAGATTTCACATATAAGTGGTTTCATATGGTATTTGTCTTTCTCTTCTAGACTCACTTCACGTGGTATGAAAATGTCTGGTTGCATTCATGTTGCTGCAGATGGCATTATTTTGTTCTTTTTTTATGGCTGAGTGTATTCCATTGTATACACATACCACATCCTCTTAATCCATTCATCTGTCAGTGGACATTTAGGTTGTGTCCATGTCTTGGCTGTCATGGAGAGTGCTGCAGTGCGCATAGGGGTGCATGTATCTTTTTGTATGAAAGTTTTATCCAGATATATGCCCAGGAATGGGATTGCTTTTCATGTGGTTGTTCTGTGTTTAGATTTCTGAAGAACCTCCATACAGTTTTCAATAGTGGTTGTACCAATTTACATTCCCACCAACAGTGTTGAGTGTTCCCTGTTCTCCACATTCTCTCTACATTTGTTATTTGTAGACTTAATAATATGGCTGTTCTGACCAGTGTGAGGTGGTACCTCACTGTAGTTTTAATGTGCATTTCTCTAATAATTAGAGATATTGAGCATTTTTTCATGTGCATAATAGTCACCCATATGTCTTCTTTGGAGAAATGTCTGTTTAGGTCTTATGTCCATTTTTCAACTGGGTTCTTTGATTTTTGGTATTGAGTTGTTTGTATATTTTGGAGATTAAACCCTTAATTGTATCATTTGCAACTGTTTTCTCCCATTCTGTAAACTATCTTTTCAGGTTTTGTTTGTTTGTTTGTTTGTTTGTTTTAGGGTTTCCTTTGCCTGGGGAGACTGACCTAAGAAAAGATTTGTGTGGTTTATGTCAGAGAATGTTTTGTATATGTTTTCTATTAAGAGTTTTATGGTGTCATGTCTTATGTTTAGGGATTGGTGTTATTTAATTAAATGGTGGTAACTGAAATTCATGTATTTTGGCAAAGTTCAAAGGGAGGATTGTCTATATATTTTTTTCCTTTCTTTATGAGTTCCTGGGCCAGAGGTCAGATCACAGCCACGTTGCAGCCTGTGCCTCAGCCTTTAGTCCACTGTGCCAGGCTGGGACTCAAACTTCCATCCTGGCCCTGCAGAGATGCCACTGATCCTGATGTGCTAAAGTGAGAACCCCTATCTGTATATGTTTATACTTGAAAATCTTTTATTAGTCACATCCTAAGCCTCTCTGTAACAAAAAAAAAATGTACATAAATTTTAACTGTTTTATGTCCTTGATTCTTAAGTAGTAAAAATGTTCTGGGCCGATTAACATTACAGTTATAATAATTGACCAAATAACATAGATACATTTAAATAAAATAAGTGAAAATTTATCAAAAATCTTAGGAATTGAGCTATTTTCATTTAGATCATCTACCCTTGGCTGAGTATTGCTACTACTGACATCGGACAGAATTTAGGATCAGTGATATTCCTCTTTTTCATGTCTGTAGATATAATCCCTGAGAAAAATTTGTTCACATAGACAACTAGATGGGAATGAGAGGAATTTTACAATAGCAGTGCCACTAATTTCATGGAGTCTTTCCAAGTTATTTATCAAAAACGTTCTTTGACTTTTGTTGAAAACAGGGAATTGAAAACCTCTAACTTGCAAAAGTACTTATTAGCCAGTCATGAGAATGTTCACTTTCTCATTTTCCAGGAAGCATACAAAAAAAGCTTTTTCCAACACATAGCAATTCCAAAGCAGCCACACAGACCTATGCTGGTTGTATACAGTACAACTCTTGTGGCACTTGAGTAAAATGAGTTGGAATTGTGCAGTGCACAACTCACACAGCTGTATGTGGTAACCTTATAAATTATGCCTGTTATTTTTTTAGTTAGCATGAACTTGCTTTATACAGTATGTTAAATGACATATACAAAATTTTTCTGTATACACTGGCACATTCACTATACCCATTGACAATGATATTACAATTAGCATATCAGACATTTAGTGGCATAGCAATACTTGGTGGAGGGATGTACAATAAGGCAAAAACAATGAATAAATTTGTTATTTTTTAGAAACCAAGGGTCTTTTGAAAAGCACAGTGTGATATCAAAAGGCCTCCAACTCCATGCCAACCAAGATCAGGATCTGCCAAGAGTCATTTATATCTCATCTCCATGGTGGCTCTTTATTTCCCTAAGACTTCAATTCACAGATGACACATTTATTTTCTTGAACAGTGTCATTAATTTATTTAACTTATGAATGCTACTGTGTTTCTGAGGGCATCAAATCTGTTAGCATTTGCAATGGTCTCTTTGATAAAGCACATGGTAAAGAGGAACTGCTTCTGCAGATACCCTTCAGGACTTGCTCTTCTCTTGATAGGTTAAAGCAGTCTAATATATATTGATACGCACTTTTTGGGGTTTCTTTTTTTGCGATGTAATCAACATATAGCTGATAGACACTTTTAAGTAATAATTCACAATTGGAGAACTTCAGGCAGTGGAAGCAAAAGTTGTAACTGGTCTCTGCGGCCATCTGAAATAACTGCACAAGTGTTAATGTAGTGAATTCTATTGTTCTGGAGTCACTTATTACATGCCTTTATGATTCTAGAAGCCCCTCCCCTGAATTAAGTAGAGCCTATAATATTTACAATACATCAAAATGAGCATCATAGCCACAAACAGTCATCTCCACACTTCAGTGACAACCATGGAAAGAATGCCCATCTTTAATCAATCACAATTGTGTCCTTGAATGGCAATACCAACAACAAAATCACTCTCAGTTATGAAGGACAAACTGTAATTACAATTAACTACAAAGTTTATAATTTTCGAAGAAATATTAATAAACTAATTTCAAAACTGAGGTTGTGATGAAGAATTAAGTGTAAATATCCTCTCAATATAATAGTTAACATTTCTATACCACATTCTGAGTGCTTTCACTTTCATAGTTTTATCTTTCAATAACCTTATGTTAGGTTGAGAAAGTACTGATATTTTTTATGTTTTACAGGTCAGAAAACCAAGAATCAGAGTTTAGTTAAGCTACGTGACAGATAAGTGGCAGAGATGAATCTTAAGCCAGAAACAAAATCTCATATTTTTCTTCTCTACTAAACTGTTTTTCAGATGTTGAAATATTAAACCTTTCCGTTTTCTGCCATTTTGGGGTTCATCATGCATTCTCCTAATTGTCAAAAGAATCACCTGATCCCTTTGATTAGAATGCAGATTCCTAGGTCTCTACCTCAGGTGGTGTGAGGTGGTGGCATTTGTGGAGTACTGCATACCAGCATCCCACATAATTCAGTTGAGATGGTCTGACATGTGGCATTTAAACAAAACACTGAAATAAGAACAGAGGCCATTTATTCAGATATTGCTATAGCAAGAGAATCAGCCACTATCATTTGCCTTTGATTGAAGCTCAGAGGCAGGTAAGAGAGTAGGAAATTTTTATAAATGTGGGGGGAAAAAAGGATGAGAGTTCCCTGGTGGTGCAGCAGGGTAAGGATCCAGCATTGTCACTGCTGTGGTTCTGGTTACTGCTGTGGCTTGGTTTCTGTCCCTGGCCCAGGAACTTCTGCATGCCACAGGTGCATGGCCAAAAAAAAAGTTATGTTTTGACTGGAGGTTGTTGGCCTGGGAATGTTGGAGGCTGGCTACAAGAATCAGGGCGTTTTTTATGATTGGTTTGGGGAGCATATTAGGTTTTCTCTGGTTGGTCCTGAGTTGGAAGTAGGGATAAAAGTAGGGAGGTTGGCAGTCTGACCACCTTCTGACTGTTCTAGTCTAATTGCTGCAGAGATCGTGATTTGGCTTCCTGGGCTTCTTGTGTGGTTCAGAGTTCTGCTGTCATATATGGTCTAACAATCATCTGTTTGTATATTGCCTGTCAGACCATATTCTGAGCACACTGGGCCTCTGGTGGTTCTTCCTGGTCTCTTTGCTCCCTTTAGCTGGCTAGACTGTGAACTCCATGAGAGCTATGGATGGTCTTTCACCATGCTATTACCAGTGCCTAACCCTAACAGGCACTCAGTAAAATTTTGCAAAGGAATGAATGACGCATGAAAATATTCGATATTGGCTTTTTTGGAACAAGAAAATGAACTTTCTGGTGTAGCATATGGCCGTCTTTAAGTGGTTGGACTGGCTGTCACCAGGAAGAAAGACTGGAGAATGTTCCTTCCAGCTACTCTGCTCTAAATACTGTAACCTGAGTCTTTGGCCCTGGCTGCGCCCAGTTTTTCTCAAAGCTCCAGGTTAACCCACAGTTAACTCTCTCCAGAGTGCTCTGCTGGGGGCAGGATGGAGTTCATGGGAAAGAGGCAGCTACATCTGGCATTTTGAAGGCAACCTCAGCCCCAGACCTTTAGGTTTGCTGCATTCTCTCCACCTCACCACCCGACCCCGCAATTCCTCCCCATCATTAGAGACTGGGCTGGGGAGAGCTACTGAAGGAGTGAAAAGGCGGACCCCCTCCCAGCCCCTGAGTCTTAATTTAGGACTTAAAAAGTTTGTCTGCAGAGAAAACGCTGGGGTGTGTTTGTGTGTGCGGTGGAGTGGGGAGGACAAATCCAAGGAGAAAGCTAGCTGCGCGGACGTTCTCCTAGGGGAAGCTGTCCCACCTGCTGCAGGGGGTACCCACCGGAGAGGGGCTGTAGCCACGCGCCCGCCCCTGCCCACAGCGCAGCCCCGCCACCCGGGAGTTCCCGCGAGTGACCCCTGCGCCCCAGCCACGCGGGGGGCTCTTCGGTTGGAGGCGGGGAGCAGCCGGGGCACCAAAATAGGAGCCGCTTGTGGGCTGGAGCTGCACTAGCAGGCAGCCTCCGCCGCGCCTCTTCCAAAGATGGTCAGAGGGTCCGGAGGCACCTCCGCCCCCGCTCGCCCCTAGCCCGCGGGGCCGCACCGCGTCCCGGAGCCGCAGCCGGAGGTAGGTGCGGGGCGCACACGCTGCCCAAGGCCAGCGGGCGGGGAGTGAACGGAGCCGGGTGCAGGGGAGCGAGGCCGCGCCGCCTCCAGAGCCCGCGCGCGGCAGAAGCGCGGAGACAATGGCCGCGCGGGCGGCGGGCAGGGCCGAGCGCAGGGCGACCCGCGACGTCCGCGCCACACCTGTGCGGCGTCCCGGGACAGAGGGACGCAGGCACCCGGCCTGGCGGGCGGTGCGCGGTGCCCTCGAGGCGAGTCCCCGCTCCAGGCCCCTCGGGCGGGACGGTCTCCCGGCCGGGAACCTGGGCCCTGGGGCCCAGACGCCCGCGGCGCGCGGAAACCCCTGCAACGGCCGGGGGAGGGGGTACGAGTATGGAGGGGCCGCCGTCCAGCCGCTTTTCTTTATGTCCTTCCTTGAGCAAAGACGCACAGGGTTTCCCTTTTCCGGGATTTTTTCTAGTTTGTTTCTCTCTTCCCTTTCCTGGCATCTCAGTGCGACTGGAAAGGGAGACGGAGCAAGGGAAAAAGGTTGAACTGGGGCCAAGCCAAGACGGCCAGGGTCTAGCCTCGAGTGGGGTGACCACGCGTACATTTGGTTTGCCAAGTGTGGGATCTCTCTAGGACCGCCAGCTTGGGGTAGATTGCGAAGATTGGGTGAATGGGGTAGCAAATCAATATTTCTTCGCCAAAGGACTGCTGAACAATTCTGGGGCCTCATTTCAGACTCTAAGCTACCCTGGATTTATGTTGACCATCATATAAATTATGAAATAGTCTATCCACAATTTTGCATTGTAACTTGAGTGCTGAACTTGGTCTAATTTTGTATGTTCAATGCTTTTCAATCATTATAATGACAGGAATATTTAGCATTGATTATCCAAGGTAATATGCAAAATTGAAAACACATTTATTGTTTCATGTTTATTGCAGCCATGGCTCTAAAAGGACAAGAAGATTATATTTACCTTTTCAAGGATTCAGCGCATCCAGTGGATTTTCTGGATGCGTTCAGAACATTTTACTTGGATGGATTATTTACAGATATTACCCTCCAGTGTCCTTCAGGCATAATCTTCCATTGTCACCGAGCTGTTTTAGCTGCTTGCAGCAATTATTTTAAGGCAATGTTCACAGCTGACATGAAAGAAAAATTTAAAAGTAAAATAAAAATCTCTGGCATCCACCATGATATCTTGGAAGGCCTTGTAAATTATGCATACACTTCCCAAATTGAAATAACTAAAAGAAATGTTCAAAGCCTGCTAGAAGCCGCAGATCTGCTACAGTTCCTTTCAGTAAAGAAAGCGTGTGAGCAGTTTTTGGTAAGGCACTTGGATATTGATAATTGCATTGGAATGCACTCCTTTGCAGAATTTCACATGTGTACAGAACTAGAGAAGGAATCTCGAAGAATTCTGTGCTCGAGGTTTAAGGAAGTATGGCAACAAGAGGAATTTCTAGAAATCAGCCTTGAGAAGTTTCTCTTTATCTTGTCCAGAAAAAATCTCAGTGTTTGGAAAGAAGAAGCTATCATAGAGCCAGTTATTAAGTGGACTGCTCATGATGTAAAAAATCGAATTGAATGCCTATATAATCTACTAAGCTATGTCAACATAGATATAGATCCAGTGTATTTAAAAACAGCTTTAGGCCTTCAAAGAAGCTGCCTCTTAACTGAAAATAAGATCCGATCTCTAATATACAATGCTTTGAATCCCATGCATAAAGAGATTTCCCAGAGGTCCACAGCCACAATGTATATCATTGGAGGCTATTACTGGCATCCCTTATCAGAGGTTCACATATGGGATCCTTTGACAAACGTTTGGATCCAGGGAGCAGAAATACCAGATTACACCAGGGAGAGCTATGGCGTTACATGTTTGGGACCCAACATTTATGTCACTGGGGGTTACAGGACAGATAACATAGAAGCTCTTGACACAGTGTGGATCTATAACAGTGAAAGTGATGAATGGACAGAAGGTTTGCCAATGCTCAATGCCCGGTATTACCACTGTGCAGTCACCTTGGGTGGCTGTGTCTATGCTTTAGGTGGTTACAGAAAAGGGGCTCCAGCAGAAGAGGCCGAGTTCTATGATCCATTAAAAGAAAAATGGATTCCCATTGCAAACATGATTAAAGGTAAGTGCAGATTGTGTTTATTCTGTATTTTTTAGGTGTTTGAGGTTAGGCCAAGGGACTTATTTCTCTTGCAAATACACTTTAAAAAGAATTTATCACTTTGAAATGCTACCTAGGAACTCTTGTGGCTTATACAAATAACGTTGTACAGAATGTTCCAAGTAAAAAATAGAGTATAGCAGTCCCCGGCTTGACCGAGAGTTATGTGATATGCTACTCAGGCTGGAAAAAGAATATTTATGTGAGAAAATAGTGTAATTCACTCTCCTCTACAGCCTTTGTTGAATCTTTATCTTTGAGTCTTAAGAATTTATATTTAGATTAAAAGCTAACTGAAGAGAGAAAGGTGAAGAGAGAAAGGTGGGTAGTTTTATTCACGTTATTTTATTTTTTTATTTTTTGGCCATACCTGAGGCATTCAGAAGTTCCCAGCCAGAGATCCAACCCCAGCCACAGCGGTGACAAGACCGAATCCTTAATCTCTAGGCCACCAGGGAACTCCTTGCTTTTAAATATTGAGCTTTTTTCCTTTCTCATCATTGGATCATCTGTCTTTTTTTTTTTTGTTTTTTTTTTTTTTTTTTTTTTTTTTTTTTTTTTTTTTTTGCTTTATCTGGAGCCGCACCCACAGCCCATGGAAGTTCCCAGGCTAGGGGTCTAACAGGAGCTATAGCCGCCGGCCTTTGCCACAGCCACAGCAATGCAGGATCCAAGCCGCGTCTGCAACCTTCACCATAGCTCACGGCAACTCTGGATCCTTAACCCACTGAGCAAGGCCAGGGATCGAACCCGCAACCTCATGGTTCTTAGATTCATTAACCACTGAACCACGAAGGGAACTCCTGGATCGTCTGTCTTTTGAAAGGTCTTTCACTAAAACCTGTGGTCTTTGTACTGTGTAACTAATTACATTCTCTCAAAAACTAGAGACAGCCTCTGCTCTTTGTGATTCCAGTCTTGTCTTAGAGGGTAAAGGAGGGGGCTGATCCCCTGCCCTCCGGCCTGTGACCCACACAGCCACACACACTATTGGGTCTCCATATCTGCCTGAGAAACACTGTGTTTTCTGCTGGGCTTGGTATTAGATCAGCCTAGATGTCTTTCCCTCACACTGGAAAAAAATGTTAAGCTAGAATCTCATTTACTTCATTACATTTATTCAGTGGTGCTGGAAGCTGCACGCAAACAACTGGTAGATTGTTACCAAATTTGTGTCGTTTTTATACCAGATGTTTCTTCCCAGGCCTTTCTGTTTCTTTTTTAATGCTGGTGAGGGTGTGGGAATCTGACCTGGTCTGGGAATCTGACCCCGTGTGATCCTTAGATGAGAGCAGGAAGCCGGAGAGGCAGAGTGGTTTTGTGATCAGGCACACTTCTTCCAAAGCCAAACTGCCTGGATCCAAATCCCAGCTTTCCGCTTGCTGGCAAGCTTAAGCGAATGGTTTAATCTGCCTGTGCCCTAGTTTTGCCATCTGTACAATGGGGCGGCACCATTGTATAGCTTGGGGTTCTGAGAGAATTAAATGAATTTATGCATGTGAAGTGCTTATAACAGTGACTCAGAGTAAGCACTCAGTAAGAAAGCACACTTTATGGTCATGAATGTCCTTATAAGAGAACATGTCAGCCTTGGTAGGGCAGAAATATCCTTCACATTCCATTATTCCACTCTCCTGCATGCCCCCAGGTTCCGTAGTAGTTGGTAGGTGCCCGGAGAAGGTGGTTTAATGCCCACTGCTGTGTTTCTGCTCTGGTTCTTGACTCTGAGCTTAACACCAGCCCCGCACACCCCACCCCCGCCGCCTTGCTGTTTCCCAGTCCCTCCCCAGGGTGCCTCTAAATGTCCTGACTCCTTTCCTACAGAGGAGACAAGGAAAGTTCAAATCTTTTACCAGCTACTGTAAACCTGGATATAGTTTTGCCTCTATTTCTTAATAAGACCACGGTTTCAGTGTTTTTGTAGTTTAAAGTATTTTTCTTTGAGGATTAAATGTATTACTTTATTGGAATGTTTTTAAATCATATTTGAAACAATGCTTCCTAAAAAGAAAAGAAAATGCTCCAACAGTGTATCCACTGTGAAGAAAGCTACACATATTCTTGCCTTAGGCAAGAGTGGAATGGAAGACCCTTTATGCTTTTTTTTTCTGTCTTTTTAGGGCCAAACCTGTGCCATATGGATTCCTAGGCTAGGGGTTGAATCAGAGCTGTAACCACTGGCCTACGCCACAGCCACAGCAGCGGGGGATCCGAGCCGCACCTCACAGCTCATGCTGGATACCTAACCCACTGAGCAAGGCCAGGGATCGAACCAGCGTCCTTATGGGTACTAGTGAGATTCGTTTCTGCTGAGCCACTACAGGAACTCCTGGAAGAGCCTCTGTGCTGAAGTCTGCATCCACCTCCCAGCTGGGTCTGAAATTCCGGAGTTTTATACTTTTAAGTTTTGATTCCTGATTATATCACATCATCCAAGGGAAGGGTAAACTTTTTGTCAGTTATGTGCGCTTTTGGGCAGTACAGTTCTGATGGGTGAACTCATGTTGAGCTTGGTTTCCAGTTTGTCTCTAGAAAGGATAACACTGTGTTCCTCAGTTTGCTTTATTTTGTCATCATGAAGTGAAGCAGCAGCTTTCTCCAGTAATAATAAGCACCTGAATTGGGCAGAGTCAAATTTCAAATTCATTTCCTTTTTTAGTTTAGGGATGTACAGGGAAGAAATACTTGAAGTTTAGAAACTCCTAACTTTCACACTCCGCCCTTGTCATAACTGCCCTGCTTCTTCTTCTTCTTCTTTTTTTTTTTTGCTTTTTAGGGCCTCACTTGCGGCATATGGAGGTTCCCAATCAGAGCTGTAGCTGCCGGCCTACACCACAGCCACAGCAACGCCAGATCCAGGTCATGTCTGCAACCTACACCACAGCTCACGACAATGCTGGAGCATTAACCCACTGAGAAGGCCAGGGATCGAACCCGCAACCTCATGGTTCCTAGTCGGATTTGTTAACCGCTGCGCCACGACGGGAACTCCTGCCCTGCTTCTTAATTCACTTTTGGAGTAGAAATGCACAGGGATTTCTTTCTCACTTCTTCCCCTGCTGAATCCCTTTCCTCCTTATTTTTCTATGGCCTCAGTTTTATGAGCTCAGGACCTCATAATAAGTCTTGTTTGTCTGGGACGCATTCATCCGGGCCTCTCTGTTTTACCTGTGTCTCCTGCTTCAGGACCCTTCCCTTCATACACAAGGACCTTCTAAATCATGCTCTCAGTACTTGGCACCTGGGCCAGTGCCTTGCTCTTTCTGATTCTTGTCATTCTACTTCTGTAGTCCCACCCTTCCTTGTTTTAAAAATCTTAAATGTCCTGCTGAATTAAGCCCACGTTAAGCATCAGGATCCTTTGCTATGTGCCTTCAATTTGCCACATCAGCTTTTTTTTTTTTTCTTTTTAGGGCCACACCTGTGGCATGTGGAAGTTCCCAGGCTAGGGATCAAATTGGAGCTGCAGGAGTTCCCTTCATGGCTCAGCGGTTAACGAACCCAACCAGGATCCGTGAGGATGCAGATTTGATCCCTGGCCTCACTCAGTGAGTTAAGGATCTGGCATTGCTGTGAGCTGTGATGTAGGTCAGAGACATGGCTCAGATCCAGTGTTGCTGTGGCTGTGGTGTAGGATGGAAGCTGAGGCTCCAATTCAATCCCTAGCCTGGGAACTTCCATATGCTGTGAGTGTGGCCCTGAAAATAGGAAAAAAAAATCTGAGCTGCAGCTGCCAGCCTGTACTGCAGCCATTGCAACACAGGATCCGAGCCACATCTGCAAACTATGCTTTTGGCAACACTGGATCCTTTTGGCCACTGAGTGAGGCCAGGGAACGAACTCACATCCTCATGGATACTACTCAGGTTCATTACCACTGAGCCACAAGATATGGCTCTGCCATGTCAGCTTTAATCTCCCCTTGACAGCCTCAGGTGCAACCTCTGCCCATTTGCCAGAATCACACTGGGTTATGTGACCTTGTCTTGTAAGCCTTTGCTCTTGCCTTTTCCTCTGCAGATGGCTTCCTCTTACCTCTGTTGCCACAGGGCTATCTCCCGAGGCCGCCTGCTGTGGTTCCCCTAGTAAAAATGATGTCTCCTTGCTCCGAACATTCACAGCAGTGCTCTACACTTTTTTCTAAATATATGTGTAAATGTCTCACTCTCTTTTTTAAAAAAAAGTGCAGAGAGCCCCTCCCCCCATTCACTTACACTTCATAGCACCTAGCACAATGCCTTGCATCTACTATTAATAATAATAAAAACAATATTCATAGCAAAAAAGGCCAATCTGAAGTTGTGATCTTACTTAACACACAGGTGTGGGAAATGCTACTGCTTGTGTCTTACATGAAGTTATCTACGTCATTGGCGGCCACTGTGGATACAGAGGAAGCTGCACCTATGACAAGGTCCAGAGCTACAATTCAGATATCAATGAATGGAGCCTCATCACCTCCAGTCCTCATCCAGGTAACAAAATGCTGTCTCAAATAGCATTTGTTGTGATCCAGCTTATCAGCGTAAGAGGTGGCTGAAAATGAGTTGGAAGTAGAAAGTTCCAAATTCATAATAGACTACACATGGGTATAATTAAAAGGCTCAGGATATTCATATGTCCATTTAACAGTAATCACAGCTTATTCCAGTTAGATGACATCTACAGATACCTTCCCTGATGTCTTTATATGACACATATTTTAAGCCTATGTGATTTAAAGTGTTAGTTTCTGCTTAAACTTTTTTTTTACTTAGATTCTTTTTTGGTATTTCCTATTCCTTAGTTATATGCTTTCTTTCTTTTGCTATTTGCTTATATAAAACGCAGTTTTTATCAAGTTAAAAAACACATGTCTATCAAATAGTTGAGAAGGATACCTGTTGATTCAGTTGAGCAGGAGATAATTTTTTAGAGGCTCTTAGCATGTGGTATTACCTTAAATTCTTTTTTTAGTTTTGGTTTTAGTTTTATTGAGGTATAGTGGACTTACAATGTTGTGATAATTTCTTTTTTTATTTTTTATTTTTTAGTTCTCACTGAGTTTTATTACTTTTATAGTTGTTTGTGATAATTTCTGCTGTACAACAAAGTGATTCAGTTATACATATACACACATCCATTCTTTTTCAGTTTCTTTTCCCATACAGATTATCACAGAATATTGGGGTAGAGTTCCCTGTGCTATACAGCAGGTCCCCATTAGCCAGTTATCCCATTTATTACCTTAAATTCTAACTACAACCCTGTAAGTAGGTGTTGTTTACCCCTGTTTTACATATTTGAAAATTGAGGCTTAAAAAGGATAAGTAGTTTTGCCAAGACCATACAGTTTGGAAGTGTATACATCAGGGTTCAAGCTCGGGCAGTTTGAGAGTGTGACCTGTGCTGTAACCAATAAGCAATCTGCTTCTCCTTAAGGGAGCAGACTCCCCTACCTTTGACTAATGCAGTTAGTTCCACTGTCCGTGTACATGTTATCGCACAGCTTGGGGGATGCATACCTGAACCTGGTGCTGTGCCTCCATGTGCTCTGGGGCTTGCATGAGAAGAGACTTCAGCCCCTTGCTGTCCTGGCTCTGAAAACATCATGGAGGTAGCTTTCTGTCTCTTAGTCGTTTGGGTACATTATAGACTCCCTAAAACTTTCTGTTATGACCAGTGAAGTTATAATGGAAAATAATAATAAGTACATATTGAGTACAGACACACCTCATTTTATTGTGCTTCACTTGATTGTGCTTTGCAGATACTGCATTTTTTACAAATTGAAGGTTTGTGGCAACACTGCATTGAGCAAGTCTATTGGTACCATTTTTCCAACAGCATCTGCTCACTTTTTGTCTCTGTCACATTTTGGTAATCATCACAATATTTCATACTTTTCATTATTATTATATTTATTATAGTGATCCATGATCAGTGATCTTTGATATTCTGTTGTAATTGAATTGGCACTTTTAGCAATTAAATGTCATTTTTAAAATTATAGTTGGTTTACAACATTGCGCCAATTTCTGCTGTACAGCAAAGTGACCCGGTCATACATGTATATACATTCCTTTCTTATATCATCTTCCATCTTGTTCTATTCCAAGGGACAGTATATAGTTCCCTGTTCTGTACTGTACAGTAGTATCTTGTTGTTTATCCATTCTAAATGTAATAGTTTGCATCTATTAAACTCCAAACTCTCAGTCCATCCCATTCCCTACCACCACCTTGGTAACCACAGGTGTGTTCTCTATGTCTGTAGGTCTGTTTTGTAGATAGGTTCATTTGTGCCATGTTTTAGATTCCAGATATAAGTGATATCATATGGCATTTCTCTTTCTGATTTCACTTATTAGTGATAATCTCTACTTGCATCTTTGTTGCTGCAAATAGCGTTATTTCATTCTTTTTACGGTTTAGTAGTATTCCACTGTGTATATGTACCACATCTTAATCCGTTCATCTGCTGATGGACATTTAGTTTGTTTCCATATCTTGGCTCTCGTGAATGGTGCTGCCATGAACATAGGGGTGCGTATATCTTTCGAACTGTAGTTTTGTCAAGATATATGCCCAGGAGTGGGATTGCTAGATCGTATGGTAGTTCTATATTTAGTTTTCTGAAGAACCACCATATTGTTTTCCATAGTGGTTATACTGATTTACCTACACCACAGCTTGAGGCAACACTGGATTCTTAACCTACTTAGCGAAGCCAAGAATTAAACCTGCATCCTCATAGAGACTATGTCAGGTCTTTATACTGCTGAGCTACAATAGGAACTCCTCGTGCTTTTATTTTTTCCTCAGGATCACTTTGGCAATTCTAGGTCTTTTATGATTCCACATACATTTTTGGGTTTTTTAAATTTTTTTATTTTTTTACTTTTTAGAGCTGCACCCACGGCATATGGAGGTTCCCAGGCAAGGGGTCATATCAGAGCTACAGTTGCCAGCCTATGCCACAGCCACAGCAATGCCAGATCCGAGGCACATCTGCAACCTACACCACAGCTGACGGCAATGCCGGATCGTTAACCCACTAAGCAAGGCCAGGGATTGAACCTACAACCTCATGGTTCCTAGTTGCATTCATTAACTGCTGCCCCACAAGGAGAACTCCGGATTATTTGTTTTAGTTCTGTGCAAAATGTCATGAGTAATTTGATAGGGATCACATTAAAGCTATGGATTGCTTTGGGTAGTATGGACATTTTAACAATATTAATTCTTCCAATCCAAGAGCATGGGAGGTCTCCCTTTCTTTGAATCCCCTTTAATTTCTTTTATTGTTTTATAGTTCTTAGCATAGAACTCTTTCACCTCCTTGGTCAGATTTATTCCTAGGTATTTTAGCAGTAACATATTTTTAAATTGAGGTATGTACTTTTTTTTAGACATAATGCTGTTGCACACTTAATAGACTATAATATAAGCATAACTTTTATATATACTGGAAAATAGAAAAAATCTTCGTGATGCTTTATTTTGATTTTCACTTTTTTGTGGTGGTCTGGAACTGAACTCACAATATCTCCAAAGTATACCTATAATAGCTACATTTATTCAGTAAACATGTGCCAGGAACTCACTATTCTAGTACTTCTACAAGTGTTACTCTATTTAAACTTTACAGCAATCCAGTGAGCTAGGTACTACTATTATTTTATAGGTCACCGGGGCACAAAGAGAGTAAATAAATTACCACGTTCCACTAGTGATTGTTGTGAAGTTCAAATCCAGGCAGTCTGGCTGGGAGCCCATGCTCTCAACCACACTGTTATCTCATCTGGTTCTCAGGTTAACCGTATGAGTTCAATACTACTCTGACTTATCTTTACAAAGAAAATCCAGCATATGAAAAGTCAGAGTAACAAATAAGTCAGTTATTTACATTATAGATTTAATATATATTTCATAAAAGGGTTCTTTTAAAATGTCTCATAACATACTTAAATTGGATGTCACTTAACTGATTGAAAGAGAATTTAAAAGGCAGTGAGACTTAAGCCAATTTTTTTTGTCTTTTTGCCTTTTTTTTTTTATCTAGAGCCGCACCTGCGGCATGTGGAGGTTCCCAGGCTAGGGGTCTAACAGGAGCTGTAGCTGCTGGCCTTCACCACGGCCACAGCAACGCGGGATCCGAGTTGCATCTGTGACCTACACCACAGCTCACGGCAACGCCGGATCCTTAACACACTGAGCAAGGCCAGGGATCGAACCCGCAACCTCACGGTTCTTAGTCGGATTCGTTAACAACTGAGCCACGAAGGGGACTCCGAGACTTAAGCCAAATTATGAAAAGCCATGACAAATTGAAAAATCAATCAGAAATGAATATTAAATTACAGCATGAATCAGTAGGGACATAGAATTCCATTTGTAGTGCTTTAATTTATATTGAACATTTTTCAGACATAGAATGAAAAACAAAGTTATCAAATTAGCACCCTGCGTGGTATTTTCCCTTTAGCTCCCACAGTGTTCAAAATATTTTTTAAGTGACTTGTTACCAATATTTAAAGTTTAGGAGATTTCAAATAATTTCTGACCTTTAGAAAAAAGGTAGGATTGAGCAAACTTGGATCGTATTCTTTCTGTCAGCAATCACTGGGGCCAAGTCATGTCTGTTCCCTTTAGATGAGTCTTGAATGCTCCATCTCACCACACTCTCTCCTATTCTCATCACATCATAGGCTTACAGGGCCCATGTGTTGTTTTTTTTTTTACCTCTAGCCTGCTTTATTCAGCTGGCCTGTTATATCCTTGGCCCTTGAAGGTCTTTATCCTCTAGATATAGAGGATATGTTATAGCAGGGTATGTTTCTTATGCATTTTAGGGGCTAAATTGTCAGTCTTGAGTCTCTACCTTGTAGATTTGCAGCTTAGACCGCAAAGAAATGACTACTGTTATTTCTTTCTTTTTTTTGTCTTTTTTGCCTTTTATCTAGAGCCACACCTGCGGCATATGGAGGTTCCCAGGCTAGGGGTCTAACAGGAGCTATAGCCGCCGGCCTTCGCCACAGCAACGCGGGATCCGAGCCGCATCTGCAACCTACACCACAGCTCACGGCAACGCCGGATCCTTAACCCACTGAGCAAGGCCAGGGATCGAACCTGCAACCTCACGGTTCTTAGTCGGATTCGTTAACCACTGAGCCACGAAGGGAACTCCATGACTACTGTTATTTCTGAAAGGTAATATAAATGTTATATCTATTTTTTGGAGTTCCCATCGTGGCTAAGCAGTAACAAACCCGACTAGTATCCAGGAAGACACAGGCTCAATCCCTGGCCTCGCTCAGTGGGTTAAGGATCCAGTGTTGCCACAAGCTGTTGCTCAGATCCAGCATTGCTGTGACTGTGGTGTAGGCCAGCAGCTGCAGCTCTGATTTGACTCCAGCCTGGTAACTTCCATATGCAGCAGGTGCGGCAGTAAAAAGAAAAGAAAAATAGTGAGTAGAAAGAACTTTAGCCTCACTAAGGGGAATCTGACAATCTTAGAAGGTTTCCAGAAGTAGGTTGTTATGATTTAGTCCTTAAAGAATGGCTACAGTTAAGGAAGGTAATTTTTGAGGGAAAATGTTCTGGGAGACATTTAGGCAATGAAGGAAGACGAAAGGCAAAGTTCCAGGTTTACTCCAGTTCCTAGGAGTAGAAGAAGTATATGAATGAGATGTAAGAGGGTTAGAATGGGAGACTGGCTGGAAGAATTCAGTTGAAGAGCGAATCATGCAGGGGTTTGACTGGCAGCTGAGAAAATTTTAAAACTAGAGAAGAACACAGTTTTCAGAGTAGGAGAATGATGAGTGATCAGTGGAAGTTTTAAGAAAAGAATAACTTTGAGGGTAGACTGGGAGAGAGATGGCAGGGTGATTTGTTAAAGCTATGTAGTAAGCCAGGTGAGAAATACCAAAAGCCCAAAGTGGTAGGAATAGAAAACAGGCAGGTGTGAGGAATGTTATGGATTCAACATTGATCGAATGGTAGTGATTGTTCCCTTGGCTGATTGGACACAGGGGATTGGGGGAAAAGGAGTTGACAGTCATTCCAGGGTCTCTGGCTGTTTGACTTTGCATTGAAGAAGCGGCCAATAGAAGGGGAGAAGAGGAGAGATGGTGAGCTGCTTAGTACTTAAATGTGAAAGACTAGTTAGATAACCCAGAAGCAGTGGGAAGTGTATCCAGCAAGCAATGGGAAGTGTGGTTCTGAAGCTCAGGAGAAAGAATGTGTCTAGATACTGCACTCTGGGACTTGTTTGCTTAGAGATGGAGCTCTGTGTAGAGGTGAATGAGATGCTTTGGGAGGATGGTACCAACAACACAGCTATAAGAAGAACATTGGGAGACATCACTAATTGAAGGGTGAGCTGAGAAAGAAGAGTTCATGAAGAGGCTGGAAGAAGCAGTAAGTGATGAAGAAGAAAAACCCATGAAGAGTTGTGTCCACTGGGGAGAGCATTCTCTCCTGGCTCTACCATTTATTCACTTGTCTTATCTTGAGCAGCAGCTTAAGGTCTTGGGCCTTATCTTCCAGAATAATAAGGAAGTTAGATTAGATAAGCTTTACAGGTCTTTTCAGTGAGAAAAAAATCTTTGGTAAAAATTTTAAAGCATTTCAATGGATATTGAATACCTGAAAATATTGTGGTTGTCTCAGAATCCCCGCATGGCTTTGTTCCTATCATTCATGTGACACTGAATACGGACTGCCGTGTATTTATAGTAAATATTTGTGTGTAAATACCTTGAGTGGGGACAAATGGTGCCATTCTCATGCTTGGTTTGAAATTGTTCAGTCATTCGTTTGTCCAACAGATATTTGCCAGGTACTTCATACAGGTTGTATACTGTGCTGGGAGCTCAATAAACAAGACAGTCCTTAGCTTCAGTACCTTTGTAGAGGGGCCAACAAGAAAAATCTGGGGAGGTTTCCATCAACTATAACAGAACATTATGTTATTTCAGGTAACAGGGGAAAACTACTAGGAATCTTTTAAAAATTGAGATATAGTTGACGTACAATATTATCTGTTATAGGTATACAACGTAGTGACTTAAAATTTTAAAGGTTATGCTCCGTTTATAGTTACTGTAAAATATTAGCCACATTCCCTGTATTGTGCAGTATATCGTTGTAGCTTGTTTACTTTATACATAATAGTTGGTACCTCTTAATCTCCTACCCTGATCTGGCCCCTTCACCTTCCCTCCCCCCACTGGTAACCACTAGCTTGTTCTCTATATCTGATATCTGTGAGTCTGTTTCCTCTTTTTGTCTTTGTTTTTTTGACCGCACCAACAACATGTAGAAGTTCCCAAACAAGGGACTGAACCTGCACCACAGCAGCAACCTGAGCCATAGCAGTAACAACACTGGACACTGGACACTGTTCTAAGCCACCAGGGAACTCCTGTTTGCCTTTTTTCAATCTGAAATTTTATTTTACACAATTCTTAAAGATTACTTTCCATTTAGAGTAATTACAAAATATTAACTGTATTCCCCATGTTGCACAATATACTCTTGAGCCTGTCTTATACCCAATAGTTTGTACTTTCCACTCCTTCACCTCTGTAGTTCTCCTCCCTACCTTCCCACTGGTAACCACTAGTTTGTTATGTATATCTGTGAGTCTGCTTCTTTTATATTAGATTCAGTAGTTTGTTGTATTTTTTAGATTCCACATATAAGTGACATCATATAGTATTTATCTTGCTCTGTCTGACTTACTTCATTTAGCATAATGCCCTGCAAGTCCATTCATGTTATTGCATATGGCAAAAGTTCATTCTTTTTCACAGCTGAGTAGTATTCCACTGTAAATATATACTACATCCTCTTTATCCATTCATCTGTTGACAGGCACTTGGGTTGCTTCTGTATCTTGGCAATTTATAAATAATGCTACTATGGACATTGAGGTGCATGTATCTTTTTGAATAGTGTTTCCCAGTAGTGAAAATACTGTATCATATGGTAGTTCTATTTTTAATTTTTTGAGAAACTGCCATACTCTTTTCCACAGTGGCTGCAACAGTTTATTTCCCATCAACAATGCATGAGGGTTCCCTTTTCTCCACATTTTCACCAGTATTTGCTGTTTGTGGTCTTTTTGATGATAGTCATTCTGGCAGGTGTGGGGTGATATCTCATTGTGGTATTAATTTTCACTTCCCTGGTGATTAGCAGTGTTGATCGTCTTACACATGCCTGTTAGCCATCTGTATGTCTGCTTTGGGAAAATGTCTGTTTAGGTCTTCTGTCCATTTTTAATCAGGTTGCTTATTTTTTTTGATGTTGAGTTGTATAGGCTCTTTATGTATTTGGGGTATTAAGTCATCAGTCATATCATTAGCAAATATTTTCTCTCATTTAGTAGGTTGTCTTTTCATTTTGCCAGTGGTTTCCTTTGCTGTGCAAAAGCTTTTAATTCTAATGGGGTCCCGTTTGTTTATTTTTGCTTTTGTTTCTTTTGCTTTAGGAGGAGAATCCAAAAAATTACTGCTGTAATTTATGTCAGAGTGTTCTATATATATTTTCTTCTAGGAGTTTTATGGTTTCCAGTCTTACATTTAGGTCTTTTATCTATTTTGAGTTTATTTTTGTATACTGTATATAACTTCATTCTCTTACACATAGCTGTCCAGTTTTCTTAGCACCACTTGCTGAAGAGACTGTCTTTTTTTTTTTTTTTGGCTTTTTGGGGCCGCACCCATGGCATATGGAGGTTCCCAGGCTAAGCGTCCAATTGGAGCTGTAGCTGCTGACCTACACCAGAGCCACAGCAACGTGGGATCCGCGCCGTGTCTGCTACCTACACCACAGTTCACGGCAACGCAGGATCCTTAACCCACTGAGCAAGGCCAGGGATCGAACCTGCAACCTCCTGGTTCCCAGTCAGATTCATTTCTGCTGTGCCATGAAGGCACCTCCTGAAGAGACTGTCTTTTCTCCATTATATAGTCTTGCCTCCTTTGTCATAGATTAATTGACCATAAGGATACAACTTTAATATACAAAAATCTGTTGCATTTCTATGCACTAACGACAAACTATCAGAAAGAGAAATTAAGGAAACAATCCTATTTACCGTTGCATCAAAAAGAATAAAATGCCTAGGAAAAAACTTACTTAAGGAAGTAAAAGACTTATACTCAGGAAACTGTAAGACACTCATAAAAGAGACTAAAGTCCACACAAATAGCTGGAAAGATAGACTGTGTTCGTGGACTGGAAAAGTTAGTATTGTTAAATGACCATACTACGCAAGTCAATCTACAGGTTCAATGTAGACCCTATCAAAATACCAAGGGCATTTTTTATGGAACCAGAACAAATAACTTTAAAATTTGGGAATTCCCATTGTGGCACAGCAGAAACTAATCCAACTAGTGTCCATGAGATTGTGGGTTCGATCCCTGGCCTCAGTCAGTGGGTTGAGCCTGAGAACTCCCATATGCCACAGGGTGTGGCCCCATAAAGCAGAAAAAAAATTTTTTTAATTTGTATGGAAATACAAAAGACCTCAGATAGCAAACAATCTTGAGAAGGAAAAACAGAGCTGGAGAAATCAAGCTTCCTCGCTTTATGCTATACTACAAAATTACAGTAATCAAAACAGTATGATTAGGACTAAAAACAGACACATAGATCAATGGACCAGAACTGAGAGCCCAAGAATCACTTTTTTTTAGAGCCTTTTTAGGTGGTCTTTTTAGGGCCACACCCATGGCATATGGAGGTTCTCAGGCTAGGGGTTGAATTGGAGCTATAGCTGCCGGCCTACATCATAGCCACAGCAATTCCAGATCCAAGCTATGTCTGCAACCTACACCACAGCTTACAACACCACCAGATATTGAGCAAGGTCAGGGATCAAACCTGTGTCCTCATGGATACTAGTTGGGTTGGGTTCGTTAACCACTGAGCCACAGCAGGAACTCCCAAGAATCACTTTATTTTAAACATTTTTACTGCTATATAAAGATTGAGATACCTCTTTTAACTTATGAGTCATAAATGGAGGATTTTTTGTAAGTTTTGAATAATTTAAGAAAAGCCTAATCAGCTCATTGTTGAATCACTTATACCACTTGATAAAATTTTGGAATCATTAATTTTCACAATAACCATTTGATGGAATGATTTATATAATTTATATGTATAAACAATGTGTCACAAGTACACAGAACAACTAAATCCTATAAAAATTCTGCATGTAGGAGTCCCCACTGTGGTGCAGTGGGTTAAGGATCTGGCATTGCTGCAGCTGTGGCATAGGTCACAAATGTGGCTTAGATTCAGTCCCTGGCCTGGGAACTTTGGTATGCTGTGGGTGCAGCCAAAAGAAAGGGGGAAAAAATTCTGCATGTATATAACTGAAAAGTAATAAATAGGTTTTTTCAAACATGGGAGAATTCTTATTTTCTCAAATGTTAGAAACAGGAATGACAATATGTGCACTCAAAACAGAAACACCAACCTTCTCAGACTTTTTCTTAGACTTTGAAACCTAAAACGCAAGAACTTTACTGTTAAGAATTTGTCTTCCCTAGGAGTTCCCGTCGTGGTTCAGTGGTTAACGAATCCGACTAAAAACCATGAGGTTGTGGGTTCGATCCCTGGCCTTGCTCAGTGGGTTAAGGATCCGGCATTGCCGTGAGCTGTGGTGTAGGCTGCAGATGCGGCTCGGATCCCGCGTTGCTGTGGCTGTGGCAAAGGCCGGCGGCTACAGCTCCTGTTAGACTCCTAGCCTGGGAACCTCCATATGCCGCGGGAGCGGCTCTAGATATGGCAAAAAGACAAAAAAAAAAAAAAGAATTTGTCTTCCCTACTTAAAGGGGAAATCACATTTCTTTTTTTTTTTTTTTTTGTCTTTTTGCCTTTTCTCGGGCCACACCTGCGGCATATGGAGGTTCCCAGGCTAGGGGTCTAATCGGAGCTGTAGCTGCCGGCCTACGCCAGAGCCACAGCAACACTAGATCTGAGCCGCGTCTGCAACCTACACCACAGCTCACGGCAATGCCGGATCCTTAAGCCACTGAGCAAGGCCAGGGATTGAGCCCACAACCCCATGGTTCCTAGTCAGATTCGTTAACCACTCAGCCACGACGGGAACTATGGGAAATCACATTTCTGACTGTATGTTCTTTTTTTCTAAAGAAGGGCTTATAAGCTTTTCTTCTACAAGTAATGGGAATGCATATTTGGGCACAGAGTGTACAAGGTGCAGTTCGTTCATTGACCCAGCAGACATTTACTGAGTCCTTACAAGGTGCCAGACACTTGCTGTCCTTCCTCCACTTGGGAATGGAGTAGCGGGCAGGACACAGTTCCTGCACTGTTAGAAGGAAGAGAGAGATGAGAAACAAGCGTATCAGGCCATGAGAAGAGCTTCGGAGAGAATTAAAGTAGGGTGATGTGGTAGAGGTGCCTGACTGACTTCTTCAGGTTGGATGATCCAGGAAGCCCCTCCGAGGAGGTGACAATAAGATGAGACCTGAATGACAAGAAGGAGGCAGCTGTGCAAAGACGTGGGGAAAGAAGAGACTTCCAGACAGACAAAACAGCTCATCAATGGCAAGCTAAATCTTCATTTATTTACTGTAATACTCGTGCCACTGACAAATCCTGCTCTTCCTTCAGGTCTGCAGCTAAAAGTATCGAAGTGTAATCTTAAGGTCGATATTCCCAGAGAATGAACTCACAGGCTGGGAGTGATGTTAAAACTGAGGGTGTGGAAGAAACAGGGCTGGGGCCAGGGCGTGGCAAGTGGGACACCTGAGGCACAGAATTGAAGGAGTCACTCAGAAAGGAAGATCCTCCTTGTGTTTTGCACTCTAGGCACCTGCCTGGCTCCAGTCACAGCCATGGGAAGAAGAGGAGGAAGTGAAGTTGCCAAAGATCCCAAGTGCCTTGAAGAGACAGCCTGTTTGGATGTGGAGGGGGAGATAAAATGGAAAAAATTAGAACAGCCTGGAAGGCTGACCCTGGAAAGGCGGACTCCCAGCGTCAGGACACAGACCTCACATGGCAGCCCCCTGCCTTCAAGCACCTTTCACAGCTTCTTAAGATCATAGACTGTCATTTCCCACCAAACTGGTTTCTCAAACTTCATGTGTCCTTTCCTTGACCAGACGTGAGAGAGACAAGCAAGGTAATCCACGTGGCGCATATGACAGCAGATACTGGCAGAAGATTAGCTGCTAAGACCAGAAGGGACCTACACTGGTTACCTAGGACATCTCCATGGCAGAGGGACTCTGCTGCTGCCGTCTTTTACACACAGTGTAGAGTAAAAGGTGCCTGTGCTGCGAAATTCCCAGAAGGGTAGCGGTCCCAGGATGAGCTCCTTCCAGCATCCTGCAAAGCCAGTTTAAGGATAACCTGAAAGGCAGTGGCAGGAACAGGTGATATGAACCCAGTGATTGGGAATGAATTTGAAGGCTCCGCGTTGTGGTTGGTGAAGTGTGTGCTGGAACAATGTCACAACTGCCCTGTTTTTGTATGCTAAATTGCTCCTTTTTTTTTTTTTTTTTTGCTATTTTATGGCCGCACCCACGGCATATGGAGATTCCCAGGCCAGGGGTCAAATCGGAACTATAGCCACCGGCCTACGCCACGGCAACATGGGATCCGAGCCGCGTCTGCGACCCACACCCACAGCTCATGGCATGCGCCAGATCCTTAACCCACTGAGTGAGGCCAGGGATCGAACCCGTGTCCTCCTGGATCCTAGTCAGGTACATTAACTGCTGTGCCACAAAGGGAACCCCTGTATGCTACATTGTAAAGCATTATTCCATCACCACCATAAGGTATCTCTTTTGTTTATTATCCTAATAAAAATGTGCTTTTTTTTTCTTTTCACTAGAGTATGGATTGTGTTCAGTTCCATTTGAAAATAAACTCTATCTAGTTGGTGGACAAACTACAATCACAGAATGCTATGACCCTGAACAAAATGAATGGAGAGAGATCGCTCCCATGATGGAAAGGAGGATGGAGTGTGGGGCCGTCATCATGAATGGATGTATTTATGTCACTGGGGGATATTCCTACTCGAAGGGAACATATCTTCAGAGCATTGAGAAATATGATCCAGATCTTAATAAGTGGGAAATAGTGGGTAATCTTCCCAGTGCCATGCGTTCACATGGGTGTGTTTGTGTGTATAATGTCTGATTAAATCCATGGAAATGACCAAGTCGGTAGTCACTGTTTCAGGGTGTAGTAAAAAAATAAAAGAGAGAATGGAGAGTTTGGAGTCTCTTACTTGTTTTTGTGCCCTGGCACTTAACAGGTACATTCTTATTCCTAACCTCCACTCTACACCCCTATCCAGTGATTAATGGTCAAGAAAAATCTTATGTATCCTTACAGTTGAATCAATGGGGTTAAAATCTGTAATCTCTGCTTATCAAAGATGATTTGGAACGTTGGACACTTGGTAAAAGATGAAATGCCTTTGCGATGAATTTTTTTTCTCCTAGTAGCGTCAACACTGGGTGTAGATCACAACCATTCTGTAGAATGAAATGTCTCTTCTAACCTTGTAATGTAATAAACAGTGTATATTAAGTTTCCATGAGTAACAAGGAATTTGAAATATAAAGAGGGAACCTTCTCTACCTCTAAAAAATCAATACTTAAAATTGTTTTCACTTTTAGAATTATTTAGAATGTGGACTTAAATCTAGTTGTTTTTTTCCTTTGTAGCATGTACTATTTATTGTAATTATTCTTTATTTACTGACTACCAGAGATATACAAGATACTGTGCAAAAAGGTTATTACTGTTCAGAGTTTACAAACTAAATTAAAGAGAATGGAAAATATGAAAAATTGCAGAGAAAATAGTTGAACATTTGCTGATCCTAAAATCTATTTTTAATTTTCAGCATTGATGTAAATTTCTGGTTTAGGTGTCTTTAGTTGAAGCATGTTAGAAAAATGCTCTTTATTCATAAATATAAATACGTGTCTGCATATGAAATTGAATTGTAAAGCCAGAAAACATGTAGAACAGTTGTGATACAGTAGAAAGTATATTGAGAAGAAATTTGAATTCATTTTCCACTAACTAGATTTTGTAATGTTGGATGGAGTCACTTAACATCTATTCAATTAGAGCTGCCCTTCTCATGTACACTAGCACTTGGGGTGATAGATCTGCCTGGATATGGATCCCCACAACTCTTAGGGTAGCCAGAGGTGGCCTGGATGGCTAGAGCTTCTGGGCCAGAAACATGCTTGTCCTTTTCTCCAGTGGACTGTATCACTCTCCATGTTTGCCGTAACTTGAGAAAAGTTGGGAAGCATTGCTTAGGTTAATTCATCTGAACCTTGAGTAATCTGTTAGATCATCTCCCCACACTCCTCATTTTTTTAAAGAGATAATGATTATTTTTAACTTTAAATATATGTTTAAATTTACCTGAAGCTTCCGGGGGGTTTTTTGTTTAATTTTAGAAAGAACCTGTCTAGTGCATTCATTTCAGAAGGCACTTTTTAAAAATTCATAGATCCCTTTGGGAATGCAGTATGGTACCAAATAGAAAGAGCCACAAAAACAATGATATCTTTGCCTCATAAATTCTACTCCTGAATTTGTAATCTAAAGAATATAATATAAAAACAAAACAAACAGAATGGAAAATGCATGAGGTTGTTTATGTCTGCATTATTTATAATAGCAAAAAATTGGAAATAACCTAAAATGTCAAAGAAGAAAGTGGGCTAGTAGAAAGAGCAAAGTCTTATACTGCAATTAAAATAATTATTTGGAAAACTGTGTAGAAACATGGACATGTCTGTGATATGGTGAGTAAAATAAACACAATACAAAATAATATGCACACTATCATTGTGACTGTAAAATGCATGTGAAAGGTAGTATGCAGAACTGAAATTCATTGTGTTAGTGTAGGGGGTGTATGGGATGATTTTAATTTATTAAATGTTTTTCTTTAATATTACTTTGTATTTTCAATAAAAATAAATAAATCACTGTATACATGGTAAAGCTGCTTGAATTTGGTCCAGTTGAGTTAAAGACAGTTGAGTTTCTGAATTACTAAAACAGATGAATTGCAGGTGTTTCAATTTATAATTGAATTATGGACCTATTTTATTGCTCTCAAGGACATTTGCATTTAATGCTGAATCAATAGTATGTTGCCCAATAGTGCTTTAGAGATCTGTTTTATGAATAGATGAGAGTAGCTCTAATCACCTACTGCTCCTTTCAGCTTATCTAGGTCCTATGAAATCCTGACTCAAGTCCACCTTCTGGGAATTCTTTCCTGTGTTTCAGCCACAGTAACACTCCCCTGTCACATTTAAAGAATTTGTCATTTGGGTGTTCATATTATGTCTCTTGGTTTGAGATCAGGGATCCCATGTTATTCTTAGCGTTCTCAAGGTCTAGCATTTCATTTGTATATCTGAGTACCTTTTTTTTTTTTTTTTAGGTTGTG
Organism: Catagonus wagneri; assembly: GCA_004024745.2. Lineage (NCBI taxonomy): Eukaryota > Metazoa > Chordata > Mammalia > Artiodactyla > Tayassuidae > Catagonus > Catagonus wagneri. The sequence goes on from PVHT020000141.1 coordinate 23,175,521, forward strand.
CCTGCAGCATGCGGAAGTTCCTGTGCCACAGCCATGAAGACAACCACAGCGGTGATGGTGGATTCTTTTCTTTCTTTTTTTTTTTTTTTTTTTTTGCTTTTTTCAGGGCTGCACTCACGGCATATCAAGGTTCCCAGGCTAGGGGTCTAATGGGAGCTGCCACGGCTGGCAGCCTACACCACAACCACAGCAACTATGGATCCAAGCCTCATCTGCGACCTACATACACCACAGCTCACAGCAACTCTGGATCCTTAGCCCACTGAGCAAGGCCACAGTTTGAACCCGTATCCTCATGTATACTAGTTGGGTTTGTTACCACTGACCCACAATGGGAACTTCTGACAGTAGATTCTTAACCCTCTGAGCCACAGGAGAGTTCCCCAAGTAATATTTTTTCCTTTTTTAAAAAAATTTTATGGCTACACTTGCAGCATATGGAAGTTCCTGGGCCAGAGACTGAATCTGAGCTGCCGCCAGGACCTACACCACAGCTGCAGCAATGCCAGATCCTTTAACTTGCTGTTCTAGGCTGGGGATCAAACCTGTGCCTCTGCATCAACCTGAGCCACTGCAGTCAGATTCTTTTTTTTTTTTTTGTCTTTTTGCCTTTTCTAGGGCCGCACCCATGGCATATGGAGGTTCCCAGGCTAGGGGTCTAATTGGAGCTGTAGCCACCGGCCTACGCCACAGCCACAGCAACGCAGTATCCGAGGCACGTCTGCGACCTACCCCACAGCTCACGGCAATGCCGGATCCTTAACCCACTGAGCAAGGCCGGGGATCGAACCCACAACCTCATGGTTCCTAGTCAGATTCCTTGACCACTGAGCCACGACGGGAACTCTTGCAGTCAGATTCTTTACCTACTATGCCACAGCAGGAACTCCCCTGAGTACTTTCTTTGAAGGATAATGGTATCAATTATTTTTATAGAAAAGCATTTCAGAGGTGCTGAAGAATCTTGGAAATAGTTTGTGATCCTAGACATTTAATTTCCAGCTTCTATTTTTTCGCTCTTGATATATGCACAAAGAAAGGATTAAGGAGGGTAAACATTTTGGTCTGAATTAGTCCAAGTTCTAAATGCTGTTTAGAATGAAATGAAAAGTATTTTACTGTAATTAAATGCATGCCATTGCTTTGAGGGTACAAACATTTTACAAAATAATTAAAGTTGCAAAGATGACTTTAAGTATGACTTAAGAGGACTCTTAGTATCCCATTTTAAAAGTTGCTGTGTCTCACAAGTCTTATTTTTAGTTTTTACTAATGAGGTAGGATCGACATCTAGGATGCTTGCTTAAAGGCACATTAGCCTCTCTTTTCACATGCATGGAAATTTTTTTAAGGTCTCTTAATCTATAAGTTCCCCATCCATCTCTTCTTTTTTTAACCCCTTGGAATTTATTTGTTGAAGAAGCTGGATCATTTATTCTCATTTCCCAAAGTTAAGATTGTACTGATTGCATTTCTGTTGTGTAGTTTAGTATGTTTCTCTGTTCTCTGTGTTTCCTATAAGTTGGTAGAGCCAGAAGCTTAATCAGCCTAAGGTTTAATTTTTTTTTTTTCTCAAAACTACTTCACAGGTTGTGGTATGTTCATTCATCAGAAGACATAATTGTCCCTTTCTGATGTGCACAGCCAAAGGTGCTCCATACCCAGATTCTAAATTCATTAGGGATTGCAAAGTGGTGATTTCCAGTGCTCTCTGTTCTTGGTGTATTTGGTTTTTTGTTTTTCGCTTTTTGGGACCGCACTCACGGCATATGGAAGTTCCCAGACTAGGGGTCCAATCAGAGCTACAGCTGCCAGCCTACATCACAGCAATAGCAATGACAGATCCAAGCCTCGTCTGCAACCTACACCACAGCTCATGGCAACACCGGATCCTTAACCAACTGATTGAGGCCAGGGATTGAACCCTCAACCTCATGGTTGCTAGTCGGATTTGTTTCTGCTGTGCCATAACAGGAACTCCTGTTTGTGTATTTGCTGAAATACTTCTATAAAGAGAAACCTTTCTTGGAGTTCCCATTGTGTCTCAGTGGTAACAAACCTGACTAGTACCCATGAAGATTTGGGCTCAATCCCTGGCCTCACTCAGTGGATTAAGGATCCGGTGTTGATGTGAGCTGTGGTGTAAGTCACAGACGAGGCTCAGATCTGGCATTGCTGTGGCTGTGACGGTAAGCTGGCAGCTGTAGCTCTGATTCGACCCCTAGCCTGGGAACTTCTATATGCTGCCGAGTGTGGCACAAAAAAAAAAAGGAGAGAGAGAGAGAGAGAGAAAGCAAGCAATGTTTCTTTACCTACTAGTTGTTTAGTCAGAGGTGATAGTTTGTTAAATAAAGACAGAATAAATGCTTGATTCTTAACTTTATGTCCCAGTGTGCAAAATGAATAGTTGTTAGAATCCTTCAAAGGTGATTTATTAGATTTATTGTTTTTTAAATCATTGTGAACTCATGAATTTAAATATACTTAGCATCTTTTAATCCATCACTGTTACCCTCATTGATGCTTGTGTATCATCCTGAGCCAGCAAAAGGCTTTGCAGATTGCTTTCCAATTTCTTTTGGCACAGCCTCAATAGTTTTTGATAGCTTCTTTGTTCTCTGGTATGACCACATACTCCTGGCTCCTCTTGTTCATTTCCCACCTCAAAGCTGAAATCAGCTATTTCCCCAAGCACCCTTGGTTTCTTTTAGTAAAAAGTGATATTTCAAGACCATAATCTGGTGAGTTCCCATTGTGGTGCTGCGGAAATGAATCTGACTAGTATCCATAAGGATGCGGGTTCTCTTCCTGGCCTTGCTCAGCGGGCTAAGGATCCAGCCAGCATTGCCGTGAGCTGCAGTGTAGGTCACAGACTCAACTTGAATCCTGCATTGCTGTGGTTGTGGCATAGGCGGCAGCTGCAGCTCCCATTCAGTCCCTAGCCTGGGAACTTCCATATGCTGCAGGTATGACCGTGGAAAAAAAAAGGAAAAAAAATGTAGGAGTTCCCGTCGTGGCTCAGTGGTTAACAAATCCGACGAGGAACCATGAGGTTGCGGGTTTGATCCCTGGCCTTGCTCAGTGGGCTAAGGATCCAGCGTTGCCGTGAGCTGTGGTGTAGGTTGCAGACGTGGCTCGGATCCCGCGTTGCTGTGGCTGTGGTGTAGGCCGGCAGCTACAGCTCCTGTTAGACCCCTAGTCTGGGAACCTCCAGATGCCGCAGGTGCGGCTCTAGATAAGGCAAAAAGACAAAAAAAAAAATGTAGCCTGTACAGTAGAGATGCTTATTGCCGCTCGATTATTCATTGTTTCTAGTCCTAAAATTAAAATATGTAATGAAAGTACTGGAGAAAGGGATAGAGTGAAAATATTCTGGAGGGAGTTCCTGCTGTGGCACAGAAGGTTAAGAATCTGATTGCAGCAGCTTGGGTCGCTGTGGAGCTGCAGGTTCGATCCCTGGCCCAGTCCAGTGGGTTAAAGGATATGATGTAGCCACAACTGAAGTGGCTCAGATTCAATCCCTGGGCTGGGAACTTTCATATGCTGAGAGTATGACCATAAAAAAAAAAAATTAAGCTTCAAGTATTGTCACAAAATGGTAAAAGCACCACATGTGCTTTATTTAATTTACCTAATCTCTTCTGTCCCAATATCTGCAGTCCCTTTTCCCACAGAAAATATCCTGGTTCTCAGAGTCACCAGGGATAATAGAATTACGAAATCACTTTGTAACTCATTTGTTTTATTCCACATCTCCCTCTCCCTCTTTCGCGCTCGCTCTCTCTCTCTCTCTCTCGCTCTCTCTCTCTCTCTCTCTCACACACACACACACACACACACACACCATTCTCAGAATAATAATACCAACGAGCAGGGTATGAATTTTTCAAAAATTTTGGACTTCTCCACAATTCCAAGAAGAAAGTAGATGGGAAGATGAGGTTGAAACGGGCCAGCTACCACCTGAGACTACATCAGACAGAAGGAAAGGTGATGGAATCCCAGCCAGAAACTCTAAACATATAAAAATTAGAAAAGTTTTAGAGCATTTTGTTCTTCATAATTTTTTAAAGTCTTTGAAATATAATCCTCGTTAGAGTATCTTTTTGCCTTTCCATCCACCAATTTCTAGCAGAAGACGTTTATTTTTGGAGGCTTATCCAAGAGCTTATTAGAGGAATTTTGCAGATGGCATTTACTCCTTGTTGGCCTAATGGCAGGTCCAATGAACACAAAAAACACATCAGATTATTTTCTGGTGTTGTTAAGTAAGTATGGAAACCCAAAGTTAATGGCTTAACGGTGTATCTATTGTCTTTTTTACCTCTGCTTTTAAAAGAAGTTAGGAAGGCATGGTGGTAGAGTCCATCACCTTTGTCTCTTGAACAAGAAGAAACTTTTCTAAGAAGGTTTGGGGCAGAAATTGCTCATAGTTCAGAAGCCCCATGTGTCCAACTAATTCCACAGACCTGCCAAAATCACAACACATACCTGGTTTATGAAATTGTTAGTTTCAACCAAAATTTTATCATTAATGTCTTGGCTGGACACAACCTCAGTCTTCCAGTGCATTTTGGGGCTCTGTATTTCCTATTTGAGTTTTTTATCTGCACACCTATAATTTTTGAAAACTAATTCTAACTGGAATCTTTCCAAAATGACATCCGCCTTCTGTGAAGCTATGTTTTTATTCCATAAATTATAAATAAAAATGTTCTTGGCCATTGAAATGTATGAGCCAAAGCTTTGAAATCTTTTTTCAGTGAGGAAGCTCAAAGTTTTATGAGAAAACAACTGCAAAAAGTTAACAAAACATCTGTGGAAGTAGCACAGCATCCTGTCTCAAAAATCCAGGATCAGAAAATGTCTCATCAGTCGCCTCCCCTTTTCTTTCCCCTTCCCTGTCTGTAAAAAACAAACATTTAGAAGAATTTAAGTTGAGGGAAAGGAGAGGTACCCACCCAGTTCTCCATTGTCCTAGTCTCCTCAATTTGTACAGGAGCTTTGGTTCAGTTCTTGGAGGAGAGTTTGCACTCAGTTCTATTTAAGAAATGCCTTGCTTGTACTTATGGGCTTTCTTGATGACCAGATAAATCCCTGCTGACATCAGAAACAATATGTTCTACAAGATGCTATGATCATGTCATTCTTTTGTTCAGATCCCTGTGGTGACCCCCCAGTTCATTTAGAGATAAAGTCAAAATCCCTCCAATAGTATGCATGTGTGCTGTTGTAGTCAGACACAAAGATGGATACCCACAGAGTCAGGTAAAAGTTCAAAGTCTTCTTACAAATAGGAGGAAGCCGAAACTGGGAACATTAACAGTCTCTGGCAGATACTAAAAAGCTATAAAGCTACAATCATTAAAACTCCGGTGTGTTATATTTAAAAATTTAAAAAAAGCAAGATTAAAGCCTGAGATACTGATGAGTTCTTGCTGTGGTATGTGGGTTAAGAATCCCACTGCAGCTGCTCGGGTCAGTGCAGAGACGTGGGTTTGATTCCTGGCCCGGTACAGTGGGTTAAAGATCCAGCATTGCTGCAGCTGCAGCATAGATCACAGCTGAGGCTCAGGTTTGATCCCAGGCCCGGGGGACTTCCAAATGCCGTAGAAGCAACTGTAAAACAAACAAAAACCTGAGGTACTGAGACGTAAATAGAAAAACATAATTGAAAAACCTTTATCTTATATTACATTTTCATATATGTCTGGGTCTACATTCATGCTCACCTGGGAGGAATTTAAATTCGTACATTTCTGAGGGCAACCAAGAAAAATGTATCAAAATTGCAAATGTAAATCTTTATTATAACCATTTTTTATTGAAGAACAGTTAGTTTATAATGTTAATTTCAAGTGTATAGCAAAATGATTCTGTTATACACACATATATGTATATACATATTCTTTTTCAGATTCTTTCCCATTATAGGTTATTACAAGATATTGAATATAGTTCCCTGTGCTATACAGTGGGTTCTTATTATTCCTTTTCTTTGCTAACTATTAAGCACATTTCTTTTTTAAATTTCTTATTATAGTTGATTTATAATGTTCTGTCAATTTATGCTACAGAGCAAAGTGACCCAGTTTTATTATATATATATAATACACACACACATATAGTCTTTTCTTCATATTATCTTCTATCATGTTTTATCACAAGTGACTGGATATAGTTCCCTGTGCTATACAGCAAGACCTTATTGCTTCTCCATGCTAAATGCAAGAATGGAGTTAGTTTGCATCTGCTAACTCCAAACTCCCAGGCCATCCCACTCCCTCCCTCACCCCCTTGGCAACCACAAGTCTGTTCTCCATGTCTGTGAGTCTGTTTCTGTTCTGTAGATAGGTTCATCTATGCCATATGTATATATTTTTTTCTTTTTAGGGCCGCACCTGAGGCATATGGAAGCTCCCAGACTGGGTATCGCATCGGAGCTATACCTATGCCACATCCACAGCAACACCGGATCTGAGCCACATCTGTGACCTACACCACAGCTTGCAGCTATGCCAGATCTTTAACCCACTGAGGGAGGCCAAAGATTGAACCCACATCCTTATGGTTATGAGTCAGGCTCTTAACCCACTGAGCCACAATGGGAACTCCTGTGCCATATTTTAAATTCCATATATAAGCAATATCGTTTGGTATTTGTCTTTCTCTTTCTGACTTAACTTCACTTAGTACGTGAATCTCTACTCTAGTACCATCCATGTTGCCTCAAATGGCATTGTTTTGTTCTTTTTATGGTATTCCACTGTGTATATGTACCACATCTTTTTTTTTTTTTTTTGGTCTTTTTTAGGGCCGCACCTGCAGCATGTGGAGGTTCCCAGGTTAGAGACTGAATCAGAGCTGTAGCCGCTGGCCTACGCCACAGCCACAGGAACGCCAGATCCAAAGCTCATCTGTAACCTACCCCACAGCTCACAGCAACGCCGGATCCTTAACCCACTGAGTGAGGTCAAGGATCAAACATGTGTCCTCATGGATACTACTCAGATTCATTTCCACCGAGCCACAAAAGGAACTCCTATACCACATCTTCTTAATCTGTTTATTTGCTTATGGACATTTAGGTTTTTTGCATGTCTTGGCTATTGTGAATAGTGCTACAATGAACATGCAAAGAACATACACGTATCTTTTTAAATGAAAGTTTTGTCTGAGTATATGCCCAGGAGTGGGATTGCTGGATCATATGGTAGGTCTATATTTAGTTTTCAGTTTTCTTTTCTTTTCTCTGTCTTTTTTTTTTTTTTTTTTTTTTTTTTTTTTTTTTTTTTTTTTTTTTTTTTTTTTTTTTTTTTTTTTTTTTTTTTTTTTTTTTTTTTTTTTTTTTTTTGCTTTTTAGAGCTGTACCTGCGGCATATGGAAGTTCACAGGCTAGGGATCGAATCAGAGCTGTAGCTGCCAGCCTATGCCACAGCTGGGAATTCCCCCTCATTGTAGTTTTGATTTGCATTTCTCTAATAATTACTGATACTGAGCATTTTTTCGTGAGCCTTTTGGCCATCTGTATGTCTTCTTTGGAGAAATGTCTATTTAGGTCTTCTGCCCATTTTTCTATTGAATTGGTTGGTTTTTTTTGCTGTCGAGTTGTATGAGTTGTTTGTATATTTTGGAGGTTAACACCTTGTCGGCTGAATCATTTGCAACTATTTTCACCCATTCTGTAAGTTGTCTTTTATTTTTTTGGGGGGGTTCCTCTGCTGTGCAAAAGCTTGTAAGTTTGATTGGGTCCCACTGGTTTATTTTTGTTTTTATTTCTATTGCCTTGGGAGACTGACCTAAGAAAACATTTGTATAGTTAATGTCAGAGGATATTTTACCTATGACTCCTAGGAGTTTTATGGTGTTTTGTCTTATGTTTAAGTCTTTAAGCCATTTTGAGTTTATTTTTGTGCGGTGTTTTGTCTTATGTTTAAGTCTTTAAAACATTTTGAGTTTATTTTTGTGTATGGTGTGAGGGCATGTTCTAGTTTCATTGATTTACATGCAGCTGTCCAGTTTTCCTGGCACTGCTTGTTAAAGAGACTGTCTTTTTCCCATTTTATATTCTTGGCTCCTTTGTCAAAGAGTAATTGACTATAACTGCCCAGATTTATTTCTGGCCTCTCTATTCTGTTCCATTAGTCCATATGTCTGTTTTTGTACTAGTACCACACCATCTTGATAACTGTAGCTTTATAATATTGTCTGAAGTCTGGGAAAGTTATGCCTGCTGCTTGTCCCCCCCCCCCCCAATCAGGATTGCTTTGGCAATTCCAAGTCTTATATAGTTCCACATAAATTTTTGGATTGTTCTAGTTCTGTGAGAAATGTCATGGGTAATTTGATAGGGATCACATTAAGCCTGTAGATTGCTTTGGGTTATGTGGCCATTTTAATGGGATTAATTCTTCCAGTCCATAAGCATGGGATGTCTTTCCATTCCTTTGAATCCTCTTTAATTTCCTTGATTAATGTTTTATAGTTCTTAGCATGTAAGTCTTTCACCTCCTTGGTCAGGTTTATTCCTAGGTATTTAATTTTAGGGGGGTGCAATTTTAAAAGGTATTGTATTTCTATATTCATATTTTATTTTATTTTTTTGCCTTTTTGTCATTTTAGGGCTGCACCCACAGCATGTGGAAGTTCCCGGCTAGGGGTCTAATCAGAGCTGTAGCTGCCAGCCTATGCCGCAGCCACAGCAACACAGGATCTGAGCCGCATCTGCGACCTACACCACAGCTCACGGCAACGCCGGATACTTAACCCACTGAGTGAGGCCAGGGATTGAACCCATGTCCTAATGGATTCGTTTCCTCTGCACCACAACAGGAACTCTTATATTCATTTTTTAATATTTCATTGTTAGTATACAAAAATGCAAACGATTTCTGAATGTTAATCTTGTATCCTGCTACTTTGCTGAATTCATTCATTGATCAGTTCAAGTAGTTTTTGTGTGGAGCCCTTAGGGCTATCTTTATATGGTATCATGTCATCTGCATAGAGTGACAGTTTTATCTTTTCTCTTCCAGTTTGGATACCTTTTATTTCTTTTTTTTTGTTTGTTTGATTGTTGTGGCTAGGACTTCTAATACCATGTTGAATAAAAGTGATGAGATGGGCATCCTTGTCTTTTTCCAGATTTTGGCAGGAAGGTTTTTGGCTTTTCTCTGTTGAGTATTATATTGGCTGTGGACTTGTAATGAATCACTTTTATTATGTTAAGATGTGTTCCCTCTAGACCCACTTTGGTAAGAAGTTTTTTTATCATGAATGGATGTTGGATTTTGTCAAATGCTTTTTCTGCATCTATTGAGATGATCAAACCATAGATTTTTGACTTTGCTTTTGTTAATGTGGTATGTGATGTTGATTGATTTGTGTATGTTGAATCATCCTTGTGAACTTGGTCATAGTGTATGATTTTTTTTATGTGTTGTTGGATTTGGTTGACTAAAATTTCGTTGAGAATTTTTGCATCTATATTCATCAAAGATATTGGCTTATAATTTTCTTTTTTCGCAGTGTCTTTGGTTTTGGTATTAGGGTGATGGTGGCTTCACCCTAATGTCTTTGGGAGTGTTCCTCTTTCTTCAACCTTTCAGAAAAGTTTAAGAAGGATAGATATAAGTTCTTCTTTGTATGTTTGGTAGAATTCACCTGTGAAGCCATCTGGTCCTAGATTTTTGTTTGTAGGGAGTGCTTTTATTACATATTCAATATCATTTCTAGTGACTGATCTGTTCACTTGATCTGTTTCTTCTTGATTCAGTTTTGGTGGGCTATATGTCTCTTTCTTTTAGGTTGTCAAATTTTTTTTTTTTTTTTTTGTCTTTTTGCCTTTATGTAGAGCCGTACCCACGGCATATGGAGGTTCCCAGGTTAGAGGTCTAACAGGAGCTGTAGCTGCCGGCCTTCGCCACAGCCACAGCAACGTGGGATCCGAGCTGTGTCTGCAACCTACACCACAGCTCACGGCAACGCTGGATCCTTAACCCACTGAGCAAGGCCAGGGATCGAACCCGCAACCTCATGGTTCTTAATCGGATTCGTTAACCACTGAACCACGAGGGGAACTCCTAGACTGTCAAATTTGTTGGCATATAATTGTTCCTGGTATTCTCTTATGATTTTTTTTTTTTTATTTCTGCAGTATCAGTTGAGATGTCTCCTTTTTCATTTCCTGTTTTGTTTATTTGGGATCTTTCTCTTCTTCTTGCTGAGTCTGGTCAAAGGACTGTCAATTTTGTTTACCCTTTCAAAGAATGAGCTCTTGGTTTTATTGATTTTTTTCTATTGTTTTTTCAATCTCTATTTTCTTGATTTCCTTTCAGACCTTTATGTTTTCCTTCCTTCTTCTGATTTTAGGTTTTGTTTGTTCTTCTTTTTCTAATTCTTTCAGATGGTAAGTTAGGTTGTTGATTTGAGATTTTTTTTCTTTTTTGAGGAAGGCCTGTATTGCTATAAACTTCCCTCTAAGAACTGCTTTTGTGGCATCCCATAGATTTTGAATGGTTATGTTTTCATTGTCATTTGTCTTGTGGTATTTCTTAATTTCCTTTTTGATTTCCTCATTGACCTGATGGTTTTTTAGTAGCGTGTTGTTTAGTCTCCATGTAACTGCTTTTTTTCTCATTTCTTTTTCTGTGGTGGATTTCTAGTTTCATGCCATTGTGGTCAGAGAATATATTGAAATAATCTCTCTACCTTCAAATTTGTTGATGTTAGTTTTGTGTCCCAGTTTGTGGTCAGTCCTAGAGAATGTTCCATGTACACATGTAAAGGACATAAATTCTGGGTTATTTGAATGTAATGTCCTGAAAATATCAATTAAGTCCAACTGTTCTGTTGTGTCATTTAGGATTCCTGTTGCCTTATTGATTTTCTGCCTAGAGGATCTGTCCATTGATGTAAGTGGGGTGTTAAAGTCTTCTACTATTATTGCATTCCCATCAATTTCTCCTTTTACATCTATTAATATTAGTTGTATATATTTGGGTGCTCCTAAATTAGGGGTGTGTATATCGATGAGTGTAATATCCTATTTTTTTTTTTGTCTTTTTAGGGCTACACTCACGGCATATGGAGGTTCCCAGGCTAGGGGTCCAATTGGAGCTGAAGCCACTGGCCACAGATACAGCAACGTGGGATCTGAGCCACATCTACAGCCCACACCACAGCTCACAGCCATGCTGGATCCTTAACCCATTGAGCAAGGCCAGGGATTGAACCCACATCTTCATGGATACTAGTTGGGTTTGTTAACCACTGAACCACAATGGGAAATCCTGAAATATCCTCTTCTTGAATTGATCCTTCTATCATTAGGGTCCTTTATCTTTATTTATGGCCTTTGTTTTAAAGTCTATTTTGTCTGACATGAGTATTGTGACTCCCACTTTCCTATCTTTTCCATTTACATGAAATTTCTTTTTCCATCACCTCACTTTCAATTTATATGTCTCCTTTACCCTAAGGTAAGTCTCTTGTAGGCAGTGTATTATAGCTCTTGTTTTTTTTATTCAGTCTGCCACTATGTCCTTTGATTGGAGCTTTCAGCTCATTGACGTTTAAGGTAATTATTGATAAATATGTACTTATTGCCATTTTAAAGCTTGTTTTCCAGTTGATTCTGTTTCTCCTTTTTTTGTTTTAAGGCCATACCTATGGAATATGGAAGTTCCTGCACTAGGGGTAGAATTGGGGCTATAGCTGCTGGCCTATGCCACAGCTATGGCAATGCCAGATCTGAGCCACATCTGCAAACTACACTGCAGCTTGTAGTAATGCCAGTTCGTTAACCCACTGAGTGAGGCCAGGGATTGAACCTGCATCCTCATGGATACCAGTCGGGTTCTTAACTTGCTGAGCCATAACAGGAACTCCCATGTTTCCCTTTGTTCCTTTCTTTGTCTTTTTTTAGTTGGATGATTTCCTTTTATTTTATGCTGTGTCCTCTACTTTTTATTTTTTGTGAAGGTATTTTTGGTTTCTGATTTGTAGTTGCCCTGCTTTTCAAGTATGTTACCCCTTCCTATATCAGTTTGCTTTAGCCTGATAGACATATAGGCTCAAACACATTTTAAAAAAAAAGAAAAGCGTCTGTATAGATTCTGTTTTTTACTTTCCTTCCCCACATCTTATGTTTTGATGTCCTTTTTTACATCTTTATGTTTATCCTTTTGCTGTTCCTTGTGTTTGTCATTGCTTTAACAAATAGCTTTTTTTTCCCCTTTTAGATCTGTATAGTAGCTTAAGTGATTGCTTTCCAGTTGTGATTTCCTATATTCTGTATCTTCTTACTTTTTTCCTACTTAGAGGAAACCTTTCAGTATTTCTCTTAGAGTGGGTTTAGTATTGCTATATTCTTTAATTTTTATTTGAGGAAGAATTTCTTTATTTCGCCTTATATTTTAAATGATAATCTTGCTCGGCAGAATATTCTAGGCTGCACATTTTTCCCTTTTAGAACTCTGAATATGTCTTGCCACTCTCTTCTGGCCTATGGTGTTTCTGTAAAGAAATCAGCTAATGGCCTTATAGGAGTTCCCTTATAATCAATTTTTTGTTTTTCTCTTGCTGCCTTCAGAATCCTCTCCTTAAAAAAGGGGGTGGGGGGGACACCTGTCATGGCTCAGCGGAAACGAATCTGACTAGGAATCATGAGGTGTGGGTTCGTTCCCTGGCCTTGCTCAGTGGTTTAAGGATCCGGCGTTGCCATGAGCTGTGGTGTAGGTTGCAGACGCAACTCGGATCCTGCGTTGCTGTGGCTATGGTATAGGCCAGCAGCTGTAGAAGCTGTAGCAGCTGTAGCTCCAATTAGGCCCCTAGCCTGGGAACCTCCACATGCCCTGGGTGTGGTCCTAAAAATGACAAAAGCCAAGGAAAAAAAAAAAGAATACCTTCCTTATCTTTAACTTTTGCCATTTTTATTATGTCTCAGTGTAGGTCTGTTTAGGTTCAACTCGTTTGGGGCCCTCTGTGCTTCCTGTATCTTGATATGTTTCCTTTAGATTTGGAAAGTTTTCAGCCATAATTTCTTCAAATGTATTTTCAATCCGCTTTTCTTTTTCTTCTCTTTCTGGAATCCCCATTATGTATAGATTGGCCTGCTTTATACTATCCCACAGATCTCATATATTATTTCCATGTTTTTTGATTTGGTTTTCTGTCTGCTGTCCTGATTGGGTGATTTTCATTATTCTATCTACCAAATCACTTATTTGTTCTTCTGCATTATTCATTCTGCTCTTCAGTGCCTTTAAGTCAGCTTGTGTCTCTGCAAATGAATTTTAGTAATTTTTTGGCTCCTCCTTATAGTTTCTAGTTTCTTTCTAAAGTAATCTGCATAACTGTTCATGACTTCTTTTAATTGCTTCAGCATTTTTATTATCTCCTTTTTGAACTCAGTGACTGTTAGACTGCAGAGGTCTATTTCATTGTTTGCTCCTCCAGTGGAATTATCATGTTTTTTTCATTGGAAATGGTTCCTGTGCTTCTTCACTTTGCTTATACTTTTCTTATTCTGTGAGTTTAGGAAAAACAACCACCTACTGTAGTTTTGGAGGGCTATTTATATGTGAGAGTGCCCCTGGGTAGGTTGTGAGGGCTTTTATTTTATTTATTTATTTTTTTCCACAAGGGCTGCTTTTGATTTGGATGCTTGCTGTCTCTTTCCTCAGTGTGTGCAGGCTGTTATCCCCTTGAAAGTGGGTGTGCCAGTGTATGGCTTGCACATGCTTCCAGGGAGATGGAGACAATGGGCAGGGCCTGTAGCTGGTTCCTGATTGCTAGGCCCTTGGCAGTGGCGAGGACCCTTGGGGAGGTGGGGGCACAGGCTGCTTCTGGTTGCAGGGCCCTGGACCCTGAGGAAGGTAGAGGTAGCACCCAGAGCCTTTGGCAGTGGCAACAGCAGGGTGTGCGCATTCCCAGGGGAGTGAAGGCAAAGGGTGGCGCTTGGTTGCAGTGCCCTCCTCAGTGGTGACCACCGATGTAACTGAGGCCACAGGTGGTGCCTGTTCACTGTTCACAAGACCCCTAGTGGTGGCCGGCTGCACCCACCTCTGGAGTCTGAGATGGCTGCAACAGTTTGCACTTGCTGCCCCTAGCCTGTGCAAGAGGCACCCTCCTGCCCAAGAGCCCATATGTGCACAGAGGAAGATACTCCTATGGCAGTCCCTCCCCCCTCCTCTCGCCCTCCGCAACAATGGTGTCTTGCTTTTCCTGTGGGCCTAGGCCTCCTCCCACACACTCTGGGCTCTGGTGCTCCACTCTCAGCCTGTGACCCACCGCTCCTGTGCCCTCTCAGGCTGTTTCCACACGGCCAACCCTAGTCCTCTGATCTCCAAAGCCTGAGTCTCAGTGCCCAGCCCCTGCCTGAGCGTCTCGGGCTGTGATGTCCCAGGTGGTGGTACAGATGGTCTGTGTGACTCTCTCTACTTTGCCCTCCTCAGTCTGGCCGCTGCACTTTTCTCCCAGTCTGGAGGTTCCACCTCCATCCCAGCTGATCTCCCTATCATTTAGGTGGTCTTCCAGGACGCGTATTCCTTTCCTGTTTCACAGCTCCCTCTCAGAAGTGCTGGTCCCATCCTGATTCTTTTTTTTTTTTTTTCTCTTCTCTCTATCTCTTTTTTTTTCCTTTTGTTCTACACAGTTATTAGGAGGGTTTCTAGCCCTTTTGGGAGGTCTAAGATCTTCTGCCAGCATTCAGTAGGTGCTCTTTGTAGATTGTTTGACATGTAGATGTTTTTTGTTTTTTAATGTATTTGTGGGAGATGGTGAATGCCATGTCTTACTCCTCTGCCATCTTTTTTTTTCCTTTTGTCTTTTTAGGGCCGAATTCCTAATTTATTTCACGCCCCCCACCTATCCACTTTGGTAACCTTAAGTTTGTCTTCTATGTCTGTGAATCTGTTTCCGTTTTGTAAATAGGTTCATTTGTATTTTTTTAGATTTCATATATAAGCAATATCATATGATATTTGTCTTTGATTTACATTACTTAATATGATCTCTATGTCTGTCTGTATTGCTGCAAATGGATTGTTTCATTTTTTTAGCTTTTATATATATCTATATATAGATATAGATATAGATATAGATATATATAGATATCACATTTTTTTCTTTATCATATATATACCACATCTTCTTTATCCATTTATCTGTCAGTGGACACTTAGTTTGCTTCCATGTCTTGACTATTATAAATAGTGCTGCTGTGAACATCGGGGTGCATATGTATTTTTGAATTAGAGTTTTCTCCAGATATATGCCCAGGAGTGGGATTGCAGGATCATACAGTAACTCTCTATTTAGTTTTGTAAGGAAACTCCATACTCTTCTCCATAGTGTCTGTTCTAATTTACATCCTCACCAACACTATAGGAGGATTCCTTTTTTTCCACACCCTCTCTAGTATTTATTATTTGTAGACTTTTAAAAATTGAAGTATATTCAATTTATAATCTTGTGTTAATTTCTGCTGCACAGCAGAATGATTCAGTTATATATGTACATACATATGTAATATGCATGTATGCTTTTTTTAAAATATCCTGTTCCATTAGAATATTGAATATAGTTTCCTGTGTTATACAGTAGGACCTTGTTGTTTTCGCAAACATGGAGAATAGATTTACAGTTACCAAGCAGGGAGAGGGTTGAGGGAGGGATAGAGTGGGAGGTTGGCATTTATGTGTAATAGCAGATGTAAGCTATCGTGTATAGAATGGATAAAACAGAGTCCTATTGTAGACTTTTTAATGTTGGTCATTCTGACTGGCGTGTGTTGATACTTCATTATGGCTTTGATTTGCATTTCTCTAGTAATTAGCAATATTGAGCATCTTTTCATATGCCTGTTGGCCAGCTGTATGTCTTCTTTGGAAAAATGTCTATTTAGATTTCTGCCCATTTTTTTGTTTGTTTGTTTAATGTATTAAGCTGTATGAGCTGTTGCTATATTTTGGGAATTGTTTCCTTGCCAGTAGCATCATTTGCAAATATTTTCTCCCAGCCTATGGGTTGTCTTTTCATTTTGTCTTTTCCTTTGTTGTGCAAAAGTCTTTAAGTTTAATTAGGTCCATTTGTTTATTTTTGCTTTTATTTCCATTACTCTAGGAGACAGATCCAAAAAAATATTGCTGTGATTTGTCAAAGAGTGTTCTGCCTATATTTTCCTCTAGGAGTTTAATAGTATCCAGTCTTACATTTAGGTCTTTAATACATTTTGAGTTTATTTTTGTGTATGGTGTTAGAGAATGTTCTCATTTCATTCTTTTACATGTAGTTGTCCAATTTTCCCAGCACCACTTATTAAAGAAACAGTCTTTTCTCTGTTGTATAGTCTTGCCTCCTTTGTCGTGGATTAATTGATGATAAGTGTGTGGGTTTATTTCTGTGCTTTCTCTCCTGTTCCATTGATCTATAAATGCAAATTCTTATGAACCAAAAGAGTTCTTATCATGGTGGGAACACTTCTTCCCCTTTCCTCATGTTTTCCCACGAGGAAGTAGCTCTGTTAGTTTCCTGTCCCCGCCTTGCTTCTCCCTGGGGAAGGAGGGATGACTTTCCTTTTTTTGTTGTTCATTTTTCCCCCAGTTTTATGTCATGTAAGTGATATACAGTACTGTTTAAGATTAAGGTATACAGCATAATGATTTGACTTTCATACATCATGGAATGATTATCACAATAAATTTAATGACCATCATCTCATATAGATACAAATTTAAAGAAATTAAAAAAAAAACTTCTTTCTTGGTGATGAGAACTCCTATGATTTACTCTCAAGTCTCATCCATGAGATGCAGCAATGTTAATTGTATTTATCATATTGCACATTATGTCCCTAGTCCTTATACTTATTTATCTTATACCTGAAGTTTGTACCTTTTGATCACCTTCATCCAATTCACCTTTCTCCCACCCTATGCCTCTAGTATTTCCAAATTTGTTTTCTTTTTCTATAAGTTTGTTTGTTTTTGAAATTTGACCTACAGTGCTGTTACTTCCTGTTATACAACATAGTGATATTACATTTATTGACTTTATTCCCCACACTGTATATTTCATACCTGTGACTCATTTGTTTTGCAACTGGAAGTTCGTACCTCTTAATATCCCTTACCTATTTCTTTCTTCCCCACACCTCTCCCCTCTGGCAACCACCTGTTCTCTGTATCTGTAACCATTTCTGTTTTGATTTATTTATTCATTTGTTTATTCACTTGTTTATAGATTCCACATATAAGTGAAAGCATGTAGTCTTTGTCTTCCTGTGAGTTATTTCACTTAGCATAGTACCCCCTAGGTCCATCCATGTTGTTGCATATGGTAACATTTCATTCTTTTTTTTATAGCTGAATAATAATCCATTATGTAAATTTATGCCACATCTTCTTTATCCACTTACCTATTGATTGGAACTTAGGTTGCTTTCATATCTTGGCTCTTGTAAATAATTCTGCTATGAACATAGGGGTGCATATGTCTTTTCTAATTAGCATTTTGGTTTTTTTCAGGTAAATACCCAGGAGTGGAATTGCTAGGTCATATGATAGTTCTGTTTTTAATTTTTCGAGGAACATCACACTGTTTCCCATAGTGGCTGCACCAGGATGACTTTTCTAATTATTGCATTTGTAAAGAATAAATTGGGAAGGCTTCACTCAGTCCCTTCTCTTTCTAAAACCTGCAATGGGGGGCCTACAGTTGACCAGTATTGCCTATGATTAAGTAGAGACAGATTCAGAATAATGAAGCCCTCTTACATGCAAATGTAAGTAACATTCTCCATACCAGCTTTTATCACTAATAAAGATCATACTTTTGGTCATCTATCTGCCTAATTCTTTTGTCTTACTTCCCAGTTGGCTCAGAAGCTGGGTGAAAATGAGTGTTATTTATTGCTCTAAGATCTAAAGATACATCTAGGAATTTATCCTGAACACATATTTACATACGTGTGAAATGACAGGTATACCTAGTTACTCGTTGCAGAATTGCAGAATTGTTCATATCAGGAAAAGACAGAACCATCTAAAAGTCCATGTGGAATTATTTAAATAAATTAAGGTGCTGCTGTACAGTGGAGTACTATATAGACATAATCTGAGCAAAGTCCAAGATAACATGAAAAAAACCAAGCTGCAAAATGAAAACAAGGTACAGAACTAGTGCATCCAGGAGTTCCCGTAGTGGCGTAGCGGTTAATGAACCTGACTAGCATCCATGAGAATTAGGGTTTGATCCCTGGCCTCGCTCAGTGGGTTAAGGATCTGGCATTGCCATGAACTGTGGTGTAGGTCACAGATGCGACTCGGATCCCACGTCGCTGTGGCTGTGGTGTAGGCCTGCAGGTACAGCTCTGATTGGATGCCTGGCCTGGGGACCTCCATATGCCTCAGGTGCAGCCTTAAAAGGACAAAAAACAAAAACAGAACAAAACAAAAAAACCCAGTGCATTCATTGACTACTTCGGGAAAGATACACAAGAAGCTGGTCACTTTATTTACTTATTTTGCCTCAGGGGAAGGGAACATTTTGCTTTAGTAGCTAGGTGCATTCTTAGAACTGTTGCTTCTTAGAATCACAGAAGTAATGGGTGAGTGCAAATTCAAAGCAGAAATCATACGTCTCAAAGTAGTATACATCTTTCAAATCTTATTTATTTAGTGGGCGGGTTATTAATGAATAAATCATTCAGCCAATCAAAATGCATTTGTACTTATTTAACCATATAAAATGAAGCAATTGCTACAGTTTGACTTTCTTAAAACTTAACTTATATTTGAATAAATCAGCATGTAATGGAGAACCTAAATGAAATTTTCAAGAAAATAAAAACATAGGTACATGAAGAGTTGTCCTGGCAAGTTTCATCATGAAAAGTTACTTATCTGCTTATTTTCATTTATTCAGAAACTTCTTATCAAGAGCCTCCTCTGTGCAGGCTCTGCTCTAAACGCTAGGGAGATGGACGGGAGCAAGACACTGTCCCAGATCTTCGTAGAGCCTTCTCGAACAGGGCACACTGACGAAAAACAACAAGCAGATAGTTTTAAAAAGCCATGTGCTAAAAGAAAATAAAGCAGAGCTAAGAAGATAGAGTGACTAAAGTAGGAGAGGAAGAAGCATTATTTTTCCCAACTTAATTTGGGAGTAACAGATAAAATTTATTTAACACATAATATGCCCCTCTGTGCCAAGCACGTTTTGGGGCACTGATCATAAAGCAGTAAACAGAAGACACTGTTGCCACTCTCGAAAAGCTTATGACATTCCATCGAGGCAGACCGACAATAAGAAATCAAGTCAAAATGTGAATGGCAGAGTCAGATTTGCCACGATGCCCCAGGAAGGGCTGAGAATTGCCGAGGGTTGCGGAATGCTCTACGTGTGCTCCCGATCCAACCCTATTTGCCTTGTGTTCATTTTGTGGTTTTGTGACATGAGGCGCCAAAGACCAATGAAGCAACATACGTGAGAAGAACACCCATGACTTGGGTCACCCATGGTGTTGAAGCCTTTGCTAGGGGAAAAAAAAGACAAGGCATAAATATTGGCGAACATGTGGAGAAAAGGGAACCCTCTTGCACTGTTGGCAGGACTGTAAATCGGTACAGCCACTATGGAATACTGTAGTCATTTTTTTGGAGATTCTTCAAAAAATTAAAAATAGAGGAGTTCCCATCGTGGTGCAGCGGTTGATGAATCCGACTAGGAACCATGAGGTTGCAGGTTCGCTCCCTGACCTTGCTCAGTGGGTTAAGGATCTGGCCTTGCCGTGAACTGTGGTGTAGGTTGCAGACGCGGCTTGGATCCTGCGTTGCTGTGGCGTAGGCCAGCGGCTACAGCTCTGATTCGACCCCTAGCCTGGGAACCTCCATACGCTGTGGGTGCGGCCCTAAAAAAAGCAAAAAAAAAAAAAAATAGAACTACCATGTGATCCAGAAATCCCACTTCTGGGAATATATCAGAAGGAAACAGAAGTCATATGTCAAAGAGGTATCTACACCCCCATGTTCATAGCAGCATTATTTACAACATCCTAAACATGAAAGGAATGTAAGTGTCCATTAATGAATGAATGAATAAAGAAGTCTGATAGATAGACAGAGGTGTTAGACATATGTTCATATAAATAAAATAGAATATTATTTAGCTGTTAAAAAAAAACCCTAGGAGGGCGTTCCCTTCATGGCTCAGCGGAAACAAATCTGACTAGCATCCATGAGGATGTAGGTCCGATCCCTAGCCTTGCACAGTGGGTTAAGGATCCGGCATTGCCGTGAGCTGTGGTATAGGTTGCAAACTCAGCTTGAATCTGGTGTTGCTATGGCTGTGGCGTAGGCCATAGGCTACAGCTCTGATTCGACCCCTGGCCTGGGAACCTCCATATGCCACAGATGCAGCCCTAAAAAGACAAAAAAAAACCCAAAAACCTAGGACATCCTGCCATTTGTAACATGGATGGATCTTGAGGACATTATGCTAAGTGAAATGAGTCAGATAAAGAAAGGAAATACTGTATGATCTCATTTATATGTGGAATGTGAAAAAAATTTATGGAAATGGAGATCAGATTTGTGGTTACCATTGGCAAGGAGTGAGGGGAGGGGGAATTGGATGAAGGTAATCAAAGGTACAAACTTCCAGTTACAAAATAAATAAGTACTAGGGATGTAATATACAACATAATGACTAGAATAAGAACTGCTTATGGTATATATGAAAGCTGTTGAGAGGAAATCCTAAGGGTTATCATCATAAAGGAAAAATATTTTTTATTTTTCTTTTATTTTGAATCTATATGAGGTAATGGGTGTTAACTGACTTTATCGTAGTGATCATTTCATAATGTATGTAAGTCAAATCATTATACTGTACACTTTAAACTTATACGGTGCTCAGAGTTCCCACTACGGCACAGTGGGTTGAGGATCTGGCATTGCCACAGCTGTGGTGTGAGTCTCAGCTGCACCTTGGATTCAGTCCCTGGTCCAGGAACTTCCATATGCTGCAGGTGCCACCAAAAAAGAAAAAAAAATAAGCTTATACAGTGCTCTATGTCAACTGTATCTCAATAAAATTGCAAAAAGATTGCAGCGATAAATGTTATGAAAAAATTAAAACAGGATGAAGAAGATGGAATGGCATAATTGTGAGAGAGGTGTTATTTATATAGGGTAGTCAGCAAAGGCCTTTCTGATAAGATGACATTGATGCTTGGGCCTGACAGAAGAAAAACTAGAACTATGGAAACAGCAAGTTCAAAGGCCCTGAGACACATATACTATGAGATCTTCCTTATACTTGTTATCCAAAAGGAGTTTTCCTAGGCTTAATTAATTCTTTTAGAATATTTTGCATCTGCAAAATCACTGAACAATTACATTAATAAGTGCATGCACTCATTAAGCTATAAATTCATAAGAAATACAAAGGGTGAATTGTCATGATAACAAGTTCATTTTCTTCAGATGAATCTGGAATTTTTTTTTTTTTTTAGTGCCACATCTGCAGCATATGAAATTTCCCAGGCTAGGGGTCTAATTGGAGCTACAGCTGCTGGCCTACACCACAGTCACAGCCACAGAAACACCAGATCCAAGCCATCTCTGCAACCTACACCACAGCTCACAGTAACTCAGGATCGTTAACCCACTGAACGAGGCTAGGGATCGAACCCACAACCCTATGGATACCAGTGAGGTTCGTTACCACTGAGCCACGATGGAAACTCCAATCTGGAATTTAATTTTGGACAAAATCTACTGGGTGACTCACATATCCACACCTGATCTTCCTAAAACAATGCACTC
This sequence comes from Catagonus wagneri, assembly GCA_004024745.2. NCBI lineage: Eukaryota > Metazoa > Chordata > Mammalia > Artiodactyla > Tayassuidae > Catagonus > Catagonus wagneri. The sequence continues at coordinate 23,197,351 of PVHT020000141.1, forward strand.
CTGAAATCCTAAAATGATGCAGTTCGATTTTTATCATTGGCCCTTTCTAGCACTCTGACTCTAAGAACCAGGAAAAACCTCTACATCTTCCTGAGTCTCCCAAAGTTTGCTTTACTCAGAGACAAAGGAGGAAAAATCCTTCAAGTTGGTTAGCTCTGTTCTTATTTTTTTTTACTTTTTAAATTAAAATGTAGTTGATTCATAATGTTGTACCAATTTCTGTTGTACAACAAATTGACCTATACATTTATGTACATTCTTTTTCTCCTATTATTGTCAATCATGTTCTATCACAAGTGACTGAATATAGTTCCCTGTGCTATACAGTAGGACCTCACTGCTTATACATTCTAAATGTAATAGTTTGCTTCTATTAATCCCAAACTCCCAGCGCATCCCACTCTCTCCCTCCTCCACTTTGGCAACCATAAGTCTGTTCATTAGCTCTGTCTCTAGAGTAAGCATATCCATTTAATGAAAACAGACAATGGATTTGCTCCGAGTATTATTTTAAGGGAAACAGCAGAGGACAGAGGGATGAGGGAAAGCCAGAAGAGATCAAAAGATTATTAAACAACCTGGAAATAACAATAATAAACTTTTTGAAAAAAGTTTCAAACCAGTGTATCCTGTTTTTTTCCTGTCCACCCTTGGTAAAGAAGTGGTCATTAGAGACAGGAATGATGAATTTAACAAGACTTCCAGCTTTCCTGAGGTGGGAGGCAGAGCCTCTTTTATTTCCTTTTGTATCTTAAGGGCCAAATGCATGGTAGGCATACCATGTATATAATTTGTGGAATTAATAATTAATGTTAAACTGAGCAATAGCAACCATCATTCTTCTATGTTGCCCGGTGATACTTTGGGTTCAGTATGACATATGAGTTTCCTACTGTTTTTCCCATGCCTGCCCGTGGAAAACCTAAGAGGATGAAACAGAGAGCTCCCAGGTCCTGCCTTGCAGTCACAGAAAATGGGAAACTGCTAGACCGTGGACATGATGAGATTTAAAGGCACAGAACCTGGTCATTAGGTATGTGTAGGAAGGCTCACCGAGTCTCAGAATGGTCGTCTCATATGGTAGTCTAAGTTGTTACTGAGGCTTTGACTTGAGGGCTAGCCCACCCTGCAGAATTGCTAAGAAATGCAAACTTTGGATGCACTTTGAAAGGTGCGAGAGAGGCTATGGGAAGCCACATTCACCCTCTGGCCTCTATATCCTATTTATATCCTTTGCTTTACTCATTAGCTCATTCAGAACTAAATCGAAGTAATGTCAACTCAAGTGGAAGCCAATCTTTATTCTTACCATTTCCCGAACCCAGACCAGAATCAATGGTCTGGTTTTCAGCTTATATCATCCAGCTCTGTTTTCATAGTAAACATATTGATAAAAGAGGACAATCTATGCACAGTGAGTATGACTTTAAGAGAAGCTAGAGGGATATACTTACGCCCTTAAAGAGCTGACTTTCCAATAAGGGAGACAAAAAGTATTTTAAAAATTATAAGGGAGTTCCCTTTGTGGCTCAGTGGTTAACGAATCCGACTGGGAACCATGAGGTTGTGGGTTCGATCCCTGGCCTTGCTCAGTGGGTTAAGGATCCGGCGTTGCTGTGAGCTGTGGTGTAGGTCGCAGACGCGGCTCGGATCCCGAGTTGCTGTGGCTGTGGCGTAGGCCGGCAGCTACAGCTCCTGTTAGACCCCTAGTCTGGGAACCCCCATATGCTGCGGGTGCAGCCCTAAATAAGCAAAAAGACCAAAAAAAAAATTATCAGGAGTTCTCCAACTATGACTCAGTGGTAACAAACCTGACTAGTATCATTGAGGATGTGGATTCGATCCCTGGCCTTGCTCAGTGGGTTAATGATCCAGAGTTGCTGTGAGCTGTGGTGTAGTTCGCGGATGAGGCTCAGATCCCAGGTTCCTGTGGCTGTGATATAGGCCGGCAGCTGCAGCTCTGATTCGACCCCTAGACTGGGAATCTTCATATGCTGCAGGTGTGGCCTTTAAAAAGCAAAAAATATATATATACACGCCATCGAAAGCCATGTCAGGAGAAACCTTGTGACTCAGTGGGTTAAGGATCTGGCATTGTCACTGCAGTGGCTTGGGTCACTGCTATGGCACAGGTTTGATCCCCAGCCTGGAAAAATCCACATGCCACAGGCACAGCCAAAGAAAGCCATGTCAAAGCTATGGGGTCGAAGACCTATAAGGAACCACAGGGCATTCACTTCCTTTGATGCAATAGTGTAGAAACTTGCTTTCTCCAATACTTATATTTTAGTAGAATTTTTTTTTTTTTTGGCTTTTGTCTTTTCAGGGCTGCACCCGCGGCATGTGGAGGTTCCCAGGCTAGGGGTCTAACAGGAGCTGTAGCTGCCGGCCTTCGCCACAGCCACAGCAACATGGGATCCGAGCCGCGTCTGCTTCCTACACCTCAGTTCATGTCAATGCTGGATCCTTAAACCACTGAGTGAGGCCAGGGATCGAACTTGCAACCTCATGGTTCCTAGTCGGATTCGTTTCCACCGTGCCACAACTGGAACTCCATATTTGAATAGAATTTTAAACCACAATAAAAATTACCTAGTATGAATTATTTAATCTACCTAAACCAGACCTTCTGTATGACTATACACAAACTTCTGCCTCCTATTCCAATATTTCTTTGGGGCTGGGGTAGAAGACCACTGGACTTAACCTTGCAGAGGTGCCTGCAATGGCTCGTTGGTCACCTTGTAGGGGTGGATTCTCTCTCTTTGGCAGGCACCTAAGCTGTCCCCATGGCCTGGATGTGGTATGAGGAGTCTCATGGAAACGAGGTCCAGAGCCTCTGGCCAGAGTCCTGGCTTCCGGATTAGGAGAGTGGAGGAATAGGATGTACCTCTGCCCAGGGAACAAGCTACGGAAGCTCAGGGGTTTATACCCAGCGAACCCTGAAGTGTTGGTCCTAACAAATGACACAGTATCCTTTAATAGACGAGGAAGCACTTATGTCTTGATTCTGATAAGGCGCAGAGGCCAGAACACGGATTTAGAGGCTTAATTCATATACAGAAACAGTAAGAAGTATTATAATTGGAAAAGCATGGGGATGCTATGGCAGCAAAAATAGAATAATTTCCAAGAACTGGTGTCTGAACTAAGACCTGACAGTGACTGAAATGACTTGTTTTCCCACCCATCCAGCAACCCCACGGTGCCTCACCTCCCTACTTTCCACAGACCCTAAAAACTCAAGCCTCCCCGGTCACCTCCTCTGTATGGTCATTCTGCTCAGCACAGCCCCCATTCCAACCAAATCTCCCACACTTGCAGGCCCTCCAAAACCCTTTCCATGTGCCTTCTAGAACCCTGGGGTTCCAAACAGTCTCCCCTCTGTCCTTAACCTTTCATCAGTGCTTCTTCTGACTCCGGGACCTCACTGGGCATGACCTGCTGGTCTCTTGGGGACACAGGCTCCCCTTTCCAGGTGAAGTAAGTATTTCTTTCAGATCCTTTATACTTCCAGGCCAAATGAGGGATGCCTGTTTTTGCTCTTTGCTACCCATGTCACTCCAACTATTCTTTCTTCTTTCTTCAAAAGCCCAGCTCCTTGTTTCCACAATCGAATGATCTCCAATCTCCCAGTTGCTCCCACTCTTTTACCGACGACTTGACATCTGACTTATTGTCCTCCTCCTAAGCCCTCTTCTCATTTTTATCCAAATAGTTTCCTATTAAACACGCTGGGTTCTCCAGTCCACTGACCAGACTACTGTTTTTTTTTTTTTTTTTTTGTCTTTTTACCTTTATGTAGAGCCGCACCCGCGGCATATGGAGGTTCCCAGGCTAGGGGTCTAACAGGAGCTGTAGCTGCCGGCCTTCGCCAAAGCCACAGCAACGCGGGATCCGAGCCGCGTCTGCAACCTACACCACAGCTCACGGCAACGCCGGATCCTTAACCCACTGAGCAAGGCCAGGGATCGAACCCGCAACCTCATGGTTCCTAGTCGGACTCGTTAACCACTGAGCCACGAAGAGAACTCCCAGACTACTTTTTTTTAAAAAACTGTACATTATATTTGTCCTGTCTTCATTCTCCCCTTGTCTATCTTTGAGTCCCTAGCCCATCATTATGAAAAGCAACGTTAGTCCTTTTTTTGGGGGGTGGGGACTATGCCCTTGGCATGTGGAAGTTCCCAGGCCAAGGATGGAACCTGCACCACAGAAGTGACCAGAGCCACAGCAGTGACAACACTGGATCCTTAACTGCTAGGCCACCAGAGACCATCCAAACCTAATTGTTTTACAGTCACCTGCCCTGCTGAGTGTAACTCCAGACCCTTCCTGGGCCTGCAGCAGAGTAGCTGAACACTGAAACAGTCAGTGCCTTACATTTATGACCACAAAGTTGAAATGAGCACTCAGTATCTGTTCCATAATCCTAAAAGTTTTTTTTTTAGGATTAAATTATTTATTACTATTTTTTTTTTTAGGGCCACATCTGCTGCATGTGGAAGTTCCATAGTCTCTTCTTTTTCCTCATGTTACTGGAGGTCTTATGCAAACTGATCTAAGCCAGCTTGATCTTTCTCTTTTTTTAATTTTTTAATAATTTTAATTTTTTTCCATTATGGTTGGTTTACAGTGTTCTGTCAATTTTCTACTGTATAGCAAAGTGACCCAGTCATACATACATATGTACATTCTTTTTCTCGCATTATCCTCCATCATGCTCCATCATAAGTGACTAGATATGATCTTTCTCAGTTATTAGGTTTTTTTGTTATATATCAGTATTCTCCGATAGGTAAATAAGAGCTATAGTTCTCTCCTGGTATTGAAGTAGGTACCTTATGGGGGGGGGGTTTCTAACAAACTACTCTTTACCTTCCCCTATAACCATAAAATTTTGAACTTTTATTTCTCACAATTAAAAAAAAAATTCACCAGAGTTCCCATTGTGGCCAAGAGGGTTAAGAACCGACTAGTATCCATGAGGATGCAGGTTCTATCTCTGGCTTTGCTCAGTGGGTTAAGGTTCTGGTGTTGCTGTGAGCTGTGGTGTAGGTTGCAGACACAGCTCAGATCTCGAGTTGTAGTAGATGTGGTTTGAGCCGGTGGCTACAGTTCCGATTGGACACCTAGCTCGGGAGCTTTCATGTGCAGCAGGTGCAGCCCTAAAAGAAAAAAAAATCCCCAAAACATTGATTTCAATTATTCATTCTGATATTCTGGGCATTGCTACCCTCAATTCCCTCTTTTGCCCCTTGACTATTTCCAGTGTTGCCTAATTCTCACTGCAGGTGTAGATGTGTTACTAAAACTTTGGATTTCTATATTCTTGGCTGTTCTAAAATCTTTGGGTTTCCCAGAAGAGTTACCACTTTAAATCTATTGTCTATTAATAATGATGATTTTTGACAATTTTTCAAAAATTAATCGATAGGATAATATATTAGAAGTTGTCTGCTGCCTTCCCTTCTCCACCGGCTGAGTGGTCCATGTCTGCCTAGTGGAAGTTAGCAGTTAGGTAGCTTCAGGGCCAATGATGCTACTTAGTGCCATCTTCAGCATTGTTAGACTTGCTTTAACCTAATCTCCAAACTTGCAGCCAAACTAATTGGTTACTCTTGAAGAATATTAAGCACTAATTCAGGGACTTCTCTTTTGGCACAGCAGATTAAAGATCAGGCATTGTCACTACAGTGGTTCAGCTTGCTGCTGTGGTGTGGGTTCAATACCTGCCTTGGGAACTTCCTTATTCTGAAGTTGTGGCCAAAAAGAAAAAAAAAAAAAAGGAAACCAACTCATTATTCTAAAAATCAGTGAGGAGAAGAAAAATCCTGCCTTTCCTGTGTGCTACATCAAGCAAACTAAAACATGAATATGGAAAATTTTTTTAGTGTTGTTTACTTTTTTTGAGATTTTTGTGTTCTCTATTTTAGTTGATTTACAGTGTTCTGTCAATTTCTACTATATAGCAAAGTGACCCAGTCATACATATGTGTCTGTGTGTGTATGTGTGTGTACATAAATACATTCTTTTTCTAACATTATCTTCCATCATGTTCCATCACAATATGGTAGTTTTTTAATAGAAGAATTCCCACTAATCACGCAGAAGGAATGATAGACTTCACCATTTTGCCACCCTAATGAATTAATGGACCTAGTCAATGATTATCTGCTGCTAAAATCATTACGTGAGAGTCTGATGAGGAACTTTATAATGATGATCAGGCTGTTAATGCTTGAACCCATCAGTTAATTTTAATATTGCCCAAAAAGAGACATTACATGCCTTCTGATGTGATGGAATAAGAAAATACCATCACCTATGAAATATTTCTCCTAAAATATCTAGTCCGAATCTTATCAAGTCTCTAGACCTAATTTTCGGTTTATAGGAAATACAGAGTACAGAATGACACTTAAAATAATACTCCATGATACAATCAGCCAAAACTAGAATGTAACAAATTCTATAGGGAAAATGACTTCATTAACAAACACACTGTGAAAAAACAAAAGAAAGGAACGTATAAATTAAAGAAATTTAATAGCCATATCATCAATGCAATATATGAATAGCATTTGGATCCTGATTTGAATAAAGAAACTGAAAAAATATTTATGGGACAATCAAGGAAATATGAATACTGACCAGATGACGATGATGACATTACAGAATTTTTATTGAATTGTATTTTTTTCAGTATGATAATTGTTAACAGTGCCTTTTTTTTTTCTTTCTCCTGGGATTTTTCTAATTGCACAATTATGTTCCCCAAGATGTGGATTAGAGAGCCATCCTCCAGTAGGAGGCGCTGCCCTCAAAGTATGGTTTCAGTTTGTGTATTAGAGGAAATTCCTGGGGCTTCCTATGCTGTTTCAGCTCCCACAGAGCTTTCCTTTACATCTGGAAAGATTTTTCCACCGCTTCACTGCCAAAGTTGTGTGATCAGCACTTCCTCCAGAATGCAACGTACCCATCTCAGCTGGTTTTGCTTTTTTTCCTCCTCCTTCCTTAATGAGGTTCCTAGGCTCTTTAAAATATGTATATATGCCTATCATCCAACCAAAGCAGTGTGCTTTAGATTCTAATTTAATTACTGTTATGGTTGAAGTTAGCCTAATACCTGCTTCTCTTGTGTGTGTTCTGAGCAGGGTCATATCAGAATTGTGCGGCATGATACTAAATGCAGCTCGGATAGAAAAATGAGTATCTTTAAATAGATAAATAAATCACAACAAAGACAAATACCACCAAATCTAGAAAAAAAGGTTACTACATTTTAAATTACTTAACTGCCAGGAACAGCTCTATAATCCTTTTTCCCTACATATGTTGATAAATCTTCATGTAACAATAATTTTGTAATATTTTCTACAGAGAGGGCATTTTCTACAGAAAGGATATAGTCTTTCTTCTGGAATAGTTAGAACTGTTCTAGAATTTTTTTAATTATTAGTTGCTTAGAAAAGAAAGTCATATTTTAAATTCCACATATAAGTGATATTATTTTATGGTATTTGTCTGTCTCTTTCTGACTTACTTTGCTCTGTATAATCTATAGGTCCGTCCATGTTGCTGCAAATGGTATTATTTCATTCTTTTTGATAGCGGAGTAATATCCCATTGTATAGATGTATCACAGCGGCTGCTGCTGCTTCCTTTTTTTTTTTTTTTGGCTTTTTAGAGCCGCACCTGCAGCATATGGAATTTCCCAGGCTAGGGGTCAAATCGGAGCTGTTGCCGCCGGCCTACACCACATCCATACCATTGCCAGATCCAAGCCACATCTGTGACCTACACCACAGCTCACAACAACGCCGGATCCTTAAGCCAGGGATTAAACCCACATCTTCATGGATCCTTGTCAGGTTCATTAACTACTGAGCCACGAAGGGAACTCCGGTAGCACAGCTTCTTTATCCCTTCATGTGTTGATGGACATTTAAGTTGCTTCTGTATCTTGGCTATTGTAAATAGTGTTGCTATGAACATAGGGGTGCATGTATCTTTTTAAATTATAGTTTGTCTGGGTATATGCCTGTGCGTGGGATTGCAGGATCATATGGCAACTCTACTTTTAGCTTTTTGGGGAACCTCCAAACTGTTTTCCATAGTGGCTGCACAAACTTACATTTCCACCAACAGTATAAGAGGGTTTCCTTTTCTCCACATGATTTCTAGCATTTATTGTTTGTGAATGTTTTAATGATGGCCATTCTGACCAGTGTGAAGTGACACCTTCACTGTGTCTCTTTAGTTTCCACGATAATTTCTAGGTCCATCTATGTTGCTGCAAATGCTGTTATTTCGTTCCTTTTAATGGCTGAGTAATATTCCATTGTGTGTATGTACCATATCTTCCCTATCCACTCCTCTGTCGATGGGCATTTAGGTTGTTTCCATGACCTGGCTTCTTCCCTCTCTAGCTGCTTTAAATGTAAAGTTAAGTTGTTTATGTGAGCTTTTTCTTGTTTCCTGAGGTAGGCTTGTTTTGCTAAATACTTTCCTCTTAGAACTGCTTTTGCTGCATCCCAGAGGTTTTGGAGTGTCGTATCTTTGTTGTCATTTGCTTCTAGGTATTTTTGTGGGAACTCCAAGAATTTCCTTCCTTTTTAATTCAAATTCCATTGTATGTACTGAATTCCATCCCACTGCCTGTATATTATATATTTTGCTTATCCATTCATCAGCCAGTGGACACTAGGGTTGCTTCCTTATGCGTTTTTTTGTTTTTGTCTTTTTAGGGGCACACCTGCAACACATGGAAGTTCCCAGGCTAGGGGTCTAATCAGAGCTGTAGCCACTGGTCTACACCAAAGCTCATGGCAATACCAGATCCTTAACCCACTGAGAAAGATCAGGGATTGAACCCACATCCTTATGGATCATAGTCGGGTTTGTTAACCACTGAGCCATGAAGCGAACTCCCCTTGTTTTAACTATCATGAATAATTCTGCTATTAACATGAATGTACTATCTGGATTTTTTTCTATGGCCACACCCACCACATATGGAAGTTCCTGGCCAGGGATTGAATCTGAGCAACAGCTGTGATTTACACCACAGCTGCAGCAATGCCATATCCTTTTTTTTTTTTTTTTTTTTTGTCTTTTTGACTTTATGTAGAGCCGCACCCGCGGCATATGGAGGTTCCCAGGCTAGGGGTCTAACAGGAGCTGTAGCCGCCGGCCTACACCACAGCCACAGCAACGCGGGATCCGAGCCGCGTCTGCAACCTACACCACAGCTCACGGCAACGCCGGATCCTTAACCCACTGAGCAAGGCCAGGGATCGAACCCGCATCCTCATGGTTCTTAGTCGGATTCGTTAACCACTGAGCCACGACGGGAACTCCAATGCCATATCCTTTTAACCCAGTGCACTGAGCTAGGTATCTAACCTGAGCCTCTGCAGTGACCTGAGCTGCTGCAGTCATGTTCTTAACCCACCGTGCCACAGTGGGAACTCTCACTATCTGGATTTTTTCAAGTGATTAATTTCATTTCTCGACTTAAAAAAAAAAAGCTGGAGGAGTTCCCTCCGTGGTGCAGCAGTTAACGAATCCAACTAGGAACGATGAGGTTGCAGGTTGGATCCCTGGTCTTGCTCAGTGGGTAAACAATCTGGTGTTGCCGTGAGCTGTGGTGTAGGTCACAGACGTGGCTTGGATCTGGTGTTGCTGTGGCTGTAGTGTAGGCCAGCAGCTACAGCTCAGATTGGACCCCTAGCCTAGGAAACTCCATATGCAGTGGGTACAGCCCTAAAAAGCAAAAAAAAAAAAAAAAAAAAGAAAGAAAAGAAAAGAGAAACGCTGGATAGGGAGTTCCCATTGTGGTTCAGTGGTAATGAACCTAACTAGTATCCATGAGGATGTGGGTTCAATCCCTGGCCTCGCTCATTGGGTTAAGAATTTGGCTTTGCCATGTGCTGTGGTGTAAGTCACAGACACAGCTTGGATCCTGCATTGCTGTGGCAGTGATGTAGGCACAACTGCAACTGTAGCTCCAATTTGACCCCTAGTGTGGGAACTTTCATCCATATGCCATGGGTACGGCCCCAAAAGCCTAAATAAATAAATAAATAAATAAATAAATAAATATTGGATAAATTTGGATAACCATTCTAGAACTAGTCACAGTAACAATCTTCTCAAAAAATGATGCTGGAGCTATTAATTTTCTCTCTACGTAGAAAAGAGAAACTTGATTGTATACCTTACACTGTATTTCACAATTTACTTGAGATGAATCACACACCTAAATGTGAAATTAATACAATAAATTTCTTTTTTTCTTTTATCTTTTTATAGCCGTACACACAGCATATGGAGGTTCCCAGGCTAGGGGTCGAATCAGAGCTTCAACTGCTGGCCATCACTGCAGCCACAGCAATGCCAGATTTGAGCTGCATCTGTGACCTACGCCACAGCTTGTGGTAATGCCAGATTCTTAACCCACTGAGCAAGGCCAGGGGTCGAACTTGAATCCTTACAGAGACTGTATCAGGATTTTAACCCACTGAGCCTCTGTGGGAACTCTTATAATAAATTTCTAAATTAAGTTGAGGAAAATATCATCATGATTTTGGAGTAGGCAATGATTTCTTAAATACAATATAAAAAGCAATAATCATCCAAAGACACCAACAGGAGAGTGAAAAAGCAAGCCAGAGCCTAGATGAAGATAGTCACAATACATACATCTGACATAGAATTTGTATCTAGGTTATACAAAGAACTCCTAAAAAAATCTGTTTTGAAAATGGACAAAGCACTTGGATAGGCACTTCCCAAAAAAGGATGTAAACTTTTAAAAAGACTTTAAAAAAATTGAATTCTAACATACAAACAGTGAAGTGCTGAATTTTAAGTGTATGACCCAATGAAGTTTTACAAAAGAACACTACCTTGTAACCACCATCCAGACTGAGATAGAGGACATTTTCAGCACTCCAGAAATTTCCCTCTTCCAGTCAATATGCTTCTTAAATTTAACCAGCATAGATTAGTTTCTCATGTTCTAGAAGGTCGTACAACTGGAATCATGTAGTAAGTACATGATATATGAATATACCATAATTGATTTATCCATCCTTCTGTTGGTGGACATTTGGCTGTTACGAATAAGCTCTGAACACTCTTGTGCCTGTCTTTGGGTAGATGTACACACTCATTTCTGTTAGGTGGATAGCTAAGAGTGAAATTACTGAGTCATGGGGTAGGCATATATTGAGCTTTAATGTGAATGGTTAAAGAGTTTCCTAAAGCGGTCATGTTATTTTTCACTTGCATCAGCAAAGTATCTGCTAAACATTCTGGACAACATGCTATCATTCTTTTTAATTTGGCCCATTCTGATGATGATGTGGTGGTATCTCAGGGTACCATTAATTTGCATTTCCTTGATGACTTATAAGGTGGAACATCTTTTTATGTGCTTACTTTCCCAGAAGCCCAAAGGCTCCTTCTTTTCCGTTTGTGTGTCACAAATATTTTATTTGGGGCAAAGTTTTTTTTTTTCTTTTTTAAGGCCACTCCTGCAACATATGGAAGTTCCTGGTGCTAGGGGTCAAATTGGAGTTGCAGCTGCCAACCTATACAGCCTCAGCAAGGCCAGATTCAAACCCCATCTGCGACCTACACCACAGCCGATGGCAATGCTGAATTCTTAACCCACTGAGTGAGGCCAGGGACCGAAAATGCATCCTCATGGATACTAGTTGGGCTCATTAAAACTCCCCAAATCCTTTTTTTTTTTTTTGTCTTTTTGCTTTTTCTATGGCCGCACTCGCGGCATATGGAGTTTCCCAGACTAGGGGTCCAATGAGAGCTGTAGCTGCCAGCCTACGCCAGAGCCACAGTAACGCCAGATCCAAGTTGCGTCTGCAACCAACACCACAGCTTATGGCAACGCTAGATTGTTAACCTACTGAGCAAGGCCAGGGATCGAAACCGCAACCTCATGGTTCCTAGTCGGATTCGTTAACCATTGAGCCGTGATGGGAACTCCCCAAATCCTTTTTTTAACTCAGCATCATGTTTTTGAATTTCAGCAATGTCAGGGCCTATAGTTTTGGCTTGTTTTCATTACTATATGGTTTATTGTTTAATTACATCACAATGTCTTTCTTTTTTGATAGCCATTTAGTGGAGTTCCAATTCTTTGCATTTATATACCATGCTGCTATGAATATTTTTCCACATGTCTTCTTACGCACAGACATAAAAATTTCCCTAGAATATATTTTTAGGAGTAGGTTTTGGGGCCATCAGCTCTGCATATCAAAACCTTTGCCAGATATTACCAAATTGCTCTCTAAAATGACTGTATTGGAGTTCCCGTCGTGATGCAGCGGAAACGAATCTGACTAGGAACCATGAAGTTGTGGGTTCGATCCCTGGCCTCGCTCAGTGGGTTAAGGATCTGGCATTGCCGTGAGCTGTGGTGTAGGTCGCAGAGGCACCTCGCATCCCGGGTTGCTGTGGCTGTGGCGTAGGCCGTCGGCTACAGCTCCGATTCGACCCCTAGCCTGGGAACCTCCATATGCTGCGGGTGAGGCTGTAAAAGGACAAAAAGACAAAAAATAATAAAATAAATAAAATAAAATGACTCTATTAAATCTACAGTAAAAGGAGTTCCCACTGTGGTGCAATGGGATCAGCGGCATCTCTGCAGCCCTAGGGACCCAGGTTTGATTCTCGATCTCCTGCACAGTGGCCACAGCTGAGGTTCAGATCTGATGCCTGGTCTGGGAACTCCGTAGACTGGCCAAAAAAGAAAAAAAAATCTACAACCAAAGAGACAGTCTTTTAGTACATTATCCTACAAAGTTATGAGAGAGATGGATATCAGCATGAGAAAGCATCTTCTTGGTGCTTCATCTGAAAAAAAACGAATCTTCCTTTTTGTATGTGGCCAGGAATCCATGTGGTAGCTGCATGGAGTTTGGCCCGTAGAAGAAAGAAAGAAAGAGGGAGAAAGGAGAAAAGAAGAAGGGAGAGTAAAGGACCAGAGACTAGATGGAAACACTAAATAAGTGTTCTGCAGTAAGTGTTGTTTCTGGTAGACTACATACCTGCAGTTCTACCAAGTGTGGGGCTATAAAGGAGCAGTAACACTTGTTTGAGTGCCACCATCTCTAGGCAGAGTCTGGATCTTTTTATTCCCACTGCCAAGCTCCACACTAGGACATTAGCAGGCAGGTAGTAAACGGTTTGCCCAGTGGAATCATGGGGGTACCCTGACATTCGTATTATGTGTTCTGTTAAATACTTATATTCTGACTGACTTGATCAAAAAGTGAAGTAAGTTTTTATTTTGTCCTGGCACCAGGTAAAGAGTAGATAAATATCTGCTAAGTGGATAAAAGAGAACACAATTAATTTGAATTTAAATCACCTGAGCATAACTCCATTAATATTTTTCTCATTGGCTTGATGCACTATCTGGATTGAATCTGTAACTGCATTGTTTTTCCAAATAAATTCATTAGATCTGTTTTGGGACTGCCAAAAACCTTTGAGATCACTTAGGCTATTTCACCAATATCATTTCAAATTTTCAAGAAAACTTGCAGGAAAATAAAAGATTGCCTCATTACAAGAAAAAAAAACTCCTTTAAGTGACTATTATTATTATTATTTATTTATTTTTATTTTTTTTTGCCTTTTGTCATCTTAGGGCCACACCCATGGCATGCGGAGGTTCCCAGGGTAGAGGTCTAATTGGAGCTACAGCTGCTGGCCTATGCCACAGCCACAGCCACGCCACATCTGAGTCGTGTCTGAAACCTACACCACAGCTCACAGCAACGCCAGATCCTTAACCCACTGAGCGAGGCCAGGGACCGAACCTGAAACCTCTTGACTCCTAGTTGGATTCTTTTCCTCTGAGCCACTATGGAAACTCCATCATCATCATCATCATCATCAGCAGCAGCAGCAGCAGCAGCATCATCATCATCATTATGCCGCTCAGGGCATCATCATCATCATCATCATCATCATTATGCCGCTCAGGGCACATGGAAGCTCCCTGGCTAGGGACCAAACTCATGAACTCACGCCACAGCAGTGACCCAGCCTCTGCAATCACAACTTGGGGTCTTTAACATGTTGCGCCCCGAGGGAACTCTTTTTCTTTTTTTTTGGCAGCCCCTGGGACATATGGAGTTCCCCGGCCAGGGATCCTGTCCAAGCTAGAATTGTGACCTACACAACAGTTGCAGCAACACAGGATCCTTAACCCACTGCCCTCCTGGGAAGGAACCTTCCTCCCTGCCCATGGAGGGAGGGGGAGAAAGGGAGAGAGAGGGAGAGGGAGAGGGGGAGGAGGGGAGGAGGGGAGGAGGAGGAGGATGGCACATCCATCCTGTTGTGCCACAGAGGGACTCCAACACAAGGGAACTCTTAAACTAAAATTATTGTGCAAAAAGTGTACTAATAGGAAAAAACTTGAATAGAGGCAATAGATTTTGGAACTAGATAGCATTTTGGTCTTCTAAAATGACTTTTTTTTTGTTTTTGTTTTTGTCTCTAGGGCTACACTTGCAGCATAAGGAGGTTCCCAGGCTATTGGTCAAATCGGAGCTGTAGCCACTGGCCAATGCCACAACCACAGGGATGCCAGATCCAAGTCACATCTGTGACCTACACCACAGTTCACAGCAACACCGGATCCTTAACTCACTGAGCAAGGCCAGGATGGAACCTGAATTCTCATGGATACTAGTCAGATTCGTTTCCACTGAGCCACAACAGAAACTCCTAAAATGACATTTTTTGTTCTTTTTTCCCCCTTTTTAGGGCCACACCTGCTGCATATGGAAGTTCTCAGGCTAGGGATCCAATCAGAGTTGCAGCTACCAGCCTACACACAGCAAGGCTGGGTCAAGCCCTGTCTGTACCCTATACTCTAGCTCCTACACTCCAGCTCTGGGGAACACCGGATCCTTTAATCCCCATCCTCATGGATACTTGCCAGGTTCTTAAACCATTGAGCCACAATGGGAACTCCTGTTTGTTTTAAATTAATATATGTTGCGTCTCTTACTATATGTCAGGCACAGTTCCTGGCAAGGAATGTATGTTTTATCACATTTAATGCTCACAATGATATGCAATACATGATATTTATCAGTGACTCCATCTTACACGTGAGGGATAGAGAAGTTGAGTAAATTGCCCAAGGTCACAGTCTGTAAACTGAAGAGCCTTTATTTGAATACAGGCAGTATGATTTCAGATTTCCAGCTCCTAAAGTCTCTATTGTTTTCTCAACTCTAAGATTCTGCGAATCTTTCCTTTTTTAAAAATTTTACTTGTCATTTTTTTAAGCGAGAACAATTACTGAAAATTTAAATAATTTTTTAAAAGATATCTTCTGGGGAAAAAACCCAGACTCTTTATAGAACAGAGAGCCTAATGAAGGGCTGGAAATACAAATGCCGTCCAGAAATAGTTAAAAATAAATATTTATCCTAACACCCTCCAATACATCCCGCAGGACCTCTTAACCCAATCTCCTCGAAGGGTGGGTGGGACTTCTGTGGCCTCGGGGGCCCGCGGCCCAGGCGCATGCTCAGAGCGCGGAACCGGCTCTGGCACGCCCGAAGCCCCGCCCACCCTGGCCGCAAGGGCTGCCGGGACGGCCCCCATCTTCTTTACGCGCGTCGGGCATTTGGCGGCGTTGGGAAGTCGGAACGTTGCTGTGGCTGTTAGTGACCCTGTGGCGCGGCTCTGTGGGACCGGGAACTTAAAGGTGAGCAACTCCGGGTAGCTAAAGAGATGAGGGTACAAAAGGGTCTGCTTTGCGTGGCGCGCGACGGCACGTTCTCTTTCCTTGCTGCCTCACGCTGGGTGCGTCCGCCCCTCGCCTTCCTCGCGTTCGGGCTGAGCGCCGCGTGGGCCGCAGCCGGAGGCGGCGCGCTGAGCTGATGGCGGGGAAGCGGGGCGCGCGGGGGGTGGGGTGCTGCGGGCCGCTACGAGGTGCGTTCCTCGCAGGAGCAGGGCGTGGGGTTCCCGCACTTGACTTGGGCCCAGGCGATTCAGTGGTTGCTTTGGGACAGGGATCTCCAGCGTTCTTTGGACGCGGGCTGCCCGCGTCCCCCAGTGCGTCTTTAAGATTTCGTATCTCCATCGCTTTCCTGTGTGGCCGAAAGCAGATGTTCGGCTGTGTAAGTTTGTGGGTAGGTTGGCGTGGGTTAAACGCCGAAGGGTTTTTTGGATCATGTGACACAGACTGGAGGCCGGGGAATGGGGGCCGCAGGCGTTCCCCTGGCGTCCCTTTTGGATTTTTATGGTCCTCATTGACTCACAAAAAGGCTTCGGAGGGAAATAGGAAAGTGTGGGTAATATTACACTTCTAGTTGTACATTCTGGGAAAGTATCTTGTGAAACGAAGTTCCAAAATTGGATAGGCCCGAGAAGTCTTAGGAGGACTGAATAGTTCTTTTATCTCACCCTTTTCTTTGTAGGGGACCCTACGTTACGGTAATAACTTAGAAATTGTGGTCGACAGACCAGTTCATAAGATTGACCATATTTTGTAATGAAATGTTACACTATATGAGATCTTCCATTGTGCATCCAGGTTGTTGTGTAGCAATTAGTGTGTACAAAATGATGCTTCCAAGAAGTGTACCAGTCACAATACATCATTAGAATTGATTAATGGCAAATATACTATTGAACAGTGTATTTGGATGGTTTAGTAGAGCACTAAAAACAAATGATTTGAAGTCAGAAGACTGTTATCCCTAGCAAACCAGCTTCACAGTTGGTATTGTCTGGGATTTTTTTTTTTTTTCCCTGCAGTGTTATTGTCGGAGATGTGAAACAGGAAACTGGCTGTAAGATTAACCAATATATTAGAAAATTAGTAGGCGTACTCCCAGTTTAATGTTGTTTTAAAGTCCCCAGGCTCTCAAATGACCATTTTTATATGTTCATTAACATTAACATGTAATCTAATTGTGACTGCGATGTTTGAATTCTTTTCATCTTAAAGTTTTGATGTATAATCTTGTTTGTAAGTTTTGGTAAGTCAGCTGTGATTAATTTCAAAAGAAATTCGACCCACACCAAACTGGACTGAGATCCATAGTAATACATTGACAGATGGTGATCTGTTTAAATCTAGTAATGGTTGGTGAGTGGCTGAATGGAGTTTTTCCCCCCAAAGCTTTCTAGATCATCTAAATGAGGATTAACCACTCACTGTTGTAGGAAGAAGATGGAACAGTGATTTAACTGAAAAGGGTGTAGATTATAGCTTTTCAGTTTTCTGTCAAAGTTTCTTTGGTTGGAATTTAATTGAGTAGAAAAATCGAACCTTTGAAATGAAAAAATAATGATTTTAGGAAAATGTTGGGATATGAATAATTTTAAAACTTTTTAAAAATGGTCTTGCATTTTATGTTAAAAAGTAAATAAATAACCTCTTTATGCCCATATGGGAAATTTTACAGATCGCCACAATGGCTGAAAATGGTGATAATGAAAAGATGGCTGCTCTGGAGGCCAAAATCTGTCATCAAATTGAGGTATGATTGTTGTATTACACTGCAAAAACAGGCTCTTTGAAAGGAAATTTTGGGCCTGAAAGCAAAAACAGAGCATTTAATTTCAGTATATTGACCATTTGGTGATTCGTTTATTCTAGGAGTTAGATAAACATACAATAGTATACATTTTTGTATAGATGGAGACATTTTCTGAAACCCAAGGACAAAAACCTTTCAAAAGATAACACTACAGACTAGTGTTATTTTTTTTGTGCTTTAGTTTTCTAGTCTCTAGAGTAGGGATAATAAATAGTAGTACCTTCATAAGGTGGTTGTGAGAATTATGTTGGTAAAATGTAAGACACTTGAAATAGTGCCCAGCATATAAGATAATATAAAAATCCTTTGTAAAGTATCTTCCCTGTTAAATAACAGTATTCTTTTTTTTTTTTTTTTTTTTTGGTCTTTTTGCCTTAATCTGGGGCCGTACCCGCGGCATATGGAGGTTCCCAGGCTAGGGGTCTAACAGGCGCTGTAGCCGCCAGCCTATGCCACAGCCACAGCAACACGGGATCCGAGCCGCGTCTGCAGCCTACACCACAGCTCACGGCAATGCCGGATCCTTAACCCACTGAGCAAGGCCAGGGATAGAACCCACAACCTCATGATTCCTAGTCGGGACGCTAACCACGGAGCCACAACGGGAACTCCAATAACACTTTATTCTTGAAGGTCCTAGTATTCTTTTCTGCCCAGTTAGTTCCTTTCAGTTATTGTGATTTTTTTTAACAGAATATCTCTTTTTAAAGTTCTCTTGGCATTTTTTTGAATTTAGTTATTTAAGTTGATGCTTTACAGTATCAATAATGGCATGTGGGAAGTTATCCCTTAATTTATTCCTGAGAAAATTCAGATGTATTATTTGATGGCTTTTTTTGCAACTCTCAGAACTTTTTTTTTTTTTTTTGCTACATGTGGAAGTTCCAAGGTCAGGGATCGAACCTTTGCCACAGTGACAACACCAGATCTTTAACCTGCTGTGCCACAAGAGAACTCCACATAATTTTAAAATTAAAAAAAAATTGGAGTTCCCGCTGTGGCTCAGTAGTTAACGAATCTGACTAGGAACCGTGAGGTTGTGGATTCGATCCCTGGCCTTGCTCAGTGGGTTAAGGATCCGGCGTTGCCGTGAGCTGTGGTGTAGGTTGCAGGCGCAGCTCGGATCCCACGTTGCTGTGGCTGGCGTAGGCCGGCGGCTACAGCTCCTGTTAGACCCCTAGCCTGGGAACCTCCATATGCTGCAATTGTGGCCCTAGAAAAGGCAAAAAGACAAACAAAAATTATTTTATGGCCACGCCCACAGTATATAGATGGATCCTTTAGCCTGGAATCCTTTGCCAGGCCAGGGAGTGAACCTGTACCTCCTCTGCAGTGACCGGAGATGCTCGGTCAGATTATTAACCCACTGTGCCACAATGAGAACTCCCTTTTGGGGTGGGGCACGTGTGTAGCATATGGAAGTTCCCAAGCTAGGGGTCCTAGGAGCTGCAGCCGATGGCCTGCACCATAGCCACAGCAACACCAGATCTGAGCCGCATCTGTGACCTACACCACAGCTTATGGCAATGCTGCATCCTTAACCCACTGAGCGAGGCCAGGGATTGAACCTGCCTCCTCATGAATACTAGTCAGATTTGTTTCCGCTTCGCCACAATGGGAACTCTTCCACTTTTTTTTTTAAGTTGCAGTTCTCTGTTACTTTAAATTTTGTGTTACACTTTTTTAAAACTAATTTCTTTATAATTTTGAAGAGAAGTCACAAGTTATTCTGTGTTTAATATTTAGAACAATACAAGAAAATGGGAGTTCCCTCTGTGGCACAGTGGGTTAATGATCTGGCTTGTCTCTGTGGAGGCCTAGGTTCTCTTCCCTCCACCAGCCTGGCACAGTGGGTTAAGGATCATGCATTGTTGCACCTGTGGCATAGGTTAAAGCTTTAGTCCCCGGCCCAGGAACTTCCATGTGCCACGGGTGTGGCTGAAAAGCAAAAAAAAAAAAAAAAAAACCACCAAAACCAAAAAGCTAATAATGTCTCTTCCACAACTTGCCATCTTTCAAATCTCGCTGTTGAGTGGGATTCTCACTCTTGAGTGCGATTCACAAAGCCTGATGAATGGCCACCCCTCAGTATATGGAGTTCCTGGCCCAGGGATCAAATTCGAGCTGCACGTCAGGACCTGAGCTGCAGCTGTGGCAACACTGAATCCTTAACCCAGTGCCAGGCCAGGGATCAAACCCTAGTCCCAGCAAGATGCACCTATTGCCCCACAGCGGGAACTCCTCATTCCCTATTTAATATGTAGGACATTTCCAATGTGTATAGTACCTTTTCCTTTTTAATAATTTTTTTAAAAGTGCCCTTTATCCATTTTACTATTTGGGTTTTCAGATTTCTTCTTCCTTGGTTTATAAGACGTATTAAACTTCTGTGTTTGTCTTTTAATTTTTTTTTTTTTTTTTTTTGCTGCTTTTGGCATTCCAAGTACTCATACTTGGTTGGGTCTTTCGTGTATACTTTTTTCTTTGCTTTTATACTGAGAAGGAATTTATCTGTTCTTTAACTTTTAAATACTCCTAATTTTTAAAAAATTAGAGCAATTAATTAGTTTATTTCAGTTTTTTAAATTTAACATCAATTCTTTTCATGCTGATTTGAAATAGGCTTTTCATATGATAAATCCTTAAATGTTTTTGTTTCAAGGTTTTCTAATCTCTTGATATATCTGTTAATATTTCAATTATCATTTTTAAATTTTAATCCCTTTAATTTGTATTATAAATATTTTATTATAGTGTATTTAAGTGAAAATGTTTATTGCCTGTTAAGTTTTGAGATGTATTTTTAGAGACTAGAATGGTGATATAATGGTAATTTTAAAATCTCTAGGATTGGTGTCAATATTATACAGTGCTCTAAAATCTGTTGTAATTATCTTACAGTATTATTTTGGTGACTTCAATTTGCCACGTGACAAATTTTTAAAGGAACAGATCAAACTGGATGAAGGCTGGGTACCTTTGGAGATAATGATAAAGTTTAATAGGTAAAAATATTTTTAAAATTATTAGATAAAGTTTAATAGGTAAAAATATTTTTAGAATTATTAGATTTTTCTGTTAACAGCAGTTGTACTACTAAGTCTTACAATGCTTTTGTATTTTTTTTTTTTTCAGGTTAAACCGTCTAACAACAGACTTTAATGTAATAATAGAAGCATTGAGCAAATCAAAGGCAGAACTCATGGAAATAAGTGAAGATAAAACTAAAATCAGAAGATCTCCAAGCAAACCCCTCCCTGAAGTGACTGATGAGTATAAAAATGATCTGAAAAACAGATCCGTTTATGTTGTAAGTAGACCTTTAACACATTTAATTATAAATAAATTTATTTAGAAAGGACATAGAATGGATAAGAATAAGAGCTTAGGATTATAGCTTCAGCACTTATTGTGTGTGCTTGGGCAATATTCTTAACCTCTCTCAGCCTCATATGCTCTCATAAGTGGGCATAATATTTACCTTATAAAACTGTTTTGAGAATTAAATGAAAGGAGTTCCCATGGTGGCTCAGTGGTAACAACTCAGCTAGTATCCATGAGGATGTAGGTTCCATCCCAGGCCTTGCTCAGCTGTGGTGTAGGTCACAGATGCGGCTTGGATCTGGCGTTGTTGTGGCTATGGCGTAGGCCAGCATCTACAGCTTCAATTCGATCCCTAGCTTGGGAACTTCCATATGCCTCGGGTGTGGCCCTAAAAAGACAACAACAAAAATAAATAAATGAAAAAATTCATATAGCATTGGACAAAATCTTTGGCATATTTTAAGGATCCAATGCATATCAACTATTTTTAGTATCAGCAAAAATTGATAGCTAATTTCTTTAGCATATTAATTTTTAAGTAGATTTTTTTATTCTGGAAAATTTCAGACATACGAAAGTAGATTGAGTATATAATGTACCACTACCCAACCTCAAGGTATTAACATGAGATAAATCTTATTTTATCCTTACACTAACTGGATTATTTTGAAGTGAATCCCTGATAAATGAGTCACTTCTATTGCACTGGTAACAACAGCTCTAATCATAGCTATTAAAACATCTAAGAGACAGAAAAATGTATATGTATCCTGGCTTCATTTCAAGACATCAGAATTTCTGACAGTTGTTCACTTGAGATATCATTTGTATATTTTTCATACTTTTCACAGAAAGGCTTCCCAACTGATGCAACCCTTGATGACATAAAAGACTGGCTAGAAGATAAAGGTGAAATACTCAATATTCAGATGAGAAGAACATTGCACAAAACATTTAAGGTACGATTGTATTATGTTACAGACTTTTTCTAGTTGGAAAATACATGGGATGTAACTTTAAAAAAAAAAAAAACAACTCTTACTTCCCCTTTTAATAGGGATCAATATTTGCTGTATTTGATAGCATTGAATCTGCTAAGAAGTTTGTCAAGACCCCTGGCCAAAAGTACAAAGACACAGACCTGCTAATACTTTTCAAGTAAGTCGTCTTTTTTGCTGATTTTTTTTTTTGTGGCCACTTCATTATCTGGAATTGACACACTGGGGTAAAGATTTAGAATAGTATTCCCTACAATGAGACCAGTATTTTTAGTATCCTTTGGCATCCTTTGAGAAATGCTTAAAGTTTCTCCGCAGAAACTACTAGTCCTTTGAGACTATAAGGAAGTGTTTGTTAGTATGTTTTCATTGTTAGCAATTAATAAAGGTACCTATTTTGCATCTAGAACTTATGATTAGGCTTGATGCTAAAATCTGAGCTTTTAGTGAGGTTAGAGAATAAATCACTGTGTAATTTTTAGATTATCTCTTGCTCTATCTCTATATGTACACACAGAGGTGTGTATATATGTGCCTATGTTTTTATATAGTATAAAGGATTATTTAATACAGGTTTGGATCATATTTAGGACATCCAGGACATAATTCCCTACTTTGCATTGCACAGTCTTCTAAATGGTACATAGTAAACATGATGGACTTAGAGATGCACAGTGGTAAGTCATACTGTCAGTGTTAAACTCTAAAAAGGATTTTTTTAAGTTGTGATTTTCATGATTCCTCTTATTCTTGGGTCTCAGATTTCAGAATTTTCTCATTTTGTGAAATTAACACTAAACTATGGAACAAAGTAATTGCATAACTTCTGGTTTACTTTTTTCTATACATAAAAATGAAAACCAGTGTGAGATTCTTAATGGATATAGAGTTTGTGATCATTGAAAATGTTCTGAAATTTATTAAAAGTTATAGTTGTTGCACAATTCTGAATATACTAAAAATCTTATACACTTTAAAAGGGTGAATTTTATGGCATGTGTCTATTATTTATCGGTAAACTATTATTTTTAAAAAGTAAAAGTAACTCATGTATTTTAAATTTATAAGTAATTATGTTGATAGAAAATGTACATTAATTCCTATGCCATATCTTAAATCATTCAAAGAAATTTGCAGTTTTTGTGTTCTTTTTTTTGTCTTTTTGCCTTTATGTAGAGCCGTACCTGCGGCATATGGAGGTTCTCAGACTAGGGGTCTAACAGGAGCTGTAGCTGCCGGCCTTCGCCACAGCCACAGCAACGTGGGATCCGAGCCACGTCTGCAACCTTCACAGCTCACTTCAGCGTAGCCTCTGTATTTTGTGCTGTTTTTTAAAAAAATTAGTTGATTTATAATGTGCCAGTTTCTGCTGTACAGTGGCCTCGCTGTGACATACACACACACACACTCTTTTTCTCATGTTATCTTCCATCATGTTCTATCCCAAAAGATTGGTGGGCTGTACAGTATGATCTCATTGGCTTATCCATTCTTATATTTTGTGTCCTTTAGGGAAGAGTACTTTGCCAAAAAAAATGAAGAAAGAAAGAAACATAAAATAGAAGCTAAATTAAGAGCTAAACAGTAAGTACATTGAGATAATCATAACATCTTAATTCCTTAAAGCTTTGACAAAGGTAAGGTTACTAGTTCTGGGAAGTGAAGCTGATGATGAGCTCTGAAATGAGCAGCAATAAGCCTTTCTTTTACTAGTGAAACATTGAGGCCTTAAGCTGCCTAGATAATCTGGGAGTCACATTGTGTTGCACTCTAGCATCAGACAGAAAACTTGAGGACTGGCTTTGGTTAAGTAGTTTAGTGATCATGATTAAGGTTTATCAGGTTATTTATTTATTTATTCATTTTGGCCATACCTGCGGCGTGTGGAAGTTCCCAGGGATGGAACCCACGCTACCTCAAGTGATAGTGCGAGATCCTTAACCCACTATGCCACAAGGGGAAACTCCAGGGTTTAACTTTTCTTCTTTGTAAAGTAAATGGAAATATTCTAATGATGTTTTTATTTGTAGACAGCAAGAAAAACTAAAGTTAGCAGAACATCCTGAAATGGTAAGTGTATATTATTGGTATCTAAGAAATCTTCAATTCAAAGTTATGAGAATAAAAAGCTTGAAGACATTTTAAAGAAAGCGTGTAAGCAAGTCTACAGTTATCATTATACTGATTGGGCAGATATTGCCTAAAATTACTATTTGTTGAAATAAAGTAAGTTAAAATCAGAAGCCACTATAGAACAAAGGATGGTAAAGGAAAATGCATGAACTACTTAGAGTACTTTGAAATATGAAAGAGCATTTTAGTTTCTGGCTTATTCCTTTATGTATATATATATAGAGAGAGAGAGAGTGATATAGTTCATGTGTGTTTATGTGTGTATAGAATGGTATATGTCATGTCTGGTTTGTGGTTTCTTTTAAAAAACTTACTGCCTTGTATATTTTTATAGAGAGCTCTAGAAGGAAAGATGGGCTGCTTGCTGAAATTTTGCGGTAACTTAGATGATCAAACGAGTAGAGAAGATTTACACAACATTTTCGCAAGGCATGGTGAAATAAAGTGGATAGACTTTGCCAGAGGAGCCAAAGAGGTTTGGATATTCATAAGCTTTTTAGCAATCAGCTAAAATCCATAGAAACTTACCTTTCAGAAGATGATGTTCGTAGAAGAAAGCAATTTTTTGTTAGTGTGTTTATGAAAATAGTTTCTACTTGATTATTTACCTTCTGTTTTATTATTGCTGTAACTGGATGTGATGTCTGATATTTTTTAATTATGCTATGAATAACTGCTGGAATTAGTGACTGTAGGTTTTGTAACTTCCTGATGTTCATTGAAACGGATGGTGGCAAGTAAGATTTGCAGGGTAGGAAAAATTATTTTGTGCGAGGGAATCACTGGGACTTAAAACTTCAAGGTGTGGCTTTTGTTTTTTGTCTTTGATGTAGGGAACAATTCTATTTAAAGAAAGAGCTAAGGAAGTACTGGCTAGAGCAAGAGATGCACATCACGGTAACCTACTAATAAAGAACAAAAGAGTGGTCTGGGAAGTACTAAGAGGAGAAATGGAAAGAAGAGCACTGAGAAAAATAATACATGATCAACAAGAATCCCTAAACAAATGGAAGACAAGAGGTCATTATTTCTGATTTTTCTTTTTTTTTTGAGTTTAACTAATTTGATTGGGTAAAATTTTTAATCGGTGTTAAAAGACATTGACAAGAGATTTAAGAAACGAGTGATTTCTCAATTATGTCTCTACAGGTCGCAGATTTAGAGGAAGAGGAGGAAGGGGAGGCGGTAGAGCTGGCATGGCTGGGTCTATGAGAGGAAGAGCACAGTTTCAGGGCAGGAAAGCTAGATTTGATCATTTTGATGACAGACGTGGTCCATTTGGTGGTAAGTTTTTACAAGTCTTTTGGTACTTTGAGAAATCATTTGTGAGAGAGAATAGCAATGTGGTTTTACAGCTTCTGTGGAAGTGATGTTCTCAGATTTATGATTGATCCTTGTGTGCTGGTTAAGTATGGAAAATAAAGATATTTGGAAGGTAAGTTTAGAGGGGTCTATAGTAAAGAAAAAGCCTTTACTCATTGGTGTAGGAAAGTTGTGCTAATCTTGTTAAACAATTATTTTTGATAGTTATGTTCAATATTAAAGTGGAGTAATTAATGCTTACAGTGAACTTAACGAAAATTAATTATCATATAGGACGAATAAAAAGAACAAGAGAAGAAAGAGACGACCGTATACCACCAAAGCAACGGAAGAGAGCAAAACGGGCCAGATACCATTAGTTTAGTAAACAAAAATTTTTTTATTCATTTTAATTAGATTTTAAGCTGCTTTTGTCTTTGAAGGCTTTAAAAAAGAAAACCGAATTAGGTCCACTTCAATGTCCACCTGTAAGAAAGGAGATTTTTGGTTGTTGTTTAACTTGTCTTTTTGTTATGCAAATGAGTATTTTTTTTTAAATGTATAGTTCTGTTTGTGTTTTTTCAGATGATTCAAATCAAAAGGAACATTCTTCCACTAAATTGCCTTTGTAATATGAGAATGTATTAGTACAAAAGTAATAAAATGTATACTGCATAAAAATAAACAGTTGATTTTTTTATTTTCGTTCCCAAAGCATTTGAGAAAGTATTCTATCTTCTAACTGGCTCTCTGTATTTACTCAAGCAACTTGATAATGTTAGAAATAATTACGTATTGCCAAGTTTTTCGATACTGAATGTAGACAAACCAGAATCAAGAAACTTACTGATTTTTTCTTATGAAACGTGTATGATGCTGGCAGGTCATATCGCAGCTCTATAAAACAAAAGCCACCCAAGGATAAAAACTGTATTTCCAAACATTTACCACCCTTGACTTAAAAGAATTTAAGGGAGCCCTAAATGCTAATAAATAAACATTTTAGACCAGTCCCTTTAACCAAAATTTGATAAAAGCACATTAAAATGTATCCTATGAAAATATAGTACCTTCCTATTTTTAATTTTCTGAATAATCTGAAGCTACCAATTTCATAACCATGCTTATTTCAAAAATTTTTGGTCTTGATTTTAGTAATGATAATAAGTAGCTAACTATTTTCCCACCAAGCTCTTAAATGAAAACCCGCTTTTTTTTTGTTGTGGTAGTGGTTTTTTGGTTTTGTTTGGTGTTTTTTTTTTTTTGTTGTTTGTTCTTTTTTGGCTGCACCCTTAGCATGTGGAAGTTCCTGGGCCAGAGATCAAACCCATGCCACGGCAATAACCTGAATCACAGCAGTGACAACTTGTGCTGGATCCTTAACCCTCTGGGCAACCAGGGAATTCCAAAAACCCACTTTTCATATTCTTCTAAAGGATAACGTAGGTCCTCCAAACTTAGTAGATCAATTTTAGAGAGAGAGCAGTTAAGTCTACCTACTTGTGCTTCACATCTTGGAATAGATTCTAACTCTGTAAATCACATCTCTCAAATTTTAATATGCATTCAAGTCAAATCCTGTTGAAGTGCAGATTATCATTCAGTAGGTCTGTGTGGAGCCTGAAGTTCTGCAAGTCTGACAAGCTCCCAAGATACGTCAATGCTGATGGTCCACATTTGAGGACAAAACGGAGTAGTAAGGCTCTGGCTTGCTCTGCTACTCCTGGAACTGTTCTAAGGTCTCCATGTTGCATATTATACCTTAAACTAGGTATGGAATGACAATACTGAATATAATACGAAGACAGACTTTTACACATTATATTACTAATTATTATGATCTAGTTATGTGGTTAACACTAGAGTGCTAATCTAGTCAGTTTATTACTGTGTAAAAGAATTTCCCCCTTATTGTATTCTTATTTCAGGCTTTTCAGAATTAACTTGGATTGTAGTTAGCTTCTAGTTAATATGCTTTTCCCCTGTTAATGTTTATGAATATTATCCAATTTACTAATAAAAATGTATCAAACATGATTTACATAGTGTGGATGATTATACTCTATTCTCCCATCCCCACCCCAACTAAAAACAAAAAAGCTCCATGTTATTTGACTCCAGAGAATTAGAAAATTGAAATAAAAAGGTAATCTAGTGGTATTTTCCAGGAATGGATTTCAAACTAAGGACTGACAAACTCAAAGCCCAAGCTTAAGTCACAGTGATGCTCTCTAGAGTTCTGTCTACACCTGGAAGGAACAAATACTTGGGTACCATTAAAAGTTTTCAGTAAAATACATAAATTGGGACAATCTCGGGCAAACTCCATTTCCAACCACACACATTTTGTGATATTAAAATATATGTTCTACAGTATCTTTTCTGGTTAGGCTAATGCATGTTTGCCTCCTTAAGATAATGAGGGTTGATAAATACTTTGTGAGAAACTTAAAAATCATCTTACCTGCAATAATATCTATCTTGATTTTCCACTCTGCAGCCTTCTTTTGAATATGCTGAACATAAATAACATGTTAATGTGAGTTTATCTTTAAAAATTATTTAGTCTTTTTAAGGCTACACTCACTGCATTTGGAGGTTCCCAGGCTAGGGATCCAGTTGGAGCTATAGCTGCCGGCCTATGCCACAGTCACAGCGACGCGGGATGAGCCACATCTGTGACCTACACAACTCATGGAACGCCAGATCCTTAACCCCCTGAATAAGGCCAGGGATCCAACCTGTGTCCTCATGGATGTTACTCAGATTTGTTTCCAACGAGCCACGAAGGGAACTCCTAAGTTTTGGGTTTTTTTTTTTTTTTACTAGACTAAGTTTTCAAGCTTTAAAAATTTCATCAGACTTTAAACTCTTAAAGTGTTTCAACTGGATAATAATATTTTCAAAATAAACCAAGCCATTTAATAATCTGAACCAAAGTACATAATTAAATCTAAGTAATTAGGCTATTTCAGAATTCCATCAAAATGCTTAATATACTCCTGGTTTTTGGAGCATTACTTGCCATCAATATATACAGCTCTCATAGAAACCATCCTGCAGAGATCTGTGTCCACGGGCAGTTCAGTGGCATTAGTTAAATTTCTGGACCCACACAACCTACATTTGAACTGAAGCTTTGTTACTTATTTATATAACCATAAGTAAATTTCTCATTCTTTCTGTGCTTCAGTTTATTCACCTGTTAAATGAGGATAATGGTATCCCTCATTAGACTGTTGTAGAATGGGAAAAGTGCTTTGGAACTGTGGTGGCCTACAGAGCCAGTACTAAATGTTAGCTATTTCTAGGTCTAATCATTTTGAACCACCTCATAAAATTCTTGGTTACTAATTTGTTATAAAAACTGCTTTATGAATTAAAATATACAATACTCTAACAATACAAATGGGAAAAAGTCCATAATCTAAATAAGATGTAAATTTTCTAGAAATACCATAGTAGAGATAACATTTGGTATAAGCATTCTTTTCATGTTGGTAGTGTTCATAGTACTCAAGTTAATCGATAAGATACTTCTCCCTAAATTTGACGTTCACACATTTCCTTTTTAAGAAAATAGTGACAATATGTGCTTGCAGTCTTTTTTTTGGGGGGGGGGGGCATGTCCCTGGCATGCAGAAGTTCCCAGGCCAGGGCTTGAACCCCAGCCACAGTAGTGACAACGCCACGTCCTTAATGTTGAATCCTTAACTGCTAGGCCACCAGGGAACTCCAGTCTTTTCTTGAATTTATAAGTAACCTCAGTTCTGGGCATATGTTTTCCACTATTTTGAGATGTAGAATTTCTGCATAAGGATATAAACAGATAAGGTTTGATCCCTGGCTGCTCAGTGGGTTAAGGATCTGGTGTTGCTGCAAGCTGCAGCTCTGACTGGACCCCTAGCCATAGGTGTGGCCCTAAAAAAAAAAATTATAATTTAATGGAAGCCTAGGATCCTTGACAAATTTTTGAGAAAATTATTATTTTTTTTCCTATCTGAGCCCTAAGATTAGTGAAAAGAGGTTTCAAAAGTTTTTTTGGTTTTCTTTTATCTTTTTAGGGCCAACCCACAGCATATGGAAGTTCCCAGGATAAGGAGCTGTAGCCACTCACCTACACCACAGCCACAGCAATGTGGGATCTGAACCATGCCTACAACCTAGACCACAGCTCATGGCAATGCCGGATCCTTAACCCACTTAGCAAGGACAAGGATCAAACCTGCATCCTCATGGATACTAGCCGGGTACATTACTGTTGGGCCACAACAGGAACTTTAGATTTTGCTGCTTAATGGTACTTTCTACTGGCATATCTTACTTGGTTTGCATAAACTGTATATGAGTAATATAAAATTCATGTATGTGCAGAAAAGTTCATAGCAGGCTTAACTGCTTTATCCTTACAAAGGTCTGCATATAAGTTTGGCCTTTGGCTGGAGTATGGGAACTTTGATTTGGTAAAATCACTCCACCTCCCTTAATTGATAACAGTGGCTCACTGTGCTTAAACTGTTCATGCTGAATACCTGTTTTGCTACTGAGAGTGTGAAATTTGGGTGTGTGTCGGGGTGGGAGTGGGGAATCCTTATATGATCAGTCCCCAATAAAAACTCTTGGTACCAAGTCTCCAGTGAAATTCCCTGATTGACAAAATTTCAAATGCCTTGTCACAAAAATTCTTTGCTAGATGAATTAAGTGCATCCTCTGTCACTCCACTGGGATAGAACTCTGGAAGCTTGCACCTGGTTTCTCCTGGACTTCAACCCATGCACCTTTCCTTTTGCTGATTTTGCTCTGTATCCTTTAGTTGTAATAAATCAGTCATAAGTATGACTGTATACTCAGTCCTATAAGACCCTTATGGGAGTTCCCATTGTGGCTCAGTGGTTAATGAACCCGACTAGGAACCATGAGGTTGCGGGTTCGATCCGTAGCCTTGTTCAGTGGGTTAAGGATCCAGCGTTGCCGTGAGCTGTGGTGTGGGTTGTGGATGCGGCTCGGATCCCGCGTTGCTATGGCTGTGGCGAAGGCCGGTGGCTACAGCTCCTGTTAGACCCCTACTAGCCTGGAAACCTCCATAGGCCGCGAGTGCGGCCCTAGAAAAGGCAAAAAGACAAAAGAAAAAAAAGACTTCCTTATGAATCATCAAACCTGAGGATGGTCATGGGGACCTCCTCAACATACGCTTTTTAAAAAAATTAATCCTTTTAGGACCACACCCATGGCATACAGAGGTTTTCAGACTAAGGGTTGAATCAGACTCATAGCTGCTAGCCTACACCACAGCCACAGAAATGCCAGATCGGAGCTGCATCGGTGACCTATGCCTTAGCTTGCGGCAACACCAGATCCTTAACACACTGAGTAAGTCCAGGGATTGAACCCGCATCCTCATGGATACTAGTCGGATCCTTAACCTGCTGAGCCACAATGAGAACTCCTAGGCTTTTAGATACCAATAATTACTGGTGTTTGTTTTCACTTACTGAATGGGGATTTATTTACCAGTAAACTCATGTTATGTTCTGCTGCTTACCTATATGTACCACTAATTGTTGGCAGTATACAGGCATACCTTGGAGATATTATAGGTTCAGTTTCAGACCACTGCAATAATGTGAATATTGTGAGTCACCTGAATTTTTTTGTTTCCCAGTATGTATAAAAGTTCTGTTTGTACTATACTATAATCTATTAAGTGTGCAAACGCCTTAGGTCTTTAAAAAAGTACATATCTTAATTAAATGCCAAAACTATTATAATAGTAATATAAAAGATCACAGGAGTTCCTGCTGTGGTGCAACGGGATAGGCAGGGTCTCTGTAGAGCTGGGTCACAGGTTCAATCCCTGGCCTGGGAACTCCATATGCTGTGGGGTGCCCCCCCTTCCAAAAAAAAATAACATAATCATAACAAATATATTACAAGAATTACCAATATGTGGCACAGAGATATGAAATGAGCAAATGCTGTTGGAAAAATGACCCTGACAGACTTGTCTGATAAAGAGTTGCCACAAACTTTCGATTTGTAAAAAAGTACGTTATCTGCACAGTGCAGTAAAGTGAAGGGCAATAAAATGTAGTATGACCATATATATATATTTTTTAGCTATGTAACTTTAAGGGTTGTTAGATTACCATATATTCAGAATTTATTGTTTCCAAGTGAGTTCTTAGTACACTGTATTTACACAAATAAAATATTTCTCCTACAAAACTGCTTTAAAATCTCAATACATGTATGATGTAAAATAATAACAGGAGTTCCCATCATGGCTCAGCAGTAACGAACCCAATTCGTATTCATGAGGATGTGGGTTTGATCTCTGGCCCCACTCAGTGGGTTAAGGATCCAGGGAGTTCCCGCCGTGGCTCAGCAGTAATGAACCTGACCTGCATGAGGTCACGGGTTCAATCCTTGGCCTTGCTCAGTGGGTTAAAGATCTGGCACTGCTGTGAGCTGTGATGTAGGTTGCAGACATGGCTTGGATCCTGTGTTGCTGTGGCGTAGGCCAGCAGCTGCAGCTCTGATTCACCTAGCCTAGGAATTTCCATATGCTGCAGGTGCAGCCCTAAAAAGACAAAAAGAAAAAAGATCCAACATAACCCTAAGTTGTGGTGTAGGTTGCAGAGGTGGCACAGATCTGGCGTTGCTGTGGTTGTGGTGTATACTGGCAGGTACAGCTCCGATTTGACCCCTAGCCTGGGAAATTCCCTAAAGAGCAAAAGTAAAATAAAATAAATTATATAGAATATCATGATTTGAACTTACTTCTCTTGTTGAGGATTTGTGTAAAGAATATACTGCTGTTCTTGCCATTTCCAAGGCAGTCTTCAGAAATGCTATATCTGTCCCTGTTAAGTAGAAAAAAACTCCTATTTACATTATATACCTGTTATCAAAATAGAAGATTAAATGAATACTAGGTATTTAGAAACATTTTTTTCGAAATTCAAAATAGCCACTTCGGTAACAAGACAGAGTACAAATAACCAAGATATCAAAATATCTTTTATGGTTGATAGAATAAAACCAGAATTACACTGTCTTGTATAAATGAAGGTAAAGTAAAAATTTTAATATTATACTCCAATTAATGACTTTCTAAGAGGGCAGAAGGGAACAAAGTAATAATCAGAATGGTGGGGGCAGGTGGAGGGAGGACTTTTTATTTTATTTATTTTTTATTTTTAGGGCCACACCCACAGCATATGGAGGTTCCCAGGCTAGGGGTTTAATTGGAGCTACAGCTGCAGGCCTACTCCACAGCCACAGCAATGCAGGATTCAAGCCATGTCTGCAACCTACACCATAGCCCAGGGCAACACCAGATCCTTAGCCCACTGAGCAAGGCCGGGGATCAAACCTGCATCTTCAAGGATGCTAGTTATATTCGTTTCTGCTAAACCACGATGGGAACTCCAAAGGAGGACTTTTTAAACTATGCCTGTCTTTTCCTCTCTTTATTGACTTCCTAACCTCCTTTCTCACAAAATACATAAAATAAACAGCCACAGTAAATCACTGTTACTATGGACACAGGGTGAAACCTTCAAATTTTGAGGCATTAAAAAGAGGTTCCAAAGGTATAAAATCATTAATAGGATTCATAAGGATTAGGTAAATCATTCTAGAAAGCAGATGAAGTGTAAATAACAAGTGAATAAATTTGTTCATTTAGCACAAATTTATGGAAAACAAAGACTGAAATATTCAATACCCTAGCCACGCATTAAACAAATTGAAATTGTAATAACTATACAGGTAAGAGATTGGTTTATTTAACCAACAGTGATACAGTCACTTAAGCCCCCAAAATTATCAATGTGAAAATGGTTTTTAAAACTTGCTTTTCTGCAAAGACACCAGTATACCTGATTCTTGTTACTAACCTTTATTATTTTTGGTCCCAAAGGGAGGATTCATAATTACTGTATCAAATGACTTGGACATTTTGTTAGATAATGAGCACACGTCACACTGAACCATGTCAACATTTGTTAACTCAAACTCTTCTATATTCCTATTAAATATTTCCAGCGCATCTTCATCTACGTCAAATCCAACACACAACCTATAAATACAACAGAGAAAAAGTGACTACTATAGCTCCCAAGTCAAAACACAACAAAACCAAAACCATTTGTCTTTTAACCCAACTGGCCAAGTGACAGTGAGTGTTGCTTTTCAACGCATGATTTCCCAGTGAGTCAGGAGTTGGAAACTCAGTTTTATATAAAAGAAAGCATCTAACTGGTGCTGTTACTGTTTGTTTTTTAAACTTTGTTTTGATGTTCAGCCCATTCAAAATGTACTATTATTTTTGGGGGGCCTTTTTTTTTGGTTTTTTAGGGCTGCACCCGCAGGACATATTCAGGTTCCAAGGCTAGGGGTCAAATTGGAGCTATAGCCGCTGGCCTACACCAGAGCCACAGTAACTCAGGATCCCAGCCATGTCTGCAACCTACACCACAGCTCACGGCAATGCCAGATCCTTAACTCGCTGAGTGAGGCCAGGGATTGAACCCATGTCCTCATGGATACTAGTCAGGTTCATTAACCGCCGAGCCACGACGGGAACTCCAAAATGTACTATTAGATTCTTGCTCCTCTCATCTCATACTGCAGAGTCCCATAATCATCCCATACCCAAATAGTGTATACTAGAACACATACCCTGCTCCTAGCATTGCAGTTCCGATGCTAAGCACTCCACAGCCACATCCTAGATCTGCAACCACTTTATTTTCAATGTCATCATATGTATTGTGGATTGTATAGAGCATACATGCTAAAAGATGAAAAAAACATATTAGGGAATAAATAGGCATGTTGACCAAAATCCAATTCGTGTAAATGATTCTTTGTAAAACAATGTCTTGCATTATTTAGTCCCCCCCAAATGGTGTTCTAGATTATTAAAAAATAATATAGTAACTTGCTATGTAGTAGGAGATCCATAAATAGGATGATAATACATACCAGTGGTTCCCCCAAACTAGTCTCTGCTGATAATTCCAAGTATGACCAAAGTTTAAGGTAAAATGAGAAAAATAAGGTCAGTTTCCACAACCTGTTCGAAACATTGCCATATACATACACCAGTTTTTTTCTTTGATGTTGAACTATTTCTATAAAAGGATGGTAAGGGTAAATAGGTTTAAAAAAACATCCTTGGAGTTCCCCTCATGGCTCAGTAGTTAATGAGCCCAACTAGTATCCACGAAGACACAGATTCCATCCCTGGCCCTGGTCAGTGGGTTAAGGATCCCATGTTGCAGTGAGCTGTGGTGTAGGTTGCAGATGCGGCTCTGGATCCTGTGTTGCTGTGGCTTAGGTCCACTTCAAACCCTAGCCGGGGAAACTCCATATGCCGTGGATGCAGCCCTAAAAAGACAAAAGACAAAAAAATAAATTAAAAAAAAAATCCTTCCTGGAGTTCCCATCGTGGCTCAGTGGTTAACAAATCCAACTAGGAACCATGAGGTTGCGGGTTCTATCCCTGGCCTTGCTCAGTGGGTTAAGGATCCGGCGTTGCCGTGAGCTCTGGTGTAGGTAGTAGATGTGGCTCGGATCCTGCGTTGCTGTGGCTGTGGTGAAGGCTGGCGGCTACAGCTCCTTTTAGACCCCTAGCCTGGGAACCTCCATATGCCGCGGGTGCGGCCCTACATAAGTCAGAAAGACAAAAAAAAAAAAAAAAAATCCTTCCTTCTCAAAATATAAACTTGGCAACTCTATCGGTTTCTAAAATTGTGAAATTTTACTGATCTGTGAAACTTTTAAGTCTGGGAACTAATAATAGGAACAAGCATTAACATTAAAACAGAACTTTTTTGCAGTAAGTTTGTCATCATAATACAGGTACCATTAAGTTCAAGCTGGAATGGGAAAGGAAAAAGCTACATCTACAGTACAGCCTTTAGACACATATATTCATGATCTATAGATACATATATCCTACCAGTGAGAGCAGAAAGAGAACTATTGAGGAGCAGAGCAGAAGCTTCTGAGATGGGAAAGAGATCTCTCAAATTCACGAAGGTGTGGAATATGAAGTAGGTTAAGCACGAATACTCCACTGATATCTCCCTGTGGATATCTGAACTCACCAAGGGCTGCTGGCCATCACTGATGCCCCAGGACCCAGAGGTTTCATTAAAACCCTAATTACAGGGATGTCTCAAGGTGACTGTGCTGTTCTAGTTATTGCTGCAGGTGTTAGTGACTTTGAAGCTAGTATTTCAAAGAATTAGCACAACCATGTGCATATGACACTCGGGGGTTTGAAACAACTGATTGTTACTTGGGGCAAAAAAAAGGGATTCCACTAAGAAACCCTACAGCCAGAATACATTAAGGAAATCATTATCTAAAAGTGAGATAACTGGTCTGTCTTACTCCAGACACAATTTTGTGCCAATTTTTGGTTGGAATTAAAGACTATAACATTGGGGTTAAGTGCAGGTATACACATTTTTTCCTTGATTTTTTTTTGGGGGGGGATTTCTCCTTGAACATAGCCCCAACAAATTAATTTACTTGACTCTTCCAATGACTTTGGTAATGTTCATTTCTTTTTTGTTGTTGTTGTTAGGGCCGCACCTGCGGCATATGGAGGGTCCCAGGCTAGGGGTCTAATCGGAGCTGTTGCTGCCGGCCTATGCCAGAGCCACAGCAATGCCAGATCCGAGCTGTGTCTGCAGCCTACATCACAGCTCACGGCAATGCCAGATCATTAACCCACTGAGTGATGCCAGGGATCGAACCCGCAACCTCATGGTTCCTAATCGGATTCGTTTCCACTGTGCCACAATGGGAACTCCGGTAATGTTCATTTCTTTTTTTTTTCTCTTTTTTTGGCTGCCGGCTGGCATATGGAGTTCCCTGGCCAGGGATCAGATCCAAGCCCCAGTTGCAACCTACCCAGCAGCTGCCCCCCAACACCGTATCTTTAACCCACTGTGCCCACCAGGGATCCAACCTACATCCCACTGTCTCCAAAGCCTCGGATGATCTCGTTAGGCCAAAGTTATTCTACAGCGGAAACTCCAGTAACGTTTATTAAATACAAACGGTTTTTCCTGTGCTTTTACACTTCCAGTATCAATCTCTCACATCGTGCAATACAGCTGATTTTCAGATCAATTGTTAAAATTGAAATGCATCCTCATCTTTATATAGCACCTATTCTGGATTTGTTAAAACTGTCTTTCTGCTACCAACTGTAGTATTTATTTCTAGGGCAGAGTATAGCGCATAGGAATCCTTGAGCTGGCAATCTGTTGCACTAGGAAATTGATCCTTATTTAGCAAATAATTTACTGAGCTCCTAAGTAGTTCAAGGAATTCTTCTAGGAACTGGGAGTTATGTAAACAAGACCAGCACATTTTTGCCCTTAAGGAGTTCAAAGTGTAATGAGAATGACAAATAATTAAAAAGATGTCTGACAGTGTTAAGAGGTATGCAGAAAACCGAACAGTAAAATAATAGTCTTGGGCGTGCGTCTTTGGCCTCTCTAACGCAATAAGTAATCTTAAAGCAGAATTTTTCTAGACGTTCCCTGTATCCAAATAACTTCTATTTTCATTATGAAGTGAACAGACAGGACTAGCGCGCGAAACCAGGGCGTGAACATCAGCCGCCCTACCTGCAATGTGTGGCCTGGTTGGATACTGTTCTAGAAGTAGCTTGGGCTTTTCGAATCCATCCACCTGTTGCAGGCGACTTTCTAGTTCCTTAAGCCTTAATTTCTTCATTTTTTAAAAACTGTGCAGAAGGTTTAACGGCGCTGGATGTGCAGAGAAACTTCACCTGGATCTCTTCCCCAACCCTAATCCCTTGCCCCTTTCAGCGCAGCTGGATGAGAGCCAGACAGGGAACGCAGGACGCGAAAGGTGCACCAGGCCCAGGCGGTTCCCGCTCTTCTCCGGAGCCAGCTCCAGGGTATCCCGTACGGATATAGCCGATATATCTGGCAAGCGTAAACAACAGACTCGCTTAAGGACGCGAGGGCTCCTCAAGCGGTGGGCCAGCACTTTCAGAGGCTGCTCTTGCCTCAGCCGGAAGTGCAGCTGCGCACGCGCAAGCGCACACTCAAACGCGTCCGCTACACGGCCGCCGGCTCCCAAGCGGCAACCGCGGCCCAGCGCAAGGGTTCCGCCGGCCGGAAGCGGCATTTCGACCTCCATCGCCGGGCGGTTTGGGACGCCGTGAGAGCTCACCCCTTTCGCAGGCCCTGCGGCGTTGCAGGGCCTGCCCCGTCGCAGGCCCTGCCCCTTCGCCTATTGCGAGGCCGCTACCCTCTAATTTTTCCTTGAGTATCATGAGGCCCTCAAAGGAAAAGGGTTAGAAAGAGAGTGAAAGTGAGGATGAGAGTCATGGTCACTTTGTTTTAATGCCCACTGTGGCCCTCTCTGCCGCCTGGCTCTTAAGGCCCCTCTCAAAAAGTAGCAACCCCCACACTCGCCTTTGCTTTTTTTGCCATTTGCATTTTCCTTCTTTGTTTACCTCTTTTCAGGTCAGTTGTGTCACTTACCTAACCTCTCACAAGATGTGATGTCAGAGAAGCCCAAACAAAAGAGAAATTAGATTAAAGAATAGGAAGTGGTTGGAGTTACTGTTGTGGCTCAGCGGAAACCCAACTAGGATCCATGAAGACGGGGTACAATTCCTGGCCTCGTTCAGTGGGTTAAAGATCCAGAGACACTGCTGCGGCTGTGTGTGGTGTAGGCCGGCAGCTGCAGCTGTGATTCCACCCCTAACCTGGGAACTTCCGTGTGCTGCAGGTGCGGCCATAAACCAAAAAAAAAAAAAAAAAGTAGGAATCGGTATCAAATGCTGGAAAGAAGTGGAAGTCGTGGGTCAGCGGTTAGCGAACCCGACTAGCATCCATGAGGACGCGGGTTTGATCCCTGGCCTCCCTCAGTAGGTTAAGGATCGCGTTGCTGTGATCTGTGGTGTAGGTTGCAGACGCGGCTTGGATCCCGAGTTGCTGTTGCTGTGGCTGTGGCGTAGGCCAGGCGTAGGCCTGCGGCTACAGCTCTGATTGGAACCTCCATATGCCGCAAGTGCGGCCCTAAAAAGACAAAAAAAAAAAAAGACCAAATGCTAAAAAGAAGTTAGCCTTTCACAGAGTAGGAGCAGAAGCCAAACTGCAGTGGATTGAGGACTTAAGTGGAAGCGTTGCTGAAACTTGCTCGGCCTCTGTCTGAAACGGTATACAATCTGCTAAGTCTTTTGTGTTCTGAAGTAAAAGACTTTTCCTTTAGGCTTCCAGGCCTCCCCTCAGTCTCAAAAGGCTGACACAAGAATTAATGATTAGAAAATATTGTTAGAGCTAAAAACTAGTTAAAACAGCCTCCATGGTATCCTGTCCTGCCTTGGCCCAAGAACTTACTCTAACTGGCTTTTCACCTACGATTTCTTCCTTGCTTAACTGATTTCTTTTACTAATGTTTATTTTTCAGTTAGAATTATATTGCACGTAGTGTTTTATTGCACCTATTTTCTTTTGTAGTTGGAACACCCCTAACACCCCTCCCTGAAAGCAGTATTCTTTCCGGAGAAAAGGTTATAAACAACCAGAAAACCATCATTGGACCCTCTGATGCAGGCCTTTATGTCTCTGAAATGATCTGTGGAGGGAGAATAATGCAGACACCTTGATCAATAACCCTGTCTTTTGAGCTAGACCTATATTTTTATTTTATTTTATTTTATTTTTTGCTTTTTAGGGTGGCACCCTCAGCATATGGAAGTTCCCAGGCTAGGACTCAGATTGGAGCTACAGCTGCCAGCCTATGCCATAGCCACAGCAACAATGGATTCAAGCTGAGTCTGGGACCTACACCACAGCTCATGGCAATGCAGGATCCTTAACCCACTGAGCCAGGAATCGAACCTCATCCTCATGGATCTTACTCAGGTCATTAACCGCCAAGCCACAAAGGGAACTCCCTGGGTTTAACCTATAAAACCTCTTGCTATCCCCTCTCAAGGCAGGACACAGATTTGAGGAGTTAGTCTGCTGTCGCCTCCTTCGCTTGGCAAGGCAATAAAGCTGTTCTTTCTGCTTCACCCAAAACTCTGTCTCTGAAACCTAATTGGTATGGTTATACATACGGAGGCCGCGTTTTGGCTACATGTCCACTGGAGCAGAATAGAAATGTGAGACAGAGTTTGGGGTGAAGGAGGAAAAAAAGAGATTGTATTGCTTTGCCAGGCAAAGGAGGTCACAGCAGGCTAATGCCCAAAAAACTGTGACCCCTCATTGGGAGAGAATAGGAGGTGGTCTTAAAAGTTTTGGAGTGAAAAATGAGGCCACAGGTAAGGATTAGGGTAGATGGAAACTTGCATTCTTCAAAGCTGGTGTTTAGTGGCCCCAGGACTGGTTCTGGTGGTCTCCCTTCTCTCTGGAATGAAAAATGCTTCATCAAGTAGTTAACATCTGTCATTTGTTTGGGGGGGGGTTAATTCTGAAGAACTCAAATATATTGTTATGTTTATTCCTTGGGGGAGAACCAGGACCCTGCCCCAAGGCTACACTATTTTTTTCTTGACTGTTCCTTCCTTGTTTCTGATCCACTCCCTTCCCTGATAAACAGCTATTTGAATCTGCCCTTTGGAATCCTGGGAAAGTCATGGAGGATAAGAAATGGAGGACACAAAAAGGCTTTAGTGCCCAGGAACCCCACGGGGCCCTGCTTAGTTTCAAAAGTTAAGGAAGTTAAAAAAAGTAAATGTGAACAATTCTTAAGAAAAGCAGCCACTAAAAGAAGTGTGAGAATGGTTTCTGTTTAGTAAGGCTGGGGGAAGCTTTTTATTTTTTAATTTAATCTTTTTTTTTTTTTGCTTTTTAGGGCCACACCTGTGGCCTGTGGAAGTTCCCAGGCTAGGGGCCAGCCTGTGCCATAGCCACAGCAACGCCAGATCTGAGCCTTGTCTGCAACATACACCACAGCTCACAGCAACATCGGGTCCTTAACCCACTGATCAAGGCCAGGGATCCAACCCACGTCCTCATGGATACTAGCTGGGTTCTTAACCCACTGAGCCACAATGGGAACTCCACTTTTATTTTTTTTAAATTTTTTAATTGATAGAAGGATTCATGGACTTATCTAAGTTCATATATATTAGAGATAGTAGAAAATGCAAGAAAGAGGCTATCGGGTAGAGTTAGGATCCTAAGAAGGAAGGATCCAGTGCTTTAAGTGAAAGGGCTTGCCCTTAATTTGGGGAATGGAGCCTTCTTTTCATTATGAAAGGAAGAAGAGTAGGAGTGGGTAGATGACGATGAAGCAGAGGAAGTGCTGTCCGAGGCTGCTCCTTCCTATGAAGAGTGGAATTCAAAGTTATCTGTTATGAAGATCAAATGAGTTCATACATGTGACGTTCTTGGCACATAAAGTAAGTACATAAAGTTCTTTGTCATATAACAAATGCAAATAAATATTTGGTGGTGGTGATGGTGGTTGAGAGGGAGGAGCTAGAGTAAGTAGTTTGAGCTAAATGGATGATGCAGGCTAGCCAGATATATGGAAGGACAATTGACCCATCCGAGGAAAAGGGTTTTTTTCTTTTTCTTTTCTTTTTTTTTCTTTTTCAGGGCCACACTCATGGCATATGGAGATTCCCAGGCTAGGGGATCGATTGGAGCTACAGCTGCCAGCCTACACCACAGTCACAGCACTGATCGAGGCCAGGGATTGAACTCGCATCCTCATGGATCCTAGTCAGGTTTGTTAACTGCTGAGCCACAAATGGAACTCCTCTATTTTTTTAAATTAAAGTTTTTATTTAAACTTTAATTGTAGATTCATATTTAATCATAGGAAAAGCACATAGAAAGGCTGTTTATCTTTTACCCAGTTTCCCCTAGCAATAACATTTTGCCAAAATGTAGTACAGTATTACAACCAGGATATTGACAGATAATCAAAAGACAGCATTTCTAGGAGCTGCCTGGTGGCTCAGCGGGTTAAGGATCTGGCATTGTCATGCTGTATCTTGGGCTGCTGCTGTGGCTCAGGTTTGATCCCTCCTCCAGGAACTTATGCATGCCAGTGAATGTGACCGGGGGGGGGGGGGGGGGGGGGGGGGGGGGGAGGGACAGCATTTCCAGCATTTCCATCACCAGGAAGGTCCTTCCTGTTGCACTTTGGTAGCCACACCCACTTCATGCCTACCCCGACACCCTCTTTAATCCTTAGCAACTCTAGCAACAACTGATCTGTTCTCCATTTTTAGAATCTCGTCGTTTCAAAGAATTTTATATAAATGGAGTCATACTGTATGTAAACTTTTGGCATTGGCTCTTTTTTCCTTTTTTTAAACTTTTTTAAACTTTTTATTTTTATGCACCTGCGGCTATGGAAGTTCTCTGTCTAGGGGTCAAATTGGAGCTGCAGCTGGAGCCTACTCCACAGCCACAGCAACACCGGATCCGAGCCAGATCTGTGAACTACTCCACCCCGCTGTCTTTTTTTTAATGGTCACACTTGAGGCATGTTGAAGTTACCAGGCTGGAGATTGAATCTGAGCCATAGCATCTGCAGCAAACACCAGATCATTTAACCCACTGCTTGGGACTACGGATTGAACCCCCACCTCTGCAGCTGCTGGAGCTGCTGCAGTGGTCTTCTTAACCCACTGTGCCACAGCTGAAACTCCAGGACTGGCTTTTTTTGACTCAGCATAATTTTCTAAAGATACTTCCAAACTCTTGTGTTTAGCGATAGTTTGTTCCATTTTTGAAGTTCCCATTGTGTGTTAAGGACCCAGCTAGTATCCATGAGGATGCGGGTTCCATCCCTGGCCTCGCTCAGTGGGTGAAGTATTTGGCTTTGTCACAAGCTGTGGCATAGTTTGCATATATGGCTTG
The DNA here is from genome assembly GCA_004024745.2 of Catagonus wagneri. Classification (NCBI taxonomy): domain Eukaryota; kingdom Metazoa; phylum Chordata; class Mammalia; order Artiodactyla; family Tayassuidae; genus Catagonus; species Catagonus wagneri. Next base: position 23,239,611 of record PVHT020000141.1, read on the forward strand.
GGTCCTGTTGCTGTGACTCTGGTGTAGGCCGGGAGCTACATCTCCAGTTTGACCCCTAGCCTGGGAACTTCTATATGCCTCAGGTGTGGCCCTAAAAAGTTCCTTTTATTTCTGCGGTATGGATGTACCACAATTTGTTTAAATGTTCACCCATTAAAGAACATGTGGGTCGCTTCAAGTTTTCCTCTACTACAAGTAAAGTTGCTAAGGAAACTTGTGTACAGTTTTTGTGTGAACATAAATTTTTATTTCTCTGGGATAAATGCCTGGTAGTACAATTGTTTAATTTTTTAAGAAACTGAAATTGTTTTCCAGAGTGGCCATACCATTTTACATTACCACAAATAATATATGAGTGATCCAGTTTCTCTGACTCCTAGCCAGCATTTGATGCTACTACTATTTTTCATTTTAGCCATTCAGATAGAAATATAGTGATATCTCAGTGTGGTTTTAATTTATACTTCAGGATTTATAGTGATATCCCATGTCATATTCCTTATTATTGTCAGATAAGGATGGAGTGTAGGATTCCTATGGGGTCTCTACTGACTGTGGAGTTGGGAGGAGTGAGTGGGGCTTGAAGAGCTTGGCACACCACAAGAAAATAAAAGTCTAGGGTTCTCAATCAGCCTTTACTAGTGTGGATGTGGGTGGCAACACAGTGTTTTCTGTGGTGTTTGGCTGGAATAGAGAGATTATTGTTGAAAGTTTTCCACATTTTCTTTCTCTTTCTCTTTTTCTTTTCTCTTTTCTCTTCTTTTTTGCTATATTCAAGGTATGCAGAAGTTCCTGGGCCAGGAATCAAACCTGAGCTGCAACCAGAGCCACCGCAGTGACAATGCCAGCTCCTTGACCCGCTGCATCATCAGGGAACTCCTGAAAATTTTCCATCTTCATAGGCTGCCCGTTTCCTTTTTTTTGTCTGTGTTTGTTGGTGTTTATGAATGGCTGGATTCTTCAGCTCAAAGTCTCGAATATATGAGGCAAAAAGAAAAGTAAAAAAGAAAACTTACCCACTGTGTTCTTCCTTTGATCTTAGGTCTCTGGCCACAGTACCTTCTTCTCTCCCTTTTCAGGCTCTTCTCATGTTTGTTTTATATATAATGTCCAGGGTTTTCAAGTTGTACTCAGGAATGAATAGGGAAAAGCACATCTTCTTGGAAGCAGACGTACCATAGGCCATATATGTGTATTTTTGAGATAAAAGTTGTCATTTGAAAGTATAACGTTCAGGAGTTCCTGTTGTGGCTCAGCAGAAACGAATCTGACTAGCATCCATGAGGACAAAGGTTCGATCCCTGACCTTGCTCAGTGGGTTAAGGATCCGGCATTGCTGTGGCTGTGACATAGGCCAGCAGCTACAGGTCTGACTCGACTCCTGACCTGGGAACCTCAATATGCCACAGGTGCAGCCTTAAAAAGCAAAAAATAAAAAAATAAAAAATATATAACATTCAGTGATTTTTAAGTATATTTACAAGGTTGTACAACCGACAGGACTAATTCTAGAACATTTTCATCACTCCAGAAAGAATACTTCAGCAAATACTCCCTATTCCTCCTCTTCTCCTAGTGCCTGGCAATCACTAATTTGCTTTCTGTTTCTCTGAATTTGCCTATTCTGAACATTTCATGCATATAAAGCATATATTCCCTTTTTTTTTTTTTTTGTCTTTTTGCGTTTATGTAGAGCCGCACCCATGGCATATGGAGGTTCCCAGGCTAGGGGTCTAACAGGAGCTGTAGCTGCCAGCCTTCGCCACAGCCACAGCAACGCAGGATCTGAGCCGCATATGCAACCTTCACCACAGCTCACGGCAATGCCAGATCCTTAACCCACTGAGCAAGGCCAGGGATCGAACCTGCAACCTCATGGTTCTTAGTCGGATTCGTTAACCACTGAGCCACGAAGGGAACTCCCATATATTCCCTTTTGATTGTGGCTTCATCTTCATGTTTGCAAGTTCATTATGTTGTATCACATATCAGATTTTCACCCTTTTTTAATATCTACCTAGTATTTTCTTGTATGGATGTACCACTTCTGGATATCCATCCATCAGCTGTTGGACATTTAAGTTGTTTTGACTTTTTGGCCATTGTGAATAATGCATCTGTGGACATTAATGCACAAGTTTTGGTATGAATTTTTTTTCAGTTCTCTTGAGTATATATCTAGAAGTGGAATTGCTGGATCATATAGTGATTCTATGTTTAACTTTTTGAGGAACGTGAAACTGTTTTCCATAGGGGCTGCACCACATTCCCTTCCTAGAAGCAATGTATGAGAATTCCAATTTTTCCATAGTGTCAACATGTGTTATTATCTATATTTTAAATTATAGCTATCTTAGCAGGTGTGAGTGGTATTTACATTTCTCTGATGGCTGGTGATGTTGAATTTCTTTTCATGGTTTTCTTGGCAACTTGTGTATCTTCTTCAAATAAATGACAATCCAAATACTTTGCCAATTTTAAAGTGGTATTATTGGTGTTTTTATTGTTGGGTTGTAAGTGTTCTTTGTACATGCTGAATGTTAGATCCTTATCAGGTATATATTTTTCATATGTTTTCTTAATTCTGTGCGTTGTCTTTTTAACTTCTTCAGAGAGTCCCTTAACATGAAAAAATTTTAAATTTTGTTAACATCCAAGTCTATTTCTCAGGTGTTATTTCTAAGAAATTGTTGCCAAATTCAAAGTCATGAAAATTTATACCTATGTGTTCTTCTAAGAGTTTTATAGTTCCAGCTCTTGTATTTAGGTCTTTGATCTAACATGAGCAGATTTTTTTTTTAATGTACTATGATGTAGAGACACATATTTATTCTTTTGTATCTGGATATCCAGTTATCTAAACAAAATTTATTGGAAAGACTATGCTTTCTCCCATTGAATGGTCTTGGCCTCCTTGTAGAAATCAATTGAACATAGATGCATGAGTTTATTTCTGGACTCTCAACTCTATTTCATGATCTATATGACTCTCTTTATTCCAATACCACATTGTCTTGATTACTATAGCTTTAGAGTAAGTTTTGAAATAGGAAGTTTAATCCTTCAAATGTGTTCTTCCTTTTCAAGATTCTGTATTCTCTGGGTCACTTCCATTTCCATATGAATTTTAGATCAACTGGTAAATTTCTGCAAAAAAAATTGGAATTTTGATAGGGGTTGCAATGAATCTGTAGATCAATTTAAGAGTATTACCATCTTCATCATATTGAATTTTCCAATTGATAATCATAGGATGCCTTTCCATTTTTTTTAGATTTTATTTTATTTTATTTTATTTGTCTTTTGTCATTTTTAGGGCTGCACCAGTGGCATGTGGAGGTTCCCAGGCTAGGGGTCCAATAGGTGCTACAGCTGCCGGCCTATGCCACAGCTATAGCAACACAGGATCCAAGCCGCATCTGCATCCTACACCACAGCTCACGGCAACGCAAGATCCTTAACCCACTGAGCGAGGCCAGGGATCGAACCCACAAACTCATGGTTCCTAGTCGGATTCATTTCCGTTGAGCCACAATGGAAACTCCTGCCTTTCAGTTTTTAAGATCTTTAATTTCTTTTGACAATATTTTGTTTGTTTTGTTTTGCTTTTTAGGGTTTCATGTGCGGCATATGGAAGTTCCCACGCTAAGGTTTGAATCAGAGCTGCAGCTGCCTGCCTACACCACAGCCACAGCAATGCCAGAACCAAGCCACATCTGCAACCTATGACACAGCTCATGGCAATGCTGGATCTTCAACCCACTGAGCGAGTCCAGGGATCGAAACTGCACCCTCATGGATACTTGTTGTGTTCATACAGCCACAACAAGAACTCTGACAATATTTTGTAGTTTTAAATGTACATCTTGGAGTTCCTGTGGTGGCACAGTGGAAACAAATCTGACTAGGAACCATGAGGTTGAGGGTTCGATCCCTGGCCTCGCTCAGTGGGTTAAGGATCTGGCATTGCCGTGAGCTGTGGTGTAAACTGCAGATGCAGCTTGGATCTGGCGTTGCTGTGGCTGTGGCGTAGGCCGACGGCTGTAGCTCCGATTAGATCCCTAGCCTGGGAACCTCCATATGCCGCGGGTCCTAGTTCTGACAGTAGAAGCATGAGGGGTAAGAGCATGGGTGGTATTGGCAACAGAGTGGTTGTGTGATGGGCCAGGAAGTCTGTGGAGATGGAGGTGGATGGGACAAGGAAGTGAGTGAGATCAAGGGCAACAGTAGTAGATGGGTAAAGACTTAATAATAGGTTTAATGTGAGAGATCTAGAATGATAGCAGATGTGTTCAAATAATGGAGTATTGATGTTTAATATTTGTATATACCGCTTGGGGCTGGAGGTACAAGCAGCGATTGACTGCAAACTGTTCAAGGGATCTTTTTTAAGGTGATAAAAATGTTCTAAAACTGGATTTTGGTAATGTTTGCACATTTCTTTGAATTTACTTAAAATAGTATGAATGCTTAAAAAGGGTCATTAAAATATTATAAAAATTGGTTAAGAGAGTTCCTGTCATGGCACAGCGGAAACAAATCCGACTAGGAACTATGAGGTTGTGGGTTTGATCCCTGGCCTCACTCAGTGAATTAAGGATCCAGTGAGCTGTTGTATAGGCTGTAGACACAGCTCAGATCCTGCATTGCCGTGGCCGTGGCATAGGCCTGCAGCTGTAGCTCTGATTAGACCCCTAGCCTGAGAACCTCCATATGCTGCAGGTGCAGCCCTAAAAAAAAGCAATAAAAAAATTGGTTAAAAATACATTAGTATATGAATCAGACCTAAAGATGACAAAGCTAAGGGTGAGTCCATGAGAATGTGTGGCCGCACTGGAATAGGGGAGAACGTTAATATCTGGTGTATTATCTACACGGACACTGAAATATCCACAGTGGTGGAAAGCACTTAAGATGGAGAAGAGAATTTCTATTGCCAACTCTTTGAAAAATGTAGGAACAAGATTGATTTGTACAGGATATTGACAAAGAGGTTTAGCGAATAATTTAAATGGATACCACAAGACTTACAGACAGATATTTTCCCAACATCACCAGGAGACCTATTTGCTTAAAATGTGGTTTATGGGGTTTCCCTTGTGTCCCTGCTGTGGCAGGAGTTCAGTCCCTGGTCTCGTAACTTCTGAGTGCTGCGGACACAGCTTAAAAGGAAAGAAAATTGGGGAAAAATGTAAAAAATCCAAATGTTTACAATCATACCGTAGAATATTACTCAGCAACTTAAAAAATTAATTACTGATAAATGCAACAAATGTGGGTGGATTTCAAAAGCTTCTTCTAAATAAAAGAAGCCAAACTCGAAACTGTATATTGTGGAGCTCCTGTCATGGCTCAGCAGTAAGGAACCCAACTAAGATCCATGAGGATACAGATTCAGTGCCTAGTCTCATTCAGTTGGTTAAGGATCTGGGCATTGCAGCAAGTTATGGTGTAGATCAGAGATGTGGCTTGGATCCCACACTGTTGTGGCTGTGGTGAAGGCTGGCAGCTACAGCTCCCATTTGACAACCTCTAGGCTGGGAACTTCCATATGCCGCAGTTGTGTCCCCCCCCACCCTGGCCCCCCAAACTCAAAGCTATATAATTTCACTTATATGACACTATGAAAAGGCAAAACTATCAGACATGAATACTGATCCCTGGATATGGGGTTGGCTTATCAAAACTATATATTGTATAATTTCACTTACATGACACTATAAAAAGGCAAAAGTGTCAGACATGAATACTGATCCCTGGGTACGAGGCTGGCTTAGGGAGCGACTGACTATAAAATAATATGAAGACATTTGGGGAGATGATAGACTGCAGTCATGATATGGTTACTCATTTGCTAAAACTCATAGAATGTACCAAAAATGGTAAGTTGTACTACATGTAAAATATACCCTAATAAACTTAATTTTACAAAAAAGTTTAATAATATTAAGCCAGTTATTTCTAGATCATTCTCAGAATTTTCAAGCTTTTTTGGTGCTAGGACAGTTTTACACTCTTTAAAATTATTAAGACTAATCAACAATTTTTTTGTTTATGTGGGTTATATATACTGATATATTTATATGCTGCTACGCTTATATTACTGGAAATTAACCAGAAAATTAAAAATATTTTTCATTCCTTCAAATTAATTCATTCAAAACAATAATAATTCCACTACATGTTAACATAACTGACATATTTTATTTTATTTTTTTGTATATTTTAATGGATTTTATTTCAATTATGGTGTGCATAAATCATCACAAGTCAATTCTGACATATTTTATATTTGCTCTGTTTTTCAAAGCAAAAGTGGGAAGAGAATCATTGTTTTAGAATCTTTTGAATGTCTGGATTAAGAGAATACTGTTGGATTCTCATGTCTGCTTTTGAATTCGGTTCGCTCTGGTATGTTGTTTTGGTGGAAGTATTTGAAGAAATTTTAGCCTGACAGATATTTAGTTGGATAAGCAAGAAACAGTTTCATTGCCTATTCAGCTGATTGTAGATATTCCTCTTTGTTGTGACACAACAAAGAAGCTGAAAGGGGTAATTTTGTAAGGTTTAGTTGCAGTGTGAAATCTTTAGCCATATCAGTGAACTTCTTGTATTGGTAAACTACAATCCATTAGTCTGTCTTAGATTTTGAAAAGAGTTTTTCACTCACACACAGTTTAGTAGTATTATACATCTATCACTTGAAAAATATTGGTTCACTGAGTCCCTAGGTCTACAGACATGTTTTATTATACAATGGCAAAAAATTCGATATATATATATATATATATATATATACATACACATATATATGTATATATATGTGTATATGTGTATATATATATACATATACACATATATATGTATATATATATATAAAATGTGTGTATATGTATATTGACCACACCCAAGGCATGTGGAAGTTTCTTGGCCAGGAGCTGAACCCACACCACAGCAGTGACCCAAGCCATTCTTGCAAAAATGCTGCATCCTTAACCTCCTGCACCACAAGGGAACTTCCAAAAAAATCACATATATTAATATCACCACTGATCTTTCCAGAAGTCTTTAACAAAGTGTTGGAAAGACTGTCAAATTCATGGTGGCAGATAAAAATTTTCCAAAATATTAAATTCTGCTTAAATTTTTTTTCATTGTAAAAAAATGCTGCCAGCTGTTTTCCAGGAAAGGTCTACTTAACCCATTCATCAGAAAATGGCAGAGTTCCCTGGTGGTGCTGCAGGGTAAGGGGTTGTTGCCAGGGTATGGTTTGATCCCAGGCCAGGGAACTTCCACATCTTGCAACAGCCATGGTTAAAAAAAAAAAAGAAGGGAAAGAAAGAAAAAGAAAAAAGATATTGGGTGCCAAATATCCAAATATCATTGTTTACCTTTCAATCATGTTTGCATGTAAAATTGTGTGATTACTCTCCGCAACATGTAGCTAACTCCTACAACTCAATAACAAAAAAGACAAGCCAATCTAAAAAGGGCAAAGGTCTTGAGTAGACATTTCTCCAGAGAAAATATATAAATGGCCAATAGGCACATGAAAGGGTGCTCAATGGTATTTGTCATTAGGGAAATACAAATCAAAACCACAATAATCTCACACTCATTAAGATGGCTGTTATCAATAGTGGAAAATAAAAAGTGTTGACAAGGATATGGAGATTTTTATTCCTTGTGAAATGCTGGTGGGAATGTAAAATGGTGCAGCTGCTGTGGAAAACAAATAATGTCTCATAAAGTTAAACATAGTGTCATCTTGTGACCCAGCAATCACACTTGTAGATATATACTCCAAAGAATTGAAAGCCGGGACTCAAACAGATACCTGTATACCAATGTTCATTTAGCATTATTCACAATAGCTAAAAGGTGGAAATAACCCAAATGTGTAAAACAGATGAATGGCAAACACACTGTGGTATGTACATGCAACAAAATACTACTAGGACATAAGAAGGAATGAAATTAGAGCACTTACTACAACATGGATGAACATTGAAGATATTATGCCAAATGAAAAAAAAGTGAGACACAAAATGACAGCTATTGTATGATTTTGCTTATATGAAATATCTAAAGTAGGCAAATCCATAGAGACAGCGGAATAGACACAGCAGGCGCTGGTTGGAGGAAAATGGGGAATTATTGTTTAATAGGTACAGAGTTTCTGGGCTGATGAAAAAGTTCTGGAGATGCATGGTGGTGATAGTAACAATATTGTAAATGACTTAATACCACTGGCGTTGTGCACTTAAAATGATTAAAACAGTAAGTGGCAGAGTTCCCGTTGTGGCACAGCGGAAACGAATCCAACTAGGAACCATGAGGTTGCAGATTCAATGCCTGGCCTTGCTCAGTGGGTTAAGGATCCAGTGTTGCCGTGAGCTGTGGTGTAGGTTGCAGACGTGGCTCGGATCCTGCATTGCTGTGGCTGTGGTGTAGGTCGGCAGCTGTAGCTTGGATTAGACCCCTAGCCTGGGAGCCTCTAGGTGCCGCAGGTGTGGCCGTAAAAAAATGACAAAAACAAACAAACAAACAAAAAAAAGTAAATGTTATGTATGTTTTGCCGCAGTTTTTTTTTTTTTTTGTCTTTTTGCCTTATTTAGGGTCGCACCCACGGCATATGGAGGTTCCCAGGCTAGGGGTCTAACAGGAGCTATAGCTGCCGGCCTTTGCCACAGCCACAGCAACACAGGATCCGAGCCGCGTCTGCAACCCACACCACAGCTCACGGCAACGCCGGATCCTTAACCCACTGAGCAAGGCCAGGGATCGAACCCGCAACCTCATGGTTCCTAGTTGGATTCGTTAACCACTGAGCTCCATCCGTAGCTTTTTTTTTAAAAAGCTGCTAGTTGAGCTTATAGCATTGCACATGTACTCTTTGCTGGAGAGTACAAGGTTAATTCAGTATACAATAAAAGTTATTTATATTTAATCACCAAGCCATTGAAAAATTTGATATATCCTTGTGGATCAAAATGTAATACAATTAATGCTTTTTGCTGCTTTATTGAGGCCATTTTTAAGGGAAGTTGTCTTGTTTTTCTGCAAGTATTTAACAGAGACAAGTACAATGTCAACTGGATAATTCAGTGCCATTGCTTTGATTCATATTAAGTTACAAGTGGTTTTATCCATGGCTGCTTTTGCAACATCAGTGCAAGTGTCAATGCAGTTGTTCCAGGATAAATCATGAGATTCAAGAAAGTTATTTAACACTCTGAATGTTTCAACATGAAATGCGTTTACTGCCTAACATTCTCATTGAAGATCCTGTTTGATGGTTATATGGCACTGAATCTGCTCAAATACAAGGAAAACAGCAAGTCCATCCATGTTTGTAGATTTAATTTCCCCTCTTTAAGCCAAAAAGTCATTCTTAAATGTAGGAAACCTATAAACATCTTTTCTTCTACTTCAGAATAAAATATTAACTTCTTAAAAGCAACAAATTTAGATAAATTTTTAAATTTAACATCTTCAGATTTGAAAAAATGTTGAAAAATGAGACAACAAGAAGTACTGACTTTTTTTTTTTTGGCTGCACCTGTGGTATGTGGAAATTCCTGGACCAGGGATCGAACCCATGCAACAGCAGTGACAACACGGGATCTTTAATCTGCTGTGCCACAAGAGAACTGCCTAGTACTGATTTTTTTTGTTTGTGTAGGTATAAGGATAACTTCGTAATTTCCAAGTAACAATTCAGTCCATGATAATGAGATTGCAGATACTATAGCAGATATAACTGAATATAACCGGTAAGAATACAGTAGAAATACTAAGAAAAAAACTTAATCTCTGAAATGTACATACTTAAATCCTAATCCTACTCACTCAGAAAATTCTAAAAACACAAGAATGCAAAAGAACACATCTTGGAATTTCCTTGTAGAGCAGCGGGTTAAGGATCTGGCATTATCTCTGCAGCCGCTTTGGTTGCTGCTGTGGCATGGGTTTGAGCCCTGGCCCGGACACTTCCACACGTGCTGCGGGTATGGAAAAAAGAAAAAAAGAAAGGAAGGAAGGGGAAGAAAAGAAAAAAGAGAAAAGAACAAATTTCAGAAGTTCCCATGGTGACTGAGCAGAAATGAATCCAACTAGTATCCATGAGGACACAAGTTTGATTCCTGGCCTTGCTCAGTGGGTTAAAGATCTGGTGATGCTGTGAGCTGTGGTGTAGGTTGCAGACATAGCTTGGATCTGGCGTTGCTGTGGCTGTGGTGTAGGCCAACAGCTACAGCTCTGATTTCTATCCCTAGCCTGGGAACCTCCATATGCCATGGGTGTGGCCCTGAAAAAGACAAAAAAAAAAAAAGCACACATTTCATTACCAGAATTTGGACATCATTATATATCCTGTAGCATTTGGAAAATACCTCTGTGTACTCCTGAAGTAAGAGTTAAAAAAGACAAAATGCATTATTATGATGATGAAAATAATCTTGACTTTGTGGACTTTCTGCAAGGGTCTCAGTCCCCCAAGGGTCTGCAGACCATGCTTTGAGAAATAGTTAATAAATATGTAATGTTTGGAATTTCTTAAGATTTTGTGTTAAGTTCTAAAAAACGATTAGGACATGCCGCCTTGTTCTCAAGAAACTAAAGTTATATTATCGAATCATATTTGATGAATTGCCCAAATCAGTGTGATTGGATAAGTAGTGTGAATTGCCTAAGCAGGGGGAATTGTGCTGGGGGGCTGGGGCCAGAGCCTCAGGAACTCTTATAGCAGAAAACATATCCTCTCAATCACTGACCTAACATCCTTCTATGAATGTATCTCACGCTTTGTTCTATATAGTCTACTTGCTTCCCTTTCTCTTTCTATTTCCTTTTCTTCTTTTCAGGGGATTCCGTTTTTTTTTTTTTTTTTTTTTTTGGTAGCAGCCAAACATGTGTGTTCCAAGTATCTTTATGCATGTGTCCTCTAGGGGCCCACTGGAGATAGGAACTGTTTGAATTCTCATGCTATCTTTCAAACGTATCACGTTGTTGTCATGAAATCTTATCGTTTCTCCTTTATATGTGTGAAAGAGGCTTACTGAAATTTCAGTAAAACTCTACTTTTTTTCTAATATTCCTAAGAAAGTACATTCCCTGATATTTCAATTTAAATAAGTTCATTACACTGAACTTTCAAATTTGAAATGTTTCCTATTCAGTGCTGAAGTTCACTTAATCAGAAATTATTAAGTGCAAAGTATATATCTTCTTCACAAGTAGTACTAATTTAAAAAAACTTTTGTTGGGATTTCCTCTTGTGGCTCAGCAGAAACGAACCTGACTAGTATCCATGAGGATGCAGGTTCCATCCCTGGCCTCGCTCAGTGGGTTAAGGATCCGGTGTTGCCATGAGCTGTAGTGTAGATCACAGACATGACTTGGATCCCACGTTGCTGTGGCTGTGGCATAGTCTGGCAGCTGTAGCTCTAATTCCACCTCTAGCCAAGGAACTTCCATATGCTGCAGGTGCAGCCTTAAAGAAATAAACTTTTACTGACTTACATATAGGCATACATCATAAATGAATAGCTCCCTGAACAAGTGAGTACAGTGAATAAATCTATAATGACCACCAAGAGATAGAAGAGATAGAATACTGTCAGCACCCAGAAAGCATCTCCCTTAGGCTCCTCTCAATCACTCCCTGTTGCCCCCACCTCCTAAAGCCATCACTATCTTTTTAATATAATGCTATAGGTTAATTTTTGCCAACTTTTACTTTATTCAAGTAGAATCATACTCACTTTGACTTTTGCTCAGCATTGTATCTGTAAGGTGCATCCATATTTGCTCATTTTCATTGTTGAATAGTGGTCCATTGAATGAATATATTGTATTTATTCTACTCTTTATGGATATTTAGTTTGTTTCAGTTTTTGAAATTGAAATTAAGACAGTTTTCACAAAATGCACAAATCTTAAGTGTACAAATACACCATGTAAACACCATCCCAATAAGATTCACTTCTATTCATCCTAGCAATTTCCCTTCTACTTCTACCAGTCAGTTGCTGCCATCTCACATCTCATTTTGGTCATCATAGCTTACTTTTGCCTGTTATAAAAGTGGAAATGGAATCATGCAAACACACATTTTTGTGTTTGCCTTATTTCACTTAGCGTTTAGTTTTTGAGATTCAGCCTTGGTGTAGTTCATTCCTTTTTATTGCTAAGTAGCATTCCACTGTATGAATATACTCTAATTTGTTTATACATTCATCTGATGATGGACATTTGGACTGTTTCTAGTTTTTAGCTAATACGAATAACATTACTATGAAGATTTTTGCATGGAATTTTTTTTGGATATGTATGTTTTTGTTCCTTTCAGGTATAATCTTAGGATCATAGGGTAAGTGTTGATTTAACTTTTTAAGAACCTACTGAACTTTTTTTCCAAAGAGGCTTAACCATTTTGCATTCCCACAGGCACTAATTGCTAGTTCCAGGCGCTCCACATCCTCACCAATATCTGGTATTATTACTTTTAAATTTTAGCCATCCTAAAAAAAAAAAGGGTTCCCATCGTGGCACAGCGGTTAATGAGTCCGAGTAGGAACCATGAGGTTGCTGGTTCGATACCTGGCCTCGCTCAGTGGGTTAAAGATCCAGCGTTGCCGTGAGCTGTGGTGTGGGTTGCAGGCATGGCTCAGATTCTGCATTGCTGTGGCTGTGGTGTAGGCCAGCAGCAACAGCTCCAATTAGATCCCTAGCCTGGGAATCTCCGTATGCTATGGGTGCGGCCCTAAAATGACAAAAAGCCACTAAATACATAAATACATTTTAGCCATCCTGTTGGATGTGTAGTATGCTCAATAAGGTTTTGATTAGCAATTCTCTGGTTACTAATGATTATTATTTCACATGTTTACTTGTCATCTGGATATCTCCTCTTGTGAAATGTCGAAGTCTCTTTTCCAGTTTTCTAATGGAATGATCATTTCCTTTTTGATTTGTAGGAATTCTCCACATATTCTAGAGGTACATCATTTTTGGATTAAACATGTTGCAAATATTTTATCCTATTCTGTGGCTTGCCTTTTACTCCCAGTGATTTTCTTTTCTTCCTTTCTTTCCTCCTTTGGGCCATGGTATGCAGTGGCTTAACGTGGAATCTCAGTTCCCAGACCAGGGACTGAACCCCAGACCACATCGGTGAAAGCATCGAATCCTAACCACTAGACTACCAGAGAAATTTCAGTAGTATCTTATTATTAACAGCCTTTTCTTTTCTTTTTCCTTTTTCCTTTTTTTTTTTTTTAGGGCTTCACTCCTAGCATATGGAAGTTCCCAGGCTAGGGGTTGGATCAGAGCTGTAGCTGCTGGCCTACACCACAACCACAGCAACACCAGATCTGTGACAGGTCTGCAACTTACACCACAGCTCATGGTAATGCTGGATCCTTACAGCACTGGGCAAGGCCAGGGACTGAACTGGCATCCTCATGGATACTAGTTGGATTTGTTACCACTGAGCTACAATGGGAGCTCCTTAACAGATTTTTTGAGCTATAATTCATATGCCATACAATTCACCAATTTAAAGCTTACAATTCAATGGTGTTTGGATGTAAACAATTATGTTACTAATTTTTAAAAATTATGGTATATATATATATCTAAGAATTTTCATTTTAACCTTTTTTTAAGGAAAATTCAGTGGCAATAATTATATCCATAATGTTGTTCATCCATTACTACTATTTCCAAAACACTTTCAGCATCCAAATGGAAACTCTGTAACTTTTTTTTTCTTTGACTGTGCTTGTCATGTGGAAGTTCCTTCTGGACTAGGAATTGAACCTGTGCAACAGCAATAACCCCAGCTACTGCAATGACAATGCCAGATCCTTCTTTTGCTTTTTGCTTTTTAGGGCTGCACCCATGGCATATGAAATTTCCCAGGCTAGGAGTCGAATGGAAGCTACAGCTACTGGCTTAAGCCACAGCCACAGCAACTTGGGATCCAGTCCACATCTGTGACCTACACCACAGCTCACAGCAATGTCAGATCCCCAATCCACTGAGCGAGGCCAGGGATGGAACCCACATCCTCATGGATATTAGTCCACTGAGACACAATGGGAAAAACCCCATTATGTGTTTTAATGAACAGAAAGTTATAATTTTAAGTTAACCCACTTTGGCAGTTAGTTTCTTCTTTTGTGATTAGTACTTTTTGTGTCCATTAAAAAATATTTTCTGGGGAGTTCCCGTCGTGGCTCAGTGGTTAACGAATCCGACTAAGAACCATGAGGTTGGGGGTTCGATCCCTGGCCTTGCTCAGTGGGTTAAGGATCCAGTGTTGCCGTGAGCTGTGGTGTAGGTTGCAGATGCGGCTCGGATCCTGCATTGCTGTGGCTGTGGCGAAGGCTGGCAGCTACAGCTCCTGTTAGACCCCTAGCCTGGGAGCCTCCATATGCCGTGGGTGCGGCTCTAGATAAATGCAAAAAGACAAAAAATTTTTTTTCTGGGATTTCCTGTTGTGGCTCAGAGGATTAAGAACCCTACTAGTATCCATCCATGAGCATTTGGTTGCATCGCTGGCCTCCCTCAGTGGGTTAAGGATCTGGAATTGCCATGAGTTGTGGTGTAGGTCACAGACTAGGCCTGGATTCCAGGTTGTTGTGGCTGCAGCGTAGGTTGCCAGCTGCAGCTCTGATTCTACCCCTAGCCTGGGAACTTCCATATGCTGCAAGTTTGGCCCTAAAAAGAAGAAAAAAAAATTTCTGGAGCTCCGACAGGAACTCGGCTTCTTGGGAGCACTGGGATGCAGGTTCAATCCCTGGCCTGGCACAATGGGTTAAGGATCTGGCATTGCCACAGCTGAGGCTTAGGTTGCAACTGTGACTCTGATATGATCCCTGGTCTGGGAACTCCATATGCTGCAGGGTGGCCAAAAAGAAAAAGGAAAAAATATTTTCTCACCTCAAGATCGGAAGTAACAGTAATTGTGGCAATAGTAATAACGTATCTGTAGATTAGGCTACAGTTTATAATATGCTTCCATCATTCTGTAGCTCCACGTCCAGAGCATTGCATTCTGTATAAATGTATTCTCCTGACATGGAGCTTACAGAATGATGGAAACATATTATAAATTGTAGCCTAATCTACAGATACATTATCAAATCTACAACTCTAATGGAACCCCCTAGAGTTGTGCCACACCAGGCCATGCTATGGACCATGTCTGTTTTGTTCACTGTGCTATCGTCAGCTCTTACAGGGAGCAACTGATAGGGGCTCAACCAATACTGGTTGTATTAATTTGCTCTATGAATAAGGTAGTGGGTGAAAATCTTCTAGTCTTTAGTAAAAATGCACAGAGGAGACTTTCCTCTGTAATAAAAGAAAAAGGGGGAGAAGGGAAGAAAATTAGGACAATTGGTAATGTTATTAAATGACAAAAAGAAAAGATCCTAGAGGGCTGTTAAGCATTAATAACTTTGGGAAAAGCTGCACAGACCAATCTGTGGAGGAGATAATGTAGGTCAGACCCTTATCGCATCGTCATGCTTTTTTTCCCCAAAATATTTCTAAAGCATGAGTTGAGAAAGTTACTAAAAATGTCCTTGTTTCAATGTTAAACAAATGAGAGAATTGCAGATTGCAAGGTCTGAAAGGACTCAGTTTTGAAGGAAGGAAGGGAGGGCAAGAGGGAGAGAGGAGAGGGAATGAGAAAGAGTGGGAGGGAGAGAGGAGAAGGGAGAAAGAAAGTCACAAGTAGGAACAATAAATGAATTCTCTTCCAGGGTCCTTGGTTATGTTTTGAATGCTATGAAAGGGAAGGTATCACTGCTACTCTTAAAATGGGGAAAATAATAATTACCTCTCAGGGTTGTTGTGAATTTTAAATGTGATCACCTGGCACAATTCCTTGTACATAGTAAGCACAATGTTTCTTATGGTGTGAATTTTAACAGTTACCATTAGAACTGGTGAACCTGCTGTGCACATAGAGAAGGTCTGGTGTGTTCTTGGAGGCCAGGCAAAAATACAGTTGTTGACATCGTGCATTTTTATGTTTCCAGCAGGTTTCTCCTCTTCTTCCTTCTGGTGATAAAGTTGGCACGGACTTTGAGTTGGCCCAGTCAGAGTTCTTCCTCGGGGTTCTAAGTGGATCTGGCAGAGAATAGACCTCTTTCCTCTGTTGTGAGGTTGTGGAGACGTGGCCTAGGGCTCAGGCACAGAAGCTGCTGGAGACAGTAGAGCCAGTGCTCACTGGAGATGCATGCAGGTTCACCTCTCCCTTCCCTCCACTGTTCATATGATCTAATACGGTCCTCTTTTTGGCTTAAGCTAAGTCAGGTTTTTGTCTCTTGAAACCAAGAGAGTCCAAATATACAAGTACTAAAACAATTTTGGAGAGTTTACATTATTTATAAGTTTTCTGTTGAGGGTCTCTAATTTTGGAAGCAATTATGTTATCATTTATAGCTTTTACCTTATGTCTGTGTGGTTTATTTTAATTTGAAAAGCCAATTTAGAAATATCACAAGTTTATAAACTTGATATGGGATAAACTAAGATGGGATATAAAAATATACATTGTTTTTTAGATATTACTTTGTAACTTTCTGTAACAGCCAATGTTGCGCTGTTATTTATTCAATGTCTTCAGTAGAGTAACAGTAGCATGATTAAATGTAATCTTAGGTGGAACAGGCTTTAAATGTATTTAAATGAGTGCAGAGTTTTCAGCTGCATTTCAGTCTGGCTTTCTTCATGGAAATATGATCATTGTAGGAATTCTCCATGGCACAGCACAGTGATTTGAGAGATAATTTAGAAAAGTTTTAATATTAACCTTAATGAGTTGAAAGAAGAAAATGTCAGATTTTCTGGATCCACATGATACAAGCCCCAGACATTCCAGGAGAGGCAAAGATCTGAGAGCCTGTCATATTGATTCTGAATGCTAAAGCAGTAAAATAGTTTCTACCTGGATAGAAACTATATTATTTCATTCAATTCAAACAATAAGTAATATTAATTATTGTTATTAACTTTTATTGCAGTATAATTTCATACATAAAATTCACCTGTTTTTACAGTAGAAAGCAATGATTTTGAGTAAATTTACATAGTTGTGCAACCACCACCACATTCTATCTTTAGAACATTCCTATCATTCTAAAAAGATCTCTTGTGCTCATTTGCAGTCACTTCTTGTTCTTAACCCCCAGCTTCAGACAACTGCTCATCTGTCTGTTTTGTGTTTCTATAAATGTACCTTTTCTGGATAATTCAGAAAATGGAATAATATAATATGCATTTTTTGGTGTGTCTGACTCCTTTCTGATATATTTTTGAAATGTATCCATGCTGTAGCATGCATTAGTACTGTTTTCTTATTATTGTTTAATAGTGTCCCATTATATGAATACCACATTTTGTTTACCCATTTACAAATTGATAGACCCTTGGATCATTTCCAAGTTTTTTTTGTTTTGTTTTGTTTTTGGTGTGTGGTACTATGACTAATATGTCTGTGAATATTTACCTACAAGTCTTTGTGTGGGTTTGTTTTAAATTCTCTGGGGTAGATTCTTAGGAGTGGAATTGTAGAGTTTTATGGAAAATTATATTCAGCATTTTAAGTACATAACTGTCAAACCGTTTTCCCAAGAGGCTGACCATTTTACATTCCCATCAGTGTTGTATAAGGGGTCCTGTTTCTCCATATCCTTGCCAATATTTGTTTGGTCTCTCTTTCTAATCATTGCTGTTTTAGTGAGTGTATAGAGTGGTATCTCATTGTTTTTCACGGCTGAACCTGCGCTATGTGGAAGTTCCCCGGCTAGGGTTCAAATCAGAGCTGCAGCTGCTGACCTACGCCACAGCCACAGTAACGCTGGATTCGAGCCACATCTGCTACCTACGATGCAGCTTGCAGCAATGCTGGATCCTTAACCCACTGAGCGAAACCAGGGATTGAACCCACAGCCTCTGGAAGACTTTGTTGTTTCTTAACCCACTAATCCGCAGTTGGAACTTCATGTATCTCATTGTTTTGATTTGCATTTTGTTTCCTATTTATTTATTTAGCTTTTTAGGACCACACCCACAGCATATGGAAATTCACAGGCTAGGGGTCAAATTGGAGCCACAGCCACAGCAACGCAGGATCCGAGCTGCATCTGCAACCTACACCAGGGCTCACGGCAACACCGGATACTGAGCCCACTGAGCAAGCCAGGAATCGAAACTTTGTCCTCATTCATGCTAGTCAGGTTTGTTTCCACTAAGCCATGATGGGAACTCTGATTTCCTTAATGATTAGTGATGCTGAGGGTTTTTTCTATGTCTTTTAGCCACTTATCTTTTCTGGTAAAATGTTTTTTTTCACATTTTGGGCCCATAATTTCACTTGGGTTATTTCTATTCTTGTTATTACCAGTTATTTTAATGGCTCTCTGATTTTGAACATCTCTGATATCATCATGAACAAAGTAGGTGGGGTATCTGGCAAATGTCCAGATTTCTGTATGGGTATTCTAGTGTCTATGTAACTGAAATAGGAGGTAGTATTTAAACTTTATTTATTATTATTATTATTAATAAATTTATTTATTTTATGGCTGCAACTGGAGGCTGTGGAAGTTCCCAGGCGAGGGACTGGGTCTGAGCTGCAGCTGTGACCTACACTGCAGCTGCTGCAAAGCTGGATCATCGTGCCTTACTGAGGACTGAATCCAGGCCTCTGCAGTGACCTAGCTGTAGTCAGATTCTTAATCCACTGCACCACAGCAGGAATTCCTAAACTTATTTTGTTTTTGTTACAGGAAAAAAGAGGCACTGGTGACAAGTGGTGGAATTTTGGAGAAATTTGTAGAAATTTTGCAGACTGTGTGAAGACCACTGAGGAATGCTGAAATGAGGATGCATTTGCCAGCATGCATCATCATGGTGAAGCAGAGCAGGCACTCTTGTTTTTCTTCCCAGGAAAGCAATCCTGGACAGATATCAGCACACTTCCCCAACTGTCTGAAACCATAGACACTGATTAGTAAATACACACTAGTTCAAATATGTCAGTTTGAAATGTTCCTGGATTTTATTTGGTTTATAACTTGGTGATTCATAGGAGAACTATTGAGCAATTTTTGAATTATTTACCACTGTTAAGTGATGATTGTGAAATGCTTTGTTAATGTAGAGTCAGGACATGAAAAATTGTATGTATTAGTTATGTTAGATTCATTTATATCACTGGTTATGGATTGGAAATACTGTTATTCTACTTTCTTGGATTGCTTCTCCTACAGCTGTTTTCTTTTTTTGGCCATAGCCCGAGGCATTTGGAAGTTCAAGGGTTGGGGTGGATCCTGAGCCACAGCAATGACAACACTTAGTCCCAAATTGCTGGGCCATAAGGGAACTCCAGCTTTTTTCATTCTTGGTTGTTCTCTATCATGTGTTACTAAGTTACTTTTAATGATACATCCAGCTCTCTGGAGGTGAGCTACAGGAACTTAATAAGTTGTAGATTTTTAGTTCTGGAAGGATCATTAATGATGATCTCTTTTAAGATTCAGATTTTGCTAGATAGGGCAGTGTAACCGCTGGAGATTTTGATTCCTGGGGTCTGAGATGGGCCCCCAGAATCTGTTTTTGTGAATAAAACTTCAGCTGATTCTTAGGGTCAGGTAAGTTTGGGAATCAATGATGTGGTAGAAAGCGCAGGGCTTTGGTCTCAGATGAATCTGCATTTTAGTCACCTCTCATTTGTCAGTTTTGTGTTTTGGGGACACATAAATCACCTCCCTACGCTTTAGTTTCCTTACTTTATATTATTGAGAGAGTTAAGTTACATATATAAAGGATGAGACACATAGGAAATATGCAACAAACATTATCTATTGTAATTATGTTCCACTTAACAACAAAAATCAAATATTTGAACACTTATGGGCAATGGTGAAGACTCATTCTTTGCCCTTAAGAAATTTATCAATTAATAGTGCTTTGGGGATGAAGGTTTCACAGTGCAGGCAATAGGCTATATCATCAAAGTTCCGAGCCATTTTTTTTGTCTTTTTGTACTTTTATGGCCGCATCCACGGCATATGGAGGTTCCCAGGCTAGGGTCTAATCAGAGCTGTAGCCGCCGGCCTACGCCACAGCCACAGCAGTGCAGGATCTGAGCTGCGTCTGTGACCTACACCACAGCTCAAGGCAATGCCGGATCATTAACCCACTGAGCGAGGTCAAGGATCGAACCCTCAACCTCATGGTTCGTAGTTGGATTCGTTTCCACTGAGCCATGATGGGAACTCACAGAGCCATTTTTTTGAAGAAGGGAAATTAAATGCTAGAATAGGGGTGTGGGGTGACTGTATGGGGTGGAACTAGGAACAATAAAGACCAGAGGCAGGAAAGGATAAAGCATCTTCAGCCCCAGTAGCCTCATTCAAATGGCAAACTTGGAGTAGAATCAAAAGATAATGACAGAAAGATAGGCTGGGGTACCTGTGATGGTAGTGGGCTTTAAAAGAAAATTCAAGGAGTTGTTTGCTTTCGTTTCCACTAAAGAATTTGAACAGGAGAGTGATGATAATAATGTACTTTAATCTTCTAAAAAAATGTTCGTTAGAAGATTGAACTGGAAATCGTGTTAAGGGTAAGAACTGATTCGGGGGGAAACAACAAGGTCCTACTGCATAGCAAGGGAACTATATCCAATCTCCTGGGATAGACCATGATGGACAATAATATGTATAAATGTAGATATATATTTATACCCCCCCACACATATGTATGTGTGTATATATATATATTCATATATATATACACACACACATATATATGACTGAGTCGCTTTACTGCCCAGCAGAAATTGGCACACTGAAAATCTGCTATACTTTAATAAAAAATAAAAAACAATTGATTCAAAGGGAAATATTAGGAAACTTTTTCAAAAATAATAGTAATTCAATAGCAATTAAGGATTTGATAACAGTGGGTATCTACATCTTAAAACGAAATGTAGATGCGTGAAATATATCTGAAAGATACTGCCTATAATTTCTACAGTTGAGGTAAATAAACGAAAAACTGTCCATATTAGTTTTTCCATATTGCCCGTATTACATTTTTTTTTTTTTCAAATCGTGTCCTTTATTTTAGCGGTTCTACTCTCCAGAGCCAAGAGGCTGGAGGAAGAAGCAGGAGGACCACCGCGGGCGAAAAGGTCGGGAAGCTGGCACCCCGGCGGGAGGGGGCGTGTGCAGGGGCGGGGAAGCAGGCGGAGGTGCGCGGCAGCCCCAGGGTATCGCGAGAGTTGGGCGGGCCGAGCAATCGCAGCAGTCAATTCCCCCACCCTCCCCGGCGGAGCTGCCGGCCCTGGACTCTCCAAATTCTGAGCTCTCATCATGGCGGCGGCGGCCGCGGCGGCCGTCGGGGGGCCGCAGTCACCCCAACCCGAGGTGCCCGCGCAGGGGCTGGCCGTGGACAAGGCGGCCACCGCTGCGCACCTGAAGGCGGCCCTCAGCCGGCCGGACAACCGGGCAGGTGCTGAGGAGCTGCAGGCACTGCTGGAGCGGGTGCTGAGCGCCGAGCGGCCACTGGCAGCGGCTGCGGACGGCGAGGAGGCGGCGGCGGCCAGCGGCGGGGGCGGTCCGGGGGCGGCCGAGGAGGAGGCCCTGGAGTGGTGTAAGTGCCTTCTGGCTGGAGGCGGAGGCTACGATGAGTTCTGCGCGGCAGTGCGGGCCTACGACCCCGCGGCGCTCTGCGGCCTGGTCTGGACAGCCAACTTCGTGGCCTACCGCTGCCGGACGTGCGGCATCTCCCCCTGCATGTCGCTGTGCGCCGAGTGCTTCCACCAGGGTGACCACACCGGACACGACTTCAACATGTTCCGCAGCCAGGCCGGGGGTGCCTGTGACTGCGGGGACAGCAACGTGATGCGGGAGAGTGGGTGAGTGGAGCCCTCCCCAGCGGGGGTGGGGGGGCGGACCGCGGGAGGCCCAGGCCGGGCTTTGGGGAGGCCTTGGAGAGGGGGAGCTGGGAGCCGGTCCTGAGCTGTCAAGGGAGAGGAGTTGGGAGGGTGCAGCCACATGGGGATGGAGATGACTGAGCTGTCAGCGGTGGAAAGGGGGTAGAGCGGAGAGCATGTTTGGAGAAGGAGGCTGTGAATTTTCGGGGAAGCCAGGGCGAGTGAGTGAGTGCGAGAAAAGAGCCAGTGCGTGGGATAGGAGGGGAGAGAGGAAGAAACAGTACTCAGGGAATCTGATGTCGAGCTGTCAATTGTGTACTTGTTGGGCAAGGCTTTAAAGCTGCCTGTTTCTTGGGAAGAACTTGATGATGTGATTTGGATTGGCTGGGAAGGGGATGATATTGAGGCTCAAATGGGGTCGCGAAATAATGAGAGTCGGGGAGGTGGTCTTGCAGCTGCAGGGGAGGACAGCTTGTGGAAAGGGACTTTTAAACTGTCAGTGTGTCAGTAAGGAGCTCTTGAGCTGATGGGGGAGGGAGGAGGGAAGGGGAGGGGCATGCATGAAAAGTGACTGTTGAGCTGTCAGTGGAGTATTTGGTGTTCTGGAATGACATCTAGAAATGAGCTCCTGAGCGAGCTGTTATAGAATACCCTCCATACCAGAAGAGCAAACAAAACACTGAGCGAGCTAGGAATCAAGTGTTAGGTCTTCTCCAGTTAAAAGGGCACTTTATTCACTGACTAATATGTGAACCTATATATGAAAGCAAACACCAACAAATGCTTTTCTGATAGGAGTGATGTACTAGAGTGTTGGGATTTAAGACCGAAGATATTGCAGTGAGTTAATGTGTTGGTCCATGTTGTGTCTTGGCTTGGGAACATAATGTCAATGTCTGGGGGAAATCCTGGGAAAAGAAAAAACTTAGTCCAAGAGAGGAGATTTTGGCTGGGCATTCATTCAGTAGCTCAAAGAATGTTAGCAAATCCAGTTATTCAAGTTTTTCAATTTTCAGGTCTTGTAATTAACGATAGCGTATAATCCCTATAGAAATGGTCACTATTTTCTTTGGAGTATTTGTAGGTTACTCCAGAAGGTTTGTATCTACTAGGTACAAGCAAGGCCGCAGGGATATTACAAATGAACAAGACATTGACCTACCCCTTAAGCTTCTTATGCTAGAGTAGAAAATGACAAATTCCTTAAATAGTCTGGGAGTTAGAGGAGCCTTCTGTGCAGAGGAGGTAAGAAAATAGTTTCAGAAAGAAGATATATTGAGCTTGCTAATAATATTAATACTTATAATACTGCTATTGCTAATAACAACACTAGTAATTGCAGTTAACATTTTTAAGCTTAAAGTGTATGCTTTTTTTCCCATTGCTTAATGAATTTTATTACAATCATATGTGTACAAAAATCATCACAACTCAATTTGATAGCATTTGGGATGCAAATGCTTTTAAAGTATATGCTTGACACTTAAAAATACTTTAAAAATTGATAATTGAATAGGTAAAATATTTATGTAGTTAAAAAAAGAAAACAATAAAATAAAAAGATACACAGTTTAAAATTTCACTCTCATCCTGTCTCCCATCTGCCCAGTTTCTTCCCACTAGTTTCTCAGTGCAAAAACAAACAAGGGTGAATATGTATTTTGATTTTTCAGTCTTTTTATGCAAAAGGTAACATATCACATACACTGTTCTATACATCTTGCATTTTTCACTTATTTAAGGAGTCTTTCCGTGTCAATAAATTAGTGTATTCTGTTTATTTAAATTTAACTTTATTGGAGTATAGTTGGTTTATATTATTGTATTAGTTTCAGTGTATAGTGGAGTGAATCAGTCATACCTATAAATATATCCATTCTTTTTTCTCATATAGGTTATTACAAACTATTGAGTAGATTTTCCTGTGCTATGTAGTAGGTTCTTGTTAATCAGTGTACTCGACTTAAAAAAAAAAAAACTGCACAGTATTCCACATCATGAATTTGCCATTTTTTATTTAATCATTACTTTTGATGGATATTTGGGCTTCAGTATGAAATAAACTGGTATACCTGTCTTTTCACAGCTGTGCAAGAATATCAGTGGGATAAACTCTCTAAGTGGAACTTACAGATTGCCCCCCATAAGGATTAGTAGCAAGCATAGCGTGTGACTCTCTGTTTTCTGACAGCCTCATCAACAGAGTGCTGTTAAAACTTTGGAACTCTTTTAGTGAATATTTTTATTAAAGTATATTTGATTTATAGTGTTGTACTAATTTCTGCTTTATAGCAAAGTGACCCATATGTATAATATATATTACATATTACATATATAATATAATATATATTAGACACAGACACGCACACACACACACGTCCCCGTCCATATATTATCTTCCATCATGGTCTGTCCTAAGAGATTAGATATAGTTCCTTGTGCTATACAGCAGGACCTTATTGTCTATCCATTCTAAATGTAATAATAGTTTGCATCTGCCAACCCTCAACTCCCAGTCCATCCCACTCACTTCCCCCCTTCTCATGGCAACCACAAGTCTGTTCTCTATGTCTGTGAGTCTGTTTCTGTTTTGTAGATAGGTTCATTTGTGCTATGTTTTTTTCTCAACATGTAAGTGATATAGTATTTGTCTTTCTCTTTCTGACTGACTTCGCTTAATGTGATAATCTCTAGTTGCATCCATGTTTCTACAAATGGCATTATTTCATTTTTTATGGCTGAGTAGTATTTCATTGTATATATACCACATCTTCTTAATCCATTCATCTGTTGATGGAGATTTGGGCCATTTCGGTTGTTTCTTGGCTATTGTGAATAGTGCTGCTGTGAACACAGGGGTGCGTATATCTTTTTGGATTATAATTTTGTTCAGAAATATGCCCAGGCATGGGATTGCTGGGTCATATGGTAGTTCTGTAATCAGTTTTCTGAGAAACCTCCATACTATTCTCCATAGTGGTTGTACCAGTTTACATTCCCACCTACAGTGTAGGAGGGTTCTCTTTTCTCCACACCCTCTCCAGCATTTGTTATTTGTAGACTTATTAATGATGGCCATTCTGACTGGTGTGAGGTGGTACTGGGTTTTATTTATTTATTTATTTTCCTTTTTCTTTTTTGGCCGTGCCTGCAGCATACAGAAGTTCAGTGGCCAGGGACTGAACCCATGCCACAGCAGCAACCCAAGCCACTGCAATGACAATACCAGATTCTTAATCTGCTCTGCCACCAGGGGAACTCCCAAAACTTTGGATTTTTATCCATCTGTTTGGAAAATAGAGGTCATATTTTAAAATCTGCTTTAAATGATTAACTGAATTAATCAACAACCCTGAGATTGTTACTGTTATTATCTTCATTGTACAGAAGAGGGAAATGTGGCACAGGTTTTTAAGAAACTTGCATAGGATTATATACATGGCTGGCTAGGTGTGCTGGCTTCAGAGCCTGAGAGCTCAACATTTCATTCTATTGCCCCTAGAGACAGCATTTTTTTTTTTTTAAGGGCCGCACCCACGGCCTATGGATGTTTCTAGGCTAGGGGTCAGATTGGAGCTGTAGCTGCCGGCCTACACCACAGCCACAGAAATGCCAGATCCGGAGTTCCCTTCGTGGCTCAGTGGTTAATGAATCCGACTAAAAACCGTGAGGTTGCGGGTCCGATCCCTGGCCTTGCTCAGTGGGTTAAGGATCCAGCGTTGCCATGAGCTATGGTGTAGGTTGCAGATGCGGCTCGGATCCTGCGTTGCTGTGGCTATGGCGAAGGCCGGCAGCTACAGCTCCTGTTAGACCCCTAGCCTGGGAACCTCCATATACCGCGGGTGCGGCTCTAGATAAAGGCAAAAAGACAAAAAAAAAAAAAAAA
>PVHT020000141.1:23266457-23282040 GCA_004024745.2 Catagonus wagneri
AGGGGTCTTATCGGAGCTGTAGCCACTGGCCTACGCCACGGCCACAGCAACGCAGGATCCGAGCCGCGTCTGCGACCTACACCACAGCTCACGGCAACGCCGGATCGTTAACCCACTGAGCAAGGCCAGGGACCGAACCCGCAACCTCATGGTTCCTAGTCGGATTCGTTAACCACTGCGCCACGACGGGAACTCCTGAAGTCGGATTCTTAAACCACTGTGCCATGGTGGGAACTCTTCTTTTTTTTAATATGCCATTTTTTTATTCTTTTTAGGGCCAAACCTGCAGCATATGGAAGTTCCCAAGCCAGGGATTGAATTGGAGCTGCAGCTTTGTCACAGCTCATGGCAAGCTGGATCCTTAACCCACTGATCAAGGCCAGGGTTTGAACGTGAATGCTCATGATACTGGTCAGGTTCTTAACCCACTGAGCCACAACGGGAAATCCCTGCCATTCTTATTTGAAGTTTTTTTTTTTTCCTTTTTAAAGACTTTCTTAAAAAAAAACTTGAGGAATTTCAGTAGTTCTCTTGTGGTGCAGCAGTTAAGGATCTGGAATTGTCACTATAGCAGCTTGGGCTGAAACCTGGCCTGGGAAATCCACATGCTGCGAGTGTGGCCAGAAAAAGAAACAAAAGTGAGGTTTCAAAACAGAGAAATTGGAACAATTCTTTACAGATACTTAGACATTTTTACTTCCTAGACTAGGTTAGCATTTAGGAGGACCCCCCTCCCACCAAAGAACGTGAAGGTAGGAAATAATATTGATTCTTTTTTGAATTTTAGAACACATAGTATAATTATCAGGTTGATCTGGATGAGATGCCTATCTGATCTTTAATTGTCATGCTTCAATGCAGGAGCAGAAATATCTCAGTGACTATCTTTGAAGGTACTTGCACAGGTTTAGGGCATCTGGGCTGTGCATCCTAATTTTATAGCATCTGCCTTTACTGAATCTTGTAGATTCTTATATTTCTCTCAGTCTGGCAACCCTCCATGAAATGATGTAATACTTAAAGATTTATTTTTTATCTGAAATGCATAGCTATTGCTTGTACGTGCCAGTAGTTGCCATGCCCAATTTCATGAAAGGCAAGAGTGAAAAATAAACAATGTTGTGACCATGTGATTATTCTGAAATTTTTACAGCTCTTTGGGTTGGATAGAATAATTCCTCCAGGCTGCAGACCTAATCTACTGCCTTGAGGATATTAGCCAGCAGTGCAGGTTAAAAGGCTACCTCTGAAAGCTTTTTAGAGTTGGAAATCATCAACAAATTATAGCAGTATTCCTGGTGGGCAAAACTGGACAATCCTTGCATGGATGGAATGTATCTAACTTTTCTCAGTTTTTGATATTTTTTAAAATCCTTTTAGATTGCTAAGGATTGAAGATGTTTTGATTTGGGGTATTTTGTTATTTTAACTGCCATAGGAGTTTGTAAATCCCATTCAATAAATTTTTAGGAGGATTCTATTCTCTATATCATGTTCTTAGTAAAAGAGAAGAAACTCTGCTGTGCCTTACTTCTTTTCCCAAGTGTTTGACTGTTGGGAGTAGAATTCTGTATCATTGGAGATAGGAAAGAGTTGAATCTTGGATCCATCATAGCCTGTATTGCTATTTAATTTTCAAATTTATAATTATAGAAATATTGAAGGAGGATTCAGTTGTTTTTGATTAGTTATATTGATATAATCAGTGTGATATAAGCAGGTATACAGATCAAAAGAAGAAAACAACTGAGAATTCATTTGTGGGAAGAGATCACCAGACCTGTAGAAACTATGCATTAATAATTGTATGGGAGTTCCTGTTGTGGCTCAGCATGTTAGGGATTCCGCTGTGGGTTTGATCCCTGGCCTCACTCTGGATTAATGATCTGGCATTGCCATAAGCTGTGGTGTAGGTCGCAGATACAGCTTGGATCTGGGGTTGCCATGACTGTAGCTAGGCCTCAGCTACAGCTCCCATTTGACTCCTGGCCTGGGGACTTCATATGCCAGAGGTGTGGCCTAAAAAGAAAAAAAAATCTATATGTATAACTGCATAGTTTTGCCACTAATATAAGTGCAGTCCATTGTCACAAATGATTGATGGAAGGCTGAGTTAAAAAAAAAAGAAAATAATGGAAATTTTAAGATAATGTGTGACTGGTTTGAAGTTTTGATGGGACAAAGCAGAAATTGAGATTTTAAAACATTTGTTTTTCAATTTTTTTTTTTTTTGCAGAAGTTCCTGGGGCCAGGGATACAGCTGGTGTCACATTTGTAACCAGAGCCACAGCAGTGACAATGCCAGGTCCTTAACCTTCTAAGCCAGGAGGGAACCCTTGTTTTTCAAATTTCAAAGTAGAGGTTGACTGTTTTCGTGATCTATCCCTGTACTACAGATTTTTTTTTTGCTTCTTTCATTATTTTCCTTCACAGATTCTAAGCTCTAAAAAGTAGGAACTTTGTCTTGCTGTTATTAATCAAAGGCTCTTGCACTTAGTAGGTATTTAGTAAATGTTAAATTAAATTGAATAAAATAGTGGCTCTTTTACCTGGAAATTTGCCTTGAGATTACATTGCTTTAGTTATTCAGGAGATTGCATGGATTATTAAATCCATAGCATCTTTTTTTTCAGTGTACTTCAGGAATGATATTTTTAATTTTAAAAGTAATACTTATCGATTATAACATAAAAATAGGTGGATAAAGTAAAGGTTCCTCTTTCCTCTATCCCACTCCTCAGTGAGAGATTTCCCTTACTTTATTTTGAGCTTAGTTATACCTTTAAAATATTTTAGGTATGATTTACTCAGCATTTCTAGGTGTTTTCTTGTGGGAAGTCCTTAGGGTCTTTGGTGTGCGGTAATGCCAGAAATGGAAGCAGAGAATGTGTGGTTGAATAGTGATATACACTTCTGTAACTTGCTCCCCCCTGACCCCCCCTCCCCTGAACATGTATTGGACACGGTCTCTTCTTAGTACACAGAACCATTTCTTCTTTTAAAGTTAAACTGTATTCTTTTTTTGGGGGGGCTGCACCCTCAGCACATGGAAGTTCCCAGGCTAGGGGTTGAGATCGGAGTTGTAGCTTCCAGCCTACACCATAGCCATAGCAACGCAGGATCTGAGCTGTGTCTGCAAACTACACCACAGCTCACTGCAACCCTGGATCCTTAACCCACTGAGCGAGGCCAGGGATCGAACCTACAACCTCATAGTTCCTAGTTGGATTCATTTCCACTGTGCCATGACAGGAACTCCTAAAGTTAAATTGTATTCTATTTCATTTTTGAATGTTTGTATTTTACTATAATTGATTCAGTTTCCTATTGATAGACATGTAAGTTGTTTCTAGTCTTGGGCTTTTTTTTTTTTTTGTAAACATTGTTGCAGTCAGTATTCCTATATACACGTTGTGTATGTGTGTGAGTATATGTTTGAGGACAAATTTCCAGAAGTTGTATCTTGGTTAACGGAAATTTTTTGCATTTTAAGCTTTGTTAGAGCTCTCCAAATAAATTAATTTACACTCCTACCAGCAGTATATGAAAGAGCATGTTTTTCCCACATCTTGGCCAGTATATATGGTGTTATCAGTTTTGTCTTTGTTAACTTGGAAAGTGAAATCTTGTTTCATCTATTTTCCCTTTCCCCACTGCCCTTTCATCCCAAACTGGAGTATTTTGAAACAAATCTCAGATATCTTATAAATTTATAAATATTTGAGTATGTATTTCAATAAAGAGATATGAACCTTTAAAAATTAAACATAACCCAATGTCCATTGACAGGTGAATGGATAAACAAAATGTGGCCTATACATAAGACGGAATATTTTCAACCTTTACAAGGAACGAAATTCAAACACATGCTACAATATGGATTAGTCTTGAAAACCTTATGTCTACTAAAATAAGGCTGACACAAAAAGATGAATACTGTATGATTCTATTTATATAAAGTACCTGCAATAGCTTGATTCATAGAGACAAAGAGTAGAGTGGTGATTGCCAGGGGCTGGGGGAAGGGGACAGTGGAGAGTTATTGTTTAATGGGTAGAGTTTCAGTTTGGGAATATAAAAATGTTCTTGAGTTGGATAGTAGTGAGGGTTGCACAACATGAATATACTTGATGCCACTGAATTGTACACTTAAAAATGGTTAAAATGGGGAGTTCCCTTCGTGGCTCAGTGGTTAACGAATCCGACTAAGAACCATGAGGTTGCGGGTTCGATCCCTAGCCTTGCTCAGTGGGTTAAGGATCCGGCGTTGCCGTGAGCTGTGGTATAGGTTGCAGACGCTGCTCGGATCCTGCGTTGCTGTGGCTGTGGCGAAGGCCGGCAGCTACAGCTCCTGTTAGACCGCTAGCCTGGGAACCTCCATATGCCGTGGGTGCGGCTCTACATAAAGGCAAAAAGACAAAAAAAAAAAAAAGTTAAAATGGGAAGTTCCCTGGTGGTGCAGTGGTTTGGGTTTGGTGCTTTCACCACTGTGTCCTGGGTTCAGTCCCTGGTCTGGGAACTGAGATCTGTATCAAGATCTGTATCACCCTATGGCCAAAGGAAAAAAAAAAGGTTAAAATGAAGTTAAAAATCACCCTCCCACCATATGCAAAAATAAAGGCAAAATGGTTTAAAGACTTAAATATAAGATAAGGCACCATAAAACTCCTAGAAGAGAACATAGGCAAAACACTCTTTGACATAAATTGTACCATTGTTTTCTTAGGTCAGTCTTCCAAGGCAATAGAAATAAAAGCAAAAATAAACAAATGGACCTAATCAAACTTACAAGCTTTTGGAGTTCTAATCAAATTCATAAGCTTTTGCACAGCAAAATGGAAAGACAACATATAGACTGGGAGAAATATTTGCAAATGATTCCACCGATAAGGGCTTAGTTTCTAAAATATACAAACAGCTCGTACAATTCATTAACAACAACAACTAACAACCCAGCTGAAAAATGGGCAGAAGATTTAAACAGACATTTATTCGAAGAATACATGCGGATGGCCAGTAGGCACATGAAAAGATTCTTATTGCTAATTATTAGAGAAATGCAAATCAAAACTACAGTGAGGTACCACCTCACACCACTCAGAATGGCCATCATTAAGAAGTCTATAAATAATAAATGCTGGAGAAGGTGTGGAGAAAAGAGAACCCTCTTAAAATGTTGGTAGAAACATAAATGGTACAACCACTGTGGAAAACAGCATGGAGATTCCTCAAAAACTATAAGCAGGAGTTCTTGTTGTGCCTCAGTGGGTTAAAGACCTGATGTCTGAGAATGTGGGTTCAATCCCTGGCCTTGCTCAGTGGGTTAAGGATCTGGCAGTACCACATGCTGAGGGATAGGTTTCAGCTGCAGCTCTGATTTGACCCCTAGCTTGGGAATTTCCATATGCCACAGGTGAGGTCATAAAAAGAAAAAAGAAAAAACAAACCCCCCAAACCCTCCTAAATATAGAGTTGCCATATAATCCTGCAATCCCACTCCTGGGTATATATTCAGAGAAAACCACAATTTGAAAAGATACCTGCACTCCAGTGTTCACAGCAGTACTGTTTACAGTAGCCAAGACATGGAAACATCCTAAATGTCCATTGACAGATGAATGGTTAACGAAGATGTCTCCCTCTCTCTCTCTCTCTCTCTCTCTCTCTCTCTCTCTCTCTCTCTCTCTCTCTCTCTCACACACACACACACACACACACACACACGAATATTACTCAGCCACTAAAAGGAATGAAATAATGCCATTTACAGCAACATGGATGTAACTACAGACTCTCATACTAAGTGAAGTAAGTCAGAAAGAGAAAGACAAATACCATCTGATATCACTTATATGTGGAATCTAAAATATGACACAGAGGAACTTATCTACAGAACAGAAACAGACTCAGAGACAGAGAACAGGCATGTGGTTGTCAAGGGGGGAGCGGGAGGGAGTGGGATGGAGTAGGGGTTTGGGGTTAGTAGTTGCAAACTATTACATTTAGAATGGATGAGCAATGAGATCCTGCTGTATACCACAGGGAACTATATTCAATCACTTGTGATAGGGAATTCTCTGA
The DNA here is from genome assembly GCA_004024745.2 of Catagonus wagneri. Lineage (NCBI taxonomy): Eukaryota > Metazoa > Chordata > Mammalia > Artiodactyla > Tayassuidae > Catagonus > Catagonus wagneri. Next base: position 23,272,539 of record PVHT020000141.1, read on the forward strand.
TGGCCTCATGGGTCTCCTGCGTCCTCACTGCTGTGGCTCTGGTTGCTGCTGTGCGGCGCAGCTTCAGTCCCTGGCCCAGGAATTCCCACATACTGCCTGTGTGGCAAAAAAGAAAAAAAAAGAGTATAAAAAAATCACTTGTGATAGTACATGATTGACAATAATATGAGAAAAGGAATATATATATGTAAACTGGGTCACATTGAACAGCAGAAATTGACAGAACATGGTAAATCAACTATAATAACAAATTTAAAAAAAGAATGAAATAATGCCATTAGAGCAACATGGATGGACCTAGAGATTATTACACTAAGTGAAGTAACCCAGAAAGAGAAAGACAAAAGCCATATCACTTATATGTGGAACTAAAATATGACACAGTCAACATATCTATAAAACAAAAACAGACTCACATAGAGAATAGACTTGTGGTTGCTAAGGAGAAGGAGCAGTGGGGGAGGGAAGAATTGGGAGTTTGGGATTAGCAGAGACAAACTATTATATATAGGATAGATAAACAATGAGTTCCTATCAAATAGTACTGGGAACTGTATTCAATATCCTGTGATAAACCATAATGGAAGAGAATATGAAAAACAACATATATGTATATAACTGAGTCACTTAGCTCTACAGCAGAAATTAACACATTGTAAATCAATTATACTTCAATAAAATTTAAAACATTTTAAAAATGATAAATTTTATGATATATATATTTTATCACAATTAAAAGAACAATTATAGTGCCATTGCCATACCTAAAATACTCAGTTATTTCTTAATGTCTTCAAATATCCAGTGAGTGTTCAGATTTTCCTTCTTGTCTCATAAATGATTTCTTAGAGTTGATTTAGGATTAGGATGCAAACAAGGTCCTGATGTTATATTTCGTTTTTTTAACTCAATTTATATTCTCCCCTCTTCCTTCTTTGCAGTTTATTAGTTGAAGAAACCCGCGTTCTGGATTTTACTAACTCAACTCTGTAATATTTTACTTGTTTCTCTGCCCATTCTTTTCTATAAATTAGTAGTTACATCTAGAGTCTTGATGAAATTTTAGGTTCTATTTTAGGAGGGGTGCTAGAAAACTTTTAATGGTGTTTTTACTTCCTGTGGACTCACAGCAGGAGCTACAGAATGTCCCCTTGTCTCTTCTTTAGTAAGTGTTAGGTTGATCAGTGGGTTCAGGTTTGTCAGCCCAGTCCATTTGTTTTAAAGTTCCCTATCATGTTAAAGATTTTCTTTTCTTTTTCTGTTTTTGGCTGAGCCCACAGCATGTGGAAGTTCCCAGGCCAGGGACTGAACTTGTGTCACAGCAATGACCTGAGCCACAGCAGTGCCAATGCCAGATCCTTAACCTGTTAGACCACTAGGGACCTCCCATGTTGAAGACTTTAGCATGTATTTATTATCATTGTCTAGATACATTATTTTATTAGAGTTTGAAAATGGTGTTATTCCTTTTTTTCTTTTTTTTAAAGGGCCCCACTGGTGGCCTCTGGAAGTTCCCGGGCTAGGGGTCCAGTCAGAGCTGCTGCTGCTGGCCTATGCCACAGTCATAACAACACGGGCTCCGAGCCGTGTCTGTGACCTACACTACAGCTCATGGAAACACTGGATCCTTAACCCACCAAGTGAGGCCAGGGATTGAACCTGCATCCTTATGGATACTAGTCGGGTTCTTAACCAAAATGGTGTTATTCTAATTGTATTATCCTTTCATATATTAGAGTTCTTTCTAGAGTATTCTACTCTTAACGTTTGAAGAGTAAGTTATATCTCTAGACATGTTTTACAGAGATCTACTGAGAGGTGTACTGTAGTCAGACTTAGGAAATACTAGAGACTGTATTTTCTTGGCTATCTGCAGTGCATCTTAAAGAAATCCTGTGGTAAAGAAGTCTGTAACTTTGAATATCCTACGGGTCATTGGTTAAATCCAGGAAATTATTATTTTTGAGTCACGCCAATTTGGGAAATGTCCAAATTGAATACCTCTCCACTTGAATACCTCCAACTGAATACCTCAAGGTCCACTTGAATACTCTCATTACCTTAATGTCAGCATGTCTAAAATTGAATCAATTGTATACTTCTGCAGAATAGTTCCATGTAGATTTTCCTTTTTCTTTCATCCTTTTTTGTTTCTTTTAAAATTAGCATCAGAGTTCCTGTCGTGGTGCAGCGGAAATGAATCCGACTAGGAACCATGAGGTTGCGGGTTTGATCCCTGGCCTCGCTCAGTGGGTTAAGGATCTGGCGTTGCCGTGAATTGTGGTGTAGGTTGCAGACTCAGCTTGGATCTGGTGTGCTGTGGCTGTGGTGTAGGTGAGCGGCTACAGCTCCGATTCAACCCCTAGCCTGGGAACCTCCAAATGCCATGGGTGCGGCCCTAGAAAAAGACAGAAAAAAAAATTAAAATTAGTATCATTTCCCACCGCTAACCCCCATTCAGAAATCCCAGCTACTAATAGCTTAAACTTTGAAGGCATTTATTGTTTTGTGTCTCTGAACTTGTTTAGCAGATTATTAGTGTTATTGGGGACCAGACTTTTTTTTTTTTTAATAAACTTTCATTCCATTGCTTAGTTTGTTTATATTTGGTCTTTGTTGTCTCATGCCTGGGGAAAAACAGAGAAATGGATTTGGGGTAGATATCTAACAATGTCTGTTTGTGTCATTGATTCTTCCCTTTCCCCTCTTCTTACATGCTTGGTACCAAGACCTGTTCTTTTGCTTTATCTTAGATTTATTTGTTCTCTTCATTCTTTGCTATCACTTTAGGCCAGGCTTTCATCAGGTCATAACCTGTGCCATTAAAATTTACTGTTTTCAGAGTTCCTGTCGTGGCACAGTGGAAATGAATCCTACTAGGAACCATGAGGTTGTGTGTTCGATCCCTGACATTGCTCAGTGGGTTAACTATCCGGCATTGACATGAGCTGTGGTGTACATTGCAGATGCAGCTCGGATGTGGCGATGCTGTGGCTATGGTGTAGGCCGACAGCAACAGCTCTGATTCGACCCCTTGCCTGGGAACCTCCATATGCCGCAGGGGCGGCCCTAAAAAAAGATGGAAAAGCCAAAAAAAATTTTACTGTTTTCCTGCCTGTAATAATTTCACAGTTTAGGCTAAATTTCACTCATATAAAATTCTGCTTGACGTATGTCACTTCTTTACTTATAATAGCTTCCCATTTTTTCAAGGCCAAAAATCTGGAGCCCTTAGCCTGGCATCAGTGTTTTCCATGGCCTCTGGTAGGTGTTTTCCACCTACATTGCCAACATTACCATCTCCATTTCTAGTGGGATCCTCTCCATTACTTTGTTTTTTTTTTAGCTCGCGGTATCCTCGAAGTCTTATGTTGTAACCTGTCTCGCAAAGTCCAGTGGTGAGTTTTATTTTCACTGTCAAGCTCATGTGTAGAAGCAGCACTCCTATAGCATAAGTAAGTGTGAAACCATACTGCAGGATTTGATTTTCTTTTTTTTTTTTTTTTTGCCATATCTAGGGCCGCACCCGCGGCATTTGGAGGTTCCCAGGCTAGGGGTCTAACAGGAGCTGTACCTGCTGGCCTTCGCCACAGCCACAGCAACGCGGGATCCGAGTCGCGTCTGCAACCTACACCATAGCTCACGGCAACACCGGATCCTTAACCCACTGAGCAAGGCCAGGGATCAAACCCGCAACCTCATGGTTCCTAGTCGGATTCATTAACCACTGAGCCACAACGGGAACTCCAGGATTTGATTTTCTGAATTAACAGTTTTTTCCTTTTCTAGTTTATATCCCTACAACTAACAAACGTTCAGTAAAGATGTGATGATGTAGAAGACCTGTGCCAGATCTACCTCTTTTTTAATATCTTCTTTGCACATACTTAGAATTTTAGTATGTTTTTGTGTATTTATAAATGGATTACTTGTGAGATTTTCTTCCCTGTGAATCTGGAATTTTCTCTACAGCAGCATTCATCTAACTCAAGTCACAAATTCAGACAAAGAAATATAACACTCCTCATGTTCTGAGAGGTCAGAGGAAGAAGAGTTAAAGAAATTTTTATCTTCTTTTCTGTGGTCCTTGTAGTTTTTGTCACTGATAATTTTTTTCTAATGGTTTTTATGTCCTATTAAGTTCTTTAAAACTATTTACAACTATGAAACATTTTCAGGATACATGAAGTACCAAGATAATATAACAAATACCTTTGTACTTACCACTGAGATTAATAGTGGTCAGCCTTTAGTCATATTTGCCTTAGAGCTTTTTTCAATCAAAAAACTGAAGGTCCTCCTCTACCTCCTTCCTTTCTCTTTGCCTCCTCAGGGGTTACCATTATCCTGGAATTCATGTGTTATATCCATGCATGTTCTATTTTTACATTTATTTAAATGTACTACATTTAAACTATATATCTGTACACACACACACATATAAAATTGTTTTAGTGTGAAAATTTTACATAAAATGTACATTATATGAATCCTTTTGCAGCATGCCTTTTTCATTTATCATGTTGCTAATATAGACTAGTTCATTCACTTCTAAGTACTATTAAACATTTACAGTATGATTAAACCATAGTTTGCTTATCTATTTCTTTGCTGATACCTTGCATTTTTCACTATTTCCAAAAGTGCTATAGTGAACATCTTTTTTTTTTTTTTTCCATGGCTGAACCCGCACTAATCTACTGCGTCACAGGGGGAATTCCCTGGGTTTTTTGTTTTTTCTTACCTTGTTTTAATACTATGCATACTAAGTACTGAGCTTTGTTTATGTGGACTCCTAATTTCATTTTTCAGTCTGTGGCTTTTGTCTTTTCACCTTGTTACTTTTCTTCTTCATAATAGTATTGTAAAAAGCTTTAAATTAAAAATCTAGTTTTTCTGCACTAGTTTGTATTACTTGTCTTTTTATTTTATTTATTTATTTAGTCTATTAAGGGCTGCACCCGTGGCATATGGAAGTTACCAGGCTAGGGGTAGAATGGGAGCTGCACTGCTGCCCTACACCACAGCCGTAGCAACACCAAATCCAAGCTGCATCTGTGACCTACACCACAGCTCATGGCAACACCAGATCCGTAACCTACTGAGTGAGGCCAGGGATTGAACCTGCATCCTCATGGATGAGCCATGATGGGAACTCCTCATATAGTGACTTTAAAAAAGTGTTTCCCAGGAGCTCCCTTCGTGGCTCAGTGGTTAACGAATCTGACCAAAAACCATGAGGTTGCGGGTTCGATCCCTGGCCTTGCTCAGTGGGTTAAGGATCCGGCGTTGCCGTGAGCTGTGCTGTAGGTTGCAGCGTGGCTCGGATCCCGCATTGCTATGGCTGTGGCGAAGACTGGCGGCTACAGCTCCTGTTAGACCCCTAGCCTGGGAACCTCCATATGCCGCGAGTGCGGCCCTAGATAAGGCGGAAAAAAAAAAAAAAAAACCAAAAAAAAGTTAATAAATGCATAACAGTTTCAAATAGAGGAGGAAAACCTTTTCTTTCCCTTTCATTTTTTGTACTTTGTTTTCCTATTTATTTGAGTACCTAAAACATTCATTGTCTCTATTACTGATAATTCACCTTACAAATCGTCCTCAAAGGCAGGACAGATTTAGGCAACCCAATGTGGATACACACACACACACACACACACACACACACACACACACACACACACGATCAGGTGTCTTTCAGTCAGCATAATTATTTTAGATTCATTCATGTTGTTGTATATCAATAGTTCATTCTTTTATTTCAAAGTAGTATTCTACTGTAAGGTTATAACACAATTTATATGGTGGTTCATCTGTTGATGAACATTTGAATAGATTCCAGTTTTTGACTGTTACAAATATGGCTGCAGCGTACATTCATATAAAAGATCTTTATGGAAATTAACCAGTCCTTTTTTTTTTTTTTTCCCCTGCTTTTTAGGGCTGCACGTATGGCTTATGGAAGTTGCCAGGCTAAGAGTCTAATCAGAGCTACAGCTGCCGGCCTACACCACAGCCATAGCAATACCAGATCTGAGCTGTGTCTGCGATATACATCACAGCTCACAGCAACTCCGGGTCCTTAACCTACTGTGCAAGGCCAGGGATCGAACCCGCAGCCTCATGGTTCTTATTCAGATTCGTTTCTGCTGTGCCTCCAGTCTTTATATGGATACTTTCATTTATTTTGGGTAAATACCTAGGTTTTTAATGAATGGATCATACAATAGGTGTATGTTCAACTTAAATTTTTGTCTTTTCTTTTTAGGGTCACAACCACGACATATGGAGGTCCCCAGGCTAGGGGTGTAATCAGAGCTGTTGCTGCTGGCCTATGCCACAGCCACAGCAGCGCCAGATTTGAGCTGTGTCTGTGACCTACACCATAGCTCACGTCAACACCAGATCCTTAACCCACTGAGCGAGGCCAGAGATTGAATCCACAACCTCATGGTTCCTAGTCGGATTAGTTTCTGCTGTGCCACACAGGACCTCCCTCAACTTAAATTTTTTTAAAACATTTTTTGTTATGGTTATATGTATATTATAAACTTAGACATTTCAGTCATTTTAAGCATATAATTCAGTGGCATTAATTGCATGATGTGCAACTTTTTAAGGAACTTTTAAAATGTTTTCCCATGTGGGTGTTCCTTCTACATTTCCACCAGCAGTGTGTAAGAATTCTAGTTCCTCTGCATCCTTGCCAATTGTTGCTGTGTCAGTCTTTTTAAATTTAGGTATTCTAAGAGGTGTGCTGTGGTATCTCATTGTAGCATTAATTTGCATTTCCTTAATGATTGATACTGAACATCTTTTCATGTGCTTATTTGCCATTCGTATCTCTTCTTAGGGGAAATACTGGCTCAAATATTTTGATTGTTTTTTTCCTTATTGGTTTATTTGTTTCCTTTATTTGCTTCTTTTTGTGCTCATGGAATTTATTTATCTTTTTATTTATTTTTGCTTTTTTTTTTCAAGGGCTGCACCTGGGGCGTATGGAAGTTTCTGAGCTAGGGGTCAAATTGGAGTTGTAGCTGCCAGCCTGCACCACAGCTACAGCAGCGTGGAATCCAAGCCCTGTTCTGTGACCTACACCATAGCTCACAGAAATGCTGGATCCTTAAACCACTTAGTAAGACCAGTAATCGAACCTGCGTTCTTGTGGATACTACTCAGGTTCATTATGCTGAGCCACAATGGCAACTCTATCTTGGACTTTTGAGAACTTAATTACAGTGTGTCTTAGTGTAGCTGTTTTGGGGCTCAGCCTATTTAGGGACTTTAGGATCATGAATCTGGATGTCCATTTATTTCCCCAGTTTGGGAAGTTTTCAGCCATTATATCTTTAAGTAAACTTGTGGTCTCTCTCACTTCTCTTTCTGTGATACCCATAATGCATATATTTGTTCTTTGATTGTTGTTACATGAGTCCTTTTGACTTTCTTCATTCATTCTCATCTCTTTTTCTTTTTGCTTCTCTGCGTGGGTAATTTCAAAGGACCTGTCTTTGAGTTCACTGATTCTTCAGCTTGGTTAAACTCTGCTGTTGAAGTTTTGTGTTAGGTTTTTTTAGTTTCAGTCATCATATTCAGCTCTAGGATTTCTGTTTATTGTTTTAAAATGGTTTGTATGTTTTTTGAACTCATTTTATTCATATTTTTTACTTATTTTCTTTGTGTTTTCTTATAGTTCACAAAATTTGTTTGAGAGTATTATTTTGAATTCCTTGTCATCAATCCATAAATCTCTATTTCTTCAGGGTCAGTTATTGGAGCTTTATTAATTCCCTATGATGGTATTAGGTTTTCTTTTTTTTTCAATAACAATGAATTTTATTTCAATTATAGGTGTACAAAGATCATCACAAGTCAATGTGATAGGTTTTGTGTCCCAGACCCACAGTGCATCCCCCCACTCCCCAGATTGTCCCACTTGAAAAACCAAGGTTTTCCAAAATCTGTGAGTCATTATCTGTTCTTCAAAGAAGTTCATTGTGTCTCTTTAGCTTCCACATGTAAGCGGTGGCATTGGGTGTTGCTGTCTAATTGTCTGACTGGTTTCACTTCGCATGATAATTTCTAGGTCCATCCATGTTGCTGCAAATGCTGTTATTTCATTCCTTTTAATGGCTGAGTAATACTCCATCGTGTGTATGTACCATATCTTCCCTATCCATTCCTCTGTCGATGGGCATTTAGGTTGTTTCCATGACCTGGCTTCTTCCCTCTCTAGCTGCTTTAAATGTAAAGTTAGGTTGTTTATGTGAGCTTTTTCTTGTTTCCTGAGGTAGGCTTGTATTGCTATATACTTTACTGTTAGAACTGCTTTTGCTGCATCCCAGAGGTTTTGGAGTGTCGTATCTTTGTTGTCATTTGCTTCTAGGTATTTTTTAATTTCCTCTTTGATTTCTTCAGTGATCCATTGGTTGTTCAGTAGCGTGTTGTTTAGTCTCCACGTGTTTGTATTTTTGGCCATTTTTTTCTTGTTGTTGATTTCTAGTCGCATACCATGGTAGTCAGAGAAGATGCTTGAAATGATTTCAATTTTCTTAAAGTTACTGAGGCTTGATTTGTAGCCCAGGATGTGATCAATCTTAGAGAATGTTCCATGCACACTTGAGAAGAATGTGTATTCTGTTGCTTTTGGATGGAATGCCCTATAAATATCTATTAAGTATATGCCTTTCCTGGTGAGCCTTGTCATTTGTGGTGTTTTTGTTTCTGGTTGTGGCCTTTGCTTTTCTGAGTAGAGAAGTTCCTTTAAGATTTGTTGTAAAGCTGGTTTAGTGTTGCAGAAATCTCTTAGCTTTTGCTTATCTGTAAAGGTTTTGATCTCTCCTTCAAATCTGAATGAGAGCCTTGCAGGGTAAAGCAATCTTGGTTGGAAGTTTTTCCCTTTCATCACATGAAGTATATCATTTCACTCCCTTCTGGCCTGCAGAGTTTCGGCTGAAAAATCTGCTGATAACCTTATTGGGGTTCCCTTGTATGTCATTTGTTTCTTTTCCCTAGCTGCTTTCAAAATTTTCTCTTTGTCTTTAATTTTGGTCATTTTGATTAATATGTGTCTCGGGGTGTTCCTCCTGGGTTTATTTTATATGGTACTCGTTGCGCTTCCTGAATTTGACTGAGTGGTTCCTTTTCCATATTAGGAAAGTTTTCGGCTATTATCTCTTCAAATATTTTTTCTGTCCCCTTCTCTTGCTCTTCTCCCTCTGGCACCCCTATAATATGGATATTGGTGCGTTTAACATTATCCCAGAGTTCTCTGAGACTCTGCTCATTTCCTTTCAATCTTTTATCTCTTTTCTCTTCTGCATTAGTGATTTCCACTAATCTGTCCTCCATCTCGTTGATTCGTTCTTCTGCCTCCTGTATTCTACTGTTGGCTGCTTCTATTGAATTTTTTATTTCAGTTATTGTATTTTGCATCTCTTCTTGTTTAATTTTTACAGCTTGTATTTCTTTGCTCAGTGTTTCCTGTAAATTATCAATCTTT